>OX457089.1:44268966-45510216 GCA_949752835.1 Empis stercorea
CGGCATGGCAAAAAAATCCAAAAAAAATTCGATGCCGGACCTGGCCAAAAATGCGAAAAATTAACAATGCCGGCATGGTAAAAAAATCCAAAAAAAAGTCGATGCCGGACCTAGCCAAAAATGCGAAAAATTAACGATGCCGGCATGGCAAAAAAAATCAAAAAATAAACGATGCCGGACCTGGCTAAAAATGCAAAAAATTAACGATGCCGGCATGGCAAAAAAATCCAAAAAATGATCGATGCCGGACCTGGCCAAAAATGCGAAAAATTAACGATGCCGGCATGGCAAAAAAATCCAAAAAATGATCGATGCCGGACCTGGCCAAAAATGCGAAAAATGATCGATGCCGGCATGGCAAAAAAATCCAAAAAATGATCGATGCCGGACCTGGCCAAAAATGCGAAAAATTAACGATGCCGGCATGGCAAAAAAATCCAAAAAATGATCGATGCCGGACCTGGCCAAAAATGCGAAAAATGAACGATGCCGGCATGGCAAAAAAATCCAAAAAATGATCGATGCCGGACCTGGCCAAAAATGCGAAAAATTAACGATGCCGGCATGGCAAAAAAATCCAAAAAAAATTCGATGCCGGACCTGGCCAAAAATGCGAAAAATTAACGATGCCGGCATGGCAAAAAAATCCAAAACAAATTCGATGCCGGACCTGGCCAAAAATGCGAAAAATGAACGATGCCGGCATTGCAAAAAAAATCAAAAAATAAACGATGCCGGACCTGGCTAAAAATGCAAAAAATTAACGATGCCGGCATGGCAAAAAAATCCAAAAAATGATCGATGCCGGACCTGGCCAAAAATGCGAAAATGAACGATGCCGGCATGGCACAAAAAATCAAAAAATAAACGATGCCGGACCTGGCTAAAAATGCAAAAAATTAACGATGCCGGCATGGCAAAAAAATCCAAAAAATGATCGATGCCGGACCTGGCCAAAAATGCGAAAAATTAACGATGCCGGCATGGCAAAAAAATCCAAAAAATGATCGATGCCGGACCTGGCCAAAAATGCGAAAAATTAACGATGCCGGCATGGCAAAAAAATCAAAAAAATGATCGATGCCGGACCTGGCCAAAAATGCGAAAAATTAACGATGCCGGCATGGCAAAAAAATCCAAAAAAATTTCGATGCCGGACCTGGCCAAAAATGCGAAAAATTAACGATGCCGGCATGGCAAAAAAATCCAAAAAAATTTCGATGCCGGACCTGGCCAAAAATGCGAAAAATTAACGATGCCGGCATGGCAAAAAAAATCAAAAAATAAACGATGCCGGACCTGGCTAAAAATGCAAAAAATTAACGATGCCGGCATGGCAAAAAAATCCAAAAAATGATCGATGCCGGACCTGGCCAAAAATGCGAAAAATTAACGATGCCGGCATGGCAAAAAAAATCAAAAAATAAACGAAAAATCCAAAACAAATTCGATGCCGGACCTGGCCAAAAATGCGAAAAATGAACGATGCCGGCATTGCAAAAAAAATCAAAAAATAAACGATGCCGGACCTGGCTAAAAATGCAAAAAATTAACGATGCCGGCATGGCAAAAAAATCCAAAAAATGATCGATGCCGGACCTGGCCAAAAATGCGAAAATGAACGATGCCGGCATGGCACAAAAAATCAAAAAATAAACGATGCCGGACCTGGCTAAAAATGCAAAAAATTAACGATGCCGGCATGGCAAAAAAATCCAAAAAATGATCGATGCCGGACCTGGCCAAAAATGCGAAAAATTAACGATGCCGGCATGGCAAAAAAATCCAAAAAATGATCGATGCCGGACCTGGCCAAAAATGCGAAAAATTAACGATGCCGGCATGGCAAAAAAATCCAAAAAAATTTCGATGCCGGACCTGGCCAAAAATGCGAAAAATTAACGATGCCGGCATGGCAAAAAAATCCAAAAAATGATCGATGCCGGACCTGGCCAAAAATGCGAAAAATTAACGATGCCGGCATGGCAAAAAAATCCAAAAAATGATCGATGCCGGACCTGGCCAAAAATGCGAAAAATGAACGATGCCGGCATGGCAAAAAAAAATCAAAAAATAAACGATGCCGGACCTGGCTAAAAATGCAAAAAATTAACGATGCCGGCATGGCAAAAAAATCCAAAAAATGATCGATGCCGGACCTGGCCAAAAATGCGAAAAATTAACGATGCCGGCATGGCAAAAAAATCCAAAAAATGATCGATGCCGGACCTGGCCAAAAATGCGAAAAATGAACGATGCCGGCATGGCAAAAAATCCAAAAAATGATCGATGCCGGACCTGGCCAAAAATGCGAAAAATTAACGATGCCGGCATGACAAAAAAATCCAAAAAATGATCGATGCCGGACCTGGCCAAAAATGCGAAAAATGAACGATGCCGGCATGGCAAAAAAAATCAAAAAATAAACGATGCCGGACCTGGCTAAAAATGCAAAAAATTAACGAAGCCGGCATGGCAAAAAAATCCAAAAAATGATCGATGCCGGACCTGGCCAAAAATGCGAAAAATTAACGATGCCGGCATGGCAAAAAAATCCAAAAAATGATCGATGCCGGACCTGGCCAAAAATGCGAAAAATGAACGATGCCGGCATGGCAAAAAAATCCAAAAAAATTTCGATGCCGGACCTGGCCAAAAATGCGAAAAATTAACGATGCCGGCATGGCAAAAAAATCCAAAAAATGATCGATGCCGGACCTGGCCAAAAATGCGAAAAATTAACGATGCCGGCATGGCAAAAAAATCCAAAAAATGATCGATGCCGGACCTGGCCAAAAATGCGAAAAATTAACGATGCCGGCATGGCAAAAAAATCCAAAAAATGATCGATGCCGGACCTGGCCAAAAATGCGAAAAATTAACGATGCCGGCATGGCAAAAAAATCCAAAAAATGATCGATGCCGGACCTGGCCAAAAATGCGAAAAATGAACGATGCCGGCATGGCAAAAAAAAATCAAAAAATAAACGATGCCGGACCTGGCTAAAAATGCGAAAAATTAACAATGCCGGCATTGCAAAAAAATCCAAAAAATGATCGATGCCGGACCTGGCCAAAAATGCGAAAAATTAACGATGCCGGCATGGCAAAAAAATCCAAAAAATGATCGATGCCGGACCTGGCCAAAAATCCGAAAAATTAACGATGCCGGCATGGTAAAAAAATCCAAAAAATGATCGATGCCGGACCTGGCCAAAAATGCGAAAAATGAACGATGCCGGCATGGCAAAAAAATCCAAAAAAAATTCGATGCCGGACCTGGCCAAAAATGCGAAAAATTAACGATGCCGGCATGGCAAAAAAATCCAAAAAAAATTCGATGCCGGACCTAGCCAAAAATGCGAAAAATTAACGATGCCGGCATGGCAAAAAAATCCAAAAAAATTTCGATGCCGGACCTAGCCAAAAATGCGAAAAATTAACGATGCCGGCATGGCAAAAAAATCCAAAAAATGATCGATGCCGGACCTGGCCAAAAATGCGAAAAATTAACGATGCCGGCATGGCAAAAAAATCCAAAAAATGATCGATGCCGGACCTGGCCAAAAATGCGAAAAATTAACGATGCCGGCATGGCAAAATAATCCAAAAAAATTTCGATACCGGACCTGGCCAAAAATGCGAAAAATTAACGATGCCGGCATGGCAAAAAAATCCAAAAAAATTTCGATACCGGACCTGGCCAAAAATGCGAAAAATTAACGATGCCGGCATGGCAAAAAAATCCAAAAAAATTTCGATGCCGGACCTGGCCAAAAATGCGAAAAATTAACGATGCCGGCATGGCAAAAAAATCCAAAAAAATTTCGATGCCGGACCTAGCCAAAAATGCGAAAAATTAACGATGCCGGCATGGCAAAAAAATCCAAAAAATGATCGATGCCGGACCTGGCCAAAAATGCGAAAAATGAACGATGCCGGCATGGCAAAAAAATCCAAAAAATGATCGATGCCGGACCTGGCCAAAAATGCGAAAAATTAACGATGCCGGCATGGCAAAAAAATCCAAAAAATGATCGATGCCGCACCTGGCCAAAAATGCGAAAAATTAACGATGCCGGGCATGGCAAAAAAAATCAAAAAATAAACGAAAAATCCAAAACAAATTCGATGCCGGACCTGGCCAAAAATGCGAAAAATGAACGATGCCGGCATTGCAAAAAAAATCAAAAAATAAACGATGCCGGACCTGGCTAAAAATGCCAAAAATTAACGATGCCGGCATGGCAAAAAAATCCAAAAAATGATCGATGCCGGACCTGGCCAAAAATGCGAAAATGAACGATGCCGGCATGGCACAAAAAATCAAAAAATAAACGATGCCGGACCTGGCTAAAAATGCAAAAAATTAACGATGCCGGCATGGCAAAAAAATCCAAAAAATGATCGATGCCGGACCTGGCCAAAAATGCGAAAAATTAACGATGCCGGCATGGCAAAAAAATCCAAAAAATGATCGATGCCGGACCTGGCCAAAAATGCGAAAAATTAACGATGCCGGCATGGCAAAAAAATCCAAAAAAATTTCGATGCCGGACCTGGCCAAAAATGCGAAAAATTAACGATGCCGGCATGGCAAAAAAATCCAAAAAATGATCGATGCCGGACCTGGCCAAAAATGCGAAAAATTAACGATGCCGGCATGGCAAAAAAATCCAAAAAATGATCGATGCCGGACCTGGCCAAAAATGCGAAAAATGAACGATGCCGGCATGGCAAAAAAAAATCAAAAAATAAACGATGCCGGACCTGGCTAAAAATGCAAAAAATTAACGATGCCGGCATGGCAAAAAAATCCAAAAAATGATCGATGCCGGACCTGGCCAAAAATGCGAAAAATTAACGATGCCGGCATGGCAAAAAAATCCAAAAAATGATCGATGCCGGACCTGGCCAAAAATGCGAAAAATGAACGATGCCGGCATGGCAAAAAATCCAAAAAATGATCGATGCCGGACCTGGCCAAAAATGCGAAAAATTAACGATGCCGGCATGGCAAAAAAATCCAAAAAATGATCGATGCCGGACCTGGCCAAAAATGCGAAAAATTAACGATGCCGGCATGACAAAAAAATCCAAAAAATGATCGATGCCGGACCTGGCCAAAAATGCGAAAAATGAACGATGCCGGCATGGCAAAAAAAATCAAAAAATAAACGATGCCGGACCTGGCTAAAAATGCAAAAAATTAACGAAGCCGGCATGGCAAAAAAATCCAAAAAATGATCGATGCCGGACCTGGCCAAAAATGCGAAAAATTAACGATGCCGGCATGGCAAAAAAATCCAAAAAATGATCGATGCCGGACCTGGCCAAAAATGCGAAAAATGAACGATGCCGGCATGGCAAAAAAATCCAAAAAAATTTCGATGCCGGACCTGGCCAAAAATGCGAAAAATTAACGATGCCGGCATGGCAAAAAAATCCAAAAAAATTTCGATGCCGGACCTGGCCAAAAATGCGAAAAATTAACGATGCCGGCATGGCAAAAAAATCCAAAAAATGATCGATGCCGGACCTGGCCAAAAATGCGAAAAATTAACGATGCCGGCATGGCAAAAAAATCCAAAAAATGATCGATGCCGGACCTGGCCAAAAATGCGAAAAATGAACGATGCCGGCATGGCAAAAAAAAATCAAAAAATAAACGATGCCGGACCTGGCTAAAAATGCAAAAAATTAACGATGCCGGCATGGCAAAAAAATCCAAAAAATGATCGATGCCGGACCTGGCCAAAAATGCGAAAAATTAACGATGCCGGCATGGCAAAAAAATCCAAAAAATGATCGATGCCGGACCTGGCCAAAAATGCGAAAAATGAACGATGCCGGCATGGCAAAAAATCCAAAAAATGATCGATGCCGGACCTGGCCAAAAATGCGAAAAATTAACGATGCCGGCATGGCAAAAAAATCCAAAAAATGATCGATGCCGGACCTGGCCAAAAATGCGAAAAATTAACGATGCCGGCATGGCAAAAAAATCCAAAAAATGATCGATGCCGGACCTGGCCAAAAATGCGAAAAATTAACGATGCCGGCATGGCAAAAAAATCCAAAAAAAATTCGATGCCGGACCTGGCCAAAAATGCGAAAAATTAACAATGCCGGCATTGCAAAAAAATCCAAAAAATGATCGATGCCGGACCTGGCCAAAAATGCGAAAAATTAACGATGCCGGCATGGCAAAAAAATCCAAAAAATGATCGATGCCGGACCTGGCCAAAAATCCGAAAAATTAACGATGCCGGCATGGTAAAAAAATCCAAAAAATGATCGATGCCGGACCTGGCCAAAAATGCGAAAAATGAACGATGCCGGCATGGCAAAAAAATCCAAAAAAAATTCGATGCCGGACCTAGCCAAAAATGCGAAAAATTAACGATGCCGGCATGGCAAAAAAATCCAAAAAAATTTCGATGCCGGACCTAGCCAAAAATGCGAAAAATTAACGATGCCGGCATGGCAAAAAAATCCAAAAAATGATCGATGCCGGACCTGGCCAAAAATGCGAAAAATTAACGATGCCGGCATGGCAAAAAAATCCAAAAAAAATTCGATGCCGGACCTAGCCAAAAATGCGAAAAATTAACGATGCCGGCATGGCAAAAAAATCCAAAAAAATTTCGATGCCGGACCTAGCCAAAAATGCGAAAAATTAACGATGCCGGCATGGCAAAAAAATCCAAAAAATGATCGATGCCGGACCTGGCCAAAAATGCGAAAAATTAACGATGCCGGCATGGCAAAAAAATCCAAAAAATGATCGATGCCGGACCTGGCCAAAAATGCGAAAAATTAACGATGCCGGCCTGGCAAAAAAAAATCAAAAAATAAACGATGCCGGACCTGGCTAAAAATGCAAAAAATTAACGATGCCGGCATGGCAAAAAAATCCAAAAAATGATCGATGCCGGACCTGGCCAAAAATGCGAAAAATTAACGATGCCGGCATGGCAAAAAAATCCAAAAAATGATCGATGCCGGACCTGGCCAAAAATGCGAAAAATGAACGATGCCGGCATGGCAAAAAATCCAAAAAATGATCGATGCCGGACCTGGCCAAAAATGCGAAAAATTAACGATGCCGGCATGGCAAAAAAATCCAAAAAATGATCGATGCCGGACCTGGCCAAAAATGCGAAAAATTAACGATGCCGGCATGACAAAAAAATCCAAAAAATGATCGATGCCGGACCTGGCCAAAAATGCGAAAAATGAACGATGCCGGCATGGCAAAAAAAAATCAAAAAATAAACGATGCCGGACCTGGCTAAAAATGCAAAAAATTAACGAAGCCGGCATGGCAAAAAAATCCAAAAAATGATCGATGCCGGACCTGGCCAAAAATGCGAAAAATTAACGATGCCGGCATGGCAAAAAAATCCAAAAAATGATCGATGCCGGACCTGGCCAAAAATGCGAAAAATGAACGATGCCGGCATGGCAAAAAAATCCAAAAAAATTTCGATGCCGGACCTGGCCAAAAATGCGAAAAATTAACGATGCCGGCATGGCAAAAAAATCCAAAAAAATTTCGATGCCGGACCTGGCCAAAAATGCGAAAAATTAACGATGCCGGCATGGCAAAAAAATCCAAAAAATGATCGATGCCGGACCTAGCCAAAAATGCGAAAAATTAACGATGCCGGCATGGCAAAAAAATCCAAAAAATGATCGATGCCGGACCTGGCCAAAAATGCGAAAAATTAACGATGCCGGCATGGCAAAAAAATCCAAAAAAAATTCGATGCCGGACCTAGCCAAAAATGCGAAAAATTAACGATGCCGGCATGGCAAAAAAATCCAAAAAAATTTCGATGCCGGACCTAGCCAAAAATGCGAAAAATTAACGATGCCGGCATGGCAAAAAAATCCAAAAAATGATCGATGCCGGACCTGGCCAAAAATGCGAAAAATTAACGATGCCGGCATGGCAAAAAAATCCAAAAAATGATCGATGCCGGACCTGGCCAAAAATGCGAAAAATTAACGATGCCGGCATGGCAAAAAAAAATCAAAAAATAAACGATGCCGGACCTGGCTAAAAATGCAAAAAATTAACGATGCCGGCATGGCAAAAAAATCCAAAAAATGATCGATGCCGGACCTGGCCAAAAATGCGAAAAATTAACGATGCCGGCATGGCAAAAAAATCCAAAAAATGATCGATGCCGGACCTGGCCAAAAATGCGAAAAATGAACGATGCCGGCATGGCAAAAAATCCAAAAAATGATCGATGCCGGACCTGGCCAAAAATGCGAAAAATTAACGATGCCGGCATGGCAAAAAAATCCAAAAAATGATCGATGCCGGACCTGGCCAAAAATGCGAAAAATTAACGATGCCGGCATGACAAAAAAATCCAAAAAATGATCGATGCCGGACCTGGCCAAAAATGCGAAAAATGAACGATGCCGGCATGGCAAAAAAAATCAAAAAATAAACGATGCCGGACCTGGCTAAAAATGCAAAAAATTAACGAAGCCGGCATGGCAAAAAAATCCAAAAAATGATCGATGCCGGACCTGGCCAAAAATGCGAAAAATTAACGATGCCGGCATGGCAAAAAAATCCAAAAAATGATCGATGCCGGACCTGGCCAAAAATGCGAAAAATGAACGATGCCGGCATGGCAAAAAAATCCAAAAAAATTTCGATGCCGGACCTGGCCAAAAATGCGAAAAATTAACGATGCCGGCATGGCAAAAAAATCCAAAAAAATTTCGATGCCGGACCTGGCCAAAAATGCGAAAAATTAACGATGCCGGCATGGCAAAAAAATCCAAAAAATGATCGATGCCGGACCTGGCCAAAAATGCGAAAAATTAACGATGCCGGCATGGCAAAAAAATCCAAAAAATGATCGATGCCGGACCTGGCCAAAAATGCGAAAAATGAACGATGCCGGCATGGCAAAAAAAAATCAAAAAATAAACGATGCCGGACCTGGCTAAAAATGCAAAAAATTAACGATGCCGGCATGGCAAAAAAATCCAAAAAATGATCGATGCCGGACCTGGCCAAAAATGCGAAAAATTAACGATGCCGGCATGGCAAAAAAATCCAAAAAATGATCGATGCCGGACCTGGCCAAAAATGCGAAAAATGAACGATGCCGGCATGGCAAAAAATCCAAAAAATGATCGATGCCGGACCTGGCCAAAAATGCGAAAAATTAACGATGCCGGCATGGCAAAAAAATCCAAAAAATGATCGATGCCGGACCTGGCCAAAAATGCGAAAAATTAACGATGCCGGCATGGCAAAAAAATCCAAAAAATGATCGATGCCGGACCTGGCCAAAAATGCGAAAAATTAACGATGCCGGCATGGCAAAAAAATCCAAAAAAAATTCGATGCCGGACCTGGCCAAAAATGCGAAAAATTAACAATGCCGGCATTGCAAAAAAATCCAAAAAATGATCGATGCCGGACCTGGCCAAAAATGCGAAAAATTAACGATGCCGGCATGGCAAAAAAATCCAAAAAATGATCGATGCCGGACCTGGCCAAAAATCCGAAAAATTAACGATGCCGGCATGGTAAAAAAATCCAAAAAATGATCGATGCCGGACCTGGCCAAAAATGCGAAAAATGAACGATGCCGGCATGGCAAAAAAATCCAAAAAAAATTCGATGCCGGACCTAGCCAAAAATGCGAAAAATTAACGATGCCGGCATGGCAAAAAAATCCAAAAAAATTTCGATGCCGGACCTAGCCAAAAATGCGAAAAATTAACGATGCCGGCATGGCAAAAAAATCCAAAAAATGATCGATGCCGGACCTGGCCAAAAATGCGAAAAATTAACGATGCCGGCATGGCAAAAAAATCCAAAAAATGATCGATGCCGGACCTGGCCAAAAATGCGAAAAATTAACGATGCCGGCATGGCAAAAAAATCCAAAAAATGATCGATGCCGGACCTGGCCACAAATGCGAAAAATTAACGATGCCGGCATGGCAAAAAAATCCAAAAAAATTTCGATGCCGGACCTAGCAAAAATGCGAAAAATTAACGATGCCGGCATGGCAAAAAAATCCAAAAAATGATCGATGCCGGACCTGGCCAAAAATGCGAAAAATTAACGATGCCGGCATGGCAAAAAAATCCAAAAAATGATCGATGCCGGACCTGGCCAAAAATGCGAAAAATGAACGATGCCGGCATGGCAAAAAAATCCAAAAAATGATCGATGCCGGACCTGGCCAAAAATGCGAAAAATTAACGATGCCGGCATGGCAAAAAAATCCAAAATATGATCGATGCCGGACCTGGCCAAAAATGCGAAAAATTAACGATGCCGGCATGGAAAAAAAATCCAAAAAAAAATCGATGCCGGACCTGGCCAAAAATGCGAAAAATTAACGATGCCGGCATGGTAAAAAAATCCAAAAAAATTTCGATGCCGGACCTAGCAAAAATGCGAAAAATTAACGATGCCGGCATGGCAAAAAAATCCAAAAAATGATCGATGCCGGACCTGGCCAAAAATGCGAAAAATTAATGATGCCGGCATGGCAAAAAAATCCAAAAAATGATCGATGCCGGCATGGCAAAAAAATCCAAAAAATGATCGATGCCGGACCTGGCCAAAAATGCGAAAAATTAACGATGCCGGACCTGGCCAAAAATGCGAAAAATTTCGATTCCGGACCTGGCCAAAAATGCGAAAAATGATCGATGCCGGACCTGGCCAAAAATGCGAAAAATTAACGATGCCGGCATGGCAAAAAAATCCAAAAAATGATCGATGCCGGACCTGGCCAAAAATGCGAAAAATTAACGATGCCGGCATGGCAAAAAAATCCAAAAAATGATCGATGCCGGACCTGGCCAAAAATGCGAAAAATTAACGATGCCGGCATGGCAAAAAAATCCAAAAAAATTTCGATGCCGGACCTGGCCAAAAATGCGAAAAATTAACGATGCCGGCATGGCAAAAAAATCCAAAAAAAATTCGATGCCGGACCTGGCCAAAAATGCGAAAAATTAACGATGCCGGCATGGCAAAAAAATCCAAAAAAATTTCGATACCGGACCTGGCCAAAAATGCGAAAAATTAACGATGCCGGCATGGCAAAAAAATCCAAAAAAATTGCGATGCCGGACCTGGCCAAAAATTCGAAAAATTAACGATGCCGGCATGGCAAAAAAATCCAAAAAAATTTCGATGCCGGACCTAGCCAAAAATGCGAAAAATTAACGATGCCGGCATGGCAAAAAAATCCAAAAAATGATCGATGCCGGACTTGGCCAAAAATGCGAAAAATTAACGATGCCGGCATGGCAAAAAAATCCAAAAAATGATCGATGCCGGACCTGGCCAAAAATGCGAAACATTAACGATGCCGGCATGGCAAAAAAATCCAAAAAATGATCGATGCCGGACCTGGCCAAAAATGCGAAAAATTTCGATGCCGGACCTGGCCAAAAATGCGAAAAATGATCGATGCCGGACCTGGCCAAAAATGCGAAAAATTAACGATGCCGGCATGGCAAAAAAATCCAAAAAATGATCGATGCCGGACCTGGCCAAAAATGCGAAAAATTAACGATGCCGGCATGGCAAAAAAATCCAAAAAAATTTCGATGCAGGACCTGGCCAAAAATGCGAAAAATTAACGATGCCGGCATGGCAAAAAAATCCAAAAAATGATCGATGCCGGACCTGGCCAAAAATGCGAAAAATTAACGATGCCGGCATGGCAAAAAAATCCAAAAAATGATCGATGCCGGACCTGGCTAAAAATGCAAAAAATTAACGATGCCGGCATGGCAAAAAAATCCAAAAAAAATTCGATGCCGGACCTGGTCAAAAATGCGAAAAATTAACGATGCCGGCATGGCAAAAAAATCCAAAAAATGATCGATGCCGGACCTGGCCAAAAATGCGAAAAATTAACGATGCCGGCATGGCAAAAAAATCCAAAAAATGATCGATGCCGGACCTGGCCAAAAATGCGAAAAATGAACGATGCCGGCATGGCAAAAAAATCCAAAAAATGATCGATGCCGGACCTGGCCAAAAATGCGAAAAATTAACGATGCCGGCATGGCAAAAAAATCCAAAAAAAATTCGATGCCGGACCTGAAAAATTATCGATGCCGGACCTGGCCAAAAATGCGAAAAATTAACAATGCCGGCATTGCAAAAAAATCCAAAAAATGATCGATGCCGGACCTGGCCAAAAATGCGAAAAATTAACAATGCCGGCATGGCAAAAAAATCCAAAAAATGATCGATGCCGGACCTGGCCAAAAATGCGAAAAATTAACGATGCCGGCATGGCAAAAAAATCCAAAAAAAATTCGATGCCGGACCTGGCCAAAAATGCGAAAAATTAACGATGCCGGCATGGCAAAAAAATCCAAAAAAAATTCGATGCCGGACCTAGCCAAAAATGCGAAAAATTAACGATGCCGGCATGGCAAAAAAATCCAAAAAAATTTCGATGCCGGACCTAGCCAAAAATGCGAAAAATGAACGATGCCGGCATGGCAAAAAAATCCAAAAAATGATCGATGCCGGACCTGGCCAAAAATGCGAAAAATTAACGATGCCGGCATGGCAAAATAATCCAAAAAAATTTCGATGCCGGACCTGGCCAAAAATGCGAAAAATTAACGATGCCGGCATGGCAAAAAAATCCAAAAAAATTTCGATACCGGACCTGGCCAAAAATGCGAAAAATTAACGATGCCGGCATGGCAAAAAAATCAAAAAAAATTTCGATGCCGGACCTGGCCAAAAATGCGAAAAATTAACGATGCCGGCATGGCAAAAAAATCCAAAAAAATTTCGATGCCGGACCTAGCCAAAAATACGAAAAATTAACGATGCCGGCATGGCAAAAAAATCCAAAAAATGATCGATGCCGGACCTGGCCAAAAATGCGAAAAATTAACGATGCCGGCATGGCAAAAAAATCCAAAAAATGATCGATGCCGGACCTGGCCAAAAATGCGAAAAATTAACGATGCCGGCATGGCCAAAAATGCGAAAAATTAACGATGCCGGCATGGCAAAAAAATCCAAAAAAATTTCGATGCCGGACCTGGCCAAAAATGCGAAAAATGATCGATGCCGGACCTGGCCAAAAATGCGAAAAATGAACGATGCCGGCATGGCAAAAAAATCCAAAAAATGATCGATGCCGGACCTGGCCAAAAATGCGAAAAATTAACGATGCCGGCATGGCAAAAAAATTCAAAAAATGATCGATGCCGGACCTGGCCAAAAATGCGAAAAATGAACGGACCTGGCCAAAAATGCGAAAAATTAACGATGCCGGCATGGCAAAAAAATCCAAAAAATGATCGATGCCGGCATGGCAAAAAAATCCAAAAAATGATCGATGCCGGACCTGGCCAAAAATGCGAAAAATTAACGATGCCGGCATGGCAAAAAAATCCAAAAAAAATTCGATGCCGGACCTGGCCAAAAATGCGAAAAATTAACGATGCCGGCATGGCCAAAAATGCGAAAAATTAACGATGCCGGCATGGCAAAAAAATCCAAAAAATGATCGATGCCGGCATGGCAAAAAAATCCAAAAAATGATCGATGCCGGACCTGGCCAAAAATGCGAAAAATTACCGATGCCGGCATGGCCAAAAATGCGAAAAATTAACGATGCCGGCATGGCAAAAAAATCCAAAAAAATTTCGATGCCGGACCTGGCCAAAAATGCGAAAAATTAAATATGCCGGCATGGCAAAAAAATCCAAAAAAATTTCGATGCCGGACCTAGCCAAAAATGCGAAAAATTAACGATGCCGGCATGGCAAAAAAATCCAAAAAAATTTCGATGCCGGACCTAGCCAAAAATGCGAAAAATTAACGATGCCGGCATGGCAAAAAAATCCAAAAAATGATCGATGCCGGACCTGGCCAAAAATGCGAAAAATTAACGATGCCGGCATGGCAAAAAAATCCAAAAAATGATCGATGCCGGACCTGGCCAAAAATGCGAAAAATTAACGATGCCGGCATGGCAAAAAAATCCAAAAAAATTTCGATGCCGGACCTAGCCAAAAATGCGAAAAATTAACGATGCCCGCATGGCAAAAAAATCCAAAAAATGATCGATGCCGGACCTGGCCAAAAATGCGAAAAATTAACGATGCCGGCATGGCAAAAAAATCCAAAAAATGATCGATGCCGGACCTGGCCAAAAATGCGAAAAATTAACGATGCCGGCATGGCCAAAAAATCCAAAAAATTATCGATGCCGGACCTGGCCAAAAATGCGAAAAATTAACGATGCCGGCATGGCAAAAAAATCCAAAAAAATTTCGATGCCGGACCTAGCCAAAAATGCGAAAAATTAACGATGCCGGCATGGCAAAAAAATCCAAAAAATGATCGATGCCGGACCTGGCCAAAAATGCGAAAAATTAACGATGCCGGCATGGCAAAAAAATCCAAAAAAAATTCGATGCCGGACCTGGCCAAAAATGCGAAAAATTAACGATGCCGGCATGGCAAAAAAATCCAAAAAAATTTCGATGCCGGACCTAGCCAAAAATGCGAAAAATTAACGATGCCGGCATGGCAAAAAAATCCAAAAAATGATCGATGCCGGACCTGGCCAAAAATGCGAAAAATTAACGATGCCGGCATGGCAAAAAAAATCAAAAAATAAACGATGCCGGACCTAGCTAAAAATCCAAAAAATGATCGATGCCGGACCTGGCCAAAAATGCGAAAAATTAACGATGCCGGCATGGCAAAAAAATCCAAAAAAATTTCGATGCCGGACCTGGCCAAAAATGCGAAAAATTAACGATGCCGGCATGGCCAAAAATGCGAAAAATTAACGATGCCGGCATGGCAAAAAAATCCAAAAAAATTTCGATGCCGGACCTGGCCAAAAATGCGAAAAATTAACGATGCCGGCATGGCAAAAAAATCCAAAAAAATTCGATGCCGGACCTAGCCAAAAATGCGAAAAATTAACGATGCCGGTATGGCAAAAAAATCCAAAAAAATTTCGATGCCGGACCTAGCCAAAAATGCGAAAAATTAACGATGCCGGCATGGCAAAAAAATCCAAAAAATGATCGATGCCGGACCTGGCAAAAAAAATCCAAAAAAATTTCGATGCCGGACCTAGCCAAAAATGCGAAAAATTAACGATGCCGGCATGGCAAAAAAATCCAAAAAATGATCGATGCCGGACCTGGCCAAAAATGCGAAAAATTAACGATGCCGGCATGGCAAAAAAATCCAAAAAATGATCGATGCCGGACCTGGCCAAAAATGCGAAAAATGAACGATGCCGGCATGGCAAAAAAATCCAAAAAATGATCGATGCCGGACCTGGCCAAAAATGCGAAAAATGAACGATGCCGGCATGGCAAAAAAATTCAAAAAATGATCGATGCCGGACCTGGCCAAAAATGCGAAAAATGAACGATGCCGGCATGGCAAAAAAATCCAAAAAATGATCGATGCCGGACCTGGCCAAAAATGCGAAAAATTAACGATGCCGGCATGGCAAAAAAATCCAAAAAAAATTCGATGCCGGACCTGGCCAAAAATGCGAAAAATTAACGATGCCGGCATGGCAAAAAAATCCAAAAAATGATCGATGCCGGCATGGCAAAAAAATCCAAAAAATGATCGATGCCGGACCTGGCCAAAAATGCGAAAAATTAACGATGCCGGCATGGCAAAAAAATCCAAAAAAAATTCGATGCCGGACCTGGCCAAAAATGCGAAAAATGAACGATGCCGGCATGGCAAAAAAAATCAAAAAATGATCGATGCCGGACCTGGCCAAAAAAATCAAAAAATAAACGATGCCGGACCTGGCTAAAAATCCAAAAAATGATCGATGCCGGACCTGGCCAAAAATGCGAAAAATTAACGATGCAGGCATGGCAAAAAAATCCAAAAAAAATTCGATGCCGGACCTGGCCAAAAATGCGAAAAATTAACGATGCCGGCATGGCAAAAAAATCCAAAAAATGATCGATGCCGGCATGGCAAAAAAATCCAAAAAATGATCGATGCCGGACCTGGCCAAAAATGCGAAAAATTAACGATGCCGGCATGGCAAAAAAATCCAAAAAAAAATTCGATGCCGGACCTGGCCAAAAATGCGAAAAATGAACGATGCCGGCATGGCAAAAAAAATCAAAAAATAAACGATGCCGGACCTGGCTAAAAATGCAAAAAATGATCGATGCCGGCATGGCAAAAAAATCCAAAAAATGATCGATGCCGGACCTGGCCAAAAATGCGAAAAATTAACGATGCCGGCATGGCAAAAAAATCCAAAAAATGATCGATGCCGGACCTGGCCAAAAATGCGAAAAATTAACGATGCCGGCATGGCAAAAAAATCCAAAAAATGATCGATGCCGGCATAGCAAAAAAATCCAAAAAATGATCGATGCCGGACCTGGCCAAAAAAATCAAAAAATAAACGATGCCGGACCTGGCTAAAAATCCAAAAAATGATCGATGCCGGACCTGGCCAAAAATGCGAAAAATTAACGATGCAGGCATGGCCAAATATGCGAAAAATTAACGATGCCGGCATGGCAAAAAAATCCAAAAAAAATTCGATGCCGGACCTGGCCAAAAATGCGAAAAATGATCGATGCCGGACCTGGCCAAAAATGCGAAAAATGAACGATGCCGGCATGGCAAAAAAATCCAAAAAATGATCGATGCCGGACCTGGCCAAAAATGCGAAAAATTAACGATGCCGGCATGGCAAAAAAATTCAAAAAATGATCGATGCCGGACCTGGCCAAAAATGCGAAAAATTAACGATGCCGGCATGGCAAAAAAATCCAAAAAAAATTCGATGCCGGACCTGGCCAAAAATGCGAAAAATTAACGATGCCGGCATGGCAAAAAAATCCAAAAAATGATCGATGCCGGCATGGCAAAAAAATCCAAAAAATGATCGATGCCGGACCTGGCCAAAAATGCGAAAAATTAACGATGCAGGCATGGCCAAAAATGCGAAAAATTAACGATGCCGGCATGGCAAAAAAATCCAAAAAAAATTCGATGCCGGACCTGGCCAAAAATGCGAAAAATGATCGATGCCGGACCTGGCCAAAAATGCGAAAAATGAACGATGCCGGCATGGCAAAAAAATCCAAAAAATGATCGATGCCGGACCTGGCCAAAAATGCGAAAAATTAACGATGCCGGCATGGCAAAAAAATTCAAAAAATGATCGATGCCGGACCTGGCCAAAAATGCGAAAAATTAACGATGCCGGCATGGCAAAAAAATCCAAAAAAAATTCGATGCCGGACCTGGCCAAAAATGCGAAAAATGAACGATGCCGGCATGGCAAAAAAATCCAAAAAAATTTCGATGCCGGACCTGGCCAAAAATGCGAAAAATTAACGATGCCGGCATAGCAAAAAAATCCAAAAAATGATCGATGCCGGACCTGGGCAAAAATGCGAAAAATTAACGATGCCGGCATGGCAAAAAAATCCAAAAAATGATCGATGCCGGACCTGGCCAAAAATGCGAAAAATTAACGATGCCGGCATGGCAAAAAAATCCAAAAAATGATCGATGCCGGACCTGGCCAAAAATGCGAAAAATGAACGATGCCGGCATGGCAAAAAAATCCAAAATATGATCGATGCCGGACCTGGCCAAAAATGCGAAAAATGAACGATGCCGGCATGGCAAAAAAATCCAAAAAATGATCGATGCCGGACCTGGCCAAAAATGCGAAAAATTAACGATGCCGGCATGGCAAAAAAATCCAAAAAATGATCGATGCCGGACCTGGCCAAAAATGCGAAAAATTAACGATGCCGGCATGGCAAAAAAATCCAAAAAAATTTCGATGCCGGACCTGGCCAAAAATGCGAAAAATTAACGATGCCGGCATGGCAAAAAAATCCAAAAAATGATCGATGCCGGACCTGGCCAAAAATGCGAAAAATTAACGATGCCGGCATGGCAAAAAAATCCAAAAAAATTTCGATGCCGGACCTGGCCAAAAATGCGAAAAATTAACGATGCCGGCATGGCAAAAAAATCAAAAAAAAATTCGATGCCGGACCTGGCCAAAAATGCGAAAAATTAACGATGCCGGCATGGCAAAAAAATCCAAAAAAATTTCGATGCCGGACCTGGCCAAAAATGCGAAAAATTAACGATGCCGGCATGGCAAAAAAATCCAAAAAAAGATCGATGCCGGACCTGGCCAAAAATGCGCAAAATTAACGATGCCGGCATGGCAAAAAAATCCAAAAAATGATCGATGCCGGACCTGGCCAAAAATGCGACAAATGAACGATGCCGGCATGGAAAAAAAATCCAAAAAAATTTCGATGCCGGACCTGGCCAAAAATGCGAAAAATTAACGATGCCGGCATGGCAAAAAAATCCAAAAAAATTTCGATGCCGGACCTGGCCAAAAATGCGAAAAATTAACGATGCCGGCATGGCAAAAAAATCCAAAAAAATTTCGATGCCGGACCTGGCCAAAAATGCGAAAAATTAACGATGCCGGCATGGCAAAAAAATCCAAAAAAATTTCGATGCCGGACCTGGCCAAAAATGCGAAAAATGATCGATGCCGGCATGGCAAAAAAATCCAAAAAATGATCGATGCCGGACCTGGCCAAAAATGCGAAAAATTAACGATGCCGGCATGGCAAAAAATCCAAAAAATGATCGATGCCGGACCTGGCCAAAAATGCGAAAAATTAACGATGCCGGCATGGCAAAAAAATCAAAAAAAATTCGATGCCGGACCTGGCCAAAAATGCGAAAAATTAACGATGCCGGCATGGCAAAAAAATCCAAAAAAATTTCGATGCCGGACCTGGCCAAAAATGCGAAAAATTAACGATGCCGGCATGGCAAAAAAATCCAAAAAAATTCGATGCCGGACCTATCCAAAAATGCAAAAAATTAACGATGCCGGCATGGCAAAAAAATCCAAAAAATGATCGATGCCGGACCTGGCCAAAAATGCGAAAAATGAACGATGCCGGCATGGCAAAAAAATCCAAAAAAATTTCGATGCCGGACCTGGCCAAAAATGCGAAAAATTAACGATGCCGGCATGGCAAAAAAATCCAAAAAAAATTCGATGCCGGACCTGGCCAAAAATGCGAAAAATTAACGATGCCGGCATGGCAAAAAAATCCAAAAAAATTTCGATGCCGGACCTGGGCAAAAATGCGAAAAATGATCGATGCCGGCATGGCAAAAAAATCCAAAAAATGATCGATGCCGGACCTGGCCAAAAATGCGAAAAATTAACGATGCCGGCATGGCAAAAAAATCCAAAAAAATTCGATGCCGGACCTGGCCAAAAATGCGAAAAATTAACGATGCCGGCATGGCAAAAAAATCCAAAAAATGATCGATGCCGGACCTGGCTAAAAATGCGAAAAATGAACGATGCCGGCATGGCAAAAAAATCCAAAAAAATTTCGATGCCGGACCTGGCCAAAAATGCGAAAAATTAACGATGCCGGCATGGCAAAAAAAATCCAAAAAAATTCGATGCCGGACCTGGCCAAAAATGCGAAAAATTAACGATGCCGGCATGGCAAAAAAATCCAAAAAAATTTCGATGCCGGACCTGGCCAAAAATGCGAAAAATTAACGATGCCGGCATGGCAAAAAAATCCAAAAAAATTCGATGCCGGACCTGGCCAAAAATGCGAAAAATTAACGATGCCGGCATGGCAAAAAAATCCAAAAAATGATCGATGCCGGACCTGGCTAAAAATGCGAAAAATGAACGATGCCGGCATGGCAAAAAAATCCAAAAAAATTTCGATGCCGGACCTGGCCAAAAATGCGAAAAATTAACGATGCCGGCATGGCAAAAAAATCCAAAAAATGATCGATGCCGGACCTGGCCAAAAATGCGAAAAATTAACGATGCCGGCATGGCAAAAAAATCCAAAAAAATTTCGATGCCGGACCTGGCCAAAAATGCGAAAAATTAACGATGCCGGCATGGCAAAAAAATCCAAAAAATGATCGATGCCGGACCTGGCCAAAAATGCGAAAAATTAACGATGCCGGCATGGCAAAAAAATCCAAAAAAATTTCGATGCCGGACCTGGCCAAAAATGCGAAAAATTAACGATGCCGGCATGGCAAAAAAATCCAAAAAAATTTCGATGCCGGACCTGGCCAAAAATGCGAAAAATTAACGATGCCGGCATGGCAAAAAAATCCAAAAAAATTTCGATGCCGGACCTGGCCAAAAATGCGAAAAATTAACGATGCCGGCATGGCAAAAAAATCCAAAAAAAATTCGATGCCGGACCTGGCCAAAAATGCGAAAAATTAACGATGCCGGCATGGCAAAAAAATCCAAAAAAATTTCGATGCCGGACCTGGCCAAAAATGCGAAAAATGATGGATGCCGGCATGGCAAAAAAATCCAAAAAATGATCGATGCCGGACCTGGCCAAAAATGCGAAAAATTAACGATGCCGGCATGGCAAAAAAATCCAAAAAAATTTCGATGCCGGACCTGGCCAAAAATGCGAAAAATTAACGATGCCGACATGGCAAAAAAATCCAAAAAAATTTCGATGCCGGACCTGGCCAAAAATGCGAAAAATGATCGATGCCCAAAAAATCCAAAAAAAAAAAATTAACGATGCCGGCATGGCAAAAAAATCCAAAAAATGATCGATGCCAAAAAATCCAAAAAAAAAAAATTAACGATGCCGGCATGGCAAAAAAATCCAAAAAATGATCGATGCCGGACCTGGCCAAAAATGCGAAAAATTAACGATGCCGGCATGGCAAAAAAATCCAAAAAATGATCGATGCCGGACCTGGCCAAAAATGCGAAAAATGAACGATGCCGGCATGGCAAAAAAATCCAAAAAAAATTCGATGCCGGACCTGGCCAAAAATGCGAAAAATTAACGATGCCGGCATGGCAAAAAAATCCAAAAAAATTTCGATGCCGGACCTGGCCAAAAATGCGAAAAATTAACGATGCCGACATGGCAAAAAAATCCAAAAAAATTTCGATGCCGGACCTGGCCAAAAATGCGAAAAATGATCGATGCCCAAAAAATCCAAAAAAAAAAAATTAACGATGCCGGCATGGCAAAAAAATCCAAAAAATGAGCGATGCCAAAAAATCCAAAAAAAAAAATTAACGATGCCGGCATGGCAAAAAAATCCAAAAAATGATCGATGCCGGACCTGGCCAAAAATGCGAAAAATTAACGATGCCGGCATGGCAAAAAAATCCAAAAAATGATCGATGCCGGACCTGGCCAAAAATGCGAAAAATTAACGATGCCGGCATGGCAAAAAAATCCAAAAAAAATTCGATGCCGGACCTGGCCAAAAATGCGAAAAATGATCGATGCCGTCATGGCAAAAAAATCCAAAAAATGATCGATGCCGGACCTGGCCAAAAATGCGAAAAATTAACGATGCCGGCATGGCAAAAAATCCAAAAAATGATCGATGCCGGACCTGGCCAAAAATGCGAAAAATTAACGATGCCGGCATGGCAAAAAAATCCAAAAATATTTCAATGCCGGACCTGGCCAAAAATGCGAAAAATGATCGATGCCGGCATGGCAAAAAAATCCAAAAAATGATCGATGCCGGACCGGGCCAAAAATGCGAAAAATTAACGATGCCGGCATGGCAAAAAAATCCAAAAAAATTTCGATGCCGGACCTGGCCAAAAATGCGAAAAATTAACGATGCCGGCATGGCAAAAAAATCCAAAAAATGATCGATGCCGGACCTGGCCAAAAATGCGAAAAATTAACGATGCCGGCATGGCAAAAAATCCAAAAAATGATCGATGCCGGACCTGGCCAAAAATGCGAAAAATTAACGATGCCGGCATGGCAAAACAATCCAAAAAATGATCGATGCCGGACCTGGCCAAAAATGCGAAAAATTAACGATGCCGGCATGGCAAAAAAATCCAAAAAATGATCGATGCCGGACCTGGCCAAAAATGAGAAAAATTAACGATGCCGGCATGGCAAAAAAATCTAAAAAATGATCGATGCCGGACCTGGCCAAAAATGCGAAAAATTAACGATGCCGGCATGGCAAAAAAATCCAAAAAATGATCGATGCCGGACCTGGCCAAAAATGCGAAAAATTAACGATGCCGGCATGGCAAAAAAATCCAAAAAAATTTCTATGCCTTTTTTGGCCAGGTCCGGCATCGATCACCTTTTTGGCCAGGTCCGGCATCGATCACCTGGCCAAAAATGCGAAAAATTAACGATGCCGGCATGGCAAAAAAATCCAAAAAATGATCGATGCCGGACCTGGCCAAAAATGCGAAAAATGAACGATGCCGGCATGGCAAAAAAATCCAAAAAATGATCGATGCCGGACCTGGCCAAAAATGCAAAAAATGAACGATGCCGGCATGGCAAAAAAATCCAAAAAAATTTCGATGCCGGACCTGGCCAAAAATGCGAAAAATTAACGATGCCGGCATGGCAAAAAAATCCAAAAAATGATCGATGCCGGACCTGGCCAAAAATGCGAAAAATGAACGATGCCGGCATGGCAAAAAAATCCAAAAAAATTTCGATGCCGGACCTGGCCAAAAATGCGAAAAATTAACGATGCCGGCATGGCAAAAAAATCCAAAAAATGATCGATGCCGGACCTGGCCAAAAATGCGAAAAATTAACGATGCCGGCATGGCAAAAAAATCCAAAAAAATTTCGATGCCGGACCTGGCCAAAAATGCGAAAAATGATCGATGCCGGCATGGCAAAAAAATCCAAAAAATGATCGATGCCGGACCTGGCCAAAAATGCGAAAAATTAACGATGCCGGCATGGCAAAAAAATCCAAAAAATGATCGATGCCGGACCTGGCCAAAAATGCGAAAAATTAACGATGCCGGCATGGCAAAAAAATCCAAAAAATGATCGATGCCGGACCTGGCCAAAAATGCGAAAAATGAACGATGCCGGCATGGCAAAAAAATCCAAAAAATGATCGATGCCGGACCTGGCCAAAAATGCGAAAAATGAACGATGCCGGCATGGCAAAAAAATCCAAAAAAATTTCGATGCCGGACCTGGCCAAAAATGCGAAAAATGAACGATGCCGGCATGGCAAAAAAATCCAAAAAAAATTCGATGCCGGACCTGGCCAAAAATGCGAAAAATGATCGATGCCGGCATGGCAAAAAAATCCAAAAAATGATCGATGCCGGACCTGGCCAAAAATGCGAAAAATTAACGATGCCGGCATGGCAAAAAAATCCAAAAAATGATCGATGCCGGACCTGGCCAAAAATGCGAAAAATTAACGATGCCGGCATGGCAAAAAAATCCAAAAAAATTTCGATGCCGGACCTGGCCAAAAATGCGAAAAATGAACGATGCCGGCATGGCAAAAAAATCCAAAAAAAATTCGATGCCGGACCTGGCCAAAAATGCGAAAAATGATCGATGCCGGCATGGCAAAAAAATCCAAAAAATGATCGATGCCGGACCTGGCCAAAAATGCGAAAAATTAACGATGCCGGCATGGCAAAAAAATCCAAAAAATGATCGATGCCGGACCTGGCCAAAAATGCGAAAAATTAACGATGCCGGCATGGCAAAAAAATCCAAAAAAAATTCGATGCCGGACCTGGCCAAAAATGCGAAAAATGATCCGGCATGGCAAAAAAATCCAAAAAATGATCGATGCCGGACCTGGCCAAAAATGCGAAAAATGATCGATGCCGGCATGGCAAAAAAATCCAAAAAATGATCGATGCCGGACCTGGCCAAAAATGCGAAAAATGAACGATGCCGGCATGGCAAAAAAATCCAAAAAAATTTAGATGCCGGACCTGGCCAAAAATGCGAAAAATTAACGATGCCGGCATGGCAAAAAAATCCAAAAAATGATCGATGCCGGACCTGGCCAAAAATGCGAAAAATTAACGATGCCGGCATGGCAAAAAAATCCAAAAAAATTTCGATGCCGGATCTGGCCAAAAATGCGAAAAATTAACGATGCCGGCATGGCAAAAAAATCCAAAAAATGATCGATGCCGGACCTGGCCAAAAATGCGAAAAATGAACGATGCCGGCAAGGCAAAAAAATCCAAAAAAAATTCGATGCCGGACCTGGCCAAAAATGCGAAAAATTAACGATGCCGGCATGGCAAAAAAATCCAAAAAATGATCGATGCCGGACCTGGCCAAAAATGCGAAAAATTAACGATGCCGGCATGGCAAAAAAATCCAAAAAAATTTCGATGCCGGACCTGGCCAAAAATGCGAAAAATGATCGATGCCGGCATGGCAAAAAAATCCAAAAAATGATCGATGCCGGACCTGGCCAAAAATGCGAAAAATTAACGATGCCGGCATGGCAAAAAAATCCAAAAAATGATCGATGCCGGACCTGGCCAAAAATGCCAAAAATTAACGATGCCGACATGGCAAAAAAATCCAAAAAATGATCGATGCCGGACCTGGCCAAAAATGCGAAAAATTAACGATGCCGGCATGGCAAAAAAATCCAAAAAAATTTCGATGCCGGACCTGGCCAAAAATGCGAAAAATTAACGATGTCGGCATGGCAAAAAAATCCAAAAAATGATCGATGCCGGACTTGGCCAAAAATGCGAAAAATGATCGATGCCGGCATGGCAAAAAAATCCAAAAAATGATCGATGCCGGACCAGGCCAAAAATGCGAAAAATTAACGATGCCGGCATGGCAAAAAAATCCAAAAAATGATCGATGCCGGACCTGGCCAAAAATGCGAAAAATTAACGATGCCGGCATGGCAAAAAAATCTAAAAAATGATCGATGCCGGACCTGGCCAAAAATGCGAAAAATTAACGATGCCGGCATGGCAAAAAAATCCAAAAAATGATCGATGCCGGACCTGGCCAAAAATGCGAAAAATGAACGATGCCGGCATGGCAAAAAAATCCAAAAAAATTTCGATGCCGGACCTGGCCAAAAATGCGAAAAATTAACGATGCCGGCATGGCAAAAAAATCCAAAAAAATTTCGATGCCGGACCTGGCCAAAAATGCGAAAAATTAACGATGCCGGCATGGCAAAAAAATCCAAAAAATGATCGATGCCGGACTTGGCCAAAAATGCGAAAAATGATCGATGCCGGCATGGCAAAAAAATCCAAAAAAATTTCGATGCCGGACCTGGCCAAAAATGCGAAAAATTAACGATGTCGGCATGGCAAAAAAATCCAAAAAATGATCGATGCCGGACTTGGCCAAAAATGCGAAAAATGATCGATGCCGGCATGGCAAAAAAATCCAAAAAATGATCGATGCCGGACCAGGCCAAAAATGCGAAAAATTAACGATGCCGGCATGGCAAAAAAATCCAAAAAATGATCGATGCCGGACCTGGCCAAAAATGCGAAAAATTAACGATGCCGGCATGGCAAAAAAATCCAAAAAATGATCGATGCCGGACCTGGCCAAAAATGCGAAAAATGAACGATGCCGGCATGGCAAAAAAATCCAAAAAAATTTCGATGCCGGACCTGGCCAAAAATGCGAAAAATTAACGATGCCGGCATGGCAAAAAAATCCAAAAAAATTTCGATGCCGGACCTGGCCAAAAATGCGAAAAATTAACGATGCCGGCATGGCAAAAAAATCCAAAAAATGATCGATGCCGGACTTGGCCAAAAATGCGAAAAATGATCGATGCCGGCATGGCAAAAAAATCCAAAAAAATTTCGATGCCGGACCAGGCCAAAAATGCGAAAAATTAACGATGCCGGCATGGCAAAAAAATCCAAAAAATGATCGATGCCGGACCTGGCCAAAAATGCGAAAAATGAACGATGCCGGCATGGCAAAAAAATCCAAAAAAATTTCGATGCCGGACCTGGCCAAAAATGCGAAATATTAACGATGCCGGCATGGCAAAAAAATCCAAAAAATGATCGATGCCGGACCTGGCCAAAAATGCGAAAAATTAACGATGCCGGCATGGCAAGAAAATCCAAAAAATGATCGATGCCGGACCTGGCCAAAAATGCGAAAAATTAACGATGCCGGCATGGCAAAAAAATCCAAAAAAATTTCGATGCCTTTTTTGGCCAGGTCCGGCATCGATCACCTTTTTGGCCAGGTCCGGCATCGATCACCTGGCCAAAAATGCGAAAAATTAACGATGCCGGCATGGCAAAAAAATCCAAAAAATGATCGATGCCGGACCTGGCCAAAAATGCGAAAAATGAACCTGGCCAAAAATGCGAAAAATGAACGATGCCGCCATGGCAAAAAAATCCAAAAAATGATCGATGCCGGACCTGGCCAAAAATGCGAAAAATGAACGATGCCGGCATGGCAAAAAAATCCAAAAAAATTTCGATGCCGGACCTGGCCAAAAATGCGAAAAATTAACGATGCCGGCATGGCAAAAAAATCCAAAAAATGATCGATGCCGGACCTGGCCAAAAATGCGAAAAATGAACGATGCCGGCATGGCAAAAAAATCCAAAAAAATTTCGATGCCGGACCTGGCCAAAAATGCGAAAAATTAACGATGCCGGCATGGCAAAAAAATCCAAAAAATGATCGATGCCGGACCTGGCCAAAAATGCGAAAAATTAACGATGCCGGCATGGCAAAAAAATCCAAAAAAATTTCGATGCCGGACCTGGCCAAAAATGCGAAAAATTAACGATGCCGGCATGGCAAAAAAATCCAAAAGATGATCGATGCCGGACCTGGCCAAAAATGCGAAAAATTAACAATGCCGAAATGGCAAAACAATCCAAAAAATGATCGATGCCGGACCTGGCCAAAAATGCGAAAAATTAACGATGCCGGCATGGCAAAAAAATCCAAAAAAATTTCGATGCCGGACCTGGCCAAAAATGCGAAAAATTAACGATGCCGGCATGGCAAAAAAATCCAAAAAAATTCGATGCCGGACCTGGCCAAAAATGCGAAAAATTAACGATGCCGGCATGGCAAAAAAATCCAAAAAAATTTCGATGCCGGACCTGGCCAAAAATGCGAAAAATTAACGATGCCGGCATGGCAAAAAAATCCAAAAAATGATCGATGCCGGACCTGGCCAAAAATGCGAAAAATTAACGATGCCGGCATGGCAAAAAAATCCAAAAAATGATCGATGCCGGACCTGGCCAAAATTGCGAAAAATTAACGATGCCGGCATGGCAAAAAAATCCAAAAAAATTTCGATGCCGGACCTGGCCAAAAATGCGAAAAATTAACGATGCCGGCATGGCAAAAAAATCCAAAAAATGATCGATGCCGGACCTGGCCAAAAATGCGAAAAATTAACGATGCCGGCATGGCAAAAAAATCCAAAAAATGATCGATGCCGGACCTGGCCAAAAATGCGAAAAATTAACGATGCCGGCATGGCAAAAAAATCCAAAAAAATTTCGATGCCGGACCTGGCCAAAAATGCGAAAAATTAACGATGCCGACATGGCAAAAAAATCCAAAAAAATTTCGATGCCGGACCTGGCCAAAAATGCGAAAAATGATCGATGCCCAAAAAATCCAAAAAAAAAAAATTAACGATGCCGGCATGGCAAAAAAATCCAAAAAATGATCGATGCCGGACCTGGCCAAAAATGCGAAAAATTAACGATGCCGGCATGGCAAAAAAATCCAAAAAAATTTCGATGCCGGACCTGGCCAAAAATGCGAAAAATTAACGATGCCGGCATGGCAAAAAAATCCAAAAAAATTTCGATGCCGGACCTGGCCAAAAATGCGAAAAATGATCGATGCCGGCATGGCAAAAAAATCCAAAAAATGATCGATGCCGGACCTGGCCAAAAATGCGAAAAATTAACGATGCCGGCATGGCAAAAAAATCCAAAAAATGATCGATGCCGGACCTGGCCAAAAATGCGAAAAATTAACGATGCCGGCATGGCAAAAAAATCCAAAAAAATTTCGATGCCGGACCTGGCCAAAAATGCGAAAAATGATCGATGCCGGCATGGCAAAAAAATCCAAAAAATGATCGATGCCGGACCTGGCCAAAAATGCGAAAAATTAACGATGCCGGCATGGCAAAAAAATCCAAAAAAATTTCGATGCCGGACCTGGCCAAAAATGCGAAAAATTAACGATGCCGGCATGGCAAAAAAATCCAAAAAATGATCGATGCCGGACCTGGCCAAAAATGCGAAAAATTAACGATGCCGGCATGGCAAAAAAATCCAAAAAATGATCGATGCCGGACCTGGCCAAAAATGCGAAAAATTAACGATGCCGGCATGGCAAAAAAATCCAAAAAAATTTCGATGCCGGACCTGGCCAAAAATGCGAAAAATTAACGATGCCGACATGGCAAAAAAATCCAAAAAAATTTCGATGCCGGACCTGGCCAAAAATGCGAAAAATGATCGATGCCCAAAAAATCCAAAAAAAAAAAATTAACGATGCCGGCATGGCAAAAAAATCCAAAAAATGATCGATGCCGGACCTGGCCAAAAATGCGAAAAATTAACGATGCCGGCATGGCAAAAAAATCCAAAAAAATTTCGATGCCGGACCTGGCCAAAAATGCGAAAAATTAACGATGCCGGCATGGCAAAAAAATCCAAAAAAATTTCGATGCCGGACCTGGCCAAAAATGCGAAAAATGATCGATGCCGGCATGGCAAAAAAATCCAAAAAATGATCGATGCCGGACCTGGCCAAAAATGCGAAAAATTAACGATGCCGGCATGGCAAAAAAATCCAAAAAATGATCGATGCCGGACCTGGCCAAAAATGCGAAAAATTAACGATGCCGGCATGGCAAAAAAATCCAAAAAAATTTCGATGCCGGACCTGGCCAAAAATGCGAAAAATGATCGATGCCGGCATGGCAAAAAAATCCAAAAAATGATCGATGCCGGACCTGGCCAAAAATGCGAAAAATTAACGATGCCGGCATGGCAAAAAAATCCAAAAAAATTTCGATGCCGGACCTGGCCAAAAATGCGAAAAATTAACGATGCCGGCATGGCAAAAAAATCCAAAAAATGATCGATGCCGGACCTGGCCAAAAATGCGAAAAATTAACGATGCCGGCATGGCAAAAAAATCCAAAAAATGATCGATGCCGGACCTGGCCAAAAATGCGAAAAATTAACGATGCCGGCATGGCAAAAAAATCCAAAAAATGATCGATGCCGGACCTGGCCAAAAATGCGAAAAATTAACGATGCCGGCATGGCAAAAAAATCCAAAAAATGATCGATGCCGGACCTGGCCAAAAATGCGAAAAATGATCGATGCTGGCATGGCAAAAAAATCCAAAAAATGATCGATGCCGGACCTGGCCAAAAATGCGAAAAATTAACGATGCCGGCATGGCAAAAAAATCCAAAAAATGATCGATGCCGGACCTGGCCAAAAATGCGAAAAATTAACGATGCCGGCATGGCAAAAAAATCCAAAAAAATTTCGATGCCGGACCTGGCCAAAAATGCGAAAAATGATCGATGCCGGCATGGCAAAAAAATCCAAAAAATGATCGATGCCGGACCTGGCCAAAAATGCGAAAAATTAACGATGCCGGCATGGCAAAAAAATCCAAAAAATGATCGATGCCGGACCTGGCCAAAAATGCGAAAAATTAACGATGCCGGCATGGCAAAAAAATCCAAAAAATGATCGATGCCGGACCTGGCCAAAAATGCGAAAAATTAACGATGCCGGCATGGCAAAAAAATCCAAAAAATGATCGATGCCGGACCTGGCCAAAAATGCGAAAAATTAACGATGCCGGCATGGCAAAAAAATCCAAAAAAATTTCGATGCCGGACCTGGCCAAAAATGCGAAAAATGATCGATGCTGGCATGGCAAAAAAATCCAAAAAATGATCGATGCCGGACCTGGCCAAAAATGCGAAAAATGATCGATGCCGGCATGGCAAAAAAATCCAAAAAATGATCGATGCCGGACCTGTCCAAAAATGCGAAAAATTAACGATGCCGGCATGGCAAAAAAATCCAAAAAATGATCGATGCCGGACCTGGCCAAAAATGCGAAAAATTAACGATGCCGGCATGGCAAAAAAATCCAAAAAAATTTCGATGCCGGACCTGGCCAAAAATGCGAAAAATTAACGATGCCGGCATGGCAAAAAAATCCAAAAAATGATCGATGCCGGACCTGGCCAAAAATGCGAAAAATTAACGATGCCGGCATGGCAAAAAAATCCAAAAAAATTTCGATGCCGGACCTGGCCAAAAATGCGAAAAATTAACGATGCCGGCATGGCAAAAAAATCCAAAAAAATTTCGATGCCGGACCTGGCCAAAAATGCGAAAAATGATCGATGCCGGCATGGCAAAAAAATCCAAAAAATGATCGATGCCGGACCTGGCCAAAAATGCGAAAAATTAACGATGCCGGCATGGCAAAAAAATCCAAAAAATGATCGATGCCGGACTGGCCAAAAATGCGAAAAATTAACGATGCCGGCATGGCAAAAAAATCCAAAAAATGATCGATGCCGGACCTGGCCAAAAATGCGAAAAATTAACGATGCCGGCATGGCAAAAAAATCCAAAAAATGATCGATGCCGGACCTGGCCAAAAATGCGAAAAATTAACGATGCCGGCATGGCAAAAAAATCCAAAAAATGATCGATGCCGGACCTGGCCAAAAATGCGAAAAATGATCGATGCCGGCATGGCAAAAAAATCCAAAAAATGATCGATGCCGGACCTGGCCAAAAATGCGAAAAATTAACGATGCCGGCATGGCAAAAAAATCCAAAAAATGATCGATGCCGGACCTGGCCAAAAATGCGAAAAATTAACGATGCCGGCATGGCAAAAAAATCCAAAAAAATTTCGATGCCGGACCTGGCCAAAAATGCGAAAAATTAACGATGCCGGCATGGCAAAAAAATCCAAAAAAATTTCGATGCCGGACCTGGCCAAAAATGCGAAAAATGATCGATGCCGGACCTGGCCAAAAATGCGAAAAATTAACGATGCCGGCATGGCAAAAAAATCCAAAAAATGATCGATGCCGGACCTGGCCAAAAATGCGAAAAATGAACGATGGCCAAAAATGCGAAAAATGATCGAAAAATGACCTGGCCAAAAATGCGAAAAATGATCGATGCCGGACCTGGCCAAAAATGCGAAAAATTAACGATGCCGGCATGGCAAAAAAATCCAAAAATGATCGATGCCGGACCTGGCCAAAAATGCGAAAAATGAACCGGCATGGCAAAAAAATCCAAAAAAATTTCGATGCCGGACCTGGCCAAAAATGCGAAAAATTAACGATGCCGGCATGGCAAAAAAATCCAAAAAATGATCGATGCCGAAAAATTATATCAAATTTATAAATAATTTAACTTTCAATTTAAACAAAAATAAATAAAATATTTTTTGATATTAAATTATTAAATATTTTATTATATAGCATATATTTAGGGGCTTTATTTTTAAATATTAAATTTTTATGATTTAGTAAAAAATGGAAATAAAAATATATAATTAAAAAAATATTGTTTTAAAGTAAGTTTTTTTGGTTAAATATAAAAGTTGTATTTTAAATTTTGATATTTTAGTAATTGTCTGATCAAATTACTATATGAAATTAGATGAATTTTGGTTTAATTCTTTCATGTTTTGGAAATAAATATATTTTTATTTGGTATATAAAAATTACTCGTCAAATTTATTATTGCTTTTATGACCGATCTGAGAAAATTAATGAAAAATGCACAAAAAAATTTCCTTACCCTAGTTCCATTTACGAGCAAATCTCACAAAAAGATTATAAAAAATTATTATAGGTAAGTTTTTACGTAACTAAATGGTCTAAATCAGAAAATTTATTAATGGAAATATTTTTGGTTTTATGAAGACCACAGAGACTCAGATCAGAGAAAAATATGAAAAAGATTATTTTCAATTTATAATTAGCTTAATTTCGAAAATTTAATTAATATTTCCATACCTTCTGCCTCTAAGATATTTTTCCCATCAGAATACAAGAAAATTGAATATAAAATCGGAGAAGGCCTTTTTAAAATAGTCAACATAGCTTACGTCGGTCTGCAAATTCTAAACCTTATTTTTTAAACGATAATTTATTAATTTTCCTATAACTTTGGAAAGTATATTTAAAAACTTCCTTCCATTCTTCCATATGTTATAGAGTTTATTAACTCTGTCTCGGCTTTACATTTTCTATAATCATTTATATACCAATTTCTATAATATCTATTCCAATTTTACCCAAAAAAAAACCAAATTTACTATTATAATAAACTTCTTATATTTATAAAGGTGTCAAAAAATATAGAAAAATAAATGTAAATATTCTTTGATGATAAGATCAAATCAAAGCAATATACCATGAAATTGCGGTTAGTAAAAAAAAAAGTTGTTTTCATTGTATTTGATAGAAAAGCCAGATCATATTACTCAACAAAAACTTCTTATCACACAGCTAAAAATCTCTTCACTCCAATTTTTTTTCCTTTTTTTTGTATTCATCAACACAAAAGCAACCGGGATTAACCATATTCGTCCTAAAATTCTATGAAGTGGAAAAAACTTAAAGGATATAAAAAAAATATTCTATGAAATTTTCATTAAATTCTTTTTTTTTTGTGGTTAAAGAATGAAACAAATTTTCATTTTTAAGGTTTTTTTTTTGTAAATTTTTAAATTGTATAAAAATACTTAAAAATTTATATGTTGATGTTTTCTTGTTCGATAACATTTTTTGCATAAGTTTTTATATTGATCAAAGTTATAGAACGTACATTTTATTTTTGAAGTTTTCAAAATTTATTTAATTGAGCTGCCTGATTTGAGCTGCCTGATGTTTATCTTTTACTTTATTCAAAAGGTGCTAGGATGCTGTAAAGAGAATAATTAATTTTCAAAGTTAAAATTTGAAATAAATAAATAAATTTTAGTTTCAAAAATCAAAGAAGATGACATTTTACTTAATATTTTTGTGAATATAATTTAAATTTTTGATTTATATATTACATAAAATCATACTATTTTGTAATATGACTATTGGTGTTGAATCAATAATTAATGAAAGGTATAATTAATTGTAAAGGACTAATTGATTAGGTTAGGAATTTATGGGCTACAAATTAAATCAATTATGAATTTTAATCAAATTTTTTATTTATTGTAAATATTTCAATTTCGAAATAAATAATTAATTTTCACTAATTTGAATTATAGAAATAATAAGTTGAGTAATGGAAGAAATTCATTATTTCTAGGGAAAATTTTATATTAGTGCAATATTTTTCTTGCTAATTTCTGTACCAGTTTTTATATTTTTACAAGTTTTCATGTGAAAGCTATCGGAATAACTGGCTTATCTTTGAATCCAATATAAGCTAGGGTAGAGTTAATATAAATTATACACTACATAAATATTGATACAAAATGAAGGACAAATTGTTGTGGACAAAATGCGAGAAATGCGACTAACAGATGACCTGGATTGTGATTCAGTTTTTTTTTTTCAAAATAAAAGTTAACTTCATTTCTGTATATTGGAATATAATATCCAGGAAGAAATATAATTACAACTGCGAAAGAATATAAAGGTCCTTTTTCCGTAAAAGGTCATTGCAATAAATCAAATTGTATTTATATTTCTTTATACATTTTTCTATTTTATTAAAATTGAAATAATAATCACATCATTTTTGTTTATTTATAAATTTGAATAGAAAAAATAATATAGAAAATATTATTTAAAGACATTTTGTTTTTTTTTTAGGTTTTTTAGCTTTCCAACTCACATAAAAACATTTAATTAACATTTTTTTTTTTTTTTTGTATAAGTAAAAGTTCTGAATTTCCTTCTTCATTTTCGTTTTTTTGCTGCACATACATAAAAGTTTTTTTATTATTTCACAAATTTTATATTCAGTTTACAAACCCCCCAAAGGATTTTAAAAATCGTACTTTGAGAATAGAATATTAAAAAAAAAGAAAGAATTTTTTTTTTTTAAAGTACGTTGTTTGAATATCATATTTCGAGTGTATTAAATATTTATTATAAACTTCAACTCTATATATGTATCACAAAAAAATATATATACAACATAATTTTTTTCTTCTTCTTGTTTATATTTTTATGATGAAAATTGAATTCAATTGTTCGAATTGAAAATTTAAAAATTCTCACAAAAATGTAAAAAATTATTTATAATAAATATACGAATATATATATACGAATACAAATATCGATGGTGAATTTTGGGATATAAGGCTGTAAGTCGTTTCTCGTCACTTTTCAAGTAGATGAAAGAAACTAAAAGAAATATTCGTCAATCAAAACAGGATCAGCTCTTGATCTCTAGTCTAATTAATGTACAGTTAATTATTTTTAATCTATAGTTTTTAATTTAAACTAATTAGCACAAACGCATATGAATCAATTAATCGATGTATGTAACTCATCAATTAATCGATCAATTAATTAATCGATGTATGTAACTCGTAATTTATTACCACCAAATTGAAATGCTGAATTACGATTAAAATACTAATATAAAATCAGGGTATGTGGTGATGGGTGACATCTAAATTTCAATTTACTTAATTTTTGGAGATACATTCAATTCAAAATTCACTGTACAATTTGATATTTTATGTATACAAAAATCGAGTAAAATATTAACAAAATATATTTTTACAACAAAATTTACACTTTTTGTACAACAATGCATTGATGATAAAAAAAAATAAACGTATCAGTGATGAAATTGATGCCTTGAATTTCCCAAAAAAAAAATTGTTATAATCTCCCTGGGGAAAATTAAAATTGAAATTATTATTTTTTATACATTATCAGAATTTTTTATATATATGTATATATTTTGTATATGTAATTTTTATTTTAAACATTGTCAGGGGGAATTTTGATAAAAATTAATCTACTTATAAATACTATGTAAAATTTTAAGATACGTATATAATTTTCGAAACATATATGTATATAAGACATGTATATAATTAAAATGTTTCAGGTGCATGGTACCAAAGAGAATTGTTGTTTGTTTAAAAGCTTATATTACATCAAAAATTAATCTAGTTCTTAAAACAAGCTTATTATTATTATGCTGATTAAAATATTTTGCTTAGATTTTTTTTTCGAATTTTTATGGAATAATGTTTCTAAATGAGGAGGATTTTATAAAGCAAAAGTATAAATTCTTTTATATACCTATACATATTGTAATATTTTAAATTGTATATTCTTAAGTATATTTCCAGAGATCAAAAGTCATTTAAGTTCATTTAAAAGAATAAATATCAAAAATATATATATACATAATATTCACAAATTTACAGAATAAAATAAATTTTAAAATCATGAAGACATTTTTAAGCCTAAATATTATGTTTTAATGAACTTCTTTAATATTAAATATGTTTTTTTTTGTTTTGTAATTTGTTAATAAATTTAGCTTAAAAGAAAATTACATCAAAATAAAGAAGAAGTTATATGAGTAAATATTGTAATTAATTTAAAGAAATTAAATTTTATAAGAATTTATTGCAAATATCTAAAAGATAATAAGTTAAATTTGTAATAAATTATTTTTAGAATTTAAATTTAGGATATAAACATTTTTAGATGTTAATTTTAAGAAAGATTTTTGGGAAAAAAATTATGTTTTAAAAATTTTTAGTATAACTTTTTCACAATATATTAATTGGTGCCAAAAAATACTTATTACAAAACTGAATATTTGTTATAATTAGTATAAATTTGGAGAATTGGGATAATTTTACTGAAAAAAATTTAAATTCGATATGTATAATTTCTGCAATACAAATTTAAATTAATTTATATACCTTTTTATAGTAAAGATTTTTCCCAAAATACTATATATAGTTAATAATTCTAAATAAAAATCGAAAAGTTAGTTATATTTATGTTATTTCTTTCCAATGATTTTTGAATTTCTAAATAAGTCGCATTTTTCCATAAATACTACATCAATTTTCGAGCATTTTCATGACATTTTAATTCTTGTTCAAATCAAATACATCGTTTTTTAAATCTTTATATTTCATTTGGTATAGGACGAATTTGTTTTGTAAAATAATGAGTTTTAAAAAAATTAAGTTTACTTTAAAATAGACGAATTTTACTTTCTGTATACTAAAAATAATTTTAATTAAAATAATTAATCAAAATCTATCCATTAATTTAAATATGTATTTATTTAAAAAAAAATTCTATTAATGTACAATAATAATATCTCTAGCAATAATTGATTTTATTTCAATCTATATTATGTTGCTATAGAGATAAATATAAAATATTCAAATTTATTGCTTATTTCCTTTTCATTAAACATTAAATTATTATTATTATATTAAATTTTCTTAACATTTCATTAAATAATTTTATATTTTATATAAATTTTCATAAAACTTCATTGAGTCATCACATTTAGTTTCAATCTTTAATTGAGTCATCATTTTAATATAATTTTTTTTTTTATAAATTATTTTTAAAAATATAATATAAAATATTTAATTTCCGATGTTTCAAAAAATATAAATAAACTTTATTATCCTCCCTTCTTTCTAATAATAATTCAATAAAAAATATATACATATACATATAAATATATATATAAATGATTTTGCATATACAATTTATTGTACATAGTAAGTTGTTATTTCTTGAAATTTATAATATGAAAAAATTTTAAAATTTTAACTCGCACGCTACCAAAATCATCATAAATGCTAAAAGGATATTTTTTTTTTGATAAAATAAAAGTAGTACTAAAATATCATATATTATATATACAACACTATATCCTTTAGTAGAGTGAACCTATCAAGAATAATAATGATGTGTTAGAATTTCCCATCGAAAAATAAACTTTTCCATATACTTATTTTATTTATATGAAAATATGTATAAATTACGTGCTCAAATATTTGAACTCCTAAAAAGACATGTTTAGGAAAATATGAAACATTCAAAGTGATTTTAATATTAAAAAAAAAAAGGATGAAGGGTTTGTATAGGTGATATTTTATGATTATAAATATGCAATAATAATAATAATAAAATAAAATATTACTTTTAAGTTATTCACTTCTAAACAAATTATTATGTTGCACACAGTATCAGGTACAATGTTAGGGCAACGTTAAAGAGGAAAGTATAATCGTGGTAAATACTGATTTGCATGTCAAACTGACAAATTGTCGACACCTTAATTTGAAAGAAATAATCAGAATTTATATTTTTATATAAGTATATGTAAGTTAAATAGACTATAAAAAATCGTCAATTCTTTTCGAATTTGTTATAAAAATAATTTGATATAAATTTGAAATTTTGTAATAAAATTGATGAATACAAAATTTGCATAATTTTAAATTTTTACCTTTTAGTACATAACAACTTCAAAATTTCTGTAATTTATTTCAGAAAAGGTGACATACCTTAACGAATGAGTCTACTTGGAAAAATCAATTCACTAACCTGATTTTGTAATTATGCTTTTTTACCAATCCAATTTTTCATACGACAAAATTTTAATAGTTATTTTCATTAAAAAAAAAACTAAAACATATTTATTACATCATTTTTCACAACAAAATTAAAGTGTAATTTTATCCGTAATAAATTCCTAATTATAGTTTAGGTATATATAAATTTAACAACAAACCTGGCTGCAAACCAAAAACAATTCTGATTAAAGGTAAAGAGGAAATTCTAAACTAAAGTCCCTGGTTAAAGGAAATTATATATTTCAGTAAATTATGCAATTAAATTGCCCTATTTTATTTTAATAATAATTCGTGTGCAATAATAATGCATAATAAATAATGAATAGGAATGAATTATGTTTTATAATATTAAGGATAATGTTTTTGACTGACCAAAGTTGGTTAGTTATACAAATTATAGTGTAATTGTCAACACATTTACTGTCAACCACCTAATTGTTTTCGTTGACAAATCTTGGAATATTAATTTGTAAATTTGAAAGATATACATTTTATTTATAAGCTAAAACATTAAACAATTTATTAATAATTAATATAAAACAGTTTCTACTCATCTCTGGATTCGTCATATTATTTTATATAATGACTTTCTTTGTCCACTATTAAAATTTCACAATCTCAAGACCTAATAAAAAAAATATCAAGAAATATGTACATATCACAATTATAAATGTCAGAGTTCATAAATTAAAATATTTATACATATATATTATATTGAGGGGTGGTATATAATATAGAAAACCATTAGTTTATAGTAACTGACTAATTACCCTTCGTTAGAAATTAATATTATTTTTGCAATGATTTTTCATTTTTTTTTTGTTTCTTACGATTAATTTTTGTATTGCCCAAAGAAATTAAATCACTACCAAAGATATTTTTGTTTTTGATGAAAATACTTTTATTTTGCAATATTGCAAAACCAATTAAATTAATTATTTCAAATATTTTATGTATATGGTAAAAGTTTAATAAAAAGATTAATGTGAATATATATATGTACCAAAACTCAATTAATCACTTTATAAACCACAAAATATACAATCTATTCTACGAGCAATATGGAAAAATATATATTTTAAATTTTCATTACATAATTTGTTTTAAAAATATAAAATTGAAAATATATGAATAAAATGTATGTAAAAAATATTATTGTTCATCATTTTGTTTACTATTAATTTAAGCTTGTATTAAGTACATAAATATAAATTGTAAATGAGAATTTGGTATATATATTTTTTTCTAAATAATCCGGGTTTAGAACGATGTAATTTTTAAAAAAAATATAATATAGACTAGACTAAAAAGTGTTATAAGAATTTTAAAGACCTTTTAATTATCTTTATTGACATTTTGAAATCTATATTTTCTAATAATTGATAAAATCTTGACATTTTTGTTTCTATCAAACAACAATTTCAATAGAAAATATATTAATTCATCATTTCTAGCCAAATATCGTCGAATTAATTCCAATGTAATTTTTTATATTGCTGCAATTGTAATGGAATTTCAAAAATTTCTTGCAGGTCATCCTTTTTTTTAATATCAACACAAATATTATACCAAACTATCAATTTTTAATATTAAGAAATTTTGTGACACAAATATTGTAATAAACTATTTTCATTTTGATATTAATATTTTCCACAATATCTTTATGAAATTTATACTAACATTTATATTCATGTAATTATACAAAATTTTTATATATAAATCTAATTACCATAAATAAAAGTCACTTTCAATAATTTGAATTAAGTATAAATCAATATTTGTATATTAGTATACCATGATACAACTCTTAATAGTTGTTATGAAGATAGGATAATTATGGATGAATTTTTAATGAAAAAATTATTTGCCATATTTTCTGTATTATTACGAAAAATATAATGAAGTTAATTATCTAACATATTTTTTCATCATTACATATTTGAATAAATGAAAATCAAATCAAATTTTAAATAGATAGACGTGCAAAATGAAAAATAAATATACTATATATTTTTTGCAACTGACAGTTTTTCTTGAATCCAGAATATTGTTGAAAATAGATATACCCAATAAAAATTTTAGAAATTTTAGAAATTCTGTTAATTAAAGAGATGAAAATATCCTGCAGATATATATATCAGTCATATTAGAAATATTAATACATTATAGATTACAATTTTTATATTATTTGAAATTGAAATAATAACCAATACATTATTTAGTTATAATTATTTCTTCGTACAATTTATTATATACATTATAATATATAATAGATAATAATATTAAAGTCTACATTTCAATAATTAATCATAATCATTTCATTTATTATTTAACAACAAATTTTGTAATGTAATTAAGTTAGCTTAACCAAATATTTAAACATTGTTTTATGTCAAAAATAATATCTATTATAATAAATTACATACGAGCATAAAACGAACACAAAAAAAAAAACTAAAATTGTAACATTGAGTATTAGCAGAAATTTCGACAGATATAAATTACATATTATAATATATTTGTATATCATTTTCAGATTAAATTCGCCACAATTACCAAGTGAATTAATCGTTTATCGAAAATTTTCATAATTTTTTTGAATATTTTAATCATTTTAAAAATTAAAATTATTATTTTTCAATTTGACATAAACATTTTTAAGATAATTTAATAATTTGTAAATATAAAAATGTTTTGATTTCAATTTCCGATATTATTGAAATATGATTTAGAAAATATTTAACTTAATTTGAGAAACGATTATAATTCTGCAAATTTTATGTTAAATGTTGAAAAATTATTAATAATTTCACAAGATTAATTTAAATTGAAACATAATAAATTCAATTTGCAGTATTATATTAGAAAATTTATGAAATAGGAAACATTTTTGAATATATAAATTTTAATTTGAGACAAAAATAATCTAAAAATGATTAAACAAAATATCTATAAACATTAAATTAATTTTAGAAATGATCAATTATGAATTCGGTCATTAATTAAATAATTATTTATAATTTATTAAAATCAATTTGAAAAGTAATTAATGAAATGTCAATAATAATAAAGAATTTTTTACGAAAAATCGACTAATTTAATATGAAAATGTAGTATAAGTATACACTATGTCACTATATTTAATTATATATACAAATGATTTATACAAATACATTTGAATATTAATCAATGATCTAAATTACAATGTAAATTTATATTATATAACACGAAAAATATGTTTAGTATCAAATTTATATATACATATGTAAGTAGTAAAAAAGTACAAATAAAATTGCAGTAGATTTCAAATAATTTAGACATTCTGTTTTATTGATATACAAAATGTCTACTCGAAAATTTTTTATATAGATAAATATTTTCTTTTTATTATATGCTCAAAAAATATAAAAATATAGAAACAAAAATAAATTTTAACATTTTAATATATATATAAATAAATATTTTATCAAAATGTCACAAAATTAAAGTAAAATAAGAGAAGAAAAAAAAAACGAAGTAAATAGTTTTGTTGTCGCCCATAAATTTCCACTTCCTTACAAATAAATAATTTTATCTGATTTTAAGAAAAGTACTACATAAAATAAATAGTAGAAAATAATTTATTTTAACTCAGTATAGTTTTTTTTATAAGTAGTTACAACTCTCAGTCTTAACCCTTTTACAAAGGGACATAAAAAATACCATATATGCATTAGAAGAAAGTCCTTTTTTTCTATATAAATAATGGTGTAAAATTTGTTTAACCTGAAAAATTTACTTACCAAAAAAAAAAAAAGAGAAATGTATAAAAACAACATATCTTCTAAAGGCTTGTGTGTTTTTTTTTCATAAAATAAAATATGTAAAAGCTAAATATAATTTTAAACTTTAGAATAATAAATTAAACTAATTTTATCATGATCAGTATGTAAATTTATAGATTATGTATATATACCAAAAAGTTTTATGTATATATAAGATATTTTCTTCTATATAAAGTATATATAGTTTTTTTTGTTACCATCAGCTTTTGTAGATTTGTCAGTCATTTATAAATGTTTATATATTTAAATGTTATCAAAATGAAAAATTTATATTATGTATATTTTTTTTATTATTATTTAGAAATATTTAAGAATATATTATAAATTAATTCCTTTACTATAAATATTATTATAAAATTTATAATAGTATATTGTAAATTTGCTAAATTAAGTATATTAGAATTTGCGGTTAGATGTTATACTCGTAAATAGAAAAAAATCGCATACATTTTTGTAAATAACAAAATAATTTTCTTATTTATACCAAATACCCGATATAGTATAGTAAATAATCAATAAAGTTTAATCTTTAAATAGTTGTAATCCTTATAATTATAAAATGTAATAAAGATTATGGTTGAAAATTATAGTTATAACTAAAGTGTTGGCAAAATTACAGTGAGAGCATGAAGCTAACTTGATAGACATGTAAATTTCATACAGAAAATCAGAACCAATTGAAAATATCATATAAATCTTCAATATATGTATAGCATTGGTAACCCAAATTTTCGAGTCAAATTCGTCGAGGTACATACTTAATTTATTACTCCTATAACATAAATTAAGTAAACGAATTTCACTAACAAAACGACGAAAAAAATAATATTTTATCAGAAGTTTTGATTAATAAAAAGACTAATTTGAAATGTAAAAAGGTCTAATTTGTCTTGTAATTACGATAAAAAAAACCAATGGCCTAGAACTGACAATTTTGGATAGTAAAATTACCACAAAATAATTGCTAGCACTCACTTTTCACGATATATACTATAAAAAAGCCTCAACTAAAAAATTACTTATAATTTTCCAATTTCTCAAATTCAAAAATAAAATATTGACATATAAAAAATTACTATACATGTTCCATTTAACACCTGACAAATTAATTGTCAATTATGAATGATTTGGGAATGTTAATGGGTATATATAAAATACCCCATAAAACACACCACTTTAATTTAATAGAACTTATGAACTATTAATGATTTTGTGTTTATTTTACAATTTAACATTAAGTACGTTAGTATACCAAAACAAAAAAAATATATTGTTATTTTATACATTTATTATTAGTAAACAATAACCACAAATATTGAAAATTTTATATATTTGAAAAGTTAATTGAACATTGGTGGTAAAGTTATTAAGAATTTATAATTACAATTTGTTGACAAAATGACCACAATTTTAATTATCATCTACATCTACACAGTCATTTCATCTTAAAATTTTTGCTATATATGTACTTATTAATTTTTATATATAGAGAGAGAGTTTGTGTTGTCTATATTTTATAGGTTTTAATCAAACTTTTAAGAAACAATATAAAAATAATATTTAAATCATTATCTAAACGAAATTATTATAATTGTATATTTTGGTTTTTACGATTTTCAATTTAAATCAATAACTTTTGGTAAATTGATTTTGTAAAAAAGGATTAAAAAGAAAGAAGTAAAAAGCACCCTAAAAAAATATTCTATAGTTTTCTTTTTGTTATAAAAAACATTTTCTAAAATCATTTTAATGGAATAAAATACCAGTAGGCCTTATACTATTTTAGTGGATTTTATATACCAGTGGTATTTTTATTCAAGTACTATTTGCTTGCATTCCTCTATAGTCTTTATATGCCAGTATAGCTTTCATCTGCTGGTATATAAAGGAAGAAAATGCATACTATAAACAGTATTCAGTTTAGCTTACAAATATTTAGGTTAAAAAAGTTCTATTGTTAAAGAAATTAAATTTTTACTTAAATATTTCAATTTTGACAGTAAAAATAAATATTATATTACGTATTAAACGTAACCACATCCGTAAAAATATAAATATGATCAATATAACTATTATATCGTCTTCTTTTCTATGATACAAAAAAAGTCTATCATATTTAACTATTTTGATTTATTACTTATCTAACTCCCATTCCCAGTATACTAAATTCCCAGTATACTATACTAACATTTTTTCATATGAAAAATTTGTACTTTGACAGGACATTTTTTGTTTGTTTTCAACACCCTTCAAAATAAAAATTGTTGTCTAGCTAGAATAAGATTTATTATTGTATTGGTTTATAGTAGATCCTAAATTATTTACAAATGACCTTGTTATACCCAAAATGAATTGACAATCATTTTGATTTTACTATAAAAAAAACAAATTTTTTACAATAAAATCTGATTGACTTCAAAATATTATCATATAGATAAAGGCGATATTTTCATCAGTGGCGACATGAATCTAAAATGTTATGATATTTTATTGTTGTATAATCTTGTTGTATGTATACAAGCCAGTAAAAATTATATCGAATACTGTAATATATATAAATAGTAATAAGTTTTGATTTTTTGTTATAGTTTCATTTTTGCCAATGAAATGACATCCAAAAATATTTGATTCATAATTTTTAATGGTATTATTTATGTACATAATTTATATTTACAAAAATTTTTGCCATATTATTGGCAATTGGCAGTAAATTCAATAAATGAATAATAAAAAAAATTACCATCAAAATTATAATTAAATATTGAAGAATATAATTTAGTTTTGTGTAATTAAATATATTTTGTAATAGAAATTTTCACTTTATAGTAGTTATACTTAATTAACTTCCTATCAAGAATTTTCACCAATTTAAATAGAAAAATAAATTCTACAATTTAATTATGAAAAAATATTAATTTCTTAAAATTCCAGAATTTATTTCTAAAAAAAAAACTATATTAAAAAAAAACCAGCTGGTAACTTTTAATGCCCTGATTTTTATTCTAAATATATACAGTGGATTTGTATAAATATAGTAAATCCTTTTTTATAATCCTTTTTTACCATTTTATAATAATAATATATTTTGTACATATTTATATAAAAAGGAACTAAAAATTTTTTTATTGCTGACAGCTGTATTTCACCGTGTTATACAATTTTATTATTTAAAACCAGGATATATTTTCTGTACACTATGTTTTCCTGAATAAATATTTTTTATACAAGTATTATTATTATTATTATTAAAATGCATAACTGCACGCAACATTTGGATAATTTGTGTTATTTTGTATAATGTATATAACTCTATAAATAATAAGAAGACTTTTTAAGTACATTTTGAAACAATGTTTAGTTCGTAGGAGAAATATATTTATTAAAATTGAATTTTTAGTATAAACTAAACGGACAAGCTAAGGACATTTCAAACCGTCGAATAGAAACATATATTTTTGATGATAAATAAAGATTTCCTTTATCAATTTCAGATTATATAGAGTTGATAGTTAAATGAACTTTCAAACTAATTTTGTGTTTGTATAATTTAGAGTCTATTTTTAATGAGAAATTTTGCTTTTAATTTTTCGAAATTGTTTAAATTTAAATATATTGCAGTTTGTTTTCTATATATTAAAAATTTCTGATTAAATATTTGAATTCGGTATCATTCAATAATAATATTATCAGTAATTTTGAATGTAGAAAACAAATTGCAAAACATTTAAATTAAACAAAGAATAATCTGGAAACTGTCAAGAAAAGTGCCTCACTAAAATTGGATTGGACAAAATTACCTAAATTTACTTTTAGTTTAAAATTCTTTGTATGTTTTTGTATAAAATTTTATGATATTTTTAAGTAATTAATTTGTATAAAATATTGTAATATGTTTTTTTTTAGAAGACCACAAGTAGCTCAAGATTAAAAATAAGAAAATTTAAATATTTTTAACAAAAAATTTTTGTGCAATTACATTTTATAGTTTATTTTTTATTTGCTACACCTTACTGTGTGCACTAATTTTATGATTTTTTTTTCTGTGTTTTAAATCTAATCTAAATTGCACTATATGTAAGCGATAAAATGTCATAAATTTAGAACTAAAATATTTCCATGTGTGACATAATTTATTACATTATTTAGAAATATCTATAGTCATGTCAAATAATGAAATTTTTATGTTTATAAAATAAACAAGAATTTTTAAAAAAAATTAGAAATATTTTTATTTGATTAAAAAGTAGGAATTCTATTTGTAGGTTGATTAATTTTATGTGAAAATTTCATGAATATCATTTATTTATTTCTGAATTTGATTTTCAGGCGAAATTTTATTTCTTTTAGGTAAAATGTGCTACTAAGTTTAAATTTATAATAGTGAATTTCACAAGTTCATTTACAAATTTGAGAACATCACTGACTTAAATGTTGGAGCTAAGATAGCTGATTCGTTTCGTCATCTGACAGTTGAATCTATAATATCGACCCAAATGATCAATATTCAGAGATGATTCAATTTCTTCTAAAATCCCCAAATTTTTAACTTTATATATTTGAAATAAATTCCATAATCTTTGTCTACTCATCAATACAAAATAGTGTAAACTCCACTAAATGTAAAATATTTATTTTAGTTCTTGTTCCTATCTATTATTCCATTAACTTTTTTTTTTTTTTTTCGATTTTATACATTTTGAATAAATGTGATAAATAATTTAAATAAATGTCCATTAAATGGAAATATTGGACTTTTCTATTTTGCATCAATTCGTAAATTGAAATAAATATTAAATCAGCAAATAATACAATTTTAGTTTTCAAAATTAATGGTGGGGTTAACCCGAATAACATCAAAAAAAAAACTTTATATTCTCATCCTTTTCTCCTCTCCTGTAGGTGGTCTATTTGAAACTTTTCGACTACATAGACTTTAATTATCTTGCTAATTTAAATAAAAGTGCCGTAAATTAAATTTAAAAAAAATATATATTATTTTTGCCAATAAATATTAAATCATGTTAACATGTTGTCACGCCATTTTACAATTTGCATGATAAATAATTTTCTTTTTAGACGCAAGGACAGTAAGGATATATATAAAAAAAAACTTAAATACTTTATATATAAATTTTTTTTTTTTGGTTTTTATTGTTTTTAATTTATAATCCTGTCGTGATTTGAAATTTAACAATTTCAATAAAAAAAAAAAAAATATGTGTCCTAAAAATAAAACATTTATTCATGTGAGTGTTTCGTGGTTTTTGAAATATTTTTAAAAATTAGTATACATATTAAAAAAAAAGGATTTAATTTCATTAATAATTAATTACTTCATTTAAATTTTCTTTTCTTTTTTGAAAGTGTAAATGGAAAAATTGTTATTTGCAATGATTTGAGCAAAATCATTAAAATAATTTCAATTAGAGACAAAATATTTCTTTGTCAGGAAATTAATTATTAATTTTTGATTTGCAAAAGTTTATTGTCATTTAAATTTGTTGAATTAATATTTAGTAGATTTAAAACTGGAAATTGCTATTTAAGTCAATGTGATGAAATTATTAAGGATTTGAAATAATTTAACAAATTCAATAAAGAAAAAAGTTTGTAGAAGCTTATTTACATCTGACTGCATTTACCAAAACTACCTAAGAAAAAGATCGTTAATAAGGAAAATCCAAATTCTGGTGAAATAAACTTTAATTGCATATAGAGAAATTCAAATAGAAAGCAAAAGTACAAATAATTACAGGATTCGAAATATCTTTTACTATCAGTATATAGTAGAGATTATATTGAAGGCTTATGTATGTATAATTCAAAATATCGAATATAAAGTACTTGGATTTTCTACCATTGAAAAATTCCAATCTAAATTTTATTCACCAAAAATTTTTTTATAATTTCATTTTACTATAAAAAAAAATCTTCGACAAGTAAATTTCGTAATTAAAAGTTATGCTAAACAAAAATTAATTTGATATTATATATAAAAAAAAAATATACATACTTGAAAAAAATTATATCAATTTTTAGTTAACCGAATGTAACTAAATATAAATTTTATCACGCACTTATAAATAGTAGTTTAACATTTATTTCTAACACGAAAATAATATATAAAAATGATTTCATTTAAACTGATCAAAAAATTGAGCTAAAAAACAATGATACGAATATACAAAAAAGATATTAAGGATATAGATAGCTTAAGTGGAAAGTTAATAGATACACAATTAATTTTATAATATTTTTTTTTTTATTGTCTATGGTTATTAAGAGAGCTATTCAGACAAAAATGATCCAATTTTATTACAATTCGACACGAACATTTTGATATGTAGAAAAGTGGACTAAAAAAAATTTGTATATATTATAACATGGAAATTGAATTCAGTCTAGTAAATTTAATATATATATACAAGTAAAATTTGAAAGTTTTCTGATTAGTATACCGATTAATAATAAAGTTAAAAATCTTTACCACCTGTTGTTTATATTTTATTACTCAATATATCCTTTTTTTTTCATTTATCTCCTTTCAGAAAATTATTTATATATAATTATTTCGTATGATAGAAAAATTGATTTTACCCTACTTTTTCCTATTAAGTCATATTGACCTTTTTCCAGACAATAATTTTTCGTAATTAGTTAATTGATTTAAAATATTTGATTTTTGGACCTTATATAATAGATAAAAGGAATTTATAGAATTTAGTCTAGGTGGAAAATTAAAATGTAAATTAATAATGGTTAAAAATGGAGTAGTAATTAATTTACATGATGTGTTAAATTTACATATACAAATCCTTTCTAGTTGTACGTAGAGTATACACACTTCTATCTGCAATATGTTAAATTAAATTTTGTTCACTTACTAAAATCCAAAAATAATTAAATTATCAAGATATGTGTACTTAACCTTAATCATACTCACAAATATCCTACCAAACAAAAAAATTCATAAAGTTAACAAAAAAAAAATTTGTTTGTATATAAATTTTTTTTTTGTAAAATAATTCACCATTTTATTTTTTCCTATAATGTCATAATTTTTAATTTGTTTATCTGCCTGGCCCATTAAATTCGACTTTGAGGACTTTTTTTATTATTATTTAATTTACAAATAAAACATAAAATTCATAAAATTTGTTCAAAAAAAAAAAAAGGAAATATAACGAATTATAATTTTTATCAAAAACAAAAAAAAAACACTGAAACAGAAAATTGGTGATTGCGTGCAAAATATTTTAATGAAGTTATTTCAATTTGATTTCTTTTTTTTTTTAGTATACTGTAACTAAAAGGAACATATTTATTTATTTTTGTTATAAATAGCAATTTACATTTTGCTGACAAAAATTTTTTTCATCAAAAGTTATGTAAATACAAAAATTTTTTTTTGTAAAATAAAGTTACAATGAGATTTAATGTTCATAGTCATCAAAAATTATTATAATATTTTTATATTATACCCAAAAAACAAATATATATGTATAGTAACGACCGACGATGATGTTGATGATTGGTAAATAATAATGCCAGGCACAGACATGGACTTCACGATTATGGGATACTATATATGGGTATAATATAAATGATTATCCATTGTACCAAAACAAAACAAAAAAAAATATTTTAATCATTATGGTGTAACTAATTTTTGTTAAAAGTTTACTTAAGTAAAAATGAAATAACATTGTAAATAATATTAAATATTATTATTATTATTTTGGAATTTATAGAAAAAAAGCGTTTTATTTACCATCACTTGCTAGAGCTAGGTAATTAATATTATTCAAAAATTTGTATAAATTAATTTGGGAATTTGAAGTGGAAATTAATTGAATTATTATATAGTTTTTTATATTGAGAATTTATAAGCGGATAAATTTTAGTAATAATTTTTATCAATTTTATTTGAAAATTTTTCTAGAAATAATTACATGGTTAATTTTAGTTTAGTTTGAGCAGGACAGAATGTAATAGATAATGTAGATTGAACCATCGCCTAGTATTTCAATAATTTCAGAAAAAATTAATTTTACATTAAAAAATTATTGAATTAAATTTTAATATAAATCAAGAGTACCAAGCATTATAATTCAGAAGCACCTAAAGTTATATTAGCTCGTTAGAATGAACTTTATCAAATCTATAAAGTTTTTTAGTTTTGCTGATAATTTCAATATATGTAATCATCTAAGAATAGAACAGAAATGTTTTTTTAGTTTAATCTCTGATAAATTTTGAAATTTTAATTACTCTTCTATAACCACAGACAACTGTAGAATCTTATAAAGATGTCGCACACTCTTTTGCAACTGATATTGTTTTGTTGCTGGGATAATTACGAAAATATGTACCTTAATTAGGTAATGTTCTAAAAAGATTTTGCTGCAGGTAAAACCATGATTATAAACCATGATGTATGCAGCTTTTTCAAGTACAACTATATTCTCAAAAATTCACAAATATATTTGCATGAATATAATTCAAAATTTTTGCTGAAAAAAATTTTAACCACAATGTTGAAGTTTTTCTTATTTCTATCTAAAATTTGACTCACAATGTAAACGAATTTGGTTTTCATCTATTTAATATGTCTGAACTTTATAAATATGTTATACATATATTCCAGAAGCAGATTAAACCTTTTCTATATCAAGCAAAACATACAATTAGTCTGTCTATATGTCATACAAAGAAAAAAAAGCTTAATTTTTATTTACAAAATCTCTTTTTTTTTCTTCTTATAATTTGGTCGAATAAATACCAAATATCTTCATAATGAAATTGTATTCAAGCTTATTTTTTTTTTTACATTATATTAATAAAAATTCTAAGTAAAAAAAATATCATTATCAAATCAACAACAGAAATGTTGTGTTTATCTTGAGAATTTTATCTATTTTCTAACAGGTGTAATGACACTATAAAATCTCCAAGTAAACAAAAAAAAGCAAAATTACAAATGATTTTTTTTCTTATAAATAAAATTATAGACTTTCATATCGTTTTTGGATAATATTATATTTATATTTTTGTGTATTCAACAAAATTGAATACTTTCCAAGAATTAAGATATCTTATTTTCTTTTACCTTTCTGGTCAATTGCTAGGATTATATTTTTTTTCTATATAAATATATTTTTTCTACTCTTTTTTTGATAAAAGCAAATTGTTTGGAGTGACAGGAAACAGTGGATTATCTTAATAATTGGAGATTTTCTATTTATACCATAATTAAATATTTGTATATTATATACAAACTAGCAAAAAAAAAAGGATAACGATATCATATTTAATGTTACTATCAAGAATATCAATTAATTCTGTCATTAAAGGTGAAAAGGTCATTGTTTATATATATATAATTAAATTGCGATGTCCTGTATTATAGAAAATCGTTTATATTTATGTACTTACAATTTTCAATTACCATTTAATAGTTTTCCTTTCGATCAATTTATGAAATAAAGGAATATTATAATTATATAGTTAAAAATTAATTCTAATTGAAATAATAGATGACAGTTTTATAGTTGGTTTAATTGACATTTGAACGGACTGTTTCTAAATTTTATAAATGTAAAAAGGAATCAAAATTTATTTATAAAAATTGGCAGATTTTAAAGAGAAAAATTAAATATATTTGTTATTACATAATTTGTTGTCATCAAAATGAAACAGATTTAAGATTTGAGAAGTTTATTTAACATATGGATCAATTTTATATCCTTACACTGATTAAATTCAGTGATATAAGGAAATTTTCAATGATAAGTGAAATTTTGTTTTTTTGAGTATATTAAGAAGAAATGAATGATTTTCACTAAAATCTATTAATCACAAAAAATATGATAAATTTCAGATATTTTAAAAGTGATTCGGTTTGTGAGACAATCTGAATTCTATCATTTATAAATTTATTTAATTTGTGCTAATCGAAATTTCGTTGGTTTTTATTTCTGTGGTTCTTTTTTAATAGTGTTGTGCTTCGTGGTGAAAATATTCTATATTTAAAAATTATCATCAATAATTATTATTGTTATGTCAGAATCGCGGTAGTTGCGGTTTTTGTGGTATAATATATAAATATTTGTTAGGGAAATAATTGTCATTTTAGTTTTTTTTTTTTTTTAGTATTTTAACAGGAAATTAGGTTTGTTATTTGTTCCTCCAACGATATATGCTAATATAAATTTCAATATATATTATATATAAATGTCAAAAAATAAGAGAACAAATTAGATAAATTTAGTTTAACCTTTTAACAGAGAAACCATTCATAAATTTTGATATTTTCTTATTAATTTTTTTGTCCATTTTCGTAAAATCTAAAAAAGAAACTAATAAATTTATTCTCTTAATTAATCAAATTTTTGAAATACTTAAATGAAATTTTATAATGAAAATTTCTAACTCTAAATTTTATATTCTTCATTTTTATTCAACTAAATTTAAGAATTACAAATTAGTTTTCACTATATGTGATTTTCCATTTTTTTAAATTAATTATCTTACAGAATTTTGAGTAGATTTTTGTTATAGTTAATTATCTAACAGTTGGCAAATAAATTGCATAGTTGTAGGATAATATTGCCAAATATAATTTTGTGCCAAAAATAAATTCAATTAATAATTTAGTTTCATTTCTTTTCATTTATAAATAATTGTTATAATTATTAATTACAACATTTTTAATTCTATATATAAATTTTATGTAGTACTTATATTAATTTTAAACGATTAAAACTTTCGAAAATATTATTCAACTATGTATTTTTAATTCATTATTCATTTTAAAATTTATATATTAATATAAAGTGATTTTTTTTATATACCCTCCGTTGTTATCCTTTAAGCATTCTTTTTTATTTGTTTTAATATTTTAATGTTATCCTGAATGAGTTTGTTAAAAGCAGCTATTATCCTCACACCAGGATTGTTATTTATTTTTATTTATTTATATACATAATATATAAACATTTAATTAAAATTCATCTCCTGCTGGGTGGGCATTCATGAAATTGACCATAGTTTTTGTTGTGGTTTTTCGTTTAAATTATGATTTAAATTAATATAATCAAAATATAACTAAAAACTTGAAATATTTAATCATAAGTTGCTTTTTTGTTGATTTAATATATTATTTCAATCTTCTTGTATGGTAAAATGTTTCCATGCTAATTAATGGTCTTTCCATACAAAAAAAAACATAAACAGACAAAAAACAAAAGTATTTAAATATTTTCCAAAGCAGGAATGACGTATAAGTTTTCCACTTTTGAAATTATTGTTGCAAATGTTTGGTATAGTATTTTATTTTTTAAAGCATATTATAAATCATGTGAAACATAACATTTAATTTCCCTGAAGTGTATCCAATTTATAACTTTCATCATGATTTTAGTTTTTTTTTTATTTTAAATATTTTTAATGAAAACTTTTCCATATATTTAGTTACATAAAAATTCAAATAATATTTATATACCAAAAATTAAAAAAACTTGTGAATAATAGTGGCATTTTTTTTGGGGTGTTAACAGACGCGACTATAATATTTTATTGTATAGATTAATATAGTATGAGTTAAATTAATGGATACATAAAATATTTTTGATATAATTGCATAGTTTAATATTTTATAGATGTATAGAAAAAATGACCGCATTTAATTATTAAAATATTTCTAAATGTCAGAGCTATGATTTCTGTATTGTTTCTAGTCATTAATTATATAATAATTGCAATTTTACTTAACATACGCTGTTCTCATATAAAATAGGTTACAATTTCATCTTAAATTGATCCATAATACATTAAATATTTAAAGAACTTTTACATAAATTGAATAATTCGAAATCAGACGACTACGAAGCGGATATACTCCTTACAAGTAATTATCATAACGACATAAAATTACTCTATACTATAAACTGAAAATCAACCCCAATGAAGGTAAATTTTTTTTTTAAATTAAATTATAAGTTTAGTCTTCCTTTTTGAGGTGGAAATATATAGGTAAAAGGAAATTGTAAAATATATAGAAATAAATTCCTTCACACCAAACTTCTATAACAAAAAATTGTCTCTAACAATTTTATTGATTATACTATTCCACTTATTCATTAATGCAAAATAGTTTTTCCTTAAGGATTAACATGAAATTTATAGGTTTACCTCTGAATATCAATTTGGATACTATATATACGACAACTGATATTGAAATTATTTACAGAAAATTTTCAATGTCCGGAAGGTAAAATAATAAAATGCTTTCATAATTTATAAAATTCACAAAAGTATAATAATAAAAAATTTAAGAAAATAAATTTTTTTACGTTTAATTTAAAATCAAAATTTAATATTACACCGAAATTGAAATAGTTAATTAAAATAATTTTATATTACCCAAATTTATTTTACAAATAGTTTTTAAAGGGTGATTTTATTTCAAAATATCTTCTTATTAAATTAGATTTTAATTTAAAAAAATATACAAATCTTTAAAGTTTTGTTTAAAGTAAATGTCAAAATGTACAATTATTAAATTTGACATTAGCCATCGTATATAATTTACCAGCAATTTTAATTAATATTAATAAAAATTTCAGTTTTAATAACTATTAATTCACAATTTGAACAAGCTCCTAGTTTTGGTAATTAAATTAGTAAATATATCCTTTTATCTATATTATGCTTAAATTAATATTATTTCGTTCTGTTAAATAAAGATTATTCTTGTTCTTCTGGAAAACATTTCAGATTATTTTAACAAGAACAACTAATAAATTTAAATTTTAGTTATTAAAGTTTACTTTATATAATTTATTCAAACAATTTTCGAAAACATATATTTAATTTGTCTGACAATATTATATAAAATATAAGAATACTTTTTTATTTTGTAGAAGATTTTGATTGAATTATTTTTGTTTTTGATGCGGTATACAAAATTTGATTAATTATTCTAATTATCTCAATGCATCAAAATTATCTAGATAGAAAATGATGAGTATATCTTGTTAGTATACAAGTTTTATCCATGAGTAGCTATACACATATTTAATTTACATATATATAAAGACCTCATGGTGAAAATTTGTTTGTTCCAATCTTAACACACTACACAAATATACTCATATGCATTAGAAAACCGAAGGAAAACAAAATCTTATTCAGAAAAACATATATAGTTTCCTTCCTTTTAAACGAATAATTTATATAATTGATAATAATTTTTTTTTAGTAATTTCTTAAAAGTTTTCTGCTAAATATTCCGCTTTGCTAATTTAATATTTTTTTCAATTTCGTTTTTTTTTTCTTCAGAAAATAATAAAATCATTTTTATATAATTTTGAAAAAAATTAGAATAATTTATAGAAGTTTGAAAAATGATAAGGAAAATATAAAAGATAAATAATTTAATTAAAATATTTTAAGAAATGTTATAAAATTTACATCTTTATTTTTCGACATTTTATAGAAAACTTTCTCAGTTAAATGAATTTCTTGTTAAAGTTTCAGAACTTAAAAATTTCCAAATCTTATAAAATATATTTTCATTGAAAGAATCTTTTTATTATAAATTATCTTCAGATTTATTATTTTTTATCATACTCAACGTTATATTAAGTTATAGGAATTTATTATATATCGTAAATAATTTCAGTAGATTAAAGAATCAAGGACGAAAATTGAAAGTATAAAAAATATTGGCTAAAATCTAAAAATTCAAAAAAATATTTTATATCCTAGCTAGAACATTCCCATTATATATAGAAAATATTTAAATTTGTATATACCGAAAAAACTATACAAATATATAATACGATTTCAGCATAATTGAATTCTCTGCATGGTATATGAAATTTAAATTTCATTGCATATAAAAATGTAATATACGAATACATGTATAATGTATATGGTATATCATATACGGATTTCCATAAACCATATTGCAGAAAAACCTCTTTTGATTCGGCACATTGAGTCCACTTCTCTTACGATTCAACTGTACTTAATTGAATTTCATGCTCCATTGAATATATATTTATGCTTTACAGTTTTTCATCATTTACATTAAATTTTTTATATATAACTTCAATTTTTTTTATACATAAATATATTTTCTGATTGAAAAATATGTAAAATAAGTTCAAAGTATGTTTCGACTAAAATTATTTACTTTATTTACAAATCAGGGGTGAGAAAATTATGAATGGGAAATTTACGATAAGGACTGGAATTTTATTATTCACCCAATTTCACTTAATAAAAAAAGTGTTTAAAGAAATGAAATTATGTAGAAATATATCCTTGACCTATTAAACGAAAACTATAGTCGATAAATAATCAAAGTAAAATCAAACTTAAATTATAAATAGATTATAAATATTATGATTTAAACAGAAATCAATATTTACGAATTTAACTTTTATGCTACATTATTCAGGATCTTTAAGGACTCATTGAAGAATTATAACAGGTATTTCAGAGAAGCAACAGTAGAGTTATATAAATTGAGAAGAATATTCAATGAATTTGAAATGAAATAAATTTTTCATTTAAATTTTGTAATTTTTAGAATGTTTGTAGATTATTTTTGTTCCAACAATTTTTTTGCCTGAAAGTATGCTTAGTTATTGGAAATAGAAAATTTCTCTTCAAGCATTTTAAAGTTTATTACCACGATTTCAATAGTAATAAGTTTTAGTAGGTATTTATTGAATTTATTTACTTTAATCTTACGCTTTGAAAACTATTGTCTGTAGTAACGTAAAAACTAACCCTTAAAGACAAAATTTGACGTAACATTATTATATATTTTAATGTGCATAAATTATATAGTACATATATATAAAATATTAATATTATGTTAAATATAATTAATTTGATTCCTTTGAGTGAATCATAAATTTGCAAAATAATTTTCTTATAATATTTATTTCCAATTATAATAACATAGTTAAATTTACATATTAATGAAAATATGGTTTAATTATAAATAAATTAAGTCAAAATTGAAATATATTTTTAAAATATTATTCAGTATATTATTCGAAATCCTTTTTAGTGTCCTAATGTAAGATATAAATATAAATTTACATAATTTTAAAAATTTATTTTCATTTACTCCAATCATAACAAATTTGAGTCAAATATATCATCGTTAATCCATTACCAATAAATTCAATGAAATTGTTATAAACTAAATTTCTCCAAGTGTTACATATATTAATAAAAATTTCCTCTTTTTCCCTCTTTAATTTTCTATCAATGTGAATAATATATAAAAAAAAATTCTTTTTAAAAGCATTAATTACACTCAAAAAAACACCAATAAACTTTTCATATAACTTTTATCATTTTATTAGTGTATATCCTTAAAGGATAAGAGACAACAGAGAGACAACAATAAAACAAACAAACAGAAAAAAAACGTATAAGTAAATTTCCAATTCGATATTAATAAGAAAAGTTTATATATTATTTTTTTCAAAGTTTCTCTGATTTTTTTTTACAAAGTTGATCAATTTTAAATTAGAAAGAAAGTAAAAGGACATATTGTCAAGGAAATTTATATATAAATAAATAATTTATATTATTATTTCTTCCTTTAATGTCAAATATTTTTTGAGGAAAACTTTTTTTGTTTTTTGTTATTTTTTGAAAATCAATGAAGGACCAAAAAGACAATAAGTAAAAAAAAAAGTATTACTTTATGGTTAACTAACAAAATAAAATTAAAGATTTCGTTACAAAAAAAAAAAAGGGATATTTCCGAATAAAAAAAAAATTGATTGAATAAAATATTAATGTTTATTTTAGAAGTTTTGTTTTTCCTTGTCTTTTCATTTTTCTTTTTTTTTTATCTTTTTGTTACTTTTAATTTTCCAATGAAAATTTTGACACTACAAAAAGAAAAACCAAAAAAAATTTTTATGTACATACAAAAAAAAATTGAATTTTTTTTGTCTTAATGATTTTGATTTTTCTTGGGTAGTTTTTGACTTAAGGATATGTAGAAAAAAAAAGGAATTGTTTTTCTTTGTTTCTTTAGCCTGATGGATAATTTTCTTTTTTTTAAAGTAGGTATTGATAGGAAAATAAAGAAGGATATATGTCGAGGGAAAAAAATATAAAATGTTGGAAATTTGTTATTGTTAAAAATATTTTCGCTTGATTATATATTTTTTTTTTGTTTCTGCCCTTAACTAACTTCATTAAATCTTTATATGTTTGTATATTATATTATAGGATATTGTATACGAATTTCATTAGATGAAAAGTTTTTGGTTTTTTATTGATCCTTTTTTATAAAATTATACTTGATAGAATTTTTTGTTTTTTTTTAAAAGTATTTCAAAAAGCTCATATTTTTATTTTAGGGGAAATATTTTTTAAAAAATTTAATTTTTAAAGTTAAATTTTGACTTTTTCAAATTAATTTAAATTTGCTTAAATATTGATATAAAATTATTCTGTTTCAACTTAAATTTTTATATAAATTCATTTATATTTGCTTCCTATTGCACTTTATTACTTAAACACAGAAATTTAGTAATTACTAAAATGATGGAGATGATTAAATTAATTTAAACAAATTTTTTACAATGATGGCACACAAAAATCCATTGACTGATGATTTTGAAGACAATTACCGAAAATAAGATAATTTTACAGAAATTTTAAAATACATAACTACATATTTTTCTATAATTCACTTCAAAATTTTATAATAAAATTTCATAATCTACTTTATTTATACTTCGACATCATCTATTATCTAATTTCCTTATCAATTTCCAAGCACAAATATTATTGGAAAAGACACAAAAAAAAATCATAATATAAAATTCTATAATTTTCTATTTATCTTCTTCATTAATTAGATTTTCATATTGCATAGTTTCAGGCGCATTACTATTGATTGATTTATTGACAGACAATCTAGTAAAATAAAAGCTCATTATTTTTTCTATTTTTCAAGTAATTTGAAGTATAGATTGTACAAATTTCTACTCAAGCATGAAATGAAAAGCATTTCAAAATAAGATATTTCCATTTATTAATATAATTTAGCATATTTCCTAATTAATTTATATCGTTAATTTCAATTTCATTGAAATTCAATCATTACCATCATCCTTTTATACATTATATTATTGGAAATTTATATTCTCTTTCATTAATAATATAAATCCTTATACCTGGATAACGGTTGAAATTATAATTATATACTATATACCGTATTAAGAATTCAATGCAAGTTTTTTTTTCTCGTTTTATATCAATTCATCAAACGGAAATTAAAATTTATCTAATTATAATTTGAAAATGATTCTAAAAAAAAAAAATCAATTTTCTTATCGTTATTACTTTATTTGCCATAAAAAAATTGAAATATTGAAAAAATTAGATTTTCTTTCGTTTCGAAAACCTAAAAACAAAACAAAAAATCTTTCTTTTTTTTTTTGGGACGGAAAATTTATAGAAAATATTTTTTTTTATTGGTTTTTCTATTTTTTCTAATTTCCTATATAAAACAAGAAAAAAAAAATCGAAAATTGACGTAAATTTTAATTAGATTTTATTATAACAAATTTTTTTTTATTATGTAAAATGGAAATTTCATTTTATTTTAAAACATACTTTTTTTTTTATTTCGTTTTCGTGATCGAAAAATAAAAGGTTTGGAAAATATAATTTTTTTTTTGTATTATTATTCTATACTAGAAAGAAAAAAATGTTTGTACGAGTTTTTTTACAATTGAATAAATTTTATAAGCTTAATTTAGATAGAAAAAATATTAATAGAAGTAATAAAAGATTTAAAAAAAAAAATATAGAAAAATGTGTGAAAACAAATGAAAAAAAATTGCTACAGTTTTTACACACCAAATTCAACCTTTTGCAAATCAAATTCAACCTTTTGCAAATCAAATTCAACTTTTGGAAATCAAATTCAACCTTTTGCTCTGTATTGTTAACTGTTGCAGCAGCTTGTTCAATTACATCTCTCAAATGCATGGAATTGGTAGGATCTGCTAATATATTTCGTGCACTAAATTTTATTTTTGAGAAGACTTCCTCAATAGGGTTTCATCATAGGTGAATATGGCGACAAAAAAACTAGAGTATGCCTTGTTTGATCAATAAGAGTCCGCACCTCAAGCGTCTGACGTTGTCAAAAATCATCCACGCATCCTCAACACCGCATGTTCCGATAATTTTTCAAATACAGTGTGGAGAAATTCACAAAATTATATTGGAATTAACATAAAAAAAATAACAATTTAAAATTTATTTTTAAAGAAGGGTTAATTTGATTTTCATAAGGTTGAATTTGATTTGGAAAAGGTTGAATTTGAAGTGTAAAAATGTAGAAAAAAAATAAATTAATGAAAATTTAGAAAATTTATTTTTATATAAACTTTTAGATTTCTTCATAAAAATTATATTTAAATATGTAAAAATCTAATTTTTTTTTTTTAATATTTTTAAAGGATCAATCTAAAAGCATACTAACCAGAAATAAAAAATTATGAACTTTCGACTTGATTTTTTGTGTATGTATTTTATTATTAAAAAAATTGTACGTAAAAAATTTAAATATTTCATTCATTGTAAATGCAATTTTTTCTCTAGAAACTAAAATATTTTTATAGAATATTTAAAACATTTAAGCTTTTCTAGTAAAATTTTAACTTTTTAAGCTAGTAGTTTAAATCCGATTTGACAATTTTTAGTTTTTTGTTTTATTATTATAAAATAGAAATAAAAGTTTCCATTTAGATTTTCATTTATTTTAGTTATAAAAAGTTACAATTTTAATTTTATATTATTTATAATTTACTCTAGTGTTGAAAAATGGGAAAATTTTCCAATTGGAATAAATATTTTTAGTTTATAGTTTGTTGATTTTAATTATCAATTAAAAATTCACTCTTTTTTTTAGTGTTTCTGTGAGATATTACATGTTAGATTTTACCTTAACATTCTAAAAAAAAATTTCTATTGTAAATGATGTTATAAAAATGAAATTGAGCAGAAAAATACTTTTTTCAAGCATAACTAATTGGAAATTAAATTAAAATTTTATCACACAAACACAAAATGAAACTGAGAAAAATAATAAATCAATATAGTTTTTTTTTTCTTAAAAATGTAGTAAATTTTCCTAAAAGTTTTAAAGTTTGTGCCATTGCAGTTTTTTAATGGAAATTTAGAGATCGAAAATATTGTAAAATTGAATATTGGAAAGTTGTAAGAGTCGAATAGAATGTCATATAATCAACTCTGTACTTGTCTAACGATGGATTAATCTTAATAAATGGGCAAAAATTAATTTGTGAAACGACTTAGTTAAGATTAAGAAAACTATGAGAAGAGGATGGTTAATTGTTTTTGAAAAACTAAATGGATTCCTGTGAGCTTATAGTATCCTAGTATATTGTGACATTTGTTTATATTGTGCTACACTTTTTTCTATCTAAACTAAACTAAATCTGTCTTCTCAATAAAAAATCAATAAAATATTTTTTTGTTATTCTATTTCACCCATTAATATACTTATTTTTCTATCAATAATTATGTGTCCTTTAAATTTAAATTCTGAATGATTACCAAATTCTAAAAATTACCCTTTCTGAAGAGACAAACATTCAAATTTTTATTCATTTAAAAAAATTGGGGTCGTGTGGACGTAAGAATTTTAATTAATCAAATTCGAATCTAACAAAGTTAAAAGTAAAGGAAAAAATTTAATCGAACAAATTTTAAATCGATTTTATATATTTAAAATATTGTTAAAAATGACAAATTTTCTCTTCTGGAACAACTAAAATTCTTTATAAAATATAATTAAGATTCTTCAATATAATTGAAAAATTTAATATCCAAAAAGAAAATAGAAAGAAAAACCCAATAATTATCTATACTTTGCAGTATATAAAAATTAATCTTGACCAAGAGAATTTTTATGCTCTAACTAAAACCATTATACTATAGAAAAAATTGTAATTAAATTTTTCAGATTTTTAACTATACTCGTAGTATGTATAGTTTTACTCGTTTTTGATTATAAACTCTTGCACTAACAATATTGCACTAAATTATGTGGTTAAGTGTTGAACACATTAAAGATTATTTCCTTTCCATTAGAACTTTTTATCCTAATATACAGTAACAACAAAATAATTTTCGGGTTCTATATAAAAAAATATTATGCTCTTATCCCGTGATTCCTAAAAAAATAATAATTATATTTACTTGCCTTTTGTCCGTACTAAAAACATTAATTTTTTATATAATTTATTTTATGTTTTTTCGGGTTGCTTGTGGGCATATTATGCTTTGGTTCCCTGGAGTTAATAGTTTTAGCTTTTAATACTTTTACTTAGAATCTTGTAATTTAATGACTTTTAAGACTTTATTTTACTATGGGTAAATGTTAACCTTCAGTAGTGTAGGATAGGTTCACATTATAATGAAGTATTTAAGTGAAAATAGAATTTATTTTTATTTTTATTTTTTTTTATTTTTGGGTTACACAAACAAATTAGAAAATGGCCAGCAGGCAAATTAAAGAAAAGATTTTGTATTTTTATTTAATAATGATGGTTTTTTTTATTATTATGTTAAACTATTTTGCTATGTGGTGTAGAATATGTGTGGTAAATATCTGCAATATATCTATAAAGTGTAGAAAGAAGAGAAATATTATATTCTGAAATTTACAATAATTAATCTTTGGTAGATTATATATATAGAAAATATGTTTGAGTATATAGAAAAATTATATAAAGTTAAATTTTATAGAATTTAAGATTTTTTTTCTATTAATGATAAAAGTAAGTATGAGTTGAGTATGGCAATGCTTTTAACAATCTATTCGTATACTATACCAAAATGTAGGTATTTTAATAACCTTTAATTCAAGCCAGTATACATGTCTATGCGAAACTCGTAGTCCATACCCAGTGGCTTCTAGCCACCACATCCTCTTTCATATATTAACATTTTAACTATTAATGATAAAAGTAAGTAATCAAATTTTCTTTTGAATAATTTTCTTCGACTTGAAAGAAATAATTTAGTTAAATTTTTTGATATTGCACATTTATTTTATGTTATCACTTTATTATTATTACTTTTTGTATTAATTTTAATCAATTAAATGAAATAAATTGGAATTTTCTATTTTGGAAATAGATTAAATCGAAATTGAAAAATTCTATTTAAACAAAAATATGATTTTAGTTTAATTTAACATATTTCTTATGCATCAAAATTTTTTCCCTTTATATTGTATAGAATTCCTAGAATATCCATTTTCGTATAAAATTGAAAACTTTAACTTATTTTGATTAAAAATTTTACCTTTTAATTCAACATTTAAGTATTTTTTGTAATTTAATATTAATAAATTTAATAAATAATTAAGATATCAAAATTTTTGTTAATGTAAAACTTTATTTTGGAATAAAAATACAAATTTTAGTATTTCCATTCTCAGATTATACAAATACTTAGAAAAAATATTAATAAACTTATAAATAGAATTCTGAAAAATGATTAAAATTTTGTGGAAATAATTATTTTAAATTCTAAATTATTTATATTTTTCATAAATAATATTTAATTTAGTTTATAACTATATATAAAATTAATTTTAAAAATAATATTTTATACAATTCATTTAATGTTTAATTAAATTTTGAAAAATTTTAAAAAAATATTTAGAAAATTTAATTCGCCAAATTGTATATACATATACAAATTTTAGAAAAATAATATTTAAATTAAACATTTTACAATGAAAATTTCATATATTTCAAAAAATAATAATAAGATAACATAGAAAATTCTTTTATAAAATTTTTATTGACCTTTTAGTATTTCTTTTTTTTTTTCAATTTTATATTTAATTTTTTTTTTTTTCTAATAATATTTTAAATAATTTTAAAAACTTCCTAATAAAATTCATTTATTATATATAATACATTTACCTTCATTAACTATTTATTTCTTAAATACAATTTTTATATACGTTTTCTATTTTCAATAAAAACTTTTATTTTCTATTTATACTATAAAAAAAAAACAGAAAATTTTTCTAGGAAAATACGAAAAACCATAGAGAGTGGTGAGAGAGACTGGAAGAAAAAATAACACTAAAATATTATAAAATAATAAGGTATCCTTAACACTTTTTCACTTATATGTTGTTTTGTTAAAATAGGAAAAAAACCTAAAAAAAAAATGGTAAAAAAGAATCACTTTTTTTTTTTGTATATTTCCTGACCAAATAAAATTTATACAATACAAAAAATTTTCTTTTTCAATTCAATAGCATAGAAAATTTCATAAAAAAAAAAACAATTTCTAAATTATTCTCAACTACATAAAACCCTTTTTATGGTTAAAGGTTAAAACATTATATATATATATTAAATATATACACTCTTATATAATATTTATTTATCAAAAACCATTTTCTTTTGACGTCTTTATTATTCACCTGTAGTGAAAGTCTAATATTTACCATTCAATTTTAAGTATATTTCTCTCTCTTTTTGCCTGGAACTTCTTTCTACCATGGAATATTTATATATATATATATATACAAAAATTGTTCACAAAGCCACCCCAAAAACAAAAAAAAACAAGCTCTTTATTTAAAATGGTTTGTTTAACTTAACCAATTCTCAAAAAAAAAAAAAATTGAAATGGCACTAAAAAAAAGCTAATATAATATTCACACCTCTAACTTTGGCTTTCAATTTTTAACTCTAATATAAAACAATTTTCGTTTTTCATTTTATGTGTTTTTTTTTTGCAGGTGAGGTCGTATTTTTTTTTTCTTTTTCTCCTTTTTGTTAATTTTTGACTTGACTCGAAAACCTTTTTTTTTTTCGTTTTATGTAAACATATAACATAAAAAAATGAACATAAGTTTTCATTTTATGTTGTCCAACCCATTAACAGAAGAAAAAAAAATACAAATTCTAAAAGCAAATTATTAGAATGAAAAACTTTTTCAAGTTATGGTCAATAAAAAGCTGAACAAAAATTATTATAATAATATTATTGCATTTAGTTTTTTTTACCTAATTTTAAATAAAATTAAACATTTTAATACTTTTTTTTTTTTTTTTTTTTACAATTTAAGTAAATTTTGGTTTGTAATTTGTTGTACGTATAAATTTTATAGAGTCTATTATCAAAAATAATTAATTGAAAGTTTGTCCACAATATTTTTGTATTTAAATTCATTTATGAACTTATAAATGTGCCGAATTTTAATTAAAAACTTTCATAACTTTTATTGTATATAAAATTATGGTTTTAAAAAAAAGTTTTTAGTCCAAACTTGGGGATATTTTTATAAGGTAATAATAATATTCTATTGAGTTTTAGAGAATTTTATAAAATATGAAATATAACTAATATTTTTGAGTGACCGAAATATAATAATAAGTAATTATTCTATATATATTAAATTTTCATATTTTAACTTTTATGTTATTTAGGTATTAATATTAATATGCTGTACAATTATTTTTCATAAATTTATTTTTCATTATATTTTATTGATTATTGTTTTATAATATTATAATATGAAAAATTATTGGTTTCTGGTATTAACCCATAATTGTATTAGTGCGGTATTCTGAAAACTATTAAAAATTATCAAGAAATAATAATTTGGAAATATTTATGTAATAAAAATTAATTTACATTATCTGGACATTACAATATTTTATATACTCATACCAAAAAAAACTATACTATGGTCAAGAATTTTTAGATATTTAATATAACAATTTATTTAATTTAGGAGTCAACAAATTTGAAATTATAAGCAATGGATATACAATAAAATAGAAGTTTATTGTGTAGGAAGAATTCAGATCAAAGGACTGTAACGATTAAAGAAGATGAATAATTAGTTTACAATAAACAGTAAACCAATATAGTATAATTCAATTTTGTTCAAATTGATATTATTATAATTGAAATTCCAACTATACCTTTAAAAAGTAATTTTTCCTATTAACATTCACATTTATAATTTTACTTGTACAAATATAATATAAAATTTATCACTTAATCGCCACTATAAACTCTTCAAAAATTAATTATATACATATAGAAAATCTCTATAAACAATTATCTCAAATTTATCGCCTTTTTTGTATAATTAAAATTATTTTTTTTCCAAAAAAGAAAAATTCGTATTAATTAAAATGAAATTAAATAAAAATAGCTATTCGATATTTTTAAAAGCTTTTTTATTTGAAAAAAAAAAATTGTAGATTACACTACTTAAGAGATAAATAACAAAAAAAATTGTCTCTGGATAAAATGAGACTGAGTGGAAAATTGAAATATAAGCAAAAAAATAAATAAACAAAAAATTATTCTCCTTTATGTCAATAATACATACCAACAATATTAAATTAATTGGAAGTTTTAATAAAGTATATTTGAACATTGAAATAATATTTATTTAATTAAAAATCATTTGTGTATATTTATACATTTTTTTTATAATCGAAATAAATGAGTTTTTCTTGTTTAATCATCATTTTAAAGCATTCATAAAAATATTCATTTTGATTTCATATTTTTTTTAAATCAATATCACGTACCATTTTCTGGATTTTCCAATTTTTTTTTATAATAAATTTTCACTGAAATTTTGTCAATTATATAGTTTTCATATATATACATATAGTAAAATTCTGGTATATGATGGTTTCTAATTTACTATTAAAGTTATATCAAAGCCGTATATTTATATATATACGTTGTATATATATAATATATATTATATATATACATATTTATATATACAGTTGCTCACAAAAGTATCCGGCCACCCTACTTGGTTCAATATATTTAATGTTTTTCACTTAATTTTCAATTAAGTATTTTTTTTAATATTGGCTATAAAAAGCCTTTACTAATGTACTTTATAATACTGGAAAAACATATTAGAAAAATGAATTAATTATCAGAAAAACTTACATAGCTGTCCGAACTCATAAAACAATTGACACTAAAGTCGGCCACTAAGTGTGTATGCAAGCGGGGGACTTCCCCAAAGTAAGTTTAGTTACCAAATAGTTTCCAAATAGTGCGTCATTCGAGAAAAATTCCATTTCCGAATTATGTACTTAATTGTTTGGTTGTCGATTTTTTCTGAAGTATATTTAATTTTGATATTTCTCTGATTGGATTATAAATTACAAGACTAAATAATGTTAAAAAATAATAATTATTTGTTTTCTGATATTTAAAACTTAACGTCTAAGATTAATTCTACTGAATAAAAGAAGTGGCCGGATACTTTTGTGAGCAACTGTATATTATATACAGCTTTGGTTATATTGTATCAAAACTTTTTCAAAAATTTCAAATGATTTTGAAAAATAATTAAACTATAATTAACAATTTCTAATTAAAATTATTATAATATAATTATGTATTTATATTTTTATAATAAGATTTTTGTTTCTCTGTTAAAAATTGTCGACTGCAATATAATGTAATTATATTTTCAAACAGAGCATAAAAAAATAGATTTTAATATAAATTTTTTTAATTTGTTATTAGATTATTGTGAAAATATAGTTTAGTTAAAAAATCAATTAATTTATATTCATTAAATATTAAATATTAAATTATTTAATATTAAAAATTTAATTCCAAACTGAAATATTTATATTAAATATAAATTCATATTAAATTCTAAATAAAATAAAATCGATTACACATGAAAATTATTTATAAAATATTATTGATAAATAATTTCTCTCATAATCTTCTTTTGCTAATGAAAAATTTATATTAATTTCATAATAGTTTTAAATAAATAAAATTATTAAATACATTTTTAATCCATTAATTATTTCATGATATAAAATAATTAAAATTTTAAATTTAATTTACCAAAAGAAAGATTTACAATATCAAAATTTTATAAATATACTTTTTGTTTTTTAAATTATTTCTTACAAAATCAAAGTTTCTCATTTCAAATTTAAATTTTTAATAAAAAAATAAATAAACTAAATTTCTTTTTACCAGGAAATACGAAAAACTTTTCTTCCAACATAAATTAATTAACAAAAATTTATTGAAATTTTTTTATACCGTATATATAGTAGATATAGAGAGAAAAAAAATGTTTGAAGTAAAAAGGATATGAAAAGGGTCAGAAATCTTTTTTATATTTCAAAATCTATTTAAATATCGTAGTTAGTGATTAATTATAGTTTGTTGATTTTATTTTTCTAATTAAAAAGTTTTTAAAATTAATTATTTTTATTTTTACACTTAAAAAATTTTTTTAACTTTAATTTTCAAATCATTCTTGTTTAATTATTGATGTTTTAAGTTTTTTTCTCGTACAAATTTTGATATTTATTTAATATAGAATTTCTAGAAAATATATTAATAATAATTTTACTTATTTTTTCGTTACAGAAATTTATTCATAATGTTAAAATTTTAATAAACCATAAATTTTGTATATATACATAATTAATTTTAAATGAAATTAATTTATTTTAACTAGTTTACTTTAACTAAAATAAAAAAACTATCTTCTCTGTTACTGTCCTGCACTCGCGAAAAGAAGAATTCTTGGCCTATGTAATGGGTAGATTAAGAATTTACATCCCTACATTTTTTGTTGAGTAAATTCATTTGCTTAGCAACAAGAAATCAAATTTTATATATAATAATCAAATAAAATTTTGATTGGGTGTAAAATAACATCAGATGCAATTAACGAAAGATTTCTTTCGAATTGTCGAAAACCAGTTTTTCTATTATCTAAAAACACTCTGGTTTCGATAAATTTTTGCAACAATTATATCAATTATTAAAATTAAATTTTTTGTGGGGGAGAGAAGTTTTTTTGGAAAAAGACAATCTAGTCGGATCGGTCGAAGTAAATGGTTGTATATATTGAGACCATATATATATTATTTCTCGGATAATTATAAATAAAAGTTATTTTTTTGTGGTTTTTTTAAAGTATTTTTTTAATTTGCCTTTATATTTTAAAAGAAAAAAAAAGACACTTATATGTATAAACTACCTATTTATGTTATTTGTTGTAAAATAAAATAAAAGAAGAAATAAAAAAAAAAATATAAATTCGGCCGGTATCAAAAAAAAAATATTTAAACCTATGGAATAATATGATAATGTTCGTGGTATCGTTTCAAAAGAAAAAAATTTAAATGGAACATTTATTGTAAAGTTTTTTTGGTTTTTGTTTCTAATTAAGTGATTTTGGGATTTTACCTATGAACTGGATTATTTTAATTAAAAATCCCAAAAGAAAATTATAAACCTAATAATCCTAAAAAACTCGGGGTTATAAAATTGAAGAATATTAAAACGTAAAAGAAAATACAAAATGTCGGAAAATTTAATAAAGTAAAACAAAAAAAAAAGAAAAAAAAAAAACAATTATATATGTGGTCAAGATATAAATTCTTAGTCAAGGTACACAAACTTTTGGTCGCGACTGTAACATTTTTTTTTTGCCATCCATTTTTTTTTGTGTTCTCTAATTCGAAAATCAAATAGTATATCAATCATACGATCCATTATAATAAATTGAGATTGACATTGAATTGTTGTTGTTTTCAGTAGCCGGTAAAATTTGAGTAATGTTGCGGCACATTTTTTTTATAAATTTCGATACGGATTGATTTTATCGGGGAATTAACTAATAAAAGTTGCAGAACTATTTTTATTTATAAATTATAAAGTGAGGTTGCTGAATTATTTTGACGATTTATAAAAAAAAATTTTATAAAATATTGTTGTGGAGTGGTTTTTGTTCTAAACCCGAAATTTTAATGTTGAGGAACTATGTTCCTAAGAAAATTCAACGAAATGTTGCGGAATTGTGTATTTATACACACAAAAATACAAAATAAGGTTGCGGATTAATGTTCATCATCAAACATCTGATGGTTGGTACGGATATGTTTGAATGGCAGAATTTATTTTTGATTAGTCAATTTTCATAATTTAAAGTTATTTTCTGATATATTCATTTTATTTGATTTAAAAAAAAATTTTTCTTCTCAATTTAAGAGGCTTATAAGTTATTAAATTTTATATAAAAAAAAAAATAAGATAGCCTCCAAAAAAAAAATTAATCAAAGTTTGGCTTATTTACTTATCGTGTCTCGCTACAATTTTTATTATAAATTTTCCTAGTTTCAGAATAAAATAAAAACACCTTTTCAGCAATGCGCACAACAGGCCTGCTGCACGCACTTGAAGAATAAGGTTAGTTATATTATATAATATATTAAATAAATAAAATAAATAAGTAAATGTGCTGAATTTTTTTATTCCCACAATTTAATAATATTTTTCAAAAGTAATTTTTTTAATAAAATAAATATCTTGAATTAATTTTTTTAAATATATATATATAACCTTGTGGTTTTAAAAATTACAAAAAAAAAATAAAATTGGAAAAAAAAATATAAAATTGGAAATTTTGGTTTGTAATGCAAAATAAATATAATGATTAAGATTTGGTACATTTGATTCCTATATATATAATTAAAATTTTCTACATTAAATTTAATTAAATTCAATTTCTACATTTTCTACATTGCCTTTAATTAAATTTATATTACCAAGAAAAAAAAATTTAGTACTAATAAATACAATTACAGAATAAATAAAATGAAATCAAATTGAACAATTTGTAAATGAAAGTTGAAATGGAGTAGTTTTTCTTTTGTTTTTTTTCTTGATTTCTAGGAAAACCGGATTGTCTGAGATGACAATGTAGGCCAGCATAAGGTTACGTATGGGGGCCGAACATCATAATTTTGATTATGATTTTTCTTATTGGTCCATGGTTGGGAGGGCACGGAACATGACGTACCATCTGGTCGTGTCCTCCATAGAGAGGTATCCTTGGTGAAGCCGTGGAAAGGTCAACCCACATTTGTATTTTTTATTTTTTTGGGGAATTTTTTTTTTGTCGTAGAAAAACATTTAACTTTAATAGAATTTGACTCTCTTTTGGATATTTTTTTTAAAAAAAAAAAAAAGCACGCAAATAATAATTTTTGTAATAACATTGGCAGCGCTTAAGAACCCCCCCCAATCCGACGAGCTAAGCAAGTGCATCGCTAGGCGTGCTGCGCATAACACCAGCCAAACAATTAAAATTTTTTTTTTGGAAAAAATTAAATTTACAACCTCGAACTACAAATATTACAAAATGGCGCCCAACGTGGGGCCCGAAAGGTAGAAAGTTTCGAATATCCAACGTGGTACGCGAAGTTTTTTTAAGTTCGTAAATCCGAAGTGCACGAAAGGACATCTTTTAAGTATGTGCAAGGTAATGCGTTCTAAACGTGCTTGAAACTTACTAGATGCCTGACGAGCTCCGTTTATATATTTTTTTTATGGTTAATTTTTGTGGGTCGGACTGGGTTCCCTTGTGATTATTATGGATGACAGACGTGGATGTACCAGGAATTACAGATTTAATTGATTGAATATCGATTATCTGGCCGGCTACATCTGCTACTGGCTTCTGTGGTCGGAGCATTGGAACCGTGCTGATTCGCCTAAATTTATCCATTTTAGTTTTCGTCGCTGCTGTATTCATTGCGGAGAACGGATTCTTTAGCTGTGTATTTTCGCCTTTACTATAGTGGTTCAATGGAATTACCGAATTATGGCTGGTAGCTATTTTCGGTCCGGTTCTGCTTGGTAATGGTGGGGATGCACTGCGGGTTTTGCTCTGTGCCAAGATACAGTTGCTCTATTTGCAATTATTCGTTTAACGTAGTTTAATTTTTTTATAGAAAGGGTTGTATTTTTCCTGTGGTATTTCTTTGGGACTTTCTATGGAGGAACTTTATGCTGACTTACATTTGATTCAACGATGATTCGAGTGAGTACTAGAAATCAAGAACAAATTATAATAATAAAATAAATTATTAACAATCTAAATAAAAAATACGTATTTAGTATTGTCAACATAGTATTCAGCAACATTACTTTTATTCGACTTTGGTTATTGTTAGCGATAACTATAAGAATATTATCAGCAACTGCATTGTTTTTTTGGGAATTTTGTTGGTATATACATAAATTATTATCAATTTTGCGTAGTACAAAATTTTTATTAAATTTTATTAAATTTTTGTTGTATTTAAATCAAGTGATCAGTTCTGAATAGTCATGGCTGATGCAAATATGAATGATCGTAGTATAATTGATTCAGATACTGATTTAAATTGTGGAATCTGTACTGAACTTTTAACTCCTTTAAATGAAGTTGTAAAAACGAATTGTAACCATTTGTTTCACATTTCCTGCTTATCCAAATGGTTAGAAACTTCTCAGACTTGTCCGAATTGTAGATCCAGTTGTCTATTGAAAGACGTAAAAAAATGTGTATCGGCTGGTGGTCCAATTGATTCCCCTAGCTCTGGTAGAGGCAGACCCGCCCAAACTAGAGGAGCTTTACCTAAACGTGTAACTAGATCCGTCACGAGAAATAATGAACAATCTTGGACTTTTCCAGAAACTTTACCGGTATATACCGATACAAATATTAATATTGATGAAACGAATGTAGATCGGGGGAAAACGAAGTTCGATATGAATTCTTTGCGAGAGGTAATTCAATCATTGGTTACTACCAGTCAAACTACTCTGATGGATAATTTACGAGTTCAAATTTCTGATTCCATTCGGGATGGATTGGTAGATATTCGTCGCCAACTTGAAACTAGCGAACGTAATGTAGCGTCCGAACCGAATAACAATATAGCTAATTCCGAACAAAATCCGATTGCACCTAATTTATTCCGAGATCGGCCTCCTCGAACTAACCTATTGGGTGAACTGCTTGTTCCTGGCTCGAGTAGGCGTAGCCAAGAATCGTATGTTCCGGCGAATAATGCATCACTTTCGGATAGCATTCATACTAACAATCGTAATCCAAATCGTAATTTCACTCGTTATGTTCGTACGGGAGAACCGAATGCTCGTGAATTTGTCAATCCTGCAAATCCCAGTGAAATTAATAAAACGACCAACATTATTAAAAGTTGGAACGTATTTTTTAGTGGAACTCCTTCTGGACTTAGCATTGAAGAATTTATTTATCGTGTCGAAACACTTACCAATCAAACTTTTAACGGTAACTTTACGCCTATTTGTGATAATGCGCATATTTTATTCCATGACAAAGCGAGTGAATGGTTTTGGCGTTTTCACAAACGAGTGCGTATAATTCGTTGGAATGAGCTGATATATTCTTTGCGTATGCAATTCTCAGACAGACGGACTGACATGGACTACATTGAATTAATTCGAGATCGTAAACAACGTCCTGGCGAAAGTTTTGATTTCTTTTACGATGAAGTTGTTAAACTGGGAGATCATTTGCTTCAACCAATGTCCGATCAAGAATTGCTAACTATTCTTCGTAAAAATCTGCGTGACGATTTTAGAAAGGATTTATTGTATGTTCAGGTGTTCAGTGTAGAACATTTACGTAATTTGTGTCGTGAACGCGAGAGGCTGTACGATGATATACGTAATCGAAACAAAGATTTCCGACAATTTCCTACGAGACCGAGGAACATTGCCGAAATTGATGACCAACAACTTGACTCATTTTCTGAAGATTCAAATGATATATCGGAAATATCTCGTCGACCAATTCCACCAAAAAAACCCATTATCTGTTGGAATTGTAAAAAAGAAGGGCATCTATTTTTTAATTGTCTACTACCGCCTAAACTGTTTTGTTGGGGTTGTGGAAAAGAAAATGTCTATCGTCCCCAGTGTGATACTTGTAGCCCGGGAAACGCGCAGACGAGCGAGACCAACCAGCCGACCTCTCGCTCGTAAACCAACAAAATAATGAATCGTATATCGTATCTGATAGTAATAAAATTTCAATAGCTAAATTTAATAATAAAAATACAGATACCGATCGCCAGATTAATACAAATTTATTTAAAATTAAACCTTATTCCGAACGTCTTAGAGAATATTATGAAATTCGTAATAGAATTTTTAATAATCAAAAATCAGAACATAGTCTTAATTCAATCGTAAAAATAAATTTTAAACCAACTCGTTCAGCTATTCGATTTAAACAATTTTGGAAACGTGTTTTAACTTCTCGTCAGCGAATCCTTTCCTCTATCGTAAATATTGAAAATGACTTAAGATCGTACGCTGAAATCGAAATCTTTGAAAAAAAATATTTAGGTTTGCTTGATTCGGGGGCAACCTTAAGTTGCATTGGGGGTTCGTTTGCTGAAGAATTACTAGTTTCAGGTTTAAAATATACTAAATTTATGTCCACTGTTCAGACTGCAAATGGATCGAAGCAGAAAGTCCTTGGTTCATTTGAAACTGATGTAAAATTTAGAAATGTAATAAATAAAATCACGTTTCATATTGTTCCGACACTCACACAAAATTTATACTTAGGTATTAATTTTTGGAGAGCCTTTAAATTAGCTCCTGAAATTGTGGGGGAACTTGCTGATTTAAGTGAACCAACTGACAATTCTGTTCTTGATTCTTTGACTCCTGAACAACGCACTCGTCTTGACTCAACATTAACTTTATTTCCGTCCTTTTCGCAGTTAGGGTTAGGGAAAACCAATATATTAGAACATGAGATTGATGTAGGTGACTCTACTCCTGTGAAACAACGCCACTATCCTGTGTCACCAGCTGTGGAAAAATTAATGTATGCCGAACTTGATAGAATGTTAGATTTGGGGGTAATAGAGGAGAGTGATAGTTCCTGGAGTTCACCAGTAGTTTTAGTCCGAAAACCGGGTAAAGTCCGATTATGTTTAGATTTCAGGAAGGTAAATTCCATCACGAAAAAAGATGCTTATCCATTACCGCAAATCGATGGTATTCTCAGCCGGTTACCAAAGGCCAATTTCATTTCCAGTTTGGATTTGAAAGACGCTTTCTGGCAGATACCTTTATCCAAGAAAGCGAGGTCTAAAACAGCGTTCACTGTACCGGGTAGACCACTTTACCAATTTAAAGTCATGCCATTTGGATTGTGTAATGCTCCGCAAACAATGACTAGGTTAATGGATCGTGTAATACCACCTGAATTAAAACACTGTGTATTTGTATACTTGGATGATCTTTTAATAATATCCGATACCTTCGAATCGCATCTAGAAACTTTACAACTATTAGCTCGTGTTCTAAGAAAAGCTCAGTTGACAATTAATATGGAAAAAAGTCATTTTTTAATGAAAGAAATTAAATATCTCGGTTATGTAGTTGGTGGGGGTATATTGAAAGTAGATACAGATAAAGTAGCAGCCATTGCCCAATATCCAATTCCTGTTTCCGTTCGACAAGTTCGACGATTTCTAGGTATGGCTGGTTATTACCGTCGTTTTATCGAAAACTTTGCTGCAATTACCACTCCAATTACCGATGTTTTGAAAAACCCAAAATCCAAATTCGTATGGACTACGGAAGCAAATTTGTCTTTTGAAAAACTTAAAACAGCTTTGACTACTGCTCCTGTACTTCTAAATCCTAATTATGACATTCCGTTCATCCTCCAGTGTGACGCCAGTACTGATGGTATAGGTTGTGTTTTATTACAATTGGATGATGAAGGTAATGAACGACCGATAGCTTACATGTCAAAGAAATTAAATTCCGCCCAGCGAAACTATAGTGTTACGGAACAGGAATGCTTAGCCGCTGTACTGGGAATAAAAAAATTTAGATCGTATATTGAAGGACAAACTTTTACAGTCGTTACTGATCATGCTTCCTTGAAATGGCTTATGCAACAAAAAGATCTATCAGGACGATTAGCCCGCTGGAGTCTTAAATTGCAAGGTTTTGATTTTGCTATTGAGCACCGGCGTGGTTCACTTAATATCGTACCTGATACTCTTTCAAGGATACATTCGACCGATACAATATCTGCTATTGATGACATAGGACCCGAAATCGATCTCAATTCCATCCATTTCAGATCTGACGAATATAATCAATTGAAAAATATAATTTCGACAAAAAAATTGCCTGACATTACAATTCTTGACGGTTTAATTTATAAAAAGACAGATTTTGCGACCGGAGATCCAATACAAGAATCGAATGCGTGGAAATTGTGGATCCCAAGTGAATTGACCCGGGAATTGATTCGAAAAGCTCATGACCCACCTCTGTCCGCTCACGGTGGAATTTCCAAGACCTTATATCGATTGCGTCGAAATTTCTATTGGCCTAAAATGTTATTGCAGGTTAAAGACTATATCAGCTCGTGTGACGTATGTAAATCGAATAAAGCCACCAATATAACCTTGCGTCCACCTATGGTATCGTCCATGAGATCCGAAAGACCGTTTCAACGATTATATGTTGATATAATTGGACCTTATCCACGTTCAAAATCTGGTAATATTGCTATTTTCATTGTTTTAGACCAAGTAACGAAGTTTCCTTTTTGTAAACTAATAAAAAACCTATCTAGTAACTTAATATGTACTTTCTTGGAAAATGATATTTTTCATATATACGGTGTACCCGAATATATAGTATCGGATAATGGATCTCAATTTACGTCCGGTTTGTTTAGAGCCTTGATGGAAAAATATGGTGTTAAGCACACATTTACTGGTATTTATTCTCCTCAGGCGAATGCATCGGAGCGCGTGAATCGTTCGTTACTTGCTAGTATACGTAGTTATATTGACCACAAGCAAAATACTTGGGATGAAAATCTGAGTAAGATAAGTTGTTCCTTAAGATCGTCCGTACACCAAGCAGTTGGTCATTCTCCGTACTTTATTACATTTGGCCAACAAATGATTATTCACGGTTCAACGTATCAATTGTTGAGAAATCTAAACTCTTTAGAAGATAAAGTCGACCTCTTAGACAGATCGGACCACTTACAATTAATTCGACATAAGGCTAAGCAAAGAATTTCTAAAGCTTTTGAAGTTAACGCTAAAAGATATAACCTGAGATCAAAACCTCTTAAATTTACTGTCGGTCAAATAGTTTATCGGAGAAATTTCCAAAAAAGCGATAAAGTAAAGAAATTCAATGCTAAGTTGGCTCCCAAATTTATTAAAGCGCGTGTGAAAGAGTTGGTGGGAAATTCGCTGTATAAATTAGAAGATGAGAAAGGAAAGATTGTATCTGTTTATCACGGTAAGGATATTCGGACCTAAGGTTGGACGGTCGTTTAATATTTTTTTTTGCCGGTAATATTGACAGATGGAAGTTCGGAATGCTTTAAATGTTAATTTCAGGAGTTAGTAATAAAATTAAATTTCTTCCCTCTGCAATTGCTTTATTTGGATACCCTTCTTCAGTATCTTCGACGTCAGAATTTTCCGTCGTAGTTCCTGTTTTGTAATGGGTAGATTAAGAATTTACATCCCTACATTTTTTGTTGAGTAAATTCATTTGCTTAGCAACAAGAAATCAAATTTTATATATAATAATCAAATAAAATTTTGATTGGGTGTAAAATAACATCAGATGCAATTAACGAAAGATTTCTTTCGAATTGTCGAAAACCAGTTTTTCTATTATCTAAAAACACTCTGGTTTCGATAAATTTTTGCAACAATTATATCAATTATTAAAATTAAATTTTTTGTGGGGGAGAGAAGTTTTTTTGGAAAAAGACAATCTAGTCGGATCGGTCGAAGTAAATGGTTGTATATATTGAGACCATATATATATTATTTCTCGGATAATTATAAATAAAAGTTATTTTTTTGTGGTTTTTTTAAAGTATTTTTTTAATTTGCCTTTATATTTTAAAAGAAAAAAAAAGACACTTATATGTATAAACTACCTATTTATGTTATTTGTTGTAAAATAAAATAAAAGAAGAAATAAAAAAAAAAATATAAATTCGGCCGGTATCAAAAAAAAAATATTTAAACCTATGGAATAATATGATAATGTTCGTGGTATCGTTTCAAAAGAAAAAAATTTAAATGGAACATTTATTGTAAAGTTTTTTTGGTTTTTGTTTCTAATTAAGTGATTTTGGGATTTTACCTATGAACTGGATTATTTTAATTAAAAATCCCAAAAGAAAATTATAAACCTAATAATCCTAAAAAACTCGGGGTTATAAAATTGAAGAATATTAAAACGTAAAAGAAAATACAAAATGTCGGAAAATTTAATAAAGTAAAACAAAAAAAAAAGAAAAAAAAAAAACAATTATATATGTGGTCAAGATATAAATTCTTAGTCAAGGTACACAAACTTTTGGTCGCGACTGTAACATTTTTTTTTTGCCATCCATTTTTTTTTGTGTTCTCTAATTCGAAAATCAAATAGTATATCAATCATACGATCCATTATAATAAATTGAGATTGACATTGAATTGTTGTTGTTTTCAGTAGCCGGTAAAATTTGAGTAATGTTGCGGCACATTTTTTTTATAAATTTCGATACGGATTGATTTTATCGGGGAATTAACTAATAAAAGTTGCAGAACTATTTTTATTTATAAATTATAAAGTGAGGTTGCTGAATTATTTTGACGATTTATAAAAAAAAATTTTATAAAATATTGTTGTGGAGTGGTTTTTGTTCTAAACCCGAAATTTTAATGTTGAGGAACTATGTTCCTAAGAAAATTCAACGAAATGTTGCGGAATTGTGTATTTATACACACAAAAATACAAAATAAGGTTGCGGATTAATGTTCATCATCAAACATCTGATGGTTGGTTACGGATATGTTTGAATGGCAGAATTTATTTTTGATTAGTCAATTTTCATAATTTAAAGTTATTTTCTGATATATTCATTTTATTTGATTTAAAAAAAAATTTTTCTTCTCAATTTAAGAGGCTTATAAGTTATTAAATTTTATATAAAAAAAAAAATAAGATAGCCTCCAAAAAAAAAATTAATCAAAGTTTGGCTTATTTACTTATCGTGTCTCGCTACAATTTTTATTATAAATTTTCCTAGTTTCAGAATAAAATAAAAACACCTTTTCAGCAATGCGCACAACAGGCCTGCTGCACGCACTTGAAGAATAAGGTTAGTTATATTATATAATATATTAAATAAATAAAATAAATAAGTAAATGTGCTGAATTTTTTTATTCCCACAATTTAATAATATTTTTCAAAAGTAATTTTTTTAATAAAATAAATATCTTGAATTAATTTTTTTAAATATATATATATAACCTTGTGGTTTTAAAAATTACAAAAAAAAAATAAAATTGGAAAAAAAAATATAAAATTGGAAATTTTGGTTTGTAATGCAAAATAAATATAATGATTAAGATTTGGTACATTTGATTCCTATATATATAATTAAAATTTTCTACATTAAATTTAATTAAATTCAATTTCTACATTTTCTACATTGCCTTTAATTAAATTTATATTACCAAGAAAAAAAAATTTAGTACTAATAAATACAATTACAGAATAAATAAAATGAAATCAAATTGAACAATTTGTAAATGAAAGTTGAAATGGAGTAGTTTTTCTTTTGTTTTTTTTCTTGATTTCTAGGAAAACCGGATTGTCTGAGATGACAATGTAGGCCAGCATAAGGTTACGTATGGGGGCCGAACATCATAATTTTGATTATGATTTTTCTTATTGGTCCATGGTTGGGAGGGCACGGAACATGACGTACCATCTGGTCGTGTCCTCCATAGAGAGGTATCCTTGGTGAAGCCGTGGAAAGGTCAACCCACATTTGTATTTTTTATTTTTTTGGGGAATTTTTTTTTTGTCGTAGAAAAACATTTAACTTTAATAGAATTTGACTCTCTTTTGGATATTTTTTTTAAAAAAAAAAAAAAGCACGCAAATAATAATTTTTGTAATAACATTGGCAGCGCTTAAGAACCCCCCCCAATCCGACGAGCTAAGCAAGTGCATCGCTAGGCGTGCTGCGCATAACACCAGCCAAACAATTAAAATTTTTTTTTTGGAAAAAATTAAATTTACAACCTCGAACTACAAATATTACACCTAGGTCAAGCTTTCTTCGTAGAAGAAAGCTCAAAAACAAAATATGCTTACGAAATTTAATAAATTAATTACTGATATTGATTTTTTTTTTGTATGAATCAGTAAAAATTTTCATTTATTATAGAAAATTTCAATAAAATAAACTTTATTTTAATTAAATAAAATTCTTAGGAAAATTTTGTGTTCAGAATAGAATTTGAAATATTAGATTTTGCTTTTCAGAATTTTATACAAATTTATAATATATTTTCTTACTCAATTTTTCCATTGCAAATTTGATATATAATTATTATTATTCATTTTCAGTTGAATCAATAAAAATGATTGAAATTACTAAACTGACTAAACTTTGTTGATATACATGAATGCTTTTAGTAGTTTGAATTCTTAATTAAACTGATAATACTAAACTGTGAAAATGTAAAAACCCCAAAAAATTATTTAATTATATAATGAAATTATCAATTCTTTTATGATGAAATATTTTTCTTCACTAAATCTTATATAGCACAAATTTAACTATTTTAATAATAATCTAAAAATATCTGCCATTTCTTTGAATATTAAATTTAAATATTATGATTATATAAATGTCTATTCATAATATTTATTTATATAGCTATAAATAGTAATAGAATATAAAATTTATGATAGCTAAGCAAATTGATACAAACTAAAATAGTTTAGAAATTTTCTACCCCTACAAAATTTTAGTGTTGACTACTTTATTTTGTTAGTATACATAGAAATGCTAATACCTTGAATTATATTTTTAATTTTGTTCAACATTAAATGACCGAAAAATAATGTTAAAGCATGATTATTTTTTCCAATTCTTGAAATAGCAACCAATACTACTTTCTCCAATTTACAACTTGAAGCATATTAATTTCTCTTGAAGGGCAGGGACTTAATCAATGCGAGTTAATGACTCGCACTTACTGGGAATTCCAGGTTCATGTGAACAGTTTCAGAGAAAATCCAATTATTACAATTATTGAAAATACAACTTTAATTCAAAACTACAATAAATTATTTGTAATATTTTAGAAATCATAATAGTAATCTCAACAATTTGCAATCTTTTATACAAAAATTAGATGAAAATTAAAAATACTTTTATTCTATAAAAAATGGGTTACACACTTCTCCCATTTTTTATCATCAAGTTTTATTATTATCGTTTTATATATATACATATATATGAATTCACACCAAGTTTCATATAAAAGCTTCAATTAGTTAAAAGTGATTAAATAACAAAAAACAAAAAAAAAATAGAAATGAAAAATGTAGAAAAAGAACACCTACACCGTAAACTAAAAGTGGCCTCAAGGATTTAATATTTAAAAGAAAGAAGAAAAAAAAATAGTTTTAATTATTCAGGATTAACGACTTGGTTAGAAAATAGAAACTATTCGTAAATAAAAAAATTTACTATTCTAATGAAAATGAAAATGAAAAAAATAGTGTGTTTTTATACTGTAAACATTTTTCTCGAAATCAAATGCACATTAAAAAAGTGAAATAAAATTCATTATGGCATTTAACAAACGAAAAATAAAAAAAAAAAAATGAAAACTAATTGTAATTATCATGATTACAAATTTTCTCTTCCAGATGGATTTTTATTTTCTTTCTGTTTTATATATGGTAATAATAATGCTCTGGTTACATTACTCCTATATATTAAGTACTCAAAGTGGCAAATTAATATCAATTCAACTATGAAAATAACAAGTGTTAACAAATTACTTTCTACACTCTACTATATATAGTATAATATTTTCCCTATCATATAATTATTTATATTAATAAAATGCATAACAAATTTGTAGAATGTAATATTAGAATCCGGCTAAGAATCTCCAAGGATTATGCACTTAACAAAATAATAATCAACACTTATGATTATGGAGTTACTAAAAAATAATAATTATGAAACGTTTTAATATTTTGTAAACATAAAATATATATAGAAATTTTTCCTTAGCTATTTTCTAAAGTTGGCAAAAGAAGGAAATTGAAAAAAGTGAATTAAATGGAAATTGCATAAAGTTTATTTAAATGAATAAAATTATTCAACTTATAATATGGAATTTCAAAATTACTTGAAACATATACTTTGCGGTGGATGTTTAATATAAATTAATCATTTTATAATATTAATACACGAAAGAGTAGCAATTCTTCTTTCATATTAGTAATAATTAGTGTTCAAATAGATTATTAATAACTCATTCTGATGAATATACTCGTGTCACTTTTTTGCCATTATAAGATCGCATTTATGTTTATTACTCAAAATTGTGAAAAAGGTAAAATAAAATTACATTTTAGAATGAAAAATAATTCATAAATTATTATATATTCTCGTCAAATGAACAAAAATAGAAGTTTAAATCTTTTTAGTATATTTAATTTTAAATTTTAGTATAATGTTATTAAATTATAAATATATTTAATCATAAATGAATAAGATTGCGACTAAAATATAATTACAAAAATATTTGTAATTTACCACAACTATAATTCACTTTGTACATTATAAAATTTTTTAAGTATTAAAATATTTCTAAAAATTCTTTTAACAATTTTTTTTTTAATTTTTATAATAAAATTAGATATGACAAAAATTTCTAACTAATTAAAATAATTGAAAATATTTTACTATATTTTAGTATAAAAAAGCAAATGAAAATACAAATTTTATATCAGTTCATTTTGCTCTTCAGTGAAAGATAATTATATAACTTGATTTTTGACAAAAAAAAAGTTAAATTATTCAAAATGAAGTTTTTAATATCATTTGCAATAATATTAATTTCAATATCTTTAATGGTATATAAAAATAAAAAAAAATATTATTAATATGTAATTAATTAAATTATATGTAATTAATTAATATATAATTAAATAGAGTTATACAGCAATTGCACAGGACGAAGTTGATGACTATCAGAATCAGGATTGGGATATGTTGGGTGCTACTGGGGGTGGGGAGGCTGGTCCCGCACTACCAGAGGATTTATTTTCAAGTTATTTGGAACAAACATTCCGTTTTATTTCTAATATTTACAACTCCCTTGTAAATTCAATGAAAAAGCATGAATCACGTAGAGGTGATGGTGATTATTTTCTGAAATAAAAACAATTGATTTTTTATTGATGTAATAAGCAAAAACAATTGTTGAAAAATATAATACATAATATTATTATTAAATATATTACATATAAAAATATATATTCATACATATATTTAAAACAAATTAAAATATTTTTGTTTATATTTAAAACCTAGAGATGAATCTTCAATTATTATTACCTATAAATTTTTTTATAGGTATCATAGATCTTTTAGTAATTTAAATTAGTAATACGATATGAAATATTAAATTTAAAGGCAACAATATTTTCTGCGCTTCATTGTATATACATAAAATTATGTTTCATTACATTATCGCTAGAAAAGTCATGTTGCGCTAACAATATGTGGAATCTGATACCATAATTTACCTATATTCGTATTATATTTTTTCTTATATTATAATATTTCACTAGATTTTATAATCTAGTACTACTATAAACATTTTACCTTTATACAATATTAATGTTGATACAACAATGTTGCATTGCAATTTATAATAATATTGAGGCACTTGGAATGGATTTCATTTAAATTTTTAAGTGGTGGAAAACTATATTTTCCACTATAATATAAATCAATATACATATATAATCAAACTTGTGGAAATCCGGAACAAGCAAATTATTCAATTCATTTCCGAAAAAATTATAGTGCAATGTTAAACAATATAATTATAGTCAAAAAAACTAAATTTTCTTCTCTTTTGTACAAGAAATTAAAAGTAAATATCTTTGTAGAATTATTTATGGTTTTTTCTTTTCACAGAAGAATTGTTTTTTCATATAATTTCGTATAAAAAATAATCTTAACTTAAAATTATTAAGCAAAATCACGAAATTTTTTTAAATACATTTGACCAGAATTTAATTAATTGTAATTGAATTTCTCTTTTAAAATAAAATTAATATTTTTAATTACTACTCTTATATATAATTACTACTCTTATATATAGTAGATCAATTTTTAATTAATTATACATATTATAATTTAATCAACAATAAAACATAAATATATTAGTAATTTTTTTTTTGTATTAAAATTTCAAATATGTTCAAAATATTAAATATTAGAAAATTGTATAATATAATTTATTTTGTTTATGATAATTACACGTATATAATTTATTATGCATTTTATAATTAGTAAAAATTAAATTAACATAAATTTTCAATAAAATGTTGGCATGTAACACTAAAATTCGATGTTTCTAAACATGTATATATTAGTATAATGTATTTATGTAATACCATTTAAATTACACCTTCAAAATTTTTACATGAACTTATAAATGTCTAATTGTAATGATAAATCGCAAAATCCTTATAACAATGAAAATGTAAAGAAGGATTCACGGTATACATTAAAAAAAATATTTAGAAAATTTAATTCTCATTATAAAATAGAATTACCAAAAAAAAAAAAAAATTCACAAAACTTTTGAAATTTCCTTCTTCTTATATACTTTGATTTTCTCTTTCTAATTTTAAAAATTAATTTTTTTGTAATTTGTTTAATTTTAATTTTAATTCTTTTATATTAAACTTTATTTATCAAAAGAAGATTTTATAATAAGGAACTATTAAGAAATTAATGAAAACTTTCTTTTTGCCTCTTAGTGCGATAAAATGTTATAAGGGATGACAAATAATGTACAAAAAAAAACTTTGTTTATATAATTATATTATTTTAGAGAATTTTATATGGTCAATTTAATCTCTTTTACATAAATATTTAATTTTGTTGTTTTGTGAAATTTGAAGCCATTACTAGACTATACATTAATATATTCTTAGAAAAGAAACTATTTTTGTATAAAGTGCCAGTAACTTTATTATTCATTAAAGACTAAGTTTTTTTGATAAGAGAAAAATGTCTAGTCGTAAACTTATTAAAGTGATGTCTTTCGTGTCAACATTTAAAATTGATTGCTAAATGTAAAACAACAAATAAAATATATATACTGAAAGCAAAAACTTAATAATATATAATTAGCTTTTGAAGAAAAAGAAAGTTTTCATTAAGGATAAATTTTCGTTCTTTTGATTTACTTACTAATTAGGAAATATTTAGAAATATTTTATTTATTTGAAAATATACAAAACTTTATTAATTAGTTTCAAAAAACTTGGTTAAATTCATGGATATAGAATTTGCAATATAGAATTTGTATATAGAATTTTCGTTAGAGACAGCAACACAAAATTTATTACATGTTCAGTTCAAATGTGTACACATTTATACATAATTCAATTTTTAAGATTTCAATTAAGACTTTTTTCCAAAATAGTTAATAGCCAATTTGAATTGACAAACGTCATAAATTTAATTTGTTGTATGATTTCAACCATAAAATTATAATTTAAAGTTAACATTTCTAATAAAATTGTCTATGTTTTGTTGATTTGAAGAAAATTCAAATTTTGAAGCAGAAATATTTAGCTATATAATAAATTTATTATTTTATATATTTTTCAAGTTTTTGACATTTTGTTAAATATTTACACATCCAAATTGGTTTTTCATAGATAATATTTTTTCTTTTTAAATCAGACGACTTAACTAAACATATTTGATAACAAAAAAGCTTAAAAATGTTAAGCTTATTTTATCATTTTCTTTTTTTTAATTTTAATTTTAATAATCTTTTTATTATTTCTCATTTTATTTAATACAAATCCTGTGTACAAAACTGGAATAAATTTACCAAGATTATACTTACATTACCAAAAAAAAAAACATTATTTAATAATGATGTTAGCCAGAAAAAAAAATACGTTTTAATTTGTTACAATTTTTTTTTTATGTTTTTTATATGATTACGAATTACAAATCCTTTTTACCATTTTCTAGTCCAGCTTTGTAGTAAGCATATTTTTAATATTTCATATTTTGGTTTTATTTTGAATTTTAAATTTTAATTTATTTTATGTTGAACTTTTATATTATGTTTCAGAGTATTTTAAGTTGTTGAACAGGATTACATATATTATAAATATGAAGGAATTTATTCATTTTTGCACCATAAATAAAATTCATAAATAAATATTTATTTCTCTGCAATTTATTTGAAACACAATTGTTAATATTTATGTAATTCTACTAGTAGTGTATGGCACCGTGACATTTTGTGTATCCAGATATTAGATATCCGCCATTAAGTATCGAATATGTAATGTCGTTTTGGTTGGACATATGACGGAAAATAAACTAACGAATTTGAACATTAATAGAACTAGAAAATTAAAAAATGTCTATCTAACTAGAATCGACAATAGATATCCTTAAAAAAATCGAGTTGATATCAACAAAATCATTCGATCAATCAAAATCATAGTATACTTACTATTCTATGATATTGGTTAATCGAATATCTAACGACTATGGACTATACCACACCATACATAAAAACACAATATGTAATATCATATCAATAAAATTCCACTCGGCACAATAACATATTTTTATATAAATTAAGATAAATTATTACAAATTTATTTACATCTATACTTAAACATTAATTATCAATTCCTGGGTATTATTACTATTATTATTGCATTAATCTAATATAAGTAAATTTTAGAATTTAAATTATTAATATTCAATATTGTAAATCGCCTTGTGCAAAGATTCATACACATAATATAAATCTTAATTTCAATATCATTTTGTTAAAATTTAGATAAATCATATTCATTTATTATATACATATAAAATTATAATAACCAATTATACATTTAAATGAAGAAATTAGAATTTAGTTATGATGGTTATATATTATTCATTTATTATTCATAAATTTTACTATATGGTTATATACTATAATATATAGTATCCTAAATTACAAAATAAATGATAATGCATTCCTAATTAAGTTATCTTTAAAATATTCATGACTATGCAATATATATTGAATAATATTTTGTCTGGATTAAATAAATTTTGTCTAAAATTAAATATAATTATATACTAATAATATTGAACTGTATTATTATAGATTAAAATCTTTATGCCTTTAAGAAATATATTAAAAATAATAATTAATTCAAATTTCAATATTATAGAAATAATTATTTTCTGTAAATATGTTACGAATAATTTAATTTTCTAAAAATTATTATATATTTTATTGTTTATAAATTTACTTTTCTTACAAATCAAAATTTACTATCTAATTTTTTTTATGGGAATTTTCATGTAGATAATATTAAATAAGAATAAAATATTCTTGAAATTTCTGTTATTTTATTATCAAACTTTCTTGTGAGCCAAATTTTACTTATATTTTATCGAAATTTCTGGCTATATGATTGTGATTTTGTTATATACAAACATGCTTTACATTATTTTTCATATTTTCTTAAATTAATCTTAAAATTGATAGGAACATTAATCATCTTACCACCTATTTCATTATTATCCTATAATTTCCTCGATCTTTTAATAATATTAACCATCTTTAGTGTCCTTACATTACTTCCTATATAATTCTCAAAATTTTGGATATATTCAATGAATAATTGAATTTTGCAAGCATACAATTTCCAAAAAAGTCATCAACAATGAAATGTTATTATCATTAACAATTTTATTTATTTGGATTTATAATGCTTTAAGTAAATTATGTACAAGAAAATATGCAATAAATACAAATACGAAAACCTATATCCTTCTATTACACAGGAAAAATACGAAATCGAAACAGCCAGAAACATAAAACTTCTTAAATGTCCTTTTACTATATATTCAATTTATGTACATTAATTTATGCATGACAAAATATAAAAGAATAGACAGGATATATATATGAACTGACAAATAAATTGACGCCATTTAACACAAAAATATAACAAAATTTTCAAATAGTAATATTTTTCATAACAAATAATAATTCGTATAAAAATGTCTGAAAGGCGTTCGTTGGTAATAATATCAATTAATCACAATTTCATAAAAACAATTAGAAAATAAAATATACCAATATTTTTTTTTTGCTTTGTGTTGTAAATAACAACTTGTTGATAAAACTGAGGTTTGGCCACTGTTATGCCTCTATGTATTATGTGTAATTATATCTATTTGTAGAGCATAGATAGATAAATAACTTTTGTATATGAACAAAAATAATAATAAAAAAAATTTGTCAGCTGGAGAGATGTAATTTTAAATATGGTTGAATAGATTATTTTTTAGTTGATAAAATTTTAACAGCATATTTTTGTTTATGCAATGGGTGTTTGTGGTTTTGTGTTTTATTGGAAATTTGATTTTATGTTTTATTGGAAATTTTCGATTTTCGATTTTAGTGATAAATTTAAAAGCCACAATAAAGTGAAACAAAACTTTTGAAAAATTGCAATATAAAATTTTATTTCTAGCTAAAATTAAATACATATATTTGTTTTACAAAAAACAAAAAACGTTTTCAATAATGATTAATGCTTATATTAGCAATTTTCAAACAAATTCGAATTCATTACGGAGAATTTAATATATAGATATATACTAAATTGGCTTGCATTAGCAAGCCAATTTAGTTGATTAAAGAGAAATTTAATTTTGATTGTTGATTGAATAATATTTATTTTTTCTAATTACTATATTGTATTAGAGATTTACATATTAAAACTAGAAATATGTTTTATATATTTATATACATACATAAAATAAATTATAGAGTACATTTTATACTCTGAAATCGAATAGATTTCACAGATAATTGTAGTATAATAAATAATAAAAAATATTTTGATTTCAATATACCTTTTCAATATACCTTTTCCCACTAATTGGATTTTCCAATTGTTCAGATAATAATTGTTAATAATAATGAAAAATTAATTATTATTAACATTTAAAGGAAATTTCCCTTAAATATCTAGAAATAGAATTAAATTATTTTTTCTAAATTTTAATTATCAGTTTATATTCACAAAACTATTAAAAGTGAATAAATATATATATATTTATAAAATTTCTATGATCTTTAATATGAGGTTTGAACTATTCACAATTTAAGAATATTATAGAGTATATAGAATTATTTAGTTTGGAACACAAAATTTAATAAAAATTTCTATTTTTGAATTAGATTAAAAATCAATTTACTAATATAACTCATTGAGGTGTTTTTCAGAATTTGATATAAAACAATTTCATAGTCATTGAACAAATTATAGGCCGATCAATAATTATATTAATTAATAATTATATTTTGAATTATTCAAGTGAACTATATAATAAATATTTAAAAAAATAACTTAACCAACATAAAAAAAAAACAAAAAATTTCTAATAAAAATTATTTAATTTTTGTTGATCTATGAAATATGTTCGAACCATTTATTTTATATAAACATTTTCATTATTAACAATTCACTTGTTTAATGGTTATCAACCATTTTTCTATTTATTTTTATATATATACAACATTTCTGTAAATCATAAAAAACTTATTATCAATGTGCATAAATTTGAATAATTTTTTATATGTTTTAATTATACCATAAAAAAATACATTTTTGCAAAAAAAAAAATTAATAATTGGAATTTTTTTTTTTTTTGAAAATTTTTCCTGATAATAAAAAAAAAATTATTAAAAATTCTCCACTGTATTTTTTTTTTGTTGTAAAATCAATTTCCACATATTTTTTGGTTTATTTATCTTTTTGTGGTAAATTTGCGGTAGAATTTTTATATTTTTATAGACATAAAAAATGATAAAAAATTGTTAGTTTATCATGATCATGACATAATATATTATTTTTAGTGTGTCACTAAATTAATTCTAGAAATATTTTTTTTTAAAAAAAAAACTGAAATTGAATTAAATTATAAATTACAATTTTTGAATAAATTACAATTTTATTTTCAATTGGAAATATTTCAACCATAAAAAAAAATTATTGTTTATTTTAACAAAATATTTCTTTTGGAAAAATATATTACATTATCAATTTTATTTAAATTTTAGCAATTTAGAAAGGCAAAATTACATTCTTCAGTTTATTTTTTTATTCAATTAATTTTTTTTAATTTCAATGGACATTCTCCAGCTCTTAATATTTCCAAATTTTTACCAATTGATTTCAGCTGTCGTTGTGCACATTCAAATTCACATAAATTGCCATATGTCTTTTGATCTGATCCACAAACTGCTAGATAATCTTTACTACATAAACAGAATTCTCCATTAATACCATTTAATATGGTAACAAATATAATAAATAATACTATGAAAATATTAAATAATTTCATTATGAATTTATAATTTATTTAATAAAAAAAAAAAAAAGAAAATGTTTAATATTATTTTCGCAAAAATGTATAATTGACTACAGTTAATTTGAGCTTAACTTTATATAAAAGTATAAAACTTAATTAAATTTGATATCATATTATAATATGTTTAATTTAGTTCACTGATAAAGAATTTTTATCTACACCAGAAACAAATTAAATAACTTATAAGGTAAAAAAGTTCTGATTAATAAAAAAAATTGATATACGTTACGTGTTAGAACCGACAATAATTAATTCAATAATTTTTATTATTAAATCAATTGTAAATATTTGGATTAAAATATCACTGGTGATATTTATAATAAATAAAAAATTTAACAGCGAATGTAATATTTTAGAAACTTAAAATACGGATACTATATCCGTAATGATTAATACCAAATATAAATTAATTTATTTTAACGGATAGTATATCCGTAATGAAAAGTATTTTAAGTTTCTAAAATATTACATTCGCTGACATAATAATCAAATTAAGTATTTTTCCGAACACGATCATTTTCTTTACACAAATTTAATAATAAAATAATTCCTGATTAATATAAGAATTTTACAATTAAAATTTACTATCTTAATCTTAGAAGAATTATTTTTTTAGGTAATTAATTATAAGTGGTTTACAAGTTTTACTTGAAATCTAAATTATTTTAAAAGCTCTATAAATATTAATGTTAAAATTCTTAATCCGCAATATAAGAAAGCTTATTAAATAAATATAGACATAAATTCTGGACGATTTTAAATTATTTTTCAATATGATAAATAAATTGTATTAGTCATTAAAATCTCTTTAAATTATAGTAAATTCTTAAAAATTTTGATAAATATATATTCCATAAAAGTTTTAGTTTACCAATTAAAAGTTTATATTTCCCAATTATAAAACAGAAATTTAATTTTTTTATTAAAAACCAAATTTAATTATTAAATAAATTTTAGTGAATCAATGAATAATAAATATTTATATTTACAGATTTAAAATCTAAATAAGATTTGTATTTATTTTATAAAATTGATCTAAAAAAAAAACGAAAATTCATTTATAAACCTTATATAATATTTGCATATATTTAGGTTTATAATAGCATTAAAGAATAGGTTGTTGATATCAAGGGTTAATACAATAGATTGACTTCTATAACTTTTATTGCATGATATATTATGAAAGGCGTCAATAAAAAGTAAACCTATAAATTATATATTATGTATAACAACAAAAATATTTTAGGTATTATAATAAAAGAGAATCTATTTTGAATGATTTATGGATGATAAAGTTTATAATAAAGATGTATATTTAAAGGCGTTCTTCGTTCGTATAAACAAATATTTATGTATTTGTCGAAATTTTCCATATATTATTCTCAATTTCCATATGAATTATATTTTACCCTAATTATAATGTAGTACTAACAATATTTTTATAGAAAAATATGAGAAATTCACTAAATGTAATCGGACCTTGTGAATCGGTCCACCACCTTGCGAAAAACGGTCCACCACTTTGCATTCATAAATTCAATTTTGGTTGTTTTGATAATCAGTTTGTTGTAGTTCGGAAAAACAATCTGCAAATAAATAATCAATATAATAAATTTCATAAACGCCTAAATGTATGCTAAATTCTTAAATTACTAAGTTAATTGAATAGAATTTCAAATTTTGTCAAATTGAATTTTTCGGTTGATAATCTCAAAAATTTATTCAAAAAATACAAAATTAAATTATAAATAATATTTTATAGAAAATAACTCTTTACTTTTTTCCAGTACACATAAACATGATAAATTTTTTGAAAAATATGTTTTTTTAAAGATTGATAGAAAACATTTTTTTTTTTATGTTTGAGTATATAAACTTTTTTTATTACTAAAAAAAAAAATTCAAGTAAAAATATTTATATAAATCAATCTTGTCTACTGTCTGGGAATTAAAATAATAAAATAAAAATATTTTTATTTTATTTTTCCCGAAATTATTGATAAAAAAAAAATTTGCATAGAAAATAAATATATAAATTTTTTTATATTTTTAAATTATTTCGGGGAATTAAAATACTCAAGTGATTTCGGTTTTTGTATTTTTTTGTGGTAAAAAAAGTAAGACAAGTTAGGCAATAATTGGAAAAGAATTACTTTCTGAAATCTCATGTGAATTTTTTATATTATTTCAATAAAAGTAAATTTTTCTATTATGGATAACAAATTAGCCTAACAAAATGTTAAAAAATCAGTCAAATAAATTGAGAATAATATTTGAAAAAAACAATTTGGTATATAATACTTTAATTTTATTATTTTTAAAAATTGAACTTTCAGTGTTTATGTAATTTATGATAATCATTTTACCTTGATCTGTTTCTTTTTCCACGGATTTTCTTCTTTTTGTTGTTGGAAATATTAGTTGGGGTTATTTGTTATCTTGAAGCTACTATGAAACAACATGTTACATGAATAATTTATATAAATTTTGTTACAATTTTAGAATAAATTTCTTTACTTTTCTTTCCCATATTTTTTTTTCTTCTATAATAATTTTTTTTTTCAGGATATTTAAAATATATTTTTAAGGACTACAAGATTTTTTCCTAATAAAATAAGATTATATGCCTTACATACGAAATCCCCATTAAATGTAATATTTCTGTATATTGATATTTTCAACGCTACATAAAATCTTAAAAATTAAAAGATATTTGGAATTATTTTGAATATTTTTATTATAATTAAAATTCCCCGTCCATAGACACCAAAATTACAATTAAAGGTAAAATATGATCTAAGAATTTTTCAATCAATGCTAGATAAAAATTAAGGTTTTGTTAAATTTAAAACTATAATAATCATCATTTAATCCAGATTAAATTCAGTCTATTAACATCTACTGGAACACTTAAACTTAAGTGTTCCAAACAACAACAAAAATGAATTTGATCTCCTTCAAAATAAAATTCTTCAATGTAATACTAAACCATTTCTAGAAGATTATTTAGCTTTTCCAGTGTAAAATACTAAGACTCCTATACCATATTTTTCCTCTAATAGTAAACTGAAACAACAGCAAAAAAAAAATAAAATGCTATTCAAAAAGGATTTATTTCATTCACATGAAAAAAAGGGGAAAACTTCTTAGCGAAAAAAGTGCTTAAAATACAAAATTTCTTCTATTCACTATTAAAAGTTACCAGGCATATAAAAATTATTTATTATCATCTTAAAATTCATGTATAAAGAATATAATAGGTGAGAATTTTTGTTAGTATATAAATTTATATTCAAGATGAAGGTATTAAAGTAAAGTAAGGTCTCTATATGCTTCATAATTCTTAATTGTAATATATATGTATATAAAGTGTTACATGTAAATATTATATAGAATATAAATATAATATTTTTAATGGAATTTTGTTCAGTCATTTATGAACCAAAAGGTATATTATACAAAGTTATATAAAAAACATAATAAATCAAAGTTTATAATGCTCTTTCTGGCTTCATAAATTATTATAACTACTTGAGACTGACTATATACTTGTATATATAGAAAACTTATGTTAAAATTTATAAATTTCTTTAGTATAATATAAGATTATTTTCTAAATATAATAAGTTAATATTATTGCTGGCATAAGCCATTATAAATATACTTTTAAAACTTTGAATGAATAGACAATACTAATTATAGAAGTAATAAAATTAAGTATAAATTTTGTTGTCGAGAATTTATAAAAGTGATAGAAAGAACTGATATTGAACTGATAATGAGAATTTATATCTTCCAATAATCAATCTACTCATAATATCAAATATAAGCATTACTCTTAGTATATAATTCTGATCTAACTAAGTGTGGACTTATTAAATGGGAACAATTCATAATCTATAGTATCTCAAAATCCAATATAGTAAAAATCCAGTGACTTTAGATTTTGAAAAACTGATTATTGTGAATGTGGATTGTGATCAACTAAATTATATAAGTAGCTCCTATTAAATAACTTCTAAACAAGTCAAACTATCAAAAATTACTAAAAACAAAATATATTCTAAAATGAATTAATTCTTACAGAATCACAAAATAAAAATTAACATTTTCGTTCAGTAATAACATTTAATAGCCACCCGGTTAGTCAAGATAGTATCATCGAAAGTATCATCATCATCATCATCATCATCACAATATAATAAATAAATTGTGTCTGTTACAATTAATTTATATTTTATTTGATTCAAAAAAGAGAAAATTTTTAAATTAAATTTTATATTTTTCATTCAAGTATGTTTCAAAATGTTATGCAGTTAAAATATGGAAAATATTTGCTTATGGCATTTCAATAAATTGAAGTATAGAGTACATCACTAAATTATTCAGTTTTTTGACTGTCTGGTATTTTTTGTTGATTTTTTTTTTAAATAATATTCAAATATTTTTTTATTAAATTAAATTTATTATACAATCACTTTCATCACTATAAATATTAAAATAATAAAAAATTCAAAAATATCTTAAAAATATTTTAGTCAAATACTTTTTAACACTTCAAAAACTATTAATGTAACATTTAAAAATTGATTAAATTTTGTAAAAAATTTGTATTTTTTATTTCCAAAAAAAAAAAAAAATTACTATAAAAAGAAATAGTATACATAAATGAATTTATTTATCATAAAACCTAAAAAAAAGGTAAATTAAATAAAATCCAAACAATTCAATGTTTTTCACTCTGTAATTTTGATGCTATTTTGATAATTTTGTTTTTTAATGAATTTGATTTTAAATGATTTTTTAGTCATGTATCTATTTACATTTTTTTATGTAAATTAATTTAATTTACCTATAGAATTTTTTTCAAATATAAATCTTTTTTGAATTAATTTATTAATTGATTATTTTTTTTCAAGTATTTTTAGACAATAAACATCGATCAAATACCAAATCAATTAATATCGATTTTTTAATAGACGACAATCAATATTTCATCATAGAATTAAAATTAAAGATTCAATTATTTTGAGTTCGAATTATATTAATTTACATTTCCAAAATTTTCTACTGGCATCAAGCAAAAGGATAAATTAGATTCTATGCTGGCATTCTATTGCAATTGGGATATAAATATTTAGTTTTATATTAATTATTAATCTGAAATTTTCGAAATCTGACAGATATTATTAAACTTTAATGACAACTAAATTGTCAATAATGATTATTTTGAAATTAACATGAATTTTAATTGATTTCATTACATTTTTAATTGCACCTTTGAAATGGACATGTCCTTATTTTCTGGCAATTAAATTATATACCATTAAACATACCTATTGTGTTATAGTTTTAATTTTTTTGTGGAAAATATCGAATAAAACGTGACTTGAATTTTTATTATAAAAAATTCATTTAAAATTTACAAACAAAAAATAATCATTTTGTTTAAAAAAAAGATAACAAAATTCTATGAATCAAAAATTATTGAAGTTCTAAAAATTCATTCAATAATTTGTTATTAATTTTATCAACCATTTTGTTTTTTTACAAAATTTGTTAAATTGATAAATATTGATTTCAGAAAATTAATCTTCCAAATGATTTCAATGATGTTGTCTGCAAAAAGCTGAAGGAAAGCATGCGTAAACTTTTACATGTTTTATATAATAATTTTTATGTAAATTTATTTTATGACACAAAAGATTTTCCTTTATTTTATATAATCCTTTAAGAGTTTTTAAGGATTTATCTAATTTATTGATTGAACATCAAAATCCGTTATTCTTAGAGTAATAATTTACATAACAAAGTGTAAAAATGGCATTTTGAGAATGACACTTTAAAAATACGTCGTTGCATTTTTTTAAAATATTCATAATTTTATATTTTCTCCAAAATTCTTGAATAAATTAAAAAATAAATTTCTAAATTATATTATTAAAATTTTAAATATTTCGCTAACAAGAGAATAAATGGTTAAAATACATTTAAATTATTATTGAAAAATTAAACTATTTTTCTTTAATATCTCAATTAAGCCAAAAGAGTGAATATGGGTATATAGTAACTTAAAAATTCATATTACAAAATCCTTTACAGTATCAACAATAATTGAAAAATTATCATTTTACCTTTGTATATTTCTACAAAGATTATACTTAAGAATTTTTGAAATTTCTTTGATTGTAAATCAATCATAATTAATTTAGAAATCATTTTGATAACAAAATTTATTTTAACCAAAATATTTCACAAAATAGTAAATAAAAATATTCTACTCTGGTACAATAAATATTTGTCTTTATATTGCAAAAATATTTATATAAAAGAGATATATGATAAATATTAGCATAAATTCTAAAATATATATTAATAGATATTAAATTCTAAAAAAAAAAATCATATCCAATAAAATATAGTTTACATGATTTTGCATCAGTTGTACAAACAGAAACAGTTTTATCATCTTTATTACCATCAAATGATGAATATATCAAAATTTATTACTTATATATAATATTTTCCTTATAAAACTATAAAATCCTTGATGAACAATGTTTTTTTATTTTATTTTAGCAAAGTACATATATATCAAAAAGGACACATCAGATTTATAAATTTTCGTTTTATTTTATTTTTAATCCAAGATATTATAAATATTTTGATGGAATTATTTATGTATAACATACTATAAAGATAGTACGGTATATACATAGAAAAATATTTGAATAAATTATTTAGTCTTTCTCTCATTTAATAACTAATAATATTTCATCATATAGTATAAAGTTTGCGTTTCACTTAAGATTGATGTTAATATTTATACAAAGATGGGTATATATATTTTTTAAGATTATGATATGCTTTTATGTAAAAATATATGTATATATGATATATAGCTACATTATTTTCATATCTTTGTGACACCCCAAATTTATTTTTACAAACACACCTAAAAACATAAAAGTAAAGTAAAATATAATTATAAAGAAAATAAGAAACAACAATGATTTACCTGCCAAATACCGCCGGCCATGCTGGGTTTGTTATTTTTTTTATTATGTCATGTCAACTTAAATGGTCGAATATTTTTATTTCTGTATGTTGGTGTTGTTTCGTTAAGTGTCTATTTATTTAGTACCAGATGTCGCTGTGGTGGTGGTGAGTTGACTTTTTCCGACCCAATACAATAGATGCTCTTCATTTGACCTGGGGTCGAATGAAGGGCAGAAAAAAATGGGATGATGGGTCGGAAAAAGGCAACATTCGGGGATTGATGTTTCGACGGTCGCGCTGGACACCGGCTTAAAAAAAAAAAAGTACTTGGCAGTTTTTTTTTAATCGTTTTTTTTAAGGTTTTTTTTTTGGAAAAAAAAAAAATTAAATTAAATTTTTTTTTGTTGTTCATTTTGTTTTTAAACGAAAAAAAAAAAATTCTAAATTCAAATTAAGCGGAAAAAAAAAAACAAATAATTTTGAAGCGTGATATATGGTACGGGAAAACTTTATATCCCCGATAAGAAAAAAGTTATATAAAAAAAAAGGTAGCCGGAAAATATAAAATTTAAATTAAATAAAAATTATAAGTGTCCAGCGCGCGCGCATAATCGTCGTCGATGTGTAGTTGTTCCTGTTTTGTTGTGTCCTGTGTTCCTGCGTCGAGTCCTGGTTCCAGAGTAGTCGAGTTTGTCATCGTCAGCAGTCCCGTCTGGAAGCATCCGTCGTGGGAATCCTTATATTATTTTTTTTTGTTAATTTTTTTTGTATTAAAAATTTTGGGTTTTATTTTTGTTAGTTAAAGAATTTTGATAGTTTAGAGTAGTTTTTTTTAAATTGTAATTATTTTTTTTGAAAAAAAAAAAAATTAGAAATATATTTATATATATATATAATTATTTATTTACCAATTGTAGTGTCGCGTTTTCAGGATTCGAGTTGTTCCAGACATGTCGGGAGCAGCATCGTAATCGCTGGGGAAAAAAAAAGGTATGTGGTAAACATTTTTTTTGTAAAATTTTTATTGATATGGCAAGGCAGTGCCAAACATATATTCAATTATATATATATATATATATTACCTAAAAAAAAAAAAATTTTAGTTCGAAGCTGTCATTATATATATTTAATTAATTTCTTTATTTATTATGTTTTTTTTTAATGAGATTATAATAAAAATAAAAAAAAAAAAAAATTGTTAAATTTATAAAAATTTAAAATATTGGTCTTAGTGTATTTATTTATTAATTTTCTAATTAGTGCCATATTTCGTTGCTTGAGAAAACTTCGGATGGTGAATTTTGTTTTGTGTGGTTCTTCTGAGCATTTTTGGGGCTTATTATTTTTTTTTGTGAACATGGCTGGCTAGGAGGAAATAGTTATGTGAACCAGCGTAGTTCAGAATGTTCCTTCTCTTGTGGCTCTTCAGTCCAGTCAGATGTTATTATGTAACAATTGATTTGGATTGAGGAGTTGCATATTCCGACAATATGGTAGTTAGTAGGATCATTGGTCGACCCACACCCCACAGACTCTGCTAAGCCGGCAACAAGGAGGAAATCCCAATGATCCTGGAGGCTGAGAGTACCTAAAAGAGAAGTAGTTTTTTTTGAAAATTAATTCTTGGTCTCGTTCTATTTTAGTGATTGTGGCTAGGTCACTCAGACCTGGCGCCCAACGCTCTCAGCTTCCGAACACTTCTCCTCCGGACTTATCTTCAGCTAACATAACAACAACAAAAATTGATTATGTTACAATTGGCGCCCAACGTGGGGCCTAGAAGATGTACCAATTGGTGAACAAATTTTGGTGAAAAAAAATTTTAAAATTTATTTGTGTTGGTGTGACGTTGGTCACCAGGAAAAAAAAAAAATTTGCAACTCCATCGTCTACTTGTTTTGCTGGAGATGGGTTCGGATGGAGTTGGTGAGATTGCCATATTGTCGTCATTAAATCCCCTTTTGGCTTTCATTCCTTCCGACGGCTTCATGGTGGAAAAAATTAACTAAAATTTTTTTTTGTAATTATTTATTAGTGTGTAATTGTTCGACTGGTAGTAGATTGGTTACCTTGGTGGTCCATAGTAATTCCTATCAGTCCTTTATAGTTTTATTTATCTGTCCGAAGTTGATTGGTAATTAAGGTAGTCCTTAATTACACCTTCGGACCTTTGGTATTTGTTTGTTTTTTGTGTATCGGAAAACATTTTTTTTTCTAGAAGTGGAGTTGGAGGAAGGAATGCTAAGACAGGAGTTTTCCCTATATCCTCTGCCTATTAATCCTTGGTCCAATTCCTAGTCACCTTGTCTTTCCTTTTCCTATAAAAATTCTGGCTGCGATGGTTCACGTAGTTTGTCAATTAGAACAGAAACATTTTAAAGAATAAAAATAAAAAAAAAAAAATTTTTAAAAACAAAAGGGGGTTCCATACATTAGTTTTGAATTAGATTTAGGAATTAGGGTTTTTGTATTAGTATAGTATTAGTTTATATTTAGTAATAGATATAGTTTTGTGAGGGTTATATACCATAGGTGTTATTTAATTAAGTGTCGTATTAGTGTTTGTAAATTTTATTTATTTATTTTACAAATAAATGTTATTTAATTTACAATAGTTGTAGTTATTATTCAGTATTTAAACTTAAGAATTTTTTTTGTTAGATAGTTAGTTATATTAATTTTTTTTGAATTTATGTTGAGGTAGTATTTAGTATTTTGATTTTTTTTTGTAAATAAATAATTTTATTTATTTATTTATTCTTATGTAATAAGTGATATTTATTAAGTACAATTAGTATTTTTTTTATTTGATATTTATTTCGTATTGAGTTTAGTTACATTAGGTATATTTTGTGTAAGTAGTAGGCATTATTTTTACCATAAGTTTACTTAATTATATTCTTATTATGCTGAGAGTAATTAAAGCAAGATAAAATAAAAATTGTAAATTAAGTTGATGCCCGGCTAACTCAGTCGGTGGAGCATGAGACTGCTCAGGGTGTGGGACAGCCCCACGTTGAGCTAAAATGAGAAAGGAATTTTTTTTATATTACAACAACATCTGTGATATTTAAAAAAAATTTTTTTTGTTATTTATTATTATATTTAGTTATAGGTTTAGTGATAGTTTTATTTACAATTAAGTGTTAGTTAGATTAGTAGTATTTATTATTAGGTAGTTTTTGTTAGAATTTTTCTCTTATTGTTATTTATTTAGTAGGGTTAAAAATTTTTTTTTTTGGTTGTTATTTACATTTAGTTGTTATTTAAATTGTTAGTTATAGTGAGTAGGTTATTATACACTTAATTGTTAATTTATTATTAGGTTAGGTTTAAATTATTGGGGTTGGGAATCATTTAATTAAAAATTTGAAAAAAAAAAAAAAAAAAAACCCAAATTGTTTATATTACCTTGCTACCTAAAACAGCGTAGATACACCTCAATAATGCTGGGTGGGTTCAGACTTGTTCTGGTGGGAATGCCTCAGAATCAAGCCTGTTTTGTGACACCCCAAATTTATTTTTACAAACACACCTAAAAACATAAAAGTAAAGTAAAATATAATTATAAAGAAAATAAGAAACAACAATGATTTACCTGCCAAATACCGCCGGCCATGCTGGGTTTGTTATTTTTTTTATTATGTCATGTCAACTTAAATGGTCGAATATTTTTATTTCTGTATGTTGGTGTTGTTTCGTTAAGTGTCTATTTATTTAGTACCAGATGTCGCTGTGGTGGTGGTGAGTTGACTTTTTCCGACCCAATACAATAGATGCTCTTCATTTGACCTGGGGTCGAATGAAGGGCAGAAAAAAATGGGATGATGGGTCGGAAAAAGGCAACATTCGGGGATTGATGTTTCGACGGTCGCGCTGGACACCGGCTTAAAAAAAAAAAAAGTACTTGGCAGTTTTTTTTTAATCGTTTTTTTTAAGGTTTTTTTTTGGAAAAAAAAAAAATTAAATTAAATTTTTTTTTGTTGTTCATTTTGTTTTTAAACGAAAAAAAAAAAATTCTAAATTCAAATTAAGCGGAAAAAAAAAAACAAATAATTTTGAAGCGTGATATATGGTACGGGAAAACTTTATATCCCCGATAAGAAAAAAGTTATATAAAAAAAAAGGTAGCCGGAAAATATAAAATTTAAATTAAATAAAAATTATAAGTGTCCAGCGCGCGCGCATAATCGTCGTCGATGTGTAGTTGTTCCTGTTTTGTTGTGTCCTGTGTTCCTGCGTCGAGTCCTGGTTCCAGAGTAGTCGAGTTTGTCATCGTCAGCAGTCCCGTCTGGAAGCATCCGTCGTGGGAATCCTTATATTATTTTTTTTTGTTAATTTTTTTTGTATTAAAAATTTTGGGTTTTATTTTTGTTAGTTAAAGAATTTTGATAGTTTAGAGTAGTTTTTTTTAAATTGTAATTATTTTTTTTGAAAAAAAAAAAAATTAGAAATATATTTATATATATATATAATTATTTATTTACCAATTGTAGTGTCGCGTTTTCAGGATTCGAGTTGTTCCAGACATGTCGGGAGCAGCATCGTAATCGCTGGGGAAAAAAAAAGGTATGTGGTAAACATTTTTTTTGTAAAATTTTTATTGATATGGCAAGGCAGTGCCAAACATATATTCAATTATATATATATATATATATTACCTAAAAAAAAAAAAATTTTAGTTCGAAGCTGTCATTATATATATTTAATTAATTTCTTTATTTATTATGTTTTTTTTTAATGAGATTATAATAAAAATAAAAAAAAAAAAAAATTGTTAAATTTATAAAAATTTAAAATATTGGTCTTAGTGTATTTATTTATTAATTTTCTAATTAGTGCCATATTTCGTTGCTTGAGAAAACTTCGGATGGTGAATTTTGTTTTGTGTGGTTCTTCTGAGCATTTTTGGGGCTTATTATTTTTTTTTGTGAACATGGCTGGCTAGGAGGAAATAGTTATGTGAACCAGCGTAGTTCAGAATGTTCCTTCTCTTGTGGCTCTTCAGTCCAGTCAGATGTTATTATGTAACAATTGATTTGGATTGAGGAGTTGCATATTCCGACAATATGGTAGTTAGTAGGATCATTGGTCGACCCACACCCCACAGACTCTGCTAAGCCGGCAACAAGGAGGAAATCCCAATGATCCTGGAGGCTGAGAGTACCTAAAAGAGAAGTAGTTTTTTTTGAAAATTAATTCTTGGTCTCGTTCTATTTTAGTGATTGTGGCTAGGTCACTCAGACCTGGCGCCCAACGCTCTCAGCTTCCGAACACTTCTCCTCCGGACTTATCTTCAGCTAACATAACAACAACAAAAATTGATTATGTTACATCTTATAATTAGTTATCCAATCAAGGCATTGTTTGTGTTGTACGATCCAGATTGAAAATATGTAGTGAATGGTGGCAGCATCGTTTAGTATTGGGTTCAAAACTTTGATATTGATTTCACATATACATAATGTCCTTTCAAAAATATTTCACAAGAGTTTTTGGAAAATATTCTATGTAAAATCATATAAAACAAATATCAACTTTAATATTTTTATTTTCATTTTATCTGAAAAGGATAACAACATTTTTAATTTGAGATATAACTTCTTCTATCTTTCACTTATTGAATTTGAAAGTAATGTAAATACTATAAAATGAAAATATCAATCATGTAAAAGTAGGGAATTTTCATTTATGTCAAGTATAGTATAAATATAAACACTTTTTTCTTAGTAAATTTTACTGCATTATGAAAATGGCATATAATCAAATAAATATTTTTGACTATCATTTTACAGATAAAAATTATTTATAGTATTAAAAAAAATTCTGACTTTCTATTTTTCTAATCTTCCAATTTATCTAAAAGATATATTTTTGATAATAAAATACTATTATTTTAAGAGAAAATTTGAAGTAATAAAAGAGTAAAACTTTCCTATTTAAATTTTTATGTGCATATTTACGTATACTTATAATGATAACCTTGTCTACGATTCCACAAATATCTTTTTTTATAGCTATATTTATTCATCAGAGATTAAGTTTATTTTTTTTTATTTCAACATTTTTAGTCATTATCTTATTTTCAACGAATTCATTAACAATCTCACATAAAAAACTTAAATAATTAAAAAAATTAAATAATTCCATAAAATTTCAAAAATTAACATTTAAAAAAATGAAATTAATTTTTTTATTAATATTTCTAATAATTGGTTGTACCATAAATGGATTAAATGCAATTTTTTGTCCGTGTCCAAGATTTTATGATCCTGTTTGTTCAACAATGAAACAAACTTATACAAATATTTGCGAATTCCGATGTGCACAGCGATCGATGAGAATGTTTGGACAGAATATGGAAATATTAAGAGCAGGAAAATGTTGAAAGTTTTTTTTTACATATAATATTTTGTAATTTTTCATTAATGAATTTAACATTTTTCTTTAATAAAATATAAATTTTAATATATAATATAATTGGTTTTCTTCTTTACTAATGGACGGTAATAATTCTAATATTTTTGGTAAGAAAATAACAATTTTACATTGTTTTTTTAATTTAAAAGGTTTGATTACAAAAAATTATTCAGTTCAGTTAAGTTTTTGCCTTGATTCAAATCATTTGCATATCATTTACTTTTTTAACCATATTGAATTTAGAAAATTTTAATTTTGTCTAAATATATTTTTCGCACGACAGGAAATATTTTTGAAAAATGGTCAATGATTATTGACTTTTTATAATGTCTTTTTCCTATTAATTTGGGTAAATAACAAATTTTTTTTTTTGATATAACATAATTAAAATTAGTTTTGTTGTTATATACTTAGTTTTAAGATATTCGTGTTGCACGTTAACTTCAGAGAAAAAAAGGGCTAATCATCACGATAACTTTTTCCTTTTAGACATATAATTTTCATCTCTTTTCCAAAAAAAAATACATAATACATATAAAACTATCCAATTATGTAAATTAGCTTATCTTAAAAGCTTAAAAAAAATAATAATCATACCATTATAAAAATTAAAGGAAAATTATTTTAAATACAATTTATGTTTATGTTCAAATATGTAAAATTCAACTTACTATATAATTAAATTCCTTTAGAAATAAAATGCACTATGAACTTAACCTACAGTCTAAAATTTTATATATCATTAAATTAAAATCAATCCATGTTTTTCATATAATAATATGTAAAGTAAATCTTATTTAATATACGTGTGTCTTCAGACGAAACAATTTTTCGTTCAAACTGAAGAATTTAATATCAGCAAAGCAAATGAATATTGAATTTTAAACTAAAAAGGTATAATCAAAAAAAAAAGTAATATAATGATTTAATCTTCAATATTTTTAATCAAATGAATTACATTGTGAATAAAAAATCGTCTCGTCTAAAAACAACTTTAAATACAATTTTCAATTTACATTTAGATGAGATTGTCCAAAAAAAAAAAAAAAGATAGAAAATACTAGTATACGATTCTGAAAAATGATTTTGCAGTATTTTCAAAGCAATTTTTATTATAAAGAATTTGATCAAAGAGATTTTCTGAAAGTAATATTAAAGCAGGAAAATTATTTAATCACATCTGCAACTGCAATTGTCAATCAATGTATTATATACTTATTTACATGAAATTTTTTTTCTCTGTATATTCACAATTTCATTATACAAAACTACTACTCCTATTATATATAATATCGTATTCCATATATATAGAAATGTATTTCAAATGTTAAATTTGTTATTAATAATATTTCAAAGTTTTAAATTGTATTTTAAAAGTGGAATTTCTAATTGCAAAAGAAACAATTTATTTAAATATCGAAATTTTCTGTGTGGTATAAATTTAAATTAATTTAGTAATTAAAATCTGGTAAAAAATTTTCAAAACGATTTTAAAGTCTATGGTAGTATAACTATAGTGAGTGTTGTTGGTTCAAAAAATTGTAAAGTTTAAATTTTGAATCGAAAGAAGGGTAATAGAATTATTTTTATGAGTTATATAGTAAATTATTGATTCATTGCGGTAATATGTAATTAATATTTAATTACTTTTCACCATTATGTATCTGTAATTCGAACTCCAAAAACCATTTTTTAACAACTCTTTTTTTAGTATAAATCGAAACTATAATTTCCCGAAAATCATTATTAACATTTTCCGGCCTCCCTTTAATCAAATCTAATGAAGAAAAATTAAATAAATTAGCAATTAATATTGCATGCGAAAACTATAAAAAAATATTTGACATAATTCAATTTTTTTACTTATAATTTAAGTATGAAATCTTTAAGAATATTTTACTGAAAACATTATACGAGTACTACTTCAAATTCATGTTACCACTCATTTACCAAATATATTTTTATATATACATATATAATCTAATATTTCATAAGTTAAAAATTTTTTTTACTTTTACAAAAAAAATTAAAGATACTCGTAAGTTATATCATTTTCGTAACTGCACTTAAAAATAGTAAAATAATTTCAAAGAGATTTTTCCATGATAAAATATTAAACTCTGAATATAGTAAAGAAAAAGACTATATACAAATTTTCCTCTCAAATAAAAAAAATAAATGAAAAAAAATTGTAACAAAAAAAAATTGAATTTTGTTTAAGAAAATGTTTTCCCTTAAGGTAGAATTTTCTTCCTTTTTTTTCCTTAAATATTTTTTACTGAAAATATAAAGAAAATTCTTTAACAAAAAAAAATATATATTATTAGAAAGAAATACTGTTTTATATATTATTTATTCATAGAAAAGGATTTAAGTATTCAAATCTTCTTTTACTATACTTGAATATAGTAGCTAGTTTTTCTTTTTAGTTAAAATTTTTTTTTTTGACTTTGTAAATAAAAAAAAACGAAGAAATTCCTTAAGGATGAATATAGTAATAATAATAAAGAGTGAATAAAATTCATTAAAAAAAAGCATTGAGAGTTTAAATTTCCAAAAAAATTATTATGCGAAATTTTGTAAAATTAATTAATTGGAAATAAATTAGTAAATAGAAAATGTTAATAGTTTTATATAGTAAGTTTCACGTCTGTCAAATCTCACAAATTAAATTAACATATAATAATTTATTGTATATGTAACGAACTATGTACAATTAAACACATATTTACAGATTGTCAACAATTTAGTAACGCTAGAGCTCAATTTAAAATTAATTATAATACATTATCATCCGATAATAAAGATAAAAACAAAAATGTATTAGAATTTACAAAATTCATTGATATATATGATAAAATTTAAAATTAAATAAACAATTTGGAATTTATATCAATGTAAAATCTAATTTTAAGTAAATAATGAACTGTAATACTTAGTTAATTATAAAAAAAGAAGATTACTTTTACTCAAATTTGGAAAAAAAATTAACTATTAATTTTTACCTATATGAATAAGATAATTATGTTGTAATATTAAATATATATTATTACTATTATAAATTTAATTTAAAGGGCCTGCAAAACCTATGTAGAGTTCAAAGGCCAAACAAATAAATTGAAATAAATAAATAATAATTTATTTATCATTTTGAATACAATGTTTTTTTAATTTAAATTATTTAAAAATTCTTCTAATATTGACTATTTAATAATCTTCAATTGAGAATGAACACGGTGAATATTTTAAAATTTTCAATTCAATGCCATCCGATTCCATTTGTCTTCTATCACAATCGAAATAACATTGATTTATATATGTTATATATAATTTTCTCCACATACTGCATCACCTTCATTTTCGTCACAGATACATTTCATTTTTGTTGCTCCACTCAGTTGCCAGCAGGAAAAAATAATTACAAATATTACAAATAATTTCATTTTGAAGCAAATTAAGAAGTTTTAAAGTGGTTCGTAATTGAAAATATACTAAATGATCAACTACAAATTCATTACTATAATAGTATACCTTACACAATTTTGCAAGCTTTACAGCGTATTATAATTATAAATATTGCGATAGTTTCTAAGATTAAATTTATTGATAACTTAATATGCAAATTTATATTTTTATAATTGGTTTTTAGAAATTGTAGATTATATTTAAAAGTCTCATTATATTTAAGTGTTTATTCAGTATCAAATGAATTGGACATAAAATATCATCTCATCCACAAACTGGATCAATTGGACATAAAATATCATCTCATCCACAAACTGGATCAATTGGACATAAAATATCATCTCATCCACAAACTGGATTATAACAAAAAGACTTAAAACATTAAAGAGTTGCAATAGATTTTAAAGCTATATATTAAAATTCTAGATAATATCAAATAAATTATTTTCATTTTTATCAGCAAAAGAAATAAATTTATGTAATTTATAAAAAGATGTAAATTTTTTAACAAAATTCACAATATTTTTTTATAAATTTAAATTTATAATTAAAATTTATGATAATAATATTAATCATAACAATTGCAATTAATATCAGTCATCAACAATATACGTTAGAAAATATTATTTAATATTATGTATACAAGAAAAATAAATTTTTGTATATATGCTTAGGTATACTTAATTATGTATGAAAAATAATAATCGTAATTCATAAATATTTTAATTAAAGATGTTTAATATAAAGTTTTTAATTAATTTTTGTAATTAATATAGTAGAAAACGAAAATTTTATAAATTAATTGAATTTACGTTTAATTTCTAAAAATTTTGTCAAATAACAAACTATCAATATTTACATATTATGTATATCAATAATATTGTTTTGAAAATTATTGTTTACAATGCTTTTAAAATAAACTTAAATTAAAATAGTTTTGTCAAAAGTTTATTTAACTAAAATACGATAAAAATAGATAAAATATTAGAAATAAACAATGAGTTTGCCAAAAGGACATTTCAATTTCTTCAAAAGTTACTCGTACAGTATAAATATATTTAAATAATTGCACTGTAAGCGCTTAAAAGTATGCAAAATTGTTAAGCATTTTAGATATAAGGTATAATTTCGATTTGTGTTTTGAAAGAGTATAAATAGTTCGAAGGGAAAGATGATAGAGTCAAATATGTTCTACTGCATTGATTAACTAAATAATATATAAATATAAAGGATAAAATGAACTCATAATTTGTTTCCTGTTTTTTTGGGAAATGTGGGAAAAATGAAGTACATTTTCTTCCAATAATATTTGTTTCTACTATTATAATTCATATTTACTATGATTTTCAAAAATAATTAAGTATATTCTAACAATAGTAATTCTAAAATAGTAAAATTTCTTATTACAATTATTAAATCACTTAACAAATATTTATTTCATTAAATTAAAAGTTTAAAATTTTTAACATCAAAATAATAAATTAAATTCAATATTATTATATAAATATTTAATATCTGCAATTAGTATACTATGTCAATCTGCAATTAAATTTTATAGAAAATTTTAACCTCATGCACACGTCAATGTCTTACTATGGTTTAAAAATTATTCTACATCAATGAGAACAGCGCAATATCAGACCAAATGTCTACGTGCGATTCACCCACTATTGAACCATAATAAGTCTATAGTTCATTTTGATTAGATTATAAAGATTTATAATGTTATTAATTCAAATAATCTTCACGAATTAAACTGTTCAAATCAACAACTAAACAAAAAAATCAATAGAAAATTATTTTAATTAAATAAATAATTAAAACCTACCCTACTAAAACTACTACTCAGAAAATTATAAAATCAATTTATGTAAAGAAACAAACACCTTTTATTATTATTGTCTATATATATAAATGATTAATCAAAACAGTCTACACGTCTTACAAAAAAAATTAAACACCTTCTACAGTGTAAAAAAAATTCATGTAATTTAAATTATTATTCCACAATTTTTTGGTAAATCAAAAAATGAAATATTTTAATTGATATTAATTTTGTGGATTTTTAAATTTTCTTTATATCATCAAAATTATATATAAACCAAAAATTTATTATATATACCACACAATATGAATAAAATTATATATTTAATAAAAAAATAAAATTGTTTTGATATAAATCGTTGAAATTAAAGTGATTAATATGGTTTTACCTTTCAACGATTAACTCACTGATGGTAAAGACAATTTATTTAATTATTACAACCTTAAGGTGCTTTTAATGAAATTACGAATAAATTTATTATAAACAATTTATTTTAGTTTCTTTAGATGAATATTAAATTTACTCTTTTTTTTTCTTATTTTTTGGATAAGGTATAACGAAATAACAACTGCGTAACATAAAGAATTAATCCTTAATAATATATTACCAAGGCAGAAACAGAGGAAATATTTAAAAGGTAAAAATTTGACAAAGAAAAAAATATATAATAAAATAAATTATAATCATGTTGTTATGATTTCGAAAAAAAAATAAGTAATAATTTATGATTAATTGTGGCTTTAAATAGTATTAATTTGTTTCAAGAAAATATTATATATATATAAAACAAAAATTTAGTATTCTAATATACTTTAAGAAATTTTTATATTAAAATAATTTCAAATTAATGATTAAATTATATATAAATTTTAGTAATATATTTATTTTATTCAAATTGGATTTAATTAAAGATTTTTGTATTATTAGTTGTGTAAATTATTTTAAATTTTTAAGGAAAATATTTATTTCGTCGGAAAGGTAAAATAATGTAGAAATTGTCCAATAGAAAGTCAAGAATTTTATAAAAAATTCCGAGTATTGCTACAATCGGACTGTTGAGTCGTTAAAAAAAAGGAAAGAATATCTTCAATTGACCCAAATTTCAATGGCAACTTAAAGACCTAATAATTATATATAAATTCCGAACCATAAAATATTTTTTTTTTCAATTACTGTATGTTTGCTACTGAGTAATCATTGATATGTAAGTGTAAACTTAAGTGTCGGACATACAGTTGAATCAAAATGAAACCTAAAGCAATTAAATAATCCTGCATTTCGAAAACAATGAACAACAATTCTAGCATATAGAAAACAAGATCGATTTCTAAGACTGGAAATGTTCATGGGACGACCTTATATGTTTTGCAATATCGTATAAATTATTTGAAATGGCGTATAATATAAACAAGTCATACTAAAAAATATAATTTGTAAGTATAATAATTATAATCTATAAATTATTATCAAACAATAAAATTGTTGATAATAAATCAGAATTGTGAATTTGTAGATAATTTTTCTTATCTACATTTGTGTCAAAAATTTGCTCATAAAAATTCGTTTTAACATGTAGTTAAAAACGTTTTAACATACTCAAAATATAGTGAATCAAATAAATTATATTACATTTTCTTGAATGAGCTGACATCTCTATCGTTTCTTAATAAAATTAATTATATTTTTTAGGATAAACTATACACAAATCATTGACAACATAAATCAAAGAATATATGTGAACACAAAGAAATACGTGGACATTAAATGTGTAAGATAAATTTGTTATTTATTAACATCGTAAAATCATTTTTTATTTGCGAAATTATAAAATATAAAAAATATTATACAAAATATAAAATTATTAAATTAATCTAGTAAATATACATAAATTATGTTCATTATATAAAAACTCAATTTGCGGTGCTCTCACAACAAATTAAAGTGAATTCTTCGTATAAAGTATAGACACATATAAATTTAAGTGAATTCGTTCGAATTTAAGTTAATCTGTAAGAAAAAAATATTAAAAAAAAATATTATCAAAATTAATTAAATTATTTTTTTACAAAATTTTCAACTCAAAATTGTCTAAAAGACTAATTTGTATTGTAAACTATTTTGAATCGAATATATGCTATAAATACTTACAATTAAATATTTATTTAGATTTATTCATCTTCTAAATTAAAATGTATATAATCTATTTCTTCACATGCTTCATGCCGTAATAAGGTCAAATCTTCACCAGCTGCTCTCATTTGTTTTTGAGTACACTCAAATACACAATAATTTGGATATGTTTTTTGATTTGATGCACAAACAGGATCATAATTTCGTGGACACGGACATAATACAGAATCACTTAATCCTGTCGCTGTCAGTGTACAGAATACAACAAAGAAAATAGCAAATATTGCAAATAATTTCATTTTGAAACAAAATATTAATTTTTAAATAATGATTAAATGTTGACAGCGTAGCAAAAACAACTTCTTTATATACATATACGAGTAGCATAGATAAAAATTTTTTTTTAAATTTTAAAAAGCTTTGAATTATTTACTTATTAGATAAGATTTTTAATTACTATGGTCTTCTTACTCTTTTTCGCTAGTTAAGTAATTTCATAATTATCTGGAAATGTGAGTAAAGAATTGAAATATTTATCGATTTTATATTTACTACATAGCTTAATATAAAGATTAATACTTCATAGGGCTGCCAATAGCGTGGCGATTATTTACTAGCATGATTTCTATAAATCTGATACTCGTATAGAAAATATGAAGTACAAAATACAATTACCCAGCTTAGTTTTTCAATATCAACTGTGCTATTTTCACCAATATCAACTGTGCTATTTTCACCAAGCTATAGTCTTGTATACGAAATAGTTTTCTTACCTACAAATTGAATTAATTCAACGAAGAGTGAATTTAGAATTTATGATTATTATCGACAATTCATTTTTCGTTATTAATAATATTAAATTTTCTTATTGTTCAAATACTTAGATACTAAACCAAATCATGCCATTAAATTTTCACATTTCTTATTTTTAATCAGTTCAGATGGCTAATATGTTTGCTCCCAAATAATTTTCTTATACTACTACTAGTGATGGTCAGTCATTTTGAAATTTATTTTATCCACAAGTTTTTATAAGGTTTTTTTTCTTATAAATTGAAAAACTTTTTACCAATTTCTGTAATCAAAATTTGTTTATAAATATTGTGTACATAAAGGAAACAATTTCTGTATAACCTAAAATTAATTTAAGGAGGTCGAACCAAATTTGTACTAAAAATATAAATTATTTTGATGAAATTAAACACAAAAATAGAAAACAAACCCAACCATTTTTGTAACAGCTGGTTTCCTCCTAATTATACCAAAAAAAAAAACCATTACACAAGTAAAAGTTTTTATTTCTTGGTTATTTAAATTGGTATAAAATATTTATATATACATATATATTTTTGTTGTAAGAAAAGTTAATTATTGTGCAACAGAAAGTTAACAGGAAAGGAAATGATGCTGGATAACAAAAATACATGAGAAATACATATTATATATGTACAATGATTGTTTTCTTTGACCTCACTTACTATAATAAACATTAAATTTCAGTCAAAATAAGGCTCTGGTTGAATATATTATTTGAACAAGAGCCTTATAATATTTTTATGTAATATGTAATTAATTTTTTTTTAAAAATGTATTTACTTATACTGTTTTAAAAAATGTATTTAAAAGTATTTCCGGCCATAACTATTATGATTTAATTAAGCTTTATTATTAATTAAGATAACAAAATAATTAAATCAAAATTTACAAGAATTTTGGAAACAAAATGTTACTAAATTAACTCAATGATTAATAATATTCTCAAATATTAATTTTAATTTATAAACAAAAATAATTATGACTCAAAAGTAATGTTTCAAATAATAAATATAAAATTAAAATTCCCCCAAAAAAAAAATTAAATATTTTAATGTAAAAAATTAAACATTAAAATTTCTCCCAAAATAATGTACTTTTACCAATTAATTTGGCATCAAGCCATTATATTTATATAAAATACATTCCCATTATATTTATATAAAATACATTTTAAGTCCTGCGGTATAAAACTTAAATAAGGTATATAAAATGATTTCAATGTTTTCCGATAAACGTTTCAACTTTATTTTTGGTCATTTAAAAACATTAATGGTGTACGAAACTCCAAATATTGAATTTAAAATAGACAAATATTTATTTTACTATTTCCTACGGTCGCTTCTAATAGCATAAATAGAAGATTTGAAATTGTAATATAATTTTTAAATATTGTATTAAATTAAAATTGTGTGTTATTCCCTATGGAATCATTTTATGTGATAGTCATGTACAATTTATTTATATTTCTATATTAAGGATACAAAAATATCCATTTACATTTTGTTGAAAAATATTTTTCGATTGGGTTATGTGAAATAATAGTGAAGTTCAAACCTAGATCGAATGTGAAATTCTGTGTTAAATGTGAAATTTTTAATGTTTTTCATTTGGAATGTTAAAGAACTTAGTGTAAATCCTAACCGAGTAAAATAATTTAGTAATTTAGTTTCATGACAACTAGCTATATTCTTCATTTAAATAAGGATAGATTAAAAGTTGATCCACTCACTATCACTACAAATAATGACAACAATTGCTAATTATTTCATTTTGAATCAAAAATTGGTTTTTATTTATAAATAGAAAACAAACTTCAAAATGCTTCAAAATTGATATAAAATTTGACTTACAAATATTTTCGTTAATATATAAATTATTAAATATTCTGCAACTATATGAACCACTATTTTACTTATACACTGCATATATGTAATGATTATGACATATATTTTGGATTTAGATAATGACATCTGCATACAAATTTATAATTCTTTTTTATAATATGAAGCCAATAAATTTGAAATGGTTTTAGAAACGCTATAGTTCACCATATATCCTTTTTTTTAAATTGTACTATAAATTAATTTTTCTTTTACATTATAATATTTTCTTTTTATAATTTTAAAAATTTTGAAAAGGGAATCCTTTCCAATCTAGAAAATTTGAAACCTTGAAATAGAATTTGCGATGAGGTTTCATTTAGACAAAATTCGTAGCCTTTTAAAGACTAAATTTAATTCGTTTTTATAAAGAAAAATCAAAAATTTTAAAAAGATTTCTATAAATTCGATAAGAAACGAATGAAAGCTTTTAGCGAAAGATTTAAAAAAAATCATTTGAATTCAGATTTCTTTATTCGAAAATTCTCTTTCACAATTAAAGTTAGTAGTACTTGGAATTTTTGAATTTTTTTACATTCAATGCATACTTTATACTAAATTATCAGCTTTAGTTATGGTGACATTTAATTATCGTTAGTTCAGAGTTAATTGTGAAATTTTAGCTTAACTAAATGTTTCCAATTTATTTTTTAATCAATTCTAATTGGTTTTACCCGGAAATTTAGTTTTAAAAAATTAATTTAATTTAGAAAAAAAAAATGAAATAATCAACACAATATTTATTTCTCTTTTAAATTAGTTTGATCCTTAACAAAGTTGTATTGGAAAAATATTATAATTTATTTTTCTTGATTGTAGAGAGTTTAACTACAAATAAATTTAAAAATTTATTTTTCGAACATGTTTTATTTTCCAGGATTTTAAAGTAAAATTATATTTTCACTAGAACAGAAAATTTATAATTTAAAGAAAAATAAATATTAAATTAATTCTGTAAATTTATCATTATGTTTTGATTGACATTTAACAGCTAATACTTTATATGATCCCATTGGCATATTATCTTCTTTTATATATTTATCTAATACATCCTTAGTTGTTGTTAAATAATGAAAACCAAAATCTGGTATACGTTGTAATAATGCAACGCAATCTTTATCTTTCATATCTGGATTATGTTTTTCCATTAAACGTATACTTTCCTGTCGTAGTATATTACGAAATATAAAATGATTATAATTAGTTGCAACAAAATAAATTGGATCTGAAAATTCTTTTGGTGATTTTCTAAATGGTCCAACTAATATATTTGCTCCTATGCAACGAAAAAAATACTGTTGTACAGCACGTTGCATATCATCCGGAAATGTATTAATTGTTCTTGGTTTTTCAAATAATTCTAACCATAATTTTGCATGATTTCTATGTTTAATATTTGAAATATTTGGCAATAATAAACTTATCATATCATTTATTTCTACATACATTCGAGGATATAGATTCAGTTTAAAAAAATTCATTTTTTCAAATTATATGTAAAAAAAAATATTGTAAAATATATTGCTAGTAAATATTTTTTTTGAAAAAAATAATTTAAAATATTTTTTCAAAAAATTGTTAGTTATGAGCAAAAATTATTATGAAATGTCAAAATTTTAAATAAAGTTTAAAAAAAAAATACTTTGATAATTATTGGAGTAGTATTATTTATGTTGTTGATGTTGAAAATTAGGCAAAATTGAGTAAAATCTTCATATACATTTTAATTATATTTTCATTAATATTTATAAATTTTTAAATATTCTCCAGTGGAATTTGAACTAATATTGAGCTCTACAATCGGCATATGATTGAGATTAAAATTTTGATATTATATCTGTGTAAAAACTACTAAATCTTTTCACTATAATATAATATTATATAAGTAACATTTTTTCACTTTCTTGGTATACATTTCACCTTAAAATTATATTTAATTCATTTTCTTTGTATAAAGTTGAAGGTTAACAAAACATAAAAAAGCCATAAGTTAAATTAATTAAATTTATTTACATTTTTTGAAACAATCAAATACATTTTTTTAAAATATATCTTCTCATTTTCCCGATGTTAAAAAATTTTGCATCATAACGTTCTCTCTAAGTTATTAATTATCTGGACATTCTCCATATTTTAGAAATGTCAATTCAATTCCAGCTGATCTCATTCTCATCCGAGCACAATTGTAGTTACATATATTTTGATATGTTACATAATCTGATCCACAAACAGGATCATAACTTTGTGTGCATAAACATGACGATTGAGTTGATCCTCTCATTGTACAAATGGAAAAAAATATAACAAATATTGCAAGTAATTTCATTATAATGAAAATTAAAAAGTTATAGTGTGGTTCGTGGTTGTAAATATACTAATTTCATGAAAACACATTTATTACTATATTATTTTATACTTCTAAAACTTATGATGCTTCATAAAAAAGTTTATTAAGTATGCAAATTGAAAGGGCGGTTTCTAAGATTGAATTTATTGATAAATAATATTTAAAAAAAAAATATTTTTAGAATTTTTCATTACTTTAATATATTACATTTCTTTCCTCGTCATTATAAAATACTACATATGTTTTTAATAGTTTTTGGAACGAATATTTTCGTTTATGCACTAGATATACATTAAAATCTTTATATAATGTTATCTGCATCAAATGTACAAACATACTAATTTAACATACTAATGTTAAACTTGATTTTAAAAAGTAGACGCTACATAGTAGGTGGTATTTCCTTTTTTTTTAAATAGAACTAAAGAAGTTTCCTTTTTCCAACTGAAGTTCTTTTTATCGTTTGATAAATTCTAAAGGGAATAATAAATTTTCAAGCTTCAGTTTAAATAAAATTTGCGATGAGGTTTCATTTAGACAAATTTCGTAGCCTTTTAAGGACTAAATTTAATTCGTTTTTATAAACAAAAATCAAAATTTAATAATATTTCTACTAATTCGCTAAGAAACCAAAAAAACTTTTAGCGAGATTTGAAAAAAAATCAATTAAATTGATATTTATTTAACTCATTAATTTTATGTTATTTGGATTTAACAAAGTTAAGGATCAATCTTCTTGACTGTTTGTTAGAGATCCTCACTGATTCACCAGTTTAACTACAAATATAATAATTTATTTTTCCAACATGTTTTATTTTCCAGGATTTTTAAGTAAAATTATATTTTCATTACAAAAGAAAATTTATAATTTAAAGAAAAATAAATATTAAATTAATTCTGTAAATTTATCATTATGTTTTGATTGACATTTAACAGCTAATACTTTATATGATCCCATTGGCATATTATCTTCTTTTATATATTTATCTAATACATCCTTAGTTGTTGTTAAATAATGAAAACCAAAATCTGGTATACGTTGTAATAATGCAACGCAATCTTTATCTTTCATATCTGGATTATGTTTTTCCATTAAACGTATACTTTCCTGTCGTAGTATATTACGAAATATAAAATGATTATAATTAGATGCAACAAAATAAATTGGATCTGAAAATTCTTTTGGTGATTTTCTAAATGGTCCAACTAATATATTTGATGTTATGCAACGAAAAAAATATTGTTGTACAGCACGTTGCATATCATCCGGAAATATATGAATTGTTCTTGGTTTTTCAAATAATTCTAACCATAATTTAGCATGATTTCTATGTTTAATATATGTAATATTTGGTAATAATAAACTTATCATATCATTTATTTCTAAATACATTCGAGGATATAAATTCAGTCTATCATAATTCATTTTTTCAAATTATATTTAAAAAAAAAAAAATTCTAGTAAAATATATTTCTATAAAATATTTTTTTCAAAAAAAAAAATAAATTAAAATATTTTTTCAAAAAATGGTTATATACATATTTATGAGAAAAAATTATTATGAAATGTCAAAATTTGAAATAAAGTTTTAAAAAAATTACTTTGATAATTATTATAGTATTATATGTTGTTGATGTTGAAAATTAGGCAAAATTGTGTAAAATCTTCATAGCTTAAAATATATTTTCATTAATTTATATCCAGTGGAATTTGAACTAATATTGAGCTCTACATTCGGCATATGATTGAGATTAAAATTTTGATATTATATCTGTGTAAAAACTACAAAATCTTTTCACTATAATATAATATTATATAAGTAACATTTTTTCACTTTCTTGGTATACATTTCACCTTAAAATTATATTTAATTCATTTTCTTTGTATAAAGTTGAAGGTTAACAAAACATAAAAAAGCCATAAGTTAAATTAATTAAATTTATTTACATTTTTTGAAACAATCAAATACATTTTTTTAAAATATATCTTCTCATTTTCCCGATGTTAAAAAATTTTGCATCATAACGTTCTCTCTAAGTTATTAATTATCTGGACATTCTCCATATTTTAGAAATGTCAATTCAATTCCAGCTGATCTCATTCTCATCCGAGCACAATTGTAGTTACATATATTTTGATATGTTACATAATCTGATCCACAAACAGGATCATAACTTTGTGTGCATAAACATGACGATTGAGTTGATCCTCTCATTGTACAAATGGAAAAAAATATAACAAATATTGCAAGTAATTTCATTATAATGAAAATTAAAAAGTTATAGTGTGGTTCGTGGTTGTAAATATACTAATTTCATGAAAACACATTTATTACTATATTATTTTATACTTCTAAAACTTATGATGCTTCATAAAAAAGTTTATTAAGTATGCAAATTGAAAGGGCGGTTTCTAAGATTGAATTTATTGATAAATAATATTTAAAAAAAAAATATTTTTAGAATTTTTCATTACTTTAATATATTACATTTCTTTCCTCGTCATTATAAAATACTACATATGTTTTTAATAGTTTTTGGAACGAATATTTTCCTTTATGCACTAGATATACATTAAAATCTTTATAATGTTATCTGCATCAAATGTACAAACATACTAATTTAACATACTAATGAAAAAATTGATTTTGAAAAGTACACGCTACATAGTAAGTGGTATTTCTTTTTTTTTAATAGAACTTCAGTTTAAATAGAATTTGCTATCATTTAGGCCAAATTTGTTGTGTTAAAGGACTAAATTTAATTCATTTTTATAAACAAAAATCAAAATTTAAACAGATTTCTATAAATTCGCTAAAGTACTACTAAAATTGGATAATTTTTACATTCAATGCAGTACATCAGAAAATTAACTTAATATTTTATATGACTTGGATTTAATTTTGATATTTCAATTTGAATATTAAATTATTTCATAATCAAATTTATTTTCTATATTATACTAAATTACTAGCTTTGGCTATGGTTAATTTTAATTATCCTTAGATCCGAGTTAATTATGCGTAACTACAACTTAAATTATTGTTTCCAGTTTATTTTCCATAAATTACCATGAATTTTAACTATGGTAATTTAGTATAGAAAATCAGTTTAAAAGTAAAATAATTTAATTATAAAAGTGAAATAATCATCACAACATTTAATTATAGAATATTGTGAATTTGACTGTTTTAGTAACGTAATCTTATGAATCTCATAGCGTTTCCTTAACTATACTCAATATATAAATATATCTGGCTATCTATGCACAATAGATTTACTTACAGATTAATATATCAAAAATTAAGTATACACATTCTACGGTTTAGCTTTTTTTGACTATTATTATAAAAAGCCGAATAAAAATATAATTAATTTTATTCAAGTTCTAAAGAATATAAATTCATTTAATTTATAATTATTATTTGCATTAGTATTTGCCAGTAATTGTTTTGATTAGCTTTATTTACTACGAAAGGAGTTGCTCACAAACAATTTTATAATTCCCTAAGCAGAGCAGTAATATTGAAATTAATTTAATATTGCCACTATTGTAAGAAATTATTCATAAACTATTATTAAAATTTCATTAATATGACATAACTAATTATAGATCAATTTGATTGAATATCTGGATCCTTTATTTCCTTATTTGTCTTACATATTCCCAAGAAAATTAACTTTAATTAATTTTCATTGGTTCTTATCGAGTTATTATAAATTTTTTGTTTGCAGCTGAAAAATTGATAGTGTAGCTAAAACGAAGTTTATTTAGAAAAAAAAAACACATGTCCATACATTTTTTATATCAATTTACGAATTGTATAGAATATATTTATAATTTATTTACAATTTTTTTATATACTCAAACAAAATTTATTCAACAGCTTCAGAAATACATTCTCCATAAGCATGAAATGATAATTTCATATCAGCTGCTTTCATTTTTTCCATCATTAGTTTGAATTCGCAATGATTTAAATATGTTTTACCATCTGAACCACAAACTGGTTCATATATTGTTGGACACACATATTCTGGTATATTTGCTCCAATCATTGCACAGATTGTAACAATAATAAAACATATTGCTAAGAATTTCATTTTACAGCAAAATTGTAAAAAGTTATAATCTGGTTAATAGTAGAAAATATACTAAATTCCACCCAACACGTTGATTATTATATATACCATATAAAATTTGTTAAGCTTCACAGTGATTATTATGAAAATTGAATTTATTGATAAATAATTTGTTTTTTTTTTTTAATGTTAAAAATTATTCGAAATTTAAAAAAAAAAAATTATTTTCCAATAATTTGTGTATGGAAAAAATTACATTCTCTAATATCCTTTAAACTCTTACAATATTCTTTGAATATTATTCTCTTTATATGAACGCGAACGTAATTTTAATATACATATTTCAATTTTAAATATGTATTTCGAATTATTTTCAATAAATTATGATTTCACAATGAAATTGATTTGAAATTAAACTAAATTTAGTAAACTTTAATTTTCCTTAACTGTGTCCATATTGAATTTGATTATGGAATTATATTTCAGTTAATTGCACATGTGTGACAATATTAACAATTAGCCAAAGCTTTTTCCTTATCAGGATTGTAATAGAAATTATATTGAAGAACGATGATATATATGTATAAGTTTAATAGGTCTTCAAAATTAATTATTTATTGAAGAAGAATTTATACGTTTACGTTTTTAATTACTTTTTTCATTGAAAAATTTGTACTTAATTTATTTTTTATAATTAAATTTAAATATTTAAAAATGTTATTTAAATGTTTGATCGTTTATCAATTTTGTCAATTTTTTACTTCATTATATACATATATAAACTTATTGAAATTTTTGTAACTTGGTTATATACAAAAAAAAATATACTAGAAAATGGTAAATATGTATTCTATTTTCTTTGAGGAAAATCATTTATATCAATATTATATATAACAAAAATATATGTATTTAAATACCATAAAAGCTTATAAAAATATATAAAATATTAAATTATTTTTTTTTGTGTATAGTATATCAAATCTACTTAAGTACATATACTTAAGTATATTTTTTATTTTTTTTAAGGTGGGATAAATTTTTTTTAATGGACTATCAAGTAAGGAAATAGATAAAAAAAGAAATATTTTCTTATATACATAGTTTATCTTTTAACAAGTATGAGAAATCATTTAAATTGCGTAATCCATAGATTCTTTATTCTATTATTTATTAAAGAAAAAAATCAATATTATGGACAAAGGACATGTAAAAATGTTTTTAGATCAATTTGGTCTTAAAGTCTTGATTGGTAAAAGCATATCTTAAAAATAAGACACATAATATAATGTTACTGAACTTTTAATCTTTCAATAAAATTGTTTTCATATTAAATGAAACGGAAATTTAAGTGAAAATTCTGTTGTTCTATATGAGTAGGTTAGGTTAGGTTAAGAAGGGGTGTGTGTTGAACTTTGGTCAACACACGTCACGAGAGATCTCGGTGGATCCATTGTGGTCCCCGCGCGTGGTCCAAAACTAAGCACTAATCCTGTCAAAGATTCTACTTACCTTTATGAAGAGAACCGTTCTCCATAGAGGTATGGTTGAAAGGGTCGATAAGTTATCTAAAGTGTCTCGGACCAAGTATTTGTACCTGATGCGTGCAAGGCTGTCACATTCGCACACTAGATGTTCTAGTGTGGCTTCTTTCGTTTCGTCTCCACAGCGACATAAGTCAACCATGGGAAACCTTAAATAGGTACCATGTGTACCGATCAAGCAAATGACCAGTAATGAGACCGATCAGTTTTCTGCAGGTTGTTCTATTCATAGATAGGACAAATTCCGATCTTTTCTTGGATAGCCGCGGCCAGCATAGTTTGGTTTGACGACACTGAGGATATAGTTCCCAAGTGTTGTTAACTATTCTGATCGCTTCTTCCTCAATTAAGCGTTTCGCGAATTCAATTGGACAGTCAATTTGCGGCTCAGCATTGACCAAGGATAGCGCCGCGCCTTGTCGAGCGTATGAGTATCATTTTATTAAATAGCGTAATAGAATGTTTCTAAAATTCTGCTGTGGTCTTCCTAATAATTCTAACACAGTTGTCATAGCACCAGGAAGTGATATTATTCAAATATATAATAATAAAATCTTTCATTTTTCATTTTTATTAAATAAACATTTTTATATATAATTTTTTTACCATTTTTCCTATATGTAAAAAAACCCCCCCAGAAACTTTAATTATAAAATCAACAAAATTTATTTATTCTTGTTGTGTAATTTTAAAGTAATTTTGCTTTAATTATGATTTAAAAAGATATATTTATGTCTTAGATTTTATTACAAGTTTTATGCGTTAATTTCCACATGAAATTGAAGTACACGTTTAAAAATATTAACATTATTATATACATTTATATTATAAACATTTACATGTTGTTAGGAAATTTCTTTCTATGCTAAAAAATCATGTGCAACCCCATGGGTGTTATTTGTTAAAATTATTAGCGTAATATATTTTTATAATGAATAATAAACTTTAAATTTATTAGTTTTTCCCTTTTTTTTTACATAATGTTATTATATAGTATGTGGTTTGTATTATATAAAACTGATGAAAATGTTGAAATTATAACATTTACAATGGTGGTATATGTTATATACCTACCGGAGTATTATAATGATTAATATTTAAAAAAAATTTTTTAATAAAATAAAGAAATTAAAAAACGAAAAAAAGATAATTTTGGGTTTTGTTGAGAATCATTTTTATGTAGACATTTTATAATCCTTGTAAAAGATCTTAAATTGTACACTTTTAATAAGTTTACTGAAAATATTCTTTCTAATATACCATTTTCTTATTTTACAAAATTTAATTAATCATTTATCAAAAAATATTAATTATTTTTAAGAATATTTTAATCATTTTTGAATATGAATTGATTATTTTTCAATTTGAATCTTATACATCATATAAATATGTATATTATGAATAAATGCTGGAATCTTCTTAACATATTCTTAAATATTCTTTTAAAATATCCTTATTCAATATCTTATGTTATGTAAATATTTTTTTTAATTAACTAACTAAATATACTTACATATGTAATTTCAAAATATATATTCTTTTATAAGTAAAATTCTTCGTGGAAGTGGAATGTTGAATAAAAAAATATAATGTTGAAAGTTTATTATACATTCGGGAACATTTTTGATTTATTTAAGCTTAGTTTGTATATTTTGGATAAAATATAAATAATTTCTTTTCATTTTTTTTTTTGTATAATTTTAATTTTTCCCCAATCGCAAGAAAAAAATTGTCTTTCAGCATTGAAATTTAATTTTTAATGTAAAATTTTCTAGATACATATATTGTATAGAGAAAAGTAAAAACGATCTTAATTTAATTATAATATGCATAAAACTAAATAATTAGCTATAGAAAAATTGCTTTAATTTTGAAAATATTTAATTTAACATAATTTAAAAATCTAATTTGCAGTTAATATACTAATTTCAATATTTCTATTAATTTTAAATTAAGTAAATTTTCAAATTGATTCTTTTTACCCGACGAATTTGATTTAGAAGTTAAATTTGTGGTTGAATTATTAAAAGACCAATTTAATTTTAACAGTTTATATAAATATAATTTTAAACATGATTTCCATTAAATTTATTTTCATTTTATAATATTAACATGTTGAAAATTAATTTTCTAACCAAAAATATGACATATAAAAATCATATTATATAAAGTAAATTACAAGAAACCACATCAGAAAACCTCAAAACTTTGAGAAACTTAACAAACGAAACATTGACGTAAATTTCCAAATCTGTGTCTATATTATGTATATAATCATCACTTAATAATATTATAATGTACAAGGAAATAGAAATGAAGATTACGAGAAAAATAAAAATTTTAAATTTAATTTTATCATGGCAATATTTCTATTCTACAAAATATATTTCGAAATTATACTTATTATTTGTGGTTTTTTAATTATTACACAATTTTATTATACCAATTTGAGTATTTCTTAATATATATGAGTAGAAATTTTAATTTTGTATATAGGAAATGAATAAGAACAAAAATTTAGTTATAGGACATTTTAACAAATATTTAGCATTAGTTGCCTGCGGTATGTCCAATCCAAAGGATAAACTAATTTAGACTATGCTTCACATAAAGATTTGAATAATTTTATTTAATTACATCTTCAATGACAAGATAAGATTTCAATCTAAAAACTATTTCAATATTTTATTGTATACAAATTTTTTGTATAATAAAGTTTATTATTTTACTTATTTCACTCTAATTAAAATTTCATATAACTATGCTTTCTGAGTACTCAAGGCAAGATATTTATGTACTCCTTCTGGATGTAAACGTGGCATTAGCTTACTATGTGTGATCTACATTGCTACAAAATAATAAGAAATTTTTCTGTGTTAAAAATAAGCTTTATTATTTTATATAAATAAATTAAAATATTTTAATATAAATTACTTACACTTCACATTAATATTAATTAAATTTAAAATAAAAATAATTATTAAATAGAAAATTTCTTATTTAAATTTTATGAATAGTAAATTAATAAGAAAATATATAAAAAAAAAATTTTTATATTCGTGCTTACTAATACATAAATTTAATATTTCTTGTTTATTTAATAATAGAACTAATAAATATGTAAACGCTTTTTATTCAATTTCGCAGAATATTATCCATATTATTTTGTTCTATATATATGGAACAAATACCATTTAACTTTCATAGTAAACTTAAATTTTATTTATATAACTTTTGTTCGGTAAAATTATAATGGTTTACTTAAGAATAAGTTTTCAATAAGTTCATACCTGTACCTGGTAATTTTTAATATAGTCATCATTAAAGTTTATGTGGTTTTTTTTTTATTAAAATATTTTATATACCGTACATAATATGAAATCCTTACAGTGTAGTAATTTTGTTCATATGGCCATTAACTATACAAAATAAGTTTTGTATAGAAGTAACTATTAATGAAAATGCTGATCAGCATAATTTTAACATAATTTAATCATTATTTATTTCGTATATATAAATTGAAACATCATTAAAATAATTTATAGCACGCAATCAATTTGTGGGTGAAAAAAATTTACTTTTGGAAAAAGAATATGGTGGGGTAAAGAATAGCCTTTATCTCTTTAACATTGGTTATAGCCATAAACACCATTCAGAAATAAGATTCATATAGCAATCAAAGGCTTTGATTCTATTCTATACTGAATGTAGACTAGATCATCAGGCCCAAAAAAGCGTTGATTTAGCTCACAAATTTTCTACTGAGAAATATAATTCTCTCAAATTTAACTATGCTATCTTTTCATAGATAAAATAAAAGTACACAAAATCAATACGACTTACAATTTGCATTTAATTAATTCCTCGTAAGACCACAAATTAAATCAATAAATTAAAATACATATATATATAAAATATTTTACTTTGGTGACAAATCCCTAAATAATTTGAATAATTTACAATCTATATAATAAATAAGCTTCAAATCTATTTATAGAAATTTATGTTGAAAATTATTATAGGAGTATTTTCCTTCCAAATATGTACATACATATATAATGAATCTAGTTTTATACAAAATAAATTTAAACAATTCATAAAAATTTACGTTCTTATTAATAAATTGTAAAATTTCATAGTTTCACAAACAAAATAGAACTTACAACAAAATTGGTGAATATGGCTGCACATCTTAGGCTGGATTCGGGAAGAAAAACGAAGTAATTCAGATTTATATGAAACAAAAGATCATAATATAATCATAGTTTATCTATGCAATAGCAATAAGAACCATTCACGGTCAGTTTCTTCCAGAAATTTTATATTTACCTTTTAATTTTTGAATTTATTTTATTCAAGCTCCCAATTTTCGACTTTAAAATTTTCACGTATAATATTTAACCCAATATTATTGAATTAGAATTTATTTAAAATTTTGTGTTTTATATAATTTTTTTTTTCACAAATATCGATAAGATAATTATAGAAAATATTATAATATTTTAATGAACAATATTTATTCATGAATTTTGCGAATTACACGCAATCTAAAAAATAAACATTATTATCACTATATTCCTCCAGGATTCATTTAAACATTTACATTTTTTTTAACCAAAAATAACTATTGGGGCATTAATAATAAACTATATAATCTCTCTATTGCAGTTTTACACAACTATTTAAAATTTAAAATGTATATATACCAGTGCAGATATGGCGTAAATAAGCTAAAGCATTCCAAATGGATATAACGCGTATAAAATTTGTTCATGAAAATGGAAAAAATACAATTTTTCCAATAGTAAAATCGATTCTATTATGAACCTAGATATTAATTAATATATAAATGATTCAACAACTTAATTATATTTCGTTTTGGACTAGAGGTAAGTGCACTACATCACGACAACATGTCATCATAGTATTAAATATTAACTTAAATTAATTATAAAAAAAAATCAACGATTGCAGTATAGAGATTTAAATTTTTCGGTAAAAAATTCACTTTACACTTTAAATTTTAATCATTTTTATACTTAGTAGGCAAAAGAAATATATATGTATGTAATTAAATTTATAAATAATAAAAAGTTTACAAAATTTTGATATTCCATTTTTTTTTTAACTTTCATATAATCATATATTTTTGTTAATAAAAGTTAATTGTTTTTCTCAAAATTTATAAAGGTACTCATATATAATTTAATATAACATGCTACAAGGATTTTATAAAAATTTATCATATGAAGAATTAAATTATTTACTACAATCATTAATAACAATGTTACCAAATGGTAAATATCAAAAATGTGCTCAATTATGGTTAGATTTATTACAAACACCACATTCAAAACAAATTTATCCTGATGATTTTCAACGAACTGTTCAACTTTATTTTTTTATTTGTATAATGGCAAATTTATTAGTTGGTCCATTTAAAAAAAAACCAAAACATTATGAAAATCCAATTTATTATATTGCATCTAATTATTCAATGCAAGAAATGCGCGAATTAGTATTTAAAACAAGTATAAATATATTAAAAAAAGAACAACCAAATATGAGAAACAATGATTATATTGGAATTATACATACCGTAACAAATTTTGGTATGCATTATTCAATTATAACAAAAGATACATTTGACGCTAATTTAGAAGTAAACAATGGTAAAAATTTCCATGCTATTCAAGTTTTACCAGCTAATGGACCAAAATACGATACGTTACAATTTGATACGAAAAATTAGATGAAAATATATATAAGTTTAAATTTATTTACAATTAATTTCATTTTAAATATATAAATAATAATGTAATTTGATGAATTAAAATTGTAAATAAATTTAATATAAAAATTGTGATATAATAATTGATTATTAATAAAGTTTTTTTTTGTAAGAAAATTATTCTTATATTTATTCCTTAAATTAACACAATTTTTTAAATTCAAATACCATCGATGTTCTTTGTTCTACGACTCCATAAAAATTAAAATTTGATATCAGATTTATTTAATTTCATAGAATTTAATTTTAGTATAGGTATTCAAATAATATGTCTAGTCCAGGATCAAATTTCTTTGTTAGAACAAGCTAGTATTGTGCTCTATCTCCACAATTGTGGTTGTAAGGTTGTAACTAAATTATAGATGCTTCTTGTATTTGTTATTCTCTCTTCTGTCGCGTATTGGCAGATTAAGCGAGCAGAGTGTCTTAAACAAAGTGTCTTAATTAGGTTTAAGACTTCTGGTATATTGGTTCAAGTATTGCAAATAACATGTCCTATCGATCATGCTGATCTCTTCTTCTATCTTGCAAGTTCTATATATAATAGTTACATACGTAGAAGTTTTACTATGTTTTACACACTTTACAATTAAAATTTTAATTATTTTTATAGTAGGCAATAAAAAAATTAATAAAAATATATTTTGAGTTTATCATTTTTCTTTTATAATTTCAATTTTCCATAATTATATATTTAGTATTATTAATTTTCAAAATTATATATATATAATATACAAAGGTTATATATTATAAAAAATGTTGCAAGGACTTTATAGAACAATATCATATGAACATGCAAATGAATTAATACGAGCATTAATAACAATGTTACCAAATGGTAAATATCAAAAAATTGCTCTATTATGGTTAGATTTATTAGAGACACCACGTTCAAAACAAATTTATCCTGATGATGTTCAACGAACTGTTCAACTTTATTTTTTAATTTGTATAATGGCAAATTTATTAGTTGGTCCATTTAAAAAAAAACCAAAACATTTTTCAAAACCACTACATTATATTGCTACGAATTATTCAGTACAAGAAATACGTGAATTGGTATTAAAAACTAGTATATCTTTGTTAAACAAAGAATATCCTCATATGGCAAAAGATGATTGTATTGGTATTATTCATAATATACATAATTTTGGTATACATTATTCAATATCATCAAAAGAAAGATTTGATAAAAATATAGCTAATAATGTTAATGCTCTACATGCTTTTCAAGTAGTTAAAGCTAAATGTGCAAAGAAAAAAGCAAGTATAATTTAATTAAATAAAATTAAAACAATAATTCCGATGTATTAAAATTAAATCAATAATTGGGAGTAATAAATTATATTTTAAGTAATAAAAAAATTTTAAATTTGAAATCATTTATAATTAAACAAATTATCTTGTGTAAATCTATTTAATTTAAACGAGTATAATGTATAATTGAATAAATTTATAATTTAATTGTGTATTAAATATATGTAATTTAATATCAAAATTGTTAATTTTTAATAAATATTATTATCTATTAATATATTCACAAGTTTTTTACCTTATTAAACTTAATATTCCTCCGACATATTAAGCTTTTTCCGTCTACTAGTAGACGAACATTAATCGCATTCCAAAAAAAAAATTATAGCAAAAGTTATCAAAATGAATCATTCAAGCCTAATAATAATTTAAAATTTAAATATAGATAGAATTTTCTGCCTAACTTAGTGTTATGCTTACACCTTAGAGTAAGTAATAATATTAATTAATTATGCATTTAATTTTTAATCATTGGTAGGAGCAAGAGTAAATAGAAGTACAGGAATATTCTAAGGTGCGGATTTCTCTTAATTTTGAAACCGTAATGTTTTAAATAGAAAGTAATATATTTCGTTGTGGTGATGTTCCAGTAGTACCCATTTTAATACGTCTGATTTAAGTACAACTTGATAGTAGTTATTTTTTTTCTAGTTAAAAAATTAAATAAATTAATGATCAATTTTTTTTAAGGAAAATAAATTAATAAATTAAAAAATTTAATAAAAAATTAAATTATTTAAAATTTGTATAGGTATATTTCTTTATTTATTGAATTGATTCCTCTTTTAAAACAATGTTAATAAATCTTAAAAAATTTCATAATTGAATAATTAAATTACAAAATTAATGTTTATGAAAATTTTATATAAGTACATATATGTATGATATATGTATATAAAAGATTATACTGGGTATATGTGCCACTTAATTAATTTAGTTATATATATTATCAATTATTAATTCAGTTCTATTGTTCGTCACCATCACAACCTTCAGAGCTTTCACAGCTTTCGCTTTCGCTTTCGCTTTCTGATAGGACAAGTACGGGTATAATGGGTATCTGAACAACCTGAGTAACTGATGGTTTCTCTTCCTCACCACCTAGTTTTGATTGACATCCCAATAACAAATTATTGTTCTATATGAAATAGATTATTTAATTTAAATTTAAAAAAAAAAACTACGAAAATTAATTATATTAATTGAAAGAATAATAAAATTAAAAAAATAATCACATTAAATTTAAATTGTAATTACTCAAAATTAATAAATAATTATGTATTTTATATTTAAATTACTTATTTTTTTTAAAGACACAAAACGAAAGTATTTAACAAAACGAAAAATAGTATTTGTCTAACATTATCTCATTAAGAATAATATACCGTAAAACTTAAATAATTTTAAATTTACCATTAACATAATTAAAAATATTGCATATACAAAGATTTTTAATGATTTCATTTTCATAAAACACAATTAAGATTTTCACAAGAAAATTTTCTTTAACGAGAAAACTTTGCTTTTTTTTTCAAAAAATTTCCAAAAGTTTTATTATTTTACACTGTTTATAATTTTTGTATTTTTCTATGCTTTTATATACCAATTTTCAAACACGAAATGATTTTGTTTTTGAAATTTTAATAATTAAAAAGTATAATAAATATTTATTAGAATATTTTTGTAATTGTGTGACTATTTAAAAATCTATCTGATAACTAAATATTATATTCTTGTTCTAGATTTAGAATAATTCTTAGAAAAAATAAATTAGAAAATTATATCAGAGAAATTTTTTAAATATTTCGAAAAATATAATTAATGTAAATATTTTGGAATTTAAATATAGAAATTATTTTAAAAATGAAATAATTATTATCTCTATAATAAATATATGTATACAATTACCCTGACCTATATTCTATATAGATTTAGAGCTCATGTAGTAAGTAAATAATCGATTACTAATTTTGTTATTTTTATTAACTGACATTTTGGTTAAATTTTTTAAAGTTAGATTCGTAAAAGCTTTAATAATTTCAAAATAGTTTTTATTTAAATATTATATTTATAATTTGTCAAATGCATTTATCAATCATGTATAATATAAAAAAAATATATATATTTTAACATTATCTCAAATTTTCAATAATATATATAAATTAGGTTATGTGTAATATTACATTACGCGTTTTTATAATTACCATTGGGATTTATAATAGACAAAATTCAAAATTAATATTTTCTATAAAAAATAAATATTTACTAAAAATATAAATCAATCAAAAAAAAAGTAATTTGTTTTCGAAGTATGTTCAATTACCTTTACCTGTCATAATTGAAACGTTGATTGCATATTTAAAAAAAATATATTTGTATAATTTTATATGAAAACAGATAGAAATGCACTTTACACCTTAGGCAAATATGAAAATAAATTGCGTTTTAATAAAAAATATTAAAATTAGTTCCAAAAAAGATTTTTGGATTCATTGAACCCAATTAAATTAGTACGAATTTGCATTAGATATAAATTTTGCAATATTATACACATAAATTAAATATGAAAGCTTTTTGTATAAATACCAATAAAACTAATTATTTCTAAATTGCAAGAATATTGTATAATATAGTAATTAATTTAATTATTGGATTATTTTCGTTATTGAATATAAATAAATTATGCATTTAGAATTTATCAATATCTGCTATCGTAAAAGGACAATCCATTACATCAAATTATCATTTAAACCAATTATGACCAATGTCCTTCTTAATACTATAGGCATTGAATTATGGGAATACTTTTGAGTTAAAGCAGTTTCTATTGACTCACTTTTTCTTCCACTTTCCTATAATCCATAAATGACTTAGAACTTCATGGCAAAAATATAAGTTAAAAAAGAAATTGCTGTTAGTACTGACTATACTTTAGTACTTAATGTCAATAAAAATACAATTATAAATAAATTTTAATAAAGTTAAGAAAATCTTTGAAACGCAATAAACAAAAAGAGAAAAAATTGTTTTATTACTTGATTCAAATCTTAAATTTATGTATATATACATAATATTATGTATTATGTACATAAGAAATTTATTTATTTATACATATACATATATATAAATTTTATCAAAAAAATTTCCCTTTTTAAATAATAATTCAAATTCTATTTATAAAATTTTTCGTATATTATATTAAATAAAATTGTAAAAGAAAGTAATAAAAAATTTATTCTTCCCTTTTTTCTTTCTGTAAATTTATTACAAATTTTCTGTAAAGAAAGCGTATATAAAATAAGGTAATTTAAATGATAAAATCATTCAGGATAATTGAGCCTTTTTCTATATAATATAACAAAAAAAAAACATGTTCCAAGTAAAGTAAAGATATAAAATAAGAAAAAATTTATTGTTTAAAAATTTTTAAAAAAAATTTTAATTTTACATTAGACAGTAGGAGGGCTAAATCGCTAAATGGATGGGTTGTTACGCAAAGCAGTAAATAAGGAAGTAAATATTAACATATATATATAGTCCAAGAAAAAGTTAGAAATAAATTTTGGAATATTTTACATTTTCAAATCATATTTGTACGAGAATATAAAGTTTAAAATTTCTTTCAAAATTTTTATATTATAGAAATAGGAAATAATTTTTCTAATGCAGTCCTCAAGGATACCAGTGACAAGAACCTCATTGGTTTGTACATTAAACAAGATTTATATCCTGTATATATATTAATTTATTTTTCAATTTAATAACTAAAGGCAAAAAGAATATTTAAATGTATATAAAAATAAAGATTTAAATTTTATGCAACTATATGTTGGTTTTATTTATATCAATCAAAAAGTTTAAATTTATTATAACAACTTAAATTTTATATATAAATACGAGAGGATTACCTACTTTATTTTTTTGTAAATAAAGTTTTATAAATAACTTTTAAATTAATAAAATATTATTTATTTAATTTTCTTCATAGTCGGAAACTTTATAATAAAAAAACATTTAATATATATATATAGAAAAAAAAAAAAACTTTTAATAAACATTTCTCTTAGCTATATAAATATTTAATAAAAAATATCATATATATCTTTTAAACATCATATATAAAATGTACATATATCGACAAGAATTTTATTTATATTTTAAAAAATGTAAAAAAAAACTATTTAAACGAAGAATATAAATTGAGAATTTATTATAACTTTTAAATATGTGGTAATGGTAAAATATGTAAATACAAAAAAAAATAGTTAATAAAATCTAAATCTATATAATATAAATAATATATTATATATAGATAATAATATTTAATATTTATTATAGAATATAGCTATACATATTTTAAGTTAAATAAATAATTTAAAAGAAAAATTTATTATTATTATTATCATAAAATATTGAAAATTATTACAAATATAAATAAAATATCAAAAACGATTTTATATTTATTTAAATTATATTTCTTTAAATTAATTGTATTTATACTATTATATATGTAAAAGTTTCATAAATATTTAAAAAAAATATAAATTTGATTATAAAAGTTATATTTATTTAGTAAAATTTTAATTAGATATATTTAGAATTTGATAAACTTGTATTATATATATATACATAGACGGTTATAATTTTGTCAATTATTTTAATTTTTATTCGTATTGTATCCGACGAGGCGAAAAATTAGATTTATTTAGATTCATATAATAATTATTTAGGTGGATTCAAAAAAAGTAAGAAAAAAGACCTACACGAGAAGAGAACAGGCATATCCACTTACTCAGAAGATAAGGGAGCTCTACTCCAGAAGTTAAGGGAGCTAGGAGCTTGTACCAGCTATGCTGCATCACCACACTATCCACTAGAATACGCAATATGAATATCTGTAAAATTCTGTAATCTAATTCTGTATCTGTAATAAACCAAAATTTCAACTACATATTTAAATTAATTAAAGTAGTGCCCCCATAATAAAATAGTGCTATTTTAAATAAAATTTATAAATGAAAAAATTTAAATTGTCTAATCGGAATCAGCACAAATTAACCAGACAACACATAATCAAGAAAGAAAACATCAATTTCCCTACAAAATGAATCATATACCTAATATATAATAAATGGTATATAAAACAATCTCCCTCTACTTTATCATTATTGCTACAAACACAATTTATTTAATCTACAAACAAAAAATTAAATTAAATGAATAAACTAAAATTATACAAAATATTCAAATATAATATTAAAAATTATATTTTTGTTATAATACAAAAAATTGCCGGTATACAAATCCCCAACAAACGATTGACCCCAACCTATCGCAATATAAAATAGTTTGTCAATGATTTTTGCGCAATACACAACATTGCGCAATAAAACTTTTTAAAGGAAAATCGATTTTCCTTAAAATTCATGTTTACATTTTTTTTTGTTTTCCGCCTGACAAGGATATACCGAATTTTAGAAAATATCCTTCTGTCAAAAATTCACAAATTTCTAAAAAAAAAAATTGAAGTAACAAAAATTTTATATAATTATGAAATTCATTTTCCGGAAAATTACAAATTATTGTCATTTAATATAAATAATATATTATTTTTGGGAAAATTTTATATAATATAATTAAAAGTGAATTTTATAATTTCTATTATGATTTGGCAAAAATCATATTTTTTTAAAATAAACAGGAAATAAAATTTTCTAATTTTTGTTCTTTTTTGGTATTTTGTCAATTTGTGTCAAGTTTTTTTTTTTGTTTTAATACAAGCATTAAAATTTCGTATATTAAATGGCCAAATGTGTAAATAAATAAATATATAATAATAATTTTCATTTTAATTATAATTTACATAAGACAATAAATCAGTGTTCATTTTAAGTATATATATATAAATAGTTATACAAAATATTAAAAAAATGGGCAATACAAATTCATTAGAATCAAAATCAATTTCAACAACTGGAAAAAGTCGACGTAATAGTCGTGTTAAGGAAAAATATTTTAGTCGTTTTAGTCATAAAAAATCTAAAGATAATATATTTCGATCAAATTTGGATGGTAGTGAAAATATAATAGTAGCTGGTGGTAGTGGTGAACCACATATGTTAAGAAATGAAATTAATGATAAAGAAAAATCAGATGGTATTGAAATATCATCAACAGCTGATTATGATTGGGATAAAAATTTATCATCATATCAACATCATAAAATGAATGTTAGGAGAGAAGGTAGTGCTGATACAGATACTGCACGTGATGCACTTTTATTAGATGAAACCCCATCTCCCTGTAGAGGTTGGTTATATATTTTTTTTTATTTATGTAAATTATTTTTTGTTGTTTTGTAAATTAGTAAATTTCATTCTGCATTAAAGGTAATTTCAGAGTGTTAGACTGTCATAAGTAATTGTTCGCCAATTCGAAATATAATATCACATGTTTTCTTAAATTTCTATAGACAAACATTACGTGGCTGTCAGAGTGTTAATTGTTTAGTCAAATAGTAGTCTCTAGATAGCATGTTAATAGATTTTAGTTATATTTTCATATTAATTATGCACACTTTTAGTTATTAAGTCAAATTTATATTTTCAATTAAAATGTAATTTGATTTAAGCAAATTTTTTATATAAAACAAATTATATTTAGAATTTAGTTTTTTCCAAAAGCCAAAAAAAAAACAAATTATATTTCCAATAAGAATTATTAATTGAAATGAAAATTTGATTTTTTTTTATTCATTTTTTCTGATAAACAAAATTAATATTGAAGTTAACAAATGCAAATTTCATTATTGTGCATAATTAGCATAAAATTTATAAAAAATTCTATTCTTTTAAAACTATATACGTCCGCTATTATTATACTTTTCATCATTTTAGAATTAAAATTTAATTGAATTCAATGCTTGAATGAACATAAATGACTTCAATTATTTTATATAACTTTAATTATTTTGAAGAATCCTTAAATTTAAGAGTGCATAATATTTTAATAATATGAATTTAACTATTTCCTGAATGTAAATTGTAAATACTTATAACAAAAGATTTATTCAAATTTACAAATAATTGGCATTTTAAAATTGTTAAGAAAGTAATTTTAAAAATAATCCGTTCTCCTAAAAATATGCAAACGAAATTTATAAATTCAATTTTTATAAAATCTTATTTTACATAATGTTGTATAGTTTTTTTAATGTTTTTTATTATTTCATTTGTTTGTTATGTCCCTTAATTGGTGTAAATGTGCTGATCCTTTATGTGCGATTTCAAGGAAGAATTTAATGAACTCTTATATTGTAAAATTTTGAATATGTACAGTGAAAAATTTGCACAAATCAATTTCGATTTTTTTTTTAAATTACGTGTATTTATTTTACTTTTATGATTAAAAAAAATCGCGATGATAATTTATTAGTAAAATTTTTGTGTAGATTAGAAAATTCCAACAGAAATAATACTTTAAAAAATACAAGTACATAAATATTAGTGTCTCTAACTTAAATTTTTTTATTTGGATAGTTCGATTATTTAAAAATTTTATTTCCGCGAAAAAAATGACATTTTTTCTACTATAAAAGCCGAAACAAATTTAGAACGATTTTTAAATATTAATGTAATTTTTTTTTCAATTTCAATCATTAATCCTGAAACAAAATAAATGAGAAATTTATGTATACATATTTGAGATGATATATTCGAATTTGTTAATTAAGTCGTAGGTACATCAAAGAAATTTCACTATCTAAAAATTGAAATTTATTTCGTTGGGTAAAATTTCAAAAACTCTGTATTTGTGTGTAGATTGCTTTCCAATTAAATTTTCAAAAAATTGCATATTTCATTTATCAGATTAAAATTAGTTATCCTTTATTACCCAGGTATGCAAAATTCACAAACTATATCATTTTTTGCTGCAAAAAAAAATTAATTAAAATTTGAATTGAAGGGAAATTGTATTTTTTATGTGTAAATATTGACATATAGAGCTTAAAAAGAAATCCTTTAATATTTAAATATTTGTTTTTATTAGAAAAATATTAATAATTTCTTTTGGTAAAATTTTGTTGTAAAAAACAAAGTTGTCAAAATAATATACAAAATTACTTAGAATTTTAGTCAATATAAGAAACATATTGGATATTGGAAGGTAAAAGATTGTTCAACTAATTGTTAATTGGGTTAATAATCGTATATAATCTGCAACCATTGATCAGGCAAATAACCTTATCTTTTTGTCATTACAATCAATTGCCACTAATCTTACTTGAGATTTCGATTACAATCACCAGTTTATCAATCATATAATAGTACTGATAGTTAATAACCACAAACTATCGTTTCAAAACTACCCAGACATCTAAAATTATTGCCACACGATCGCCAGTCCAGTATATCTTTAATTTCATTCCGTCGACAAAGTGGTGTACTGAAATTTATTTCAATTAAAATAAACAAAAATTTTCTATTTATAATGAGACTTCTACCGCATTTGAGACTAATAAATAATTCTGCAACAATAAATAAATATAAAGAAAATGAAAAAATTAATTATTGTGACGAAAACCTCATGCAACTTTATACATATTTTGTTATATTGTAATATGGTATTCACAATATAATTATTGACAGAAAATTTTCAACTAATTTAATAATTTAATTACACAGAAATTCTGTAATTAAATATGTATATGATCATATGATCCACAGCTTATATTTAATTTTCATATAACGTTAGTTATACGCCTAAAATTATGCAAGGTAATATTTGATAATGGTTGTCTTAATATTATAAATATGTACCACCCTTCGTCTTAATTTACATGGTTAATGTTGAGTTTTATAGAAATTTCTAATTAAGTATGTATTAGAAAATTTCGGGAAAGGACTGTTTAAAGGACATCAAGCAATATATAGTTAATGAATACTTAATTAGAGGTTATTGTTAAATAAATTTTGATAATGTGTGGATATTATTTGAAAACTTATAAAATCGAAAAATTTTTTTTAGAGATTAAACAAAAGTTTCGGTATGATTCTATATTTTATATTTTTAAGTTATTATCCACTTTTACAAGAATATTATGTACAATGACATACAAAAATACATTGAAAATGGACAAAATTCTAATTTAAAATGTTACACACTCAATCAGAGTCGAATTATCATAGTGTGAATACCATTATATAATGACACTATACTCCTATAATCAAAAAATTCAAATATTTTATTCTATCCCCCCCCCATAACTATGTTTAACTAAATCTTCAATATTATACTAAATAAACTTATAACTTTTTTTTTATTTAAAATAGAAAAACAAAAATTAAATTAATTTTTTTTTTTGTTTAGGAAAATTCATTTTATTTATTGTAAACTTAAAAATATATTTTTATGATTGTACTTTTACTCTAATAATAAAAACTCTGTAACAGCATGTTTTTGTATATAGACAAGAAATTTTCCTGCAATAAAAAATTTCTAGTTGAAATAATATTTTGTTGGGTTTGTTTATTACAATATTCATTCTTATATATAGTTTTATTATATTATATTTTCCAATATAAAATTTTCCCATAGTGTTTTATTGAAAAACTTGATCCCCAGAATATATAGAAAAATTATATTTAAAATAAAAATAATGATATATATTAAAAGTTCTTTTTTGCATGTTTCGTTATATATTTCATAGACAAAAAAAAAATTATTTTTTTTGTATGCTCCATGTTTGTTTTCAAAATTAAAAAACTTTTTATATTTTATAAAACCTAAAACAAAATTTTTTATTAAATTTAATAAATTCTAAAATATACGAAAATTCCTTTGAGAAAAATAATATATAAAATAAAAATAAATTTAAATATAAAATTAAATTAAAACTAAAAAAAATATATATATGTATATAACCATTTGTCAGGTCAAATTAGTTCTGAAATCAAAATTTACTTTTTACTGAAATCAAATTTTGTGTCCTATCCCAAAATCAAAATTGCTCGATATACTAAAGGTTCATAGACAATTTTGAGTTATAAAAAGACCAAATTTGACCTGAAAATTGATTATTATATACAAACCAAATTTTTTATTTTTTAAAGGAATTGAAAAAAATAATATTGATGAAAATTTACATATAAAAAATATAATTCATGATGATGAAAATAATAAATCAGCTGAAATAATAACAAATGATATTATTATATATAAAATTAAATCAAAAAATGGTAAATTTATAAATGAACAACAACAATTTAATATTGATAGTAAAAATAATTCTGAATTTATACAAGATTTATTTAAAATATGTAATAAAAAAAGAAATTTAAGTAAACAAGATTTATTACAACAATCAACAACATCATCATCATCATCAAATGTAATAATAAAAAATGATAATATGAATAATGATGATATGTCGTTGACCTTAAATATGATTGTAAAAGAATTAAAATCACCAACAACAAAATCAACATCATATAATTCTATTAAATCTGATATTGAAAATGTAGTAAATATTGCAGCTGCTGAAGATCATTTAACAACTACAAATGATATTAATGGTAAACAAAAAATAAAAAAAACAAAATCTACTACAAATATTCTATAATATTATTTATATATATTTTTTTTTTAATTTAACCAAATTAAAAAAAAATTCTGTAGTAAACGAAGTGGAACAGCAACAGACTATGAACAACAAGAAGAAGAAGAATGGTAATAATTCAGCTAATAGTAGGGAAACAATAATATACCAAAGTAGTAATAATTTGAAGTTAAATGAATGTGGTGGTAGTAAAACAGCAACAGAACCAGTAAATGATTTGACATTGAAAGAAAATGATGATGAAAATTATAATAATAATAATAATAAAAAAATTCAATTAAATGCAAAATTATTTAATAAATATTTAACAAATAAATTTGAATCATTAAATAATAATAATAATAATAATAATACTAGTGGTGGTAGTAGTGGATCAAATATTGTAATTGTACAAACTGAATCATGGAATTTAATCAAAAATTTACAACAAACAAATTCAATTAACCGGCAATCAAATACAGGTGGTAAATTTATAAATGTATAATTTATACGTAAAAAATATTTATTTTGTTGATTTTATTGTAATAACACAAACACACTTAAATAATAAGAGATCGTTTTATTGATCGTTTTATTTACAACATAAAACACAAAAAAACTATATATGGACACAAATTCGTCGTGTGAGATCGAAATGTTGTAATTACAAAAAATTACGCTCTGTGGTAAACGTGTTTAAAGTTATTTCATTTCATACAAAAAATAATATTACAAATAATTGTTGAATTTGAATTAAAAACTAGACAGGATATTCTCTGATCAAAACGATTTTTGTACATGTCATAGAGCTTGAAATACTTCAACTAGCTCTGGATCATTAAATTTCTTATAAATGATTATGTCAAACACTTAGAATATTTCAATTCTCACACGACCAAAATTATCTGAAACAAAATTATAATTTTTGAGATTACTATACAACAATACAACACGATTATAACTTAGAAATAATAATTTTAGGTGAAATTTTATCATATTTTTGTTTAGTATATTTATTTATTTAGATTATCATATTATGATTACCTAATTATATGTCAAAAAAAATTATGATACAGTTTTAGAGTTTCAAATAGTGTAGAAAGTTGTGAGTGAATCAAACATACATAAACTTATACTAAATGAATTTCGTGTTTTTAATTTAGGAAATTAAAAGATTAAAATTACATATAGAATATATAAATTTTTCATTAAATTTAAATACTTTTACTTATTTATAAATTAGAAAATATGTTAATTTCTTAGAAAATATTAGCGAAAACTTTATTTATTTTATATATACTTAAAATTTGTATACCACAGTCTATAATATTTTTTTTATTATTTATTTTTCATCTTTCAAACTTTTGTGGTTTCCAATATATACGTCGAAGTCATAAAAGCTTTAATTTATATTTTGTACATTCAGAGTAAGATATATAGCTATATTATAATATAATGTAATTTTATATTATAATTCATTCTAGACATCACCATCAACATCAACATATATAATTATGAATAACATATGGCGAGACATGACAAAAAATAATCAGTGAAATTCTTTAAAGTTCATACTCTTTGGAATTTATGAATTAATATTTAAAAGTTTTATTGTTTTTTTTTGGTTTTTTGGTTTAACAAAAAAAAATTATGAGATCATTGTCAGATCAATTCTGGAAAAAACATAAATATATGTTAATATGATTAAGATGTGCATAACACTTTTAACACTACTCATTCTTGATGTCGACGAACATTTCGATTTTATGCCATCAATATATTTTCTATGAAATTTATTACCCTAATCACATAGATACTAAAATCTTGTATTCTAGCGTTAGTATAATAATGTAGCTTAATATTAGATTGTTATGCGATGATTGTTTAGGTTACGCTACGGATCGAGATATCTATTGCTTTGTAATTAAGTATATAGTGCAAAAATATGATTACATTATACTCTTAAGACCTTACCATGATCGTGCCCCACAATTAAATAATACTATTTAATCCATAAAATTACTTGGAGCTACAAAAGATTTTTTTGATTATTACCTCATATCAATAGAAAAATAATGCTAAAGGTCATTATTTGATTTCCAATTAATAATTTAAATGCTGATTAATAATAATTATTATTTTGACTATGTATGCTTTCGTCAGTGATTGAAAAGAATATTTTTAAAATTCTTTTACAAAAATTCAAATGTTATCAGTATGATTCTTATCACTTAGTAAAATTCTGACATAAAAATTGATCAAAAAATTATACACAAAATTATACATAATAATAATAGCTTTTAGTTGGTCAAATACGTTGACCATATTAATTCAAAGTGATCCTTAAAATCAATAACTAAAAAATGAATACCCTGATTTTAACATAATTCTAAACACTAAATAGCTTTAGACACTTAGAGCATATAATAGACTTGATTAATATAGTGCGTTAAGCTCGTAGTTAGTTGATGGATACAAAATAATATACTACTTCAAATATTGCATTTGCTTTTTAATTAATAATTTAATTTATCATTTTAAAAATTAGAATAAATGTTTACACACTTGAAAGTTTTTGGACAATCAAGTTATTAGATTTAATAGACAATTTCTAAATAAATCTGGAGACGATTATTATATCTTAATTATCGGAATATTTCCGAAAAAATAGTATATTTCTATGATGGAAAAATTGTAAAATATTGAAATACTTTATAAATGCTTTAAATGTCCTAAATTCGTTATTATTGCTTTAAGATTTTTTTAGTGAGCATAGAGATTAATCTAAATTGTAAATATAACTTCTATACACAATATAAGCATACATTTATTTAAACTATACAAAAATAATATAATAAAATAAATAAAGCACATTCACAATAACACAATTTGAAATTTTATTTAACAAATTATGAATATGTTTATTTCATTATAATTATTACTTATTTATTATATTAAAATTACATCATATTACAGAAAATTCTGATCATTTGGATACATGTGAAGTAATTATATTAAAGGATTCATCATCAAGTTCAGATTCAATATTTACAGATCCATTAACACCACATGGTTTTACAACTGAACTTAATGAATGTTATATATCCGAAGAAAATATTTGTGATGATGATAATAATCAATCAATAGCATATAAATATTTAAAATCTGATAAATTTAATTTATTAACATCAAATCAATTATTAAATGAAAAATTAAAAAAATTATCATTATCAAAAGTGTTATTTTTTAATATCGGTAATTGTAGTAATGGTGATAATAACGATTCACCAGAACAAGACGATTTAGAAATGGCTATTCATTTACGTAATAAACTAGCACAGATGTTAAGTTCAGAAGATCAAAAAAATTGTAATAATAATAATAACAATGGTGGTGCTAGTGGTGAAAATGGTACAATATTTAATGTATCTAAAGCTAAAAAAGTTGAATTACAAAATTTATCATCAAGATTACCAGATAATAATTTAACATCAGGTAAAAAAATTTTAAATGTTTATTGAAAAACTTTAAATTTTTTTTATATAGTTTCAATATTAGACTTATATATTACTTCTTAATTCGTCATTTATAATTTAGGTCAAAGTACAACAAAAACATCACCAATTGAACCAATATCAACAGAATTTGAAAATACAAATCAACAGACAATGTTAACAACATCTGGATCATCATTTTTTGGTTCATTAACTGAAAGTAATGTTTTAAAAAAAGTTGCAACATTTATTACAGCTGAAAAATCTGGTAATAATGGTAAATTAAATGATAATCAATTAGGTGCAAAACGTCCATCTTTAATACCAGAAAAATTAGATTTTGGTACATATGAAAAATTTGAAGGTAAATTTAAGTATATAAATTGAAAATGATGTATTTATTTTATAGTATACAAATATTAAGCTATTTAAAAAGTTGAAATTATATATATTGTATGTATATAATTTCAACAACAATTATTCAAATTAAAATTTCGGATTATATTTGCATCTTGGGTTGATTATTTTATGTTTAAAATTTGGTTTTGTACTTTGTAATAAACCTTAATTTATATACCAATTAAACTTTATTCCTATATATAAAATCTAATTAAAATGTTGAAATTAATATTATTTAATATACGAGTATTAAAAATATCTTTATTTAGAGTGCGTATAAATTTCGAAAAATAAATTTTATTACTCAAAAAGTAGTGTACCCATATATATAATAAATCCTTACACAGAATTTTCAGTTTAAATGTTTTTTAACGCATATAAACGATTAATATAAACCACTTCAATTATTTGCATATATACATACATACATATGTACATATATGTATATTATAAAATTTCAAAAATACCACAATCTAAATTTATTTTGTTCTTACAATATATAACTATAAAAACTTAAAAAGGATAATATTATTAAAAGTGACTTTGGTTTTTATAAAATATTATTTCAAGAGTACATAATGTAATTTAAAGGATATACAGGATATTTATATTGTTTTTAAGAAAGACAAAAAAGCCTAATAATAATAATTAAATTTGGTCGTAAACTTCAAGTATTATAATAGTTGTTATTTTTGAGGTACATATATTATGGCATTCATGTAGTATAAATTTCCCAAAAAGAGCTACAAGTGGTTTTTTAGATTTTGTTATACCAAAAAGCTTTCTATTGTATTTAGTAATAATTTTAAAAGGGAATATACTCGTACATATACTAAAGGAATTTAATAGTAGTAATTCGTATAGTAAAACCAAAAAGTTATAAAATCAAAATGCCAGTAGAAAAATTTCTTCAAATTACATAAATGTTATATAACATAAAATAGCATGTGGTATGCTAAAATATAATTTTTGTTTTTGTAATAAAAAAATATATATGTATGTACATACATATATAAGTTAATCGGATATTTGTATCCAACGGAAAGGCAGCAAATAATATGTAAAAAGTATATTTTTTTTGGGAAGCTTATTTCGAACATTATTTCCTGAGCAAGGATACTTAAAATTCTATAATTTTCAGAAAAAGTACATTTACATTGTTTGCCTCTGTTGGTGGATTACTAAATGAAAGATTTTATCGTTGAACTATATGCTATAGCTATATAGTATACTTAATAGTCTAGATTTCTAATGGAATTTGAAGAAATACATATATATTGGTATTTTGGTATATGTACATAGAATATTATAGATCTCATATTCCATTGCCAGATTGTTGGAAAGGGATATTGGAAATTAATTAATTTTGATTTTTTATATTATCAAAGTATGTATAATAATTTTTAAAGATCAATTGAGGGTCGATGCTTACTTAAAGCATAATTTCCAAGTATATACTCTTATATCTTATGACTACAAAATTATTTTAACTAGAAATTTAGTATAATGTCATAATTAAAACAAAATTCAATGGAATTTACTAAAAACTATTCTGAAAATAAAAATATGTAATTTCACCTAACATAATTACACGATGGTATATTTCCACAACACTCTTTATTTATAGTGAAATTAAATCATACTAATAATGAAACGTGTAAATTATATTCATTCAATGTTTTTTCACTCTCTTAAAAAAATTTCAAAAGTTTATTATGTATTTTATCATTAAATTAACAAAAGTTATGATAACAAAACAAAAAATAATGATAAGAAGAATATTATCTAAAAGAGTATAAAAAAAATAATATAATAATAAATTTTAAGTAATTACTGAAATTTTCTATTTCCTCTATATACATATATATCAAAATGTATTCCAGGAAGTTTATGTTGAGAAATTTTTTATGTCAATAAGTAAGTTTCCGTAGAATTTATTACATAATTGTGTAAATATATTATTAATACAATTCTGTAATTTAAGAACTATATCTGTCGGTAAAATATTTTTAATAAATATTTTAATTTAAAAAAATAAGTATATATTTATTAAATATAATAAATCAAAGAATTTGAATAAGTATAACTATAAAGATTGAACACCATACTCAAAATAATAAGTCAGAGAGCTTAATTGTAATTTTAGTAACATAAAAGAAATTTATTCTAAGAAAATTCAGTGTTGGTAAAATACAAAAATACTAAATGCAATATTATTTATGTGTGTAATTCATTGATATTATATTTAAGTTATTACTTTCATCAAAGTAATTTATACTTGAAAATCAATATTAAAAATATTATTTACTCATAGTATAATATTTAATTTAATTAATTTCTAATCATAAGGAATTGCCATCAGTAAAAGTTCACTAATTTTTTATTTAATTATGATATTATTAAATGTAATAAAATAAAATTGAAATTATCAGTTACTGATGTAATGATATTTATTCTAATTACATTTAAAACTAAATGTATTCAATTTCACAACACTGGGAAAACTAAAATTCCATTATTCTATACTTTCAAATAATAAAAATCACCTTATCAATAAATTAAATGTTTTTTTTGCCATTTTTTTTTTGTGATGATATAATTTTTTGTTTTGATTTTTTTTTTTTGTCAAATAAAAATATTCAATAAATTTTCCTAATTAAATAAAAGTCATATATACATTGTATAATAAATAGCTAAAGCAAAAAAAAAATATTGAGTTATTAATAATAATAATTTTTCTATTTTTAATTTTTATAAATTTATATATTATAATAATATTAATTTTAACAATAATAATGTATAAAATTAAAAAATTTAATAATAATAATAAATTAATTATATTTATAAAAAGACTACCAAATACAAGTTCAATTATTTATTATTTTAGTGATATTATATTTATTATAATTTTTGATAAAAATGGATGTTGTTATAAGTTTAAAATATTTAATAAAAGTTTATATAGTCGGAATTATCGTCTTTATAAAATTCCAATTAAAAATTATTTTGAAAAATGTAATAATAATAATTAAATGTGGTTGTGGTTTATATATTATATTTGAAATAACTATTATTTTATTCAAATTTTCTTTAAAATATATATATATTTCTAGGTCAAATGTTAATGAAATGGTTTATAACATCATTTCAAAATTCTGGTTCAACTCTTAATGAACAAGAATTAAATGCATTAACACAACAGTATTGTACAAATTTATTGACAATTGGTGTTATTAAACAAATATCAGAAAAAACAGAATTGGAAAATTTTAATGTAAGTATTAAAAAAACACAAAATTTCCTTTCACAAATTTTTAACTTTGAAGTTTCATTTTTAAATTAGACATTTATCATTTAGTTAACACTTTAATTTTTCAATCGTAAATCAATTTTTGTTAAATCTAATTTTATAGTATATAATAACGAAAAATATATTTTATATTAAAGAGAAATTTATTTTACAATTTAAAAGCTGGTTGAATTAAGCAAAAAACTAACCATGTGACGGTTACAACATTTAACTTTGTACAAATTAAAACAAATCAACTATAAAAATAAAAACGAATGAAGAAAACTTGTAGTAATCGAATACCCACCCACTCTAAGTAGAAACACGACAAAAAAAAAATTTAGAACACTATTGACTTTTTCTAACCATTATTTCCTAGTTTTTCTTTTCATCTTAAACAACTTTATCGTCTCATATATACATAAAAATAAATCGAAAATTCTTATATTCTTTGGGGGTATCCATAGTGCAGTTTACTTGATATAGAAAAAAAAATTATTATTATACTAATTATTTCTTCTATAACTATTGGCTGAACCAGTCATATTGTGGATAATGATAGTGCATTCCTTAATTAAAAATGTTGTTTGATATAGAATGACATCGATTCCTCAATAATTACAGAATATTGTTTTATAAGTTTCCTTCTATCGTACATTTGATAACTACACAAAATTACCCAGGCGAAGTTTCCTTACAAATAATGAAAATTTCTGAAAGAAGGAAACTAAATAACGAAATTTTACTTACTACTAAAAGGTAATGTGATATAATAATAATAATATATACCAGTTTTGTTGCCAATATACGTGATCTAGTTTTTTAAGAACAAAATTTTTCAAATGCTATAGTCTTTGGGAATTTTACAAAAACTAAAAAGTACAAATAAACCAATTTATATTTTCGTTTGTATTTTAAAAAAACAAGTATTATATCACTTTTTATTTTTTAAATTTCTGTTTAGCCATTTCAAATGTATCAATGGACACATCGAGAGTCCCCATCAACATCAGTACCAATTTCACCAGGACGTTTAGTTGCTGATATTAAATGGCCACATTCTTCAAAACCAATAACAAAAATATCACCAAATAAATTAACAAAATCAACACAATCTGATATTATACGAAATAAAGTTGAGACTGAAAATTATATTGAAAATTTAACAAATGAATATTATCATCAAAATAGTAATACTAGTCCAACAAAATTAAAAAAAGATATAAAACAAAATTGTAGTGGTGATAGAAAAGTTTATGAAATAAAAAAATCACTTTTAAATTGTAATACTTTATTAGAACTTTATGAAGTTATTGAAACATTATTACCAGATAGAAAACCAAGTACTAGATTAGATCAATCAACATATTATGATGGTGATTTAAATGAAACTGAATTAACAATTTATAAATTAGAAAATTTAGATAGTGATGATGGGAAAATTATAGAAAGTGTTGATATTGCATTACAAACTAGTTTAAATGAATCTGAATTTTGTAGTAAATGTTTAAATTTAAGAAATTATAAAACAACAGCAACATCACCAATTAAAGAAATGAAAATTAGTGAAGCTGAATTTAAAGAAATTAAAGATGAATCGACATCGAAAACATCAATTGTTTCATCATCTTCACCAAATTCTTCAACTTGCACAATACGATCTAATACTTCAGCACCACCACCTCCGCCTCCACCTCCACCACCACTTTCAATATTTCCAGAATTTCAACCAAACTCTACAAATACTGACAATAAAATTAGTCCTGCCATAGCAACAAATATCAAATCAGCAACTGGTAGTCCTCCTGCTTCCAAAAAAAAATTATCAAATGCAAAAACTCCGTCACCTACGTTAATAAGCAAAAATGCACCACCACCACCACCGCCAATTCCTCCGCCAATTCCCTCAAATATACCATTATGTCCGCCGCCACCACCACCAATGTGTCCTGGACCACCTCCGCCACCATTTCCTAGTTCTTCTAATATTATTTCACCACCACCACCACCTCCAATACAAAATTCAGCCAATAATTCTATAAATCAAAAAAATACTAATAGTAGTGGTCCTCCGACACCACTACCAATGCCAATACCTGATGGATTATGGTTTCAAACAAATAGTAAGTTTCATTTTAATCATTTATTTTTGAAATATTAAAAATATTATTTATTTATATATTACTAGCACTTCGAAAGAATGCTGTTAATCCACCAAAACCAATGAAACCATTATATTGGACAAGAATAGTTGCACCTAAACCAATAATAACAGAAGAAAAAGTTGATTCATCACCAGAAGAAGAACTTCAACAACAACAACAACCAACTAATACAGAAATCAATTTGAAACCAAATGAACTTTGGCAAGAAATTGAAGAAACAAATTTAGATAATATTGATGAATTTACAGATTTATTTTCACGTCAAGCAATTATACCAAAAAATAAACCAGAAAAAAAGAAAATTAATCAAATTAAAACAATTAAAATTTTAGATAGTAAAAGATCACAAAATGTTGGTATATTTTCACGTAGTTTACATTTTGATTTTGATGAAATTGAACATGCTGTTTATCATTGTGATACATCAATTGTTAATTTAGAAACATTACAACATATCATGTCTATAAAAGCAACAACTGAAGAATTATTATTAATACGTGATGCATCTATGGGTGATATACCATTAGATGCACCTGAACAATTTTTATTACGTATAGCACAAATATCATCATCAGCTGAACGTATATCATGTATTGTATTTCAAGCTGAATTTGATGAAGGATCAATACAAGTATCTAGAAAATTAGAAGTTGTTAAACATTTATCATTATTTTTAACAGATAGTGATGATTTAAAATTATTATTTTCAATAATATTAACATTAGGTAATTATATGAATGGTGGTAATCGTTCTAGAGGACAAGCAGATGGTTTTGGTTTAGAAATTTTAAGTAAATTAAAAGATGTAAAATCAAAAGATTCAAAAATTACATTATTACATTTTATTGTTAAAACATATATTGATCGTAAAAGAAAATTAGGTACACCATTACATGAAGTAATGTTACCAATACCAGATGCAAGTGATGTTGATAAAGCATGTGCTGTTGATTTTGATGAAGTTAAACAACAAATTTCAGAATTAAATAGAAAATTAAAAGGTAAATATATGATCTTAAAATGAAATTATATTTAATATATTTTTATAATTTATGATGTTATTACTTTTTTGTCATTTTATTATAGCTTGTAAAATTACAACTGAAAATGTAGTATCACTATCAACTGAAGAAAATATACAACCATTTAAAGATAAAATGGAAGAGTTTATTGAAATGGGTACTAGAAAAATTGAAAGACAATTTAATAAATTAGATGATTGCCGAACAATATTTTTAAAAACAATGAGATTTTATCATTTTATACCAAAATCTGGAACATTAGATCAATGTACACCAGGACAATTTTATGAATATTGGTTACATTTCACAAATGATTTTAAAGATATTTGGAAAAAAGAAATAACATTTTTATCAAATGAATTGTTAGTTTATTTTGTTATTTGAATATTGGGTACATAATTCCGTAATTACAAAATTACAAAATAAAATTTTGACGAAAATCGAAAATTCCAGAATTGGAGTAAAATTGTTGTAAAATAAAATAATGTAGCAAACAATTTTTTTAAATACATTGTTAAATTTCGATTTTCCTGAATTTCTGGCTATGCAAGATTTTGTGTTTTATGGATTATGTACCTCATTTTCCATTATTTTATTATTTTTATAGTTTATTTTTTACAAATTTTATTTTTTTATATACTTAGAATTAAAAAAATGAAACATCAGCACAAAATAAAAAAGACTGGATCAACTACTACAACAACAACGACAGATAACAATAATAAGCCTAATAAAGTAAAGCCTGGTAGCTTGAAAGATAGAATTTTGAAAATGGGTAAAAAATAAAATTAAAAGTATATTTTATATATAAAAAAAAACAAATTCGAATCTTAAACATTTTTATTTTGTATATTCTTAGAAGATTTTTTTTTTTAAATAAACTTATGATTAATTGTATAGTATTAAATGCTAAATTTTAAGATAATAATTGTATAGATATTTCGAAAAGTATTTTTATTTCGATTGTTTTTTTTTTGTCAAAATATATCCTACATAGAATAAAGTTATATTTATTTTCAAAAGATTAGTTTAAATTTGTTCATTACTTTTTGCACACTGTGGTTTGAAGATAAAATAAGTATGTATATAAAAGTATGTATAAATATACATATGTGTAATTAGTAAAATTCACAAAATCCATAATTTTTAAACTGAATCAAAATTTCTATGCTCCATAAAATCCATAATTTTGAACTAAAATAAATAATTTAATTTTATACCAAAACATGTTTGTGAAACAAAACTGGTGGTTTTATGAGATAAGCACAGACAATATAACTCAGTGTCTGTGCTATACTATAAGGGAAGTATAAGAAATTTACCAAATAAGTAAATTCTTTGACTTGTATATTCGTTCTTATTTCATTTTGCATATATTGAGGCTACAACTTTCAGGATACCGGATATGGAAACGAGATCATTATCCATCTAAAGCTAATTAGTTAGGGGTTAAGGGTGTAAAAAATATTACCAATAACTAAGTATATTCGTTCTTATTTTATTTTGCATATATTTAGGGTACAACTTTCCGGATACCGGATACGGATACGAAATACTAGTCCATCTACTAGTCCCTACTCTCAACTAGTTAGGATTATAAAAAATTCACCAATCAATAAGTAATTCTTTTACTTGCATATTCGTTCTTATTTCATTTTGCATATATTTAGGATACAACTTTAAGGATACTGAATTACTACTAGTTTGCACTAGATGGACAAGGATATCACCAACTAGTCTTTCTAGTTAACACTAGATGGACTATTGTTTGTACATGTAGTATTTCTAGTTAACACTAGGTTGACAATTGTCCATCTAGTGTTAAATAGAAATACTAGTTGATTTAATCCCCCCATCTGGTGCTAATAATTTATACTAAATTAACCCAATATGGTGAATTTTCCTGTAGGGTTGCAAATGGCAATTTATTAAGGTTCTCCAAAATTCCGCTAGGTGTCACGCTTCCATTTGTCAATGAATATTGAACATCAAACACCTGACGATCTGTCAAATTAATTTAGTATATTTTTGTAATAAAAATATAAAAAAAATCGCGTGCTTTTAAATAAAGAGCAAATTTATCATTTATTTATTAAATGTATTTAACAAATTACAAAAATAATATTACAAATAAAATAATTACTGTGAAAAAGAAATTACATAAAAGTTAAAAGAAATGTAAGTGAATTAAATTATTTATTTTTTCTTCTATATATTATAAAATAACTTCTGAATTTATTGTAATCTATTTTCAAGAAATTTTCCATGTTATATTAAAGACTGACAATAAAAAAAAATATAAATTTTTTTTCCTTCACGTACAAATAAACTTAAACTATGAGACTATTAGTTTTATATGGAAGCCAAACTGGTACTGCTCAGGATTTGGCTGAATCAATATGGAGATTATCAAAAAAATATAAATTTACTGGACCAGTTCTACCATTAGATAGTTATAATATTGAAAATTTAATAAATGAGAAATTAGTAATATTTGTATGTTCAACAACTGGTCAAGGTGATGAACCAGATAATATGAAAAATTTTTGGAAATTTTTATTAAGAAAATCATTACCAAAAAATTCATTAGAAAATATGGAATTTGCTGTTTTAGGTTTAGGTGATTCTAGTTATGAAAAATATAATTTTACAGCTAAAAAATTATATAAACGTTTAATACAATTATCTGGTATACCAATAATACCAATTGGTTTATGTGATGATCAACATGATCATGGTATTTATGGTACATATTTTAAATGGATTGATGAATTATGGAAACAAATAAATATTAATTATGGAATTCAATATAATACAATATTACCAATAAAATATCAATTTAAAATGAATGTATATAAAATAGAAAATAATAATAATATACAAACTGATTTAAATCTAATAAAATGGCCAACAACAAATATTTATCATCGTTTTAAAGTTTTAGAAAATGTACGAGTTACAGCACAAAATCATTTTCAAGATACTCGATTAATAAAATTACAAATACCAGATAATTTAAATTGGGAACCATTTGATGTTATTAATATACGACCATATAATTCTGATGAGAATGTTGAAAAATTATTTAATATATTATCAGAACATAATCTTAATTTTAATAAAGATACAATTATAGATTTTGAAAGTATTGATATTGAAATGCCATTACCATTATGTTATCAAAAACCATTAACATTACAATTAATTGCAAAATATATATGGGATTTAACAGCAATACCACGACAAAAAGTTTTTGAATTATTATCTGTTAATTGTATTGATGAAACTGAAAAAGAAAAATTATTAGAATTTTGTTCACCAGATGGTTTAGATGATTTAATTAAATATGCAAATAGACCACGTCGTATGATATTAGAAGTTTTAAATGATTTTCCAAAATCTGTATCACAATTAACAATACCAATATTATTTGAATTATTTAATACAATAAAATTACGTTCATTTTCAATAGCATCTATACCAGAAATATGTTCATTAGATATACTTGTTGCTGTTGTTGAATATAAAACAATTATATCAGAACCACGTAAAGGATTATGTTCAAATTGGTTAAAGAATTTACAAATTGGTGATGAAATTTTAGGTAATATTACTAAAGGTACAATGAAAATAAATGATAAAGAACAAAAATTACCATTAATTATGATTGGTCCTGGTACTGGGATAGCACCATTTCGTAGTTATTTACAAAAAATTGAATATGAATTTGATTATGATAGACGAAAAGAATTACGTAAAATTATTGTATTCTTTGGATGTCGTAGTCAATGGAAAGATTTTTATTTTCAACAAGAATTTAAACGATTAGAATTAAAAAATATTGCTATATTTTTTTATGCATTTTCACGTGATCAAGAAAATAAACGATATGTACAACATGTTATAAAAGAAGAAAGAGATTTACTCACAGATATAATATTATTACGAAATGGTTGTATTTTTGTTGCTGGTAGTTCAAATAATATGCCAAAACAAGTACGAGAAGCTTTTACAGATATTTTAGGTAATCCAAGATATTTAGATGAAATTATGATAAAGAAAAATCGTTATCAAGAAGAAGTTTGGTCATGATTTATAAATTTTTTTTTTTATATTTTTATGACCATTTTATCATATAAATGAAATTGATAATATTAGAAATATATTTTATATGAAAAGGATATAGTAATGAAATTTTGTAGTTATACGTAGAAAAATTAATAAATGTTATAATTCTAGAGAATTTTATATTATTTTAACAATAAAAAGTTTATATAAATATATATAATTTTCTAATAAATTTTTATGTCTTTTATTTTAACTTACACAAAAAAAAACACTAAATCATTTTATTTATTATTATTTTAAAACAAAATCATTTCATTTTCTTTTAATTTGTAAATTTCCAGATCCTAAAAAAAAACATGTCAAGGGTAACAAAACGTAAACATGTCATGAACGAAATGATGAATGATGATTATGAATTACCAAATGAAAAACAACAAATTGTTCGTGTAATAAGTAGTCGGGGTAATAATTTACATGAAGTTGAATCATCTAATCAAAATGATGAAAATTTCTTAGTATCAATGCCAACAAAATTTCGTAAAAATATGTGGGTAAAACGTGGTGATTTTTTATTAATTGAACCAATTGAAGAAGGTGATAAAGTAAAAGGTGAAATATTTAAAATTTTATCTACAGAACATATTAAAGAATATACCAAATGTGGTATATGGCCAAAGAAATTTACAAAAAAACGTGAACATTCAGAAGAAAAAATTAATAATGATGATGATGAAGATGATGATTTAGTACGTAATTTAAATCGACCTCAATTAGAAAACAACTTAGAGGAAGAATCATCATCTAGCGAAGAAGATTAAAATTTTCTGTTACATATTTTGTACACCAAAAAAAAATTTGAAAATAAATTTATTTTTTTTTAAAAAAAAGACAAAAATTATGCATTAAATTTTTATTTTTCTTTATTTACATTCATAGAAAGATTTAGTTTTTTTTATTTATGTTTTTTTTTGTATTTAATTATGAAAATTGCATTGAAAAATATGCAAAAGCTCTGGAAATTTATTTATTTTTTTATTTTAAGTATATTTCAAAATTAAATAATAATAAAAAAAACTAGTTAACGTACACAATATTTTTGGAATTATTTTTAAAATGAAGACATTACTGTTTTGGTTTTTTTTTTGTGTTGTTCGGTAGGATATAAGCTTATTATTAAATTACTAAAATAAGTTTTAAATTTTTTAGCATTAGTAGCACTTTGGTATATATTGTTTTAACCATATAAGAATTTATTATAAAATACCATTTATGGTTTTTAAATATAAAAAAAAATATTTAATAACAATTTATTTATATTAATATTTATTTAAACAAGTGCAAAAAAATTATATATATATATTATTATAAGAGATATAAATTATTAAGCAATTTTTAAAATATTACATAATTTTGTTTTAATTTTTTACTTTAATTAATCTTCGTTTGAAATTCTCAAGAATATAAATTTATTTTAACGTTTTTTGGCAGGTAAATGTTTTAATTTTTTTTTTTTTAATAATTTATATTTTCTATAAATTATAAAAATTTTAATTAATTAATTTTACCGTTTTCTATAAATTATAAATATTTATTATTTAAAATATCATTAGAATAATTTTTGTGGAATGTGCTTTTAAATTACCGAGAGTCTAAGAAATAAATTGAAACATAGAAATGTTGTTATAAATACCCGAGGTTATAAAACTTATTGTATTTCGATATATACATTAAAAAAAAGTGCTTAAAAAAATAATAATAATGTTTTTTTTTTGTATTTTAAAATATTTTTTATCTATAAATAATTATTAGATTGCGCTCATAAAAAACTTAAATATTACGAGTATCCACGAGTTTTTTTTTTAATTTTATAATTTTTCTTGCATTTGTTTACAACTTAATTGCATTGTTTTTTTTTTTGTAGTGAGAAATATTACAAAATTAATATATAATAATATATAAATAGTTAATATAGAGAGAGATTTTTGTGTTATATTAAATAATAATTTGCATTGATTAATAATATTGTGTTTTTTTTTTGCTGTCTGTCCTCTTTACTATTTTAAGAACTTTAAGAAAAGCATAAATTGTTGTTTTTTTAGAATTTTAATAAATTTATTTTTTTTTTATCGTTACATTTTTCCATCTTCAATATTCATTAAATTATCATCATTTAATTTTTGTTCATCACTTTGTTCTTGAATATCATCTAATTTTTCTGATGATATTGTACTATTACTATCTATAGATATCTTATCATGTTCATTAATAATTTTTTGATTTGAATTTTTACCAATTATATTATGGTTATTATTTGATGAAATATTATCAATAGAAGATGTTGTTATTGGAATTGTTTGTGGTGCATCAAGTGGTAATGATGATGGACGAACTTTAAATGGAAAATTATCTACTTGTGGTGTATGTACAGCTATTATTTCAGTTTGTGTACCAGCTGAATCTTTTGGTTCATCTTTTGTTATATATTTTTTAAGATTCTCTTGTGGTAAATTACAAAATAATGTCATACAATTAAGTATATCATGCATAGATCCTTGTAATTGTTGTACCTAAAATATATTTTTTAGTATATATATAATATAAAACAAATATGAAAGAAAATTAAAATATTGAAAATAATTTATCTTACTTGATTTGTTAATAATGTACAAGTTTTTGCCAAATCATTTACAACAGATGTTGAACTATTATCTAAAGTAATAGTAGGTAATATTGGGTTTGTAATTGTTTCTGATGATTGGTTAGTAGATGTTGAATCACTTGGTTCTGAATTTTCACTTATTTGTTGCACAACTGGACCAACTTGCATTGTTGATACTTTTTTCCATAATGCATTTATAGCTTGCATTTGTAATTGTTGAATTTTTCGTTCGTTTTCTAATTGTGCTTTTGTCATTTCCATATCTTTGGTTAATTTCCTATAAAACATTTCATATTATAATAAATTTATTAATATTTAAAAAAAAAATGTAAGGAAGTCTTACTCTATATATTCTAATGTTCGTTTTTTCAGAATTTTTTCTGCAATATCTTTGGTCTTTTTTCGACTTCTATAACCACGCCAAATTTTTTGTATAATTATAACAGATGATTCAGTTTCTGGATTAATAATTACAGCATCAATATGTTCTTTTCGTTGTTGATTTCTAACAAATAAACATAAATTAAATTTAATTTTCAAAATCAAATATATAAATATTTACCTTTGAGCTGCTTTATTTCTAATCGTTCTCAATTTATCCACATTTATATGATCACTATCATCATCAGAACTTGCTAAAGTCGAATTATCTTGTGATACTGTATGTACCGAATTTTGTGATTGTCTTGTTTTATGATGACTATCAACCATACAAGACTTTATATTATTATTATTATGCAATGTATTATTAGTTTTACGAGGACTAAGTATTGGACTTCGTTCAAAATGACGTTTTAAATGATGTGGACTTCGATTACATTTTGGTGAACTTGTTTTATTTTCTATAAATATTTTAATTTAAAAAAAAAGAAATGCGATAATAATTATTTTAATATCAAATTTACCTTTATTTTTATTTGTCTTCGAATTTATATTAATATTTTGAGTATTTAAAGATGATCTTTGGACAACAGTTGAAGGACAACAATCTGGACTCATAAGAGTTTCAGGCACGGGTACCATTTTAGATGCAGCTGCTAAAGGTCCACCAACTGGAAATCCTGCTGGTTGATCTTTCGACATTAAATATTGAATTTATTTTTAAGAAAAGAAAAGAATTGTTCTATATTAATATACCAATATATTGACTTGGTGTCATTGTTCTGGGTGTTGCATCTTGTGAAGAACATGAATTTAATTTAGAATGTTGTTGATTAGAATTTACACCACCATCAAAACTTTGTGTCATTATTGAATCGTTCTTAATATTTTCTATCAAAGATGTCGTCATTTGCATAATGTGATTCTGATTTGTTTCTAAAAAACACAACAAAACAAAAATCAAATAATATTAATATATAGAAGAATTTTCTTTTTATTTGTTAAATACTACGTGTATCATTTGATGAATTTGATGTTGTGTTACCGTGGTAACTATTTGACATTGAATCCTGAGTTATTTGTCGACCAGTACCAAGACGAGAAACTAAAAACACAAATCAAATTACATTTGAAATAAATATAATTATATATATATATTTATTTACATCTAGGTGATTGAATCCGACTAGAAGATTTCTTTCTACCTGATGATGGTGAATTATTACCCGAAGAAATTAAACTATCTGAAATTTCTTCTTGTAATTGTCTTTGATGTTGTTGTGCCTTACTCAAGATAAGTCGTAATTTACGTTCATTTTCATTTTCTAAAGCTTTACCTAGTAAAGGACAAACAGAACTTAAATATCTTGCAAGAGCAGCCTGTTCACCAATACGAAATTGTCTTCCACGTCCTTGACTATAAAGCCATTCTGCTTTTAAACTATCAATTATTAAATCTTGTTATTATTTGCTTTGTAGTTTATTTATTTAAAATTTTCATTTAATTACCTCTCAATTGGATCTACGACAAATCCATCAATTATTTTAATACTCATGCACCAATTTAGAACAAATGGTCGATGATCGAAACCACTAAACAATAATTAATATATATACTGTTATTGCCTAAAATTTAATTTGTAAATCTTACTCAATTCCACCAGTCATTGTTACACATGGATTATCATTAATAGTAATACTCTGTAAATTACATAAATTTGATAGAGTACAAATTTCATTTAAATCACTTATACAATTTTTTGCCAATGTCAATATTTCTAAAGATGTTGGCAAATATTTATCACATTGGCGTAAATGTGTTAAACGATTTCCATGAATATATAATTCCTAAATAAAATTATATTAATATAAATAAATATAGTAAATGTAAATTATATATATTCTTACTTTTAAATGTTTCAAAAATGAAATATCTGAAATACTACCAATACTATTTTCAGATAAATTCAAATATTCTAATTTAATATTTGAATTTAAATGTTCAATTGTTTTAATATTATTCCCTTCCAAATTTAAATATTGTAATTGTGAAAGTTCTTTTAATCCTTCAATTGTTAAAATACCATTAAATGATAAATTTAATTCTTTTAAATAATGTAAACGACAAACACCATACATTCGTAATAATTGATTCTTACTAAGTGATAACTGAAAAGAGAAAAAACACATGGGTAAATTTAATTATATAACAAATATAAATATTTTAAATATATTTGCTTTAGGTATATTTGTTTTTACCTTTTCAATACGCAAATATGAATCTATATTATCAATTTTTTGTAATTCGTTGTCTTCTAACAATAATATACGAACATTTTGTGCGTCTTCTTGTTTTGGTACTTTTTTTAAACATTTTTTGGATAAATCCACTGTCACCTTTTCACCCTCTTCTTCACCTAAAATAAGCACAGACATAATATTAATAAATATGAATTATGAAACCATAAAATATTAAATTCATATTATATTCTAGTATTAAATATCATGTAAAGCTACTTATATAAAGTTTAAAATGCAATAATGAAATAGAATTAAAAAAGGAAACCGAAAAATATTAATATTTTTATAATCTACATAAAATAATATAACAAATAACTTTTTAAAAAATTCAAATTTAATATAATATTTTAATATATTTTCGAAGTTTTCAACAAAGAAAATTTCCTTTTGAGATAATAAGAATCGATTAAGAAAAAAATGTGTTTTCAATATTTTTAGATGTTATTATAACTTAATTTTTCAAATAATTATAAATAATTAAAGCAGCTTTAATTAGTTGTTTATTTAAACATATTAAACAAACTTTTTTTAGAACATTATAAATTTATATTATTTTTATTATATAAAGAAAATTGTAGGCTCCTAAATAGCAAAAAAAAAAGAAATCTTACTCATTTTTAATCCTTGTGGGAAAAATCAATTATTCAAACAGAGATATATAAATTATTCATTTAACAGGATATCAGGTTTTTTTTGTTTTTGTTTTTAAATATTTACAATAATGTTATTATCACTTGACACAAAAAGTTTTTTTTTATGAATTTATTTATTTTTTATAAAAAATAAATTATAATTTTTATATAAAATAAGTAAAATTCGTTTTGAAATTCATTTTCACCAAAATCGAAACCCAACGATTGATTTTTTTGTATAGTTTTTTGATTTTTTTTTCTTATAAGTAGGTAAATGTCAAAATTTCTGACCAATCAAAAATCAATAATATCCACCCAATTAGCAATTTTTGCCTAATTTTCTTATATTGTTTTCTAATTACGCTTTTGGGTAATAAAAAATATAAGCTGAGTTCTTAAAGTAAGAGTAGAGTTTATTTTATAGGTTTTATATTTATATATCATACAAATAAATAAAATAATTAAAAAATTATCGGCAATAAATTCTTATAAATAAGTTGTACAATACAAAGCTTTACCTTCTGAAATTAAAGGTTCATATATTTATGTTTACCTATTATTTTGTTATACACCGAACCGACAAATTTGTATTACTTTTTCTGTGTTCCGAAAATTTCAAAATTATTAAACGCCGGTAGCGCCAACTAGTGATATATTTTTTTGACAATCTTTTGCCACTGACACAAACTGTCATTATAATTTTGCTTTTTTCTTTTCGTTTTGTTTACATCAAGTTTTACAGGGGAAAAAGGAAAATATTTCCGGCCCATTTTTTATTGAGAATATTATATAAAAAAACAATTAAATTTGCATAATTCCCCCAAAAATAGATTTTATATACGACGATTGAACAAAAAAATCTTTGTAGTGTAGACGTGTTTTATGGAATAATATTCTATTTAAGAAGTTGCTGGCAGCATATTAAAGAAAATAACATAATCAACAATTTTTCAACTGAGGGTCGTTAGCCTCTCTCATAATTAAAAATAGAAAATTCTAAATTATGATGGATAAAATTATATTTACATTTGTTGCTATTCTACTTATTTCTGCAACGATTGCAGCATCAACTCATAAACATAGTAAACATACTAGTAAAGAACGTCTTCAAGATGGTGCCTATAGCCCAAGAGATGCTAAACATAATGAAGGTGGTGAACATCATGTTGAATTCGATCATGAAGCAATTATTGGTATAAACTTCTAAACTATTAAGTATTTAAATATATAGTATAATTATTTTATTCAAATTAAAGGAAGTGTAAAAGAAGCTGAAGAATTTGACGAACTTTCACCTGAAGAAGCAAAAGATCGTTTAGAAATTCTTATTAAGAAAATGGATTATAATCAAGACTATTATATTGATCGTCATGAGCTAAAATCATGGATTCTTAGATCTTTTAAGTAAGTAAATTAGCCAATATTTTCTTCCTGCATTTTGCACAATAAGAAATTTATTTATAAATTATTTGTTTATAAAGAAAACTTGCTGAAGAGGAAGCTAATGATCGTTTTGTTGAAATTGATGCAGATGATGATGGACAAATTACATGGCAAGAATATTTTCATAATGTTTATGGTGAAAATAATAATGAATTAAATAGTGATGAAGAAAAGCGAATGGCTGATGATGATAAATTAATGTTTAATGGTGCTGATTTAGATAAGGATGGTATTTTAACAGCAGATGAATATGTATTATTTCAAAATCCCGAAGAATCACCACAAATGTTACCAATTGTTTTAAATCAAACAATGCATGAAAAGGATACAAATAAAGATGGTCAAATTGATTTTAAAGAATATATTGGTGATTCAGCTGAAAATCATGATAAAGAATGGTTATTAACTGAAAAAACAAAATTTGATGATGATTTTGATAAAAATAAAGATGGTGTTTTAACTGGTAATGAAGTTTTATCATGGGTTGTACCTAGTAATGATGAAATTGCAACAGAAGAAGTAGATCATTTATTTTCATCAACAGATACAGATCAAGATAATCGATTATCATATCAAGAAATAATAGATAATTTTGATACATGGGTTGGTAGTGAAGCAACAGATTATGGTGATCAATTACAAAATCCATATCATTTTGATGATGAACTTTAAAAAAAAAAATGTAGCTTATATAATTAAAAAAATTCATTAATAATATTAATAGAATCTCAAATGCAACAAGAAATTTAATTAAGTTTAATAATATAATTGACTTTCTTTAACTTCAACAGCATCTTTACTTTTTATATAAATATAATATATATAAATTTCCCGCATTGTACCTTTTTTTTTTGTTAAGTAAAAAATTGATAATATACTAGCAATAAATACAAAAATAATTTAATTTAATATAATTTGTTTATTTCAATTTAAAAAACTACCAATATTTATATCTGGCGATTTTAATGTTGATGATAAAAAGCTTGGATCTTTTGTGGTTGAAAACGGTGATGTAACCGAAGAAGTAAAACGTCTTTTTTCAGAATAGACTCCACTATCCTTAGAATAATGTTTTTTCTCAATTACTTTATCAAAAAATCTCGATAATTTTACACTACTAGTTGTACCAGCTGCTAAACTTCTAGTATCATGACAATTAAGCCAAATCTCTTCAGCCCCACATTGTTCCGCTAAAAAATTAAATTATATAAGTAAGTATACATATATATATATATATAATTAATTTACCAATTCCACCACTTTTTTGTAAACTCTTAGATCTTCGTTTCTCATCAAGTAAATCTAATTTTGTTCCAATAACTAATATTGGTGTTTGTGTAACACCCAAAAATTGTTCTGGATCAAATTCCGATTCATTATTACTACGACTCATTTTTAATGTATCTTTACCATCTTTATTTAATATTTCATAAAGCCATTGTTTTAATGTATTATTTCAAAATCCCGAAGAATCACCACAAATGTTACCAATTGTTTTAAATCAAACAATGCATGAAAAGGATACAAATAAAGATGGTCAAATTGATTTTAAAGAATATATTGGTGATTCAGCTGAAAATCATGATAAAGAATGGTTATTAACTGAAAAAACAAAATTTGATGATGATTTTGATAAAAATAAAGATGGTGTTTTAACTGGTAATGAAGTTTTATCATGGGTTGTACCTAGTAATGATGAAATTGCAACAGAAGAAGTAGATCATTTATTTTCATCAACAGATACAGATCAAGATAATCGATTATCATATCAAGAAATAATAGATAATTTTGATACATGGGTTGGTAGTGAAGCAACAGATTATGGTGATCAATTACAAAATCCATATCATTTTGATGATGAACTTTAAAAAAAAAAATGTAGCTTATATAATTAAAAAAAATCATTAATAATATTAATAGAATCTCAAATGCAACAAGAAATTTAATTAAGTTTAATAATATAATTGACTTTCTTTAACTTCAACAGCATCTTTACTTTTTATATAAATATAATATATATAAATTTCCCGCATTGTACCTTTTTTTTTTGTTAAGTAAAAAATTGATAATATACTAGCAATAAATACAAAAATAATTTAATTTAATATAATTTGTTTATTTCAATTTAAAAAACTACCAATATTTATATCTGGCGATTTTAATGTTGATGATAAAAAGCTTGGATCTTTTGTGGTTGAAAACGGTGATGTAACCGAAGAAGTAAAACGTCTTTTTTCAGAATAGACTCCACTATCCTTAGAATAATGTTTTTTCTCAATTACTTTATCAAAAAATCTCGATAATTTTACACTACTAGTTGTACCAGCTGCTAAACTTCTAGTATCATGACAATTAAGCCAAATCTCTTCAGCCCCACATTGTTCCGCTAAAAAATTAAATTATATAAGTAAGTATACATATATATATATATATAATTAATTTACCAATTCCACCACTTTTTTGTAAACTCTTAGATCTTCGTTTCTCATCAAGTAAATCTAATTTTGTTCCAATAACTAATATTGGTGTTTGTGTAACACCCAAAAATTGTTCTGGATCAAATTCCGATTCATTATTACTACGACTCATTTTTAATGTATCTTTACCATCTTTATTTAATATTTCATAAAGCCATTGTTTTAATGTATTATTTCAAAATCCCGAAGAATCACCACAAATGTTACCAATTGTTTTAAATCAAACAATGCATGAAAAGGATACAAATAAAGATGGTCAAATTGATTTTAAAGAATATATTGGTGATTCAGCTGAAAATCATGATAAAGAATGGTTATTAACTGAAAAAACAAAATTTGATGATGATTTTGATAAAAATAAAGATGGTGTTTTAACTGGTAATGAAGTTTTATCATGGGTTGTACCTAGTAATGATGAAATTGCAACAGAAGAAGTAGATCATTTATTTTCATCAACAGATACAGATCAAGATAATCGATTATCATATCAAGAAATAATAGATAATTTTGATACATGGGTTGGTAGTGAAGCAACAGATTATGGTGATCAATTACAAAATCCATATCATTTTGATGATGAACTTTAAAAAAAAAAATGTAGCTTATATAATTAAAAAAATTCATTAATAATATTAATAGAATCTCAAATGCAACAAGAAATTTAATTAAGTTTAATAATATAATTGACTTTCTTTAACTTCAACAGCATCTTTACTTTTTATATAAATATAATATATATAAATTTCCCGCATTGTACCTTTTTTTTTTGTTAAGTAAAAAATTGATAATATACTAGCAATAAATACAAAAATAATTTAATTTAATATAATTTGTTTATTTCAATTTAAAAAACTACCAATATTTATATCTGGCGATTTTAATGTTGATGATAAAAAGCTTGGATCTTTTGTGGTTGAAAACGGTGATGTAACCGAAGAAGTAAAACGTCTTTTTTCAGAATAGACTCCACTATCCTTAGAATAATGTTTTTTCTCAATTACTTTATCAAAAAATCTCGATAATTTTACACTACTAGTTGTACCAGCTGCTAAACTTCTAGTATCATGACAATTAAGCCAAATCTCTTCAGCCCCACATTGTTCCGCTAAAAAATTAAATTATATAAGTAAGTATACATATATATATATATATAATTAATTTACCAATTCCACCACTTTTTTGTAAACTCTTAGATCTTCGTTTCTCATCAAGTAAATCTAATTTTGTTCCAATAACTAATATTGGTGTTTGTGTAACACCCAAAAATTGTTCTGGATCAAATTCCGATTCATTATTACTACGACTCATTTTTAATGTATCTTTACCATCTTTATTTAATATTTCATAAAGCCATTGTTTTAATGTATTATTTCAAAATCCCGAAGAATCACCACAAATGTTACCAATTGTTTTAAATCAAACAATGCATGAAAAGGATACAAATAAAGATGGTCAAATTGATTTTAAAGAATATATTGGTGATTCAGCTGAAAATCATGATAAAGAATGGTTATTAACTGAAAAAACAAAATTTGATGATGATTTTGATAAAAATAAAGATGGTGTTTTAACTGGTAATGAAGTTTTATCATGGGTTGTACCTAGTAATGATGAAATTGCAACAGAAGAAGTAGATCATTTATTTTCATCAACAGATACAGATCAAGATAATCGATTATCATATCAAGAAATAATAGATAATTTTGATACATGGGTTGGTAGTGAAGCAACAGATTATGGTGATCAATTACAAAATCCATATCATTTTGATGATGAACTTTAAAAAAAAAAATGTAGCTTATATAATTAAAAAAATTCATTAATAATATTAATAGAATCTCAAATGCAACAAGAAATTTAATTAAGTTTAATAATATAATTGACTTTCTTTAACTTCAACAGCATCTTTACTTTTTATATAAATATAATATATATAAATTTCCCGCATTGTACCTTTTTTTTTTGTTAAGTAAAAAATTGATAATATACTAGCAATAAATACAAAAATAATTTAATTTAATATAATTTGTTTATTTCAATTTAAAAAACTACCAATATTTATATCTGGCGATTTTAATGTTGATGATAAAAAGCTTGGATCTTTTGTGGTTGAAAACGGTGATGTAACCGAAGAAGTAAAACGTCTTTTTTCAGAATAGACTCCACTATCCTTAGAATAATGTTTTTTCTCAATTACTTTATCAAAAAATCTCGATAATTTTACACTACTAGTTGTACCAGCTGCTAAACTTCTAGTATCATGACAATTAAGCCAAATCTCTTCAGCCCCACATTGTTCCGCTAAAAAATTAAATTATATAAGTAAGTATACATATATATATATATATAATTAATTTACCAATTCCACCACTTTTTTGTAAACTCTTAGATCTTCGTTTCTCATCAAGTAAATCTAATTTTGTTCCAATAACTAATATTGGTGTTTGTGTAACACCCAAAAATTGTTCTGGATCAAATTCCGATTCATTATTACTACGACTCATTTTTAATGTATCTTTACCATCTTTATTTAATATTTCATAAAGCCATTGTTTTAATGTATTATTTCAAAATCCCGAAGAATCACCACAAATGTTACCAATTGTTTTAAATCAAACAATGCATGAAAAGGATACAAATAAAGATGGTCAAATTGATTTTAAAGAATATATTGGTGATTCAGCTGAAAATCATGATAAAGAATGGTTATTAACTGAAAAAACAAAATTTGATGATGATTTTGATAAAAATAAAGATGGTGTTTTAACTGGTAATGAAGTTTTATCATGGGTTGTACCTAGTAATGATGAAATTGCAACAGAAGAAGTAGATCATTTATTTTCATCAACAGATACAGATCAAGATAATCGATTATCATATCAAGAAATAATAGATAATTTTGATACATGGGTTGGTAGTGAAGCAACAGATTATGGTGATCAATTACAAAATCCATATCATTTTGATGATGAACTTTAAAAAAAAAAATGTAGCTTATATAATTAAAAAAATTCATTAATAATATTAATAGAATCTCAAATGCAACAAGAAATTTAATTAAGTTTAATAATATAATTGACTTTCTTTAACTTCAACAGCATCTTTACTTTTTATATAAATATAATATATATAAATTTCCCGCATTGTACCTTTTTTTTTTGTTAAGTAAAAAATTGATAATATACTAGCAATAAATACAAAAATAATTTAATTTAATATAATTTGTTTATTTCAATTTAAAAAACTACCAATATTTATATCTGGCGATTTTAATGTTGATGATAAAAAGCTTGGATCTTTTGTGGTTGAAAACGGTGATGTAACCGAAGAAGTAAAACGTCTTTTTTCAGAATAGACTCCACTATCCTTAGAATAATGTTTTTTCTCAATTACTTTATCAAAAAATCTCGATAATTTTACACTACTAGTTGTACCAGCTGCTAAACTTCTAGTATCATGACAATTAAGCCAAATCTCTTCAGCCCCACATTGTTCCGCTAAAAAATTAAATTATATAAGTAAGTATACATATATATATATATATAATTAATTTACCAATTCCACCACTTTTTTGTAAACTCTTAGATCTTCGTTTCTCATCAAGTAAATCTAATTTTGTTCCAATAACTAATATTGGTGTTTGTGTAACACCCAAAAATTGTTCTGGATCAAATTCCGATTCATTATTACTACGACTCATTTTTAATGTATCTTTACCATCTTTATTTAATATTTCATAAAGCCATTGTTTTAAATTTTCTTGACTTTTACGATTTGTTAAATCATGTACTAAAATAATACCATTTGTTGGACTGTAAAAACAACTACGTGTATTTTTATGACTTAATGAACCGCCAATATCCCAAAGTTCAATAAAAAATGTATTTTGTAATGGTGTACCTTCTTTATATTCAAGTAATTTTACTTCAACCGAACAACCAACAGTCCATCCAGGCTGGGTTAATGCTTCATTTTGTGATATTAAAGATGTTAAACATGTTTTTCCAACACCTGTTGTTTTTGTACATAAAAATTTTACAATCTTTATTTGTTTATTTTATTAAATATAAATTACCTGAATCACCAACAAGAATAATACGAACTTTATCAATTTTTGCCATCTAACATGCAATTATGTATTTCTATTTAGTTTTGGAAAACGTAAATTTTGTACAATCAACAAAAAAGAAAACAAAAACAAATAATGACATTTTAACTGAAGCGCCGCGCGTAAAATAAGCAAAAACCTAGAAATGTCAGTGGTCATATTTCGAAATTCTCCCAAAATACAAGGAATCGATATTAGAAAAAAGTAAGAAAAATTGTTGAAACAAAAATGTTGAATGGTATCAACACAAGATAATCACTGATGATCAAATAAATTCGATTAATATTGTAGTCATTTTACAATAATTAAAAGTGCTAACAGTTTGATTTGATACTAATTGCTAGTGGATAAGAGAAAACCATAGTACCCAAATTCCAATATTGTAAATGTAGACGGTTTAACGCCTTCAAATTTATCCCGCTGATTCACATTGAATAACAATATTAAACATATAGAATTATTGTTTGTTGGGTTGAATGGTGAATTTCTTCTTTTGTTTGTGGTGAATTTTTCAAATGTTTTTTTCTCGGTTTTCCTTCTTGTGCACTTCTATTTAATTCATCAATAGTATTTATTGTGTTTTTGTGGTGTGTGAGTTTTTAATTTATAATTTCAAGAATTTTTTCCATCCTTTTTATATATTATATATATTTAATAATTTTGTTTGGATGCTGTTTTTCATTTATTTAAAAAAGTCCTTTCTGTCAAAATTTATCTATTAATATATTTGCGGAATAATGTGAGTAAAAGTGCAATTAATTATTAAAAAAAAAGACAAAAACGTGGGTGCAAAACAAAAAAGAATCGCAATTAAAAATAAGTTTTTAATTAACCAACAATAAAATTACATATAAATATTTAAATTAAAAACATAGTGAATGAAATAATTAAAATTCACACTATCAAAAAATAAAATATTATATCGATTAATGCAAGAGTCTTTTTTAGCTAAAAAATTATAAAAATTTAAATTTAATTACATAAAAAAAGCATAAAACGAATCTTATACAACAACACAAAAAAGAACATAAAAACAACGAAAGCGCGCGCCTCCTTCAATATTTCCAGCCATCAGATGAGAGTCATCCCCTGGCTTCATTTTCTTTATGTATATTTAATTTTTTTTTTTAATAATATTACTCATTTACTTTTTTTTTTGTTGTAAAACCAACACAAACAAATCTTTTTTTATTAATTCTACTATAATTTCTTATTATAAAAAAATATATAATTTTTTTTAGTCCGTTTCCCTCACTTTGGGTGGTATGGTAAAAAATAATAATGTTTTTTTTTTTTTTTAAATAATTTTGTTGTTGGTTTGCTTTGTTGAGAATGATGAAGTTTTTTTTTAAATAAATTATTTTCCACAGAAATTTAAAAAAAAAGGAAAGACAAAAAAAAATAAAGGTAGTTCAGAAAAGTATAATTTTGTTGTTAGTGGTGGATGGAAAGGCAAAAAAAAATAATTAAATTTAAAAAAAAAAAATTATATACTTGTACATCTGCTACAAAATTAAATATAAAAAAATGATTTGTTGGTAAACTCAAGGAAAATTTATTTAAAAAAAAGGGATACTTATATATTAACAATTTACTTTTTTTCAAAAAAATTTATAAACAAAAATTATTTTAAAAAAATAAGTTACTTATATTTACCTTAAATTGAAATTGGTATGTTCTAGAAAAATTAAATTTATATATATAAATTAATTCTATTATATAAAAGACGAAAAATATTTGAAATAAATTTAATTGCGTATATATTTTTACATTTATTTAAAAGTAAAAAAAATCAATAATTTTATTTAATTTACATACGTAATAAGAAATTGTTAAATTTTTAAAATAATGAATTTTTATTTGCAAAATTGTGTATTGTATATTAAGATTGTATAAGTAATATAGCATTTTTTGAACTACATAATAATTAAATTTTCAATAAAATCAGTATAATTAAATTAATTCAATAATACAAAATTAGAAAAATTCTAAGTTATATACACCACTATATTACGTCAGTTTAAAGAATAAAATGTGATAATAGTTGTTAAGTCAGGAAGGAGGCATTCACTTGCTACTTGCTATCAATCGAAAATAGAAATCGTACGTAAATCATTCTATGATGAAAAAAGTCAATGATGAAAAAAGGGTTGCTAATGTTGTAAGATTCTACATTAACAACCAAACATATCCAAGTTAACCAAAAAAAGTCTTTGGGCAAAATTTAAAACACGAGGATGTATACGTACCATACCACATCAATTAAATAAATTACACCAAAAATTCGTGATATTTTAAATCCATTATAAATAGTTGCTATATTACTTGAATGTATGTACTGTGTGTATCTAAAATAATATCTGAACACATTTAAAATTATTTTTATACTTAAGTATATCAATTATTTTTTTTAGTTAGTTTTCATTTAAAAAAACAAGAAAATAAATTTATGCTCTTTGTTTAATTAAAATGTGGATATAACATAAAAAAATTGTTAAAATAACGATATATATTATTTATAATATCCAAAATGGGAATAAAAGAGATAGAAAATAAGGTCAATGTTTCTTCGAAATAAAAATTTATATACTTATTATAATTTTTACTTTATATAGATACTTACATACTTAAAAAGTAATATTAATAATATAAATTTTTTTAAAGAAACTTTTTTAAATAATGAATCATTTTTGGACTGTATAAAATTAGTATATTTTCTTATTAGAGTATAAAAAAAAACTCTCTATACACAAATTTTTAAAACTTTAATTATAGCTAAAAAAATTTCTATATAACATAAAATCAATTTATACTTGATTTCATAAGTTTGGTAAATTATTATTTAATTTTTTTTTTAAAATTGGTGTAGCATTGAGCATTTTTTGTTGAACTCTGAATTAAAAAAGGGGATCTAAAAAATTATATATATATTATTTATTAAAAGTGTAGAAATATTCAATAATTTTGTTATAACCAGCCGGCGTTTTATTATTTTTTATTTTCTGTTTGTTTGGTTTCCTGTTTTTGTTTATTTATATTTATATATTTTTTCTCTGTTTTTAAATTCATATCAGAGATTTTTTCTATACTATACACTCTGCTATGTAGTATAAATAATAATCTCACTCATAATATTAAATGGTGTATAGATAGAATGTTTTATATAGGTACCTAAATAATAATTTTTGTTAAATAAAAAAAAAAGTTAAATTTAATATAATACACTATAGTAGACTATAATATTGGAGAATTTTGACTCTCGCTTTTTTTTTTTAGATATAATCATATAAATTTTATGTATATGTTATATGTTTCTGTCTGCTCAGTTTATTTTTTTTGTATCTATTATGGATATATTTTTCTGTCTGATATTTGGCTGGCCTTCAATTTTTTATTAAGCTTTTTGTTGTTGTGTTGTACCTACCACCGAAAAAAAAGACGAAAAAACACGTGTATATGATTTTTTTTGATGCTTTCATTATTAACAAACCTGAACTTTATAGAAGAATATAACTATAATAAATGATTTAATTATATTAGATTAAAATTTTAATGATATTATATATATATATGATTTTTAAATATTTCTCTTGGTATACTCAAATTTTTATTCATCATATATTGTTCTAAGAATTTTGTATAATATCGTTTTTTTTGTTAATAAAGGTCACTGACATTATAAATTTAATTTTTTTTAGTTATAATTTGCTTAATAATTTGAGGAATTAATTATTTGCAAATTTTTTGTAGACTATAATTAGGAGTACTTAAATTTGCCTTCTACTAGCCAAAAGAAAAGTTACTATACTAATTTTTTTCACACTATAAATTAAAATTTAAAAAAATATCGTAAATAACGTTAAAAAAAACGGTTCATACATATTTAAATTATTTTGAAATTATGTACATATATATCCTAACGTAATTGCATAATTGTTAATTATATAAAATTATATTCTTTAAAACCATTAAAAAAAATATTTCATTTTTTTCTAATTTTAGTTATAAGAAAAATAAAATGGAAGTTCGTATGTCACCATTTACAACACAAAATTTAAATTTACCATTAACAATAACACCAGTTTTAATGAATAATGTAGAACCAATTGTACAACAACCAATAATTAGAACACAACCAGATTTAACATTTCATTGTATGTGCTGTGGTGATGTCTTTGAAAATCCAAATATTTTAATTGATCATATGAATAAATGTCATACGGATACAAATAATACAATAACAACAACAACATCATCATCAAATAATAATTCAAATAGTAATGAAAATTATGATGATGATGATTTTTATGAATATTCTAGTATTATGGAACCAATATGTGAATTAACAGATATTGCAGACGAATCAGATATAAATGATGATATTGTTATTAGAAATGATAATAATAGAATTATTAAATCATCAAATAATCAAATTTATGATGATGATGATGAAATAATGGATAATGATGATGATATTAATGAAGACCTAGATGATATAAATGATGATGATGAAGATGAAGATGATGATGATAAAGATAGTAATTGTAGTTCAAATAATATACGTAAAAGAATATCACCAATTATAATGTTACCAGATTTAGCAAATAAACGTGGTAGACGAAGTTTAGAATACCAAAGACAATCGGAATTAAGACGTAGTCAAAGTCGTAAATGTTTTCAATGTTCACAATGTGAAGAATCATATCCAAATGCTGGTGATTTAGCTAAACATGTACGATCACATATTATGAATAAACCGTATCAATGTTCAATTTGTGATAAAACTTTTACACATATTGGTAGTTTAAGTACACATATACGAATTCATAGTGGTGAAAAACCATATAAATGTGAAATATGTCCAAAAGCATTTACACAATCTAGCAGTTTAATGGTACATATGAGATCGCATTCTGTAAAAAAACCACATCAATGCCATTTATGTGATAAAGGTAAAATTTTAAATTTATATAAAATGTGTTTTAATAAAAATTAATTTTCTATATTTTTTTTTTACTTATAGGTTTTATAAATTCAACAAGTTTAGTTTTACATTTAAAAACCCATGCTGAAGGTGATCCATTTGCTTGTCCAGAATGTAATAAAGTATTTAAACATTCAAGTTTATTATCTGAACATATGAGATTACATTCATATGATTTACTTTATCAATGTTCAATATGTCGTAAAGCATTTAAATTATCTTGTGAATTAGTGCAACATATGAAATGTCATATGGGTGAAAGACCATTTCAATGTTCTATTTGTGAAAAATCATTTACCCAGCCGGGTAGTTTAAATACTCATATGCGTATTCATACAGGTAAGGCTTACAATATTATTTCTATAATACATATTATTTGTATACATATATAATCCATATTATTATCATATTAATTTTTGGAAATTCATATTATTTATTTATTTAAGGTGAAAGACCATTTCATTGTAAAATATGTGACAAATCATTTACACAAGCATCAAGTTTATCTGTTCATATGAAAATTCATTCAAATGAAAAAGGTTATCCATGTCATTTTTGTGGAAAATCATATAGTCAACAATCATATCTTAATAAACATATACAATATCATTTAGAACAAATTAAAAATGATAATGAACAACAGCTTGAACAACAATTAGCATGTATTGTTTGTGGTGATATATTTAAGAATGCTTTTTCATTAGCCCAACATGTAACACAAGTGCATTCAGATTTATTAAAAAATTTAAAGGACTTCCAAAATAAACTATAAAAATAATAATAATTTTTAATAAGAAAAAAATTAATAATAATATTTATATATAACAAAAGAATATATATATATATTTTTTTTAAAACCATTAAACACCAATAACAAAAAAAAAATATTTAATTAAAAGATATTAAATATAACAAAAAAAAAAAAAACAAAATAGAATTTAAGATAAATGAAAAATTAATATTTTTTTAAAAACATAAAATAATATTCTAAAAATAATTAAATAATAGGAGTATTTTTTTTTAAAAGGACTTTTTTTTATATAAATGACAAAATTCATTATATATTTCATTAGCAATAATAATTATGGAAAATTTTATGATATAAAAATTCATCCTAAAAAAACATTTAAAAATATATTAGTACTGAAAAGAATAAAAATATAATTTTAACATTTGAGAAATTTTTGAAAAAATTTAAATTTAATATTACAAAAAAAAATTACAAATTAAATTTGAATTACTATTTAATTTGCAACATTTTTCATATATTTTCTTTGGAATCTTAAACAGATTAAATAATTTGATTCCAAAATTAATTATATATAATAATATTTTTATTCTACAATTTTTCTTCCTAACGTAAATAATTAATGCATTTAAATTTATAGTTTTTTTTATTATTAAAAATATATAATTGTATATAAATTTTGTCTACAAAATTAATTTAACCATAAAAAAATATAATTTTTGTATAATTTTGAGCATTTATTATAATAGCTCTAATTAAGATATACAATGCCATTAAATAGTTTTACTTACAGTTTTTTTTTTTCATTTGTACTTCCAAAGTATTGAATGAGATTTAAAAAACTATATTGCAAAAATATATATTTTATATATATATTTATTAAGAAATAAATATATGTATATATTTTTTAAAAATATATTTATCTAAAAAAAAGAAAACCAAGAATAATAAAACCTCGAAAACAAAAATATATTTAAAAAATGAAAAAACTTCCTCCATAACAAAGTAAAATAGCACAGAGTAGTACTTAAATTTAAGAATTATATATAAATAAATTACTTAATTATTAATTAATAAGATTTAAGTTGCTTTAATTCAAGATACAATTATTATTAATTTTATTTTTAAATATGTATAATTACATTTAATTTAATATTTTTTTAGGTGCTGTGAGAAAATATTTTTTTTTTTATATTATATGTATGTTTTATTTATAATTAAGAATTTCAGTTTTAATTAGAATTTTTGTATTTAAACCCTAAATATTGTGTCATGTATTTTATATAAAGTATTATAGAAAAATTAAGATTACCTAGTTAAGAATTTCCTTCCTATTGGTATTTTTTCTTTTGTAAGACAGATACTCATAAGTTAAGTAAATCTTTAATATTTTGACAAAGCATGTAAAACAGAAATAAGCTAATTTGTATTAAGTATATTATACAAAAAAAAAAAACAATGTTTTAATAAATAATTTGAAAAAAAAAATTGAAATTTAATTTAATTTTCTAGAGAGAAAACAGAAAACAATAATTGGAGTATGTAATTATTGTATCTAGAAGTTTGGTTATGTAGATTTAATGAGAGCCGTAATGATTCAAGCCTGAAATACATTCAATGTTGACCAACATCCGAAACGGATAGGTAATCTAGCAGAAGAATTACGTTTGGAACTCAAATCATCAATAATATCATAAAAATACAATTTGAAAATATAATAATAAAAATGAAATCAAATTATTTTACTGGAGGTATTAATATTCAGCAACAATTAATAGAACAAATATTCAGTAGGAAAGGAAAGTAATTAATATGATAATATTCAGCAACAATAGAGTATTCAGCAAGCTCTGCTATTATTAGAAAATAGAAATTTCAGAATCTAAAAAAAATGAATTTATTATTAAAACAAAAAAAAAAATTATTTTAAATTATAAATTGTTCTTTATTCAGTTCACACAAATTCAACAAAATATCAAAAACAAACATTTAATTCTAAAAAGAGAAAAAAAATTAATAGTTTTTATGATAATTTACCAAATTAAATTGCAATTTTTTGTTTTTGTTTATTTTATTACCGGAATATTTTATGATTAATTCTTTGCTTTCTATATAATAAATGCAAGCATATTATAATAAAATTAGCAAATAAAAAACATTATACCGGTTATAGCTTTAGTAATTAAAAAAAAAAGAGAAAAATTAATACAAATTCACAAATTAAATAAAAAAATCTTAAATTTACGAAAGTGTGCTCCAAAGAATTCTTTCTTTTTTTTTTGTGATTTTTGTTTTTGCAATTGTAAAATTACTTATTTTGTTGTTGTTGTTTTTTTTTATTACAAAAAAATTTTTTAGTCTTTGTGATGATGTCCACTAATTTCTTTTTCCTTTGTAATTGAGAAATCTAATCTCATACAAATAATAACAATTACAAATAATAAAAATATAAAACCAATTAATAATAATGGTTCTTGTAACATTGTTATTCTTGCAAAATTATATTTTAAATTAAAATCATGTATATGATTTTCAACTAAATTCTTTTTACTAAATGTAATTACTGGACGACCAAATGTATCTAAATATGTATAATGTGAATTATCTGCATGACGTGTTATTTGATATGGTGTTATTAATTTAATATTTGTACTACCTTCTGGTAATATAATTTTAACAGTTACTTGATCAACAATCATATCATCAAATATATGATCTAATACACGCATTTTTAATAAATAATTATCACCATTTGTAAATAAATATTCAAATGATGGTACATTATATCCTAAAATATAATGTGTTTTCCAACCACCAAATAATGGAAAGCGTGGTCGTAAATCTAATTCAACTGAATCCTTTAATATTTTCATATTTGATGTTGAGATATTACCATTTGTATCACGATAATAAACACCAGATGCAGATGCTGGTAATATTGTTTTATATGATTTAACAGCAGATTGTCCACTACGACTATCCTTTTGGTATTCATAACGTGAAAATGATCCTTTTAATTGAGCACCAGAATGTACAATATCAATTGTTTCTTCAACAGCAATATTACCCCAATGTGATATTTCTAAAACACGTTCTAAATTTGTAACTATCATAAATGGTGTTTGATTTTCATAATGTACAATTAATTCTTCAGTTGTATATCCTAAAAAAAAAAACAGAGAATACAAATTTACGATACAATTTTACGATAAGATAAACATTAAATTTCAATAAAAAAAAGTAATTCTTACCAGCAATATTCTCATAAGGACCATATGTAATTTGATTATCTGAAACACTAACTGGTTTCACTTGTGTATATGATTCAATATTATTTGAAGCAAGTTGTATAGTTGTTTTTTGTGTAATTGTTTTATATGGTGAATAAAAATATAAATTACCAAAATATCTTACTAATTGTTTTTCCGATTGGCTAATACTAGCTGGATGTGGTATTAATGATTTTGTATATACAGTTTCAATATAGACAGTTTGTGAGGGTGTGTTTTTATTAAATGTTATTTGAAATTCAACACCTTGACTGATTTTATTTTCATTTAATTTTAATTCTTTTAATGTTGAATCTTTTGCCGATATAAATGCTAAATTCTTACGACAATTATCATGTAATACAAAACTATATGATGTTATTGGTTTTTGTCCAACATGATTTATTACTATTTTATATGAAATTTTCACAAGTTGTGATTCCATTGAAATTTTCCTTTCGACATTTTTATTTTCAATTTCAGCATCAATTGCACAATGACACCAAGTTATTAATCCAAATAATACAATTGAAAATAATTTTAACGATTTCATTATTTATGCCGGTTAGATAACTTTTTTAATGTGAACACCAAAAAATTTTATTATGCGGCGGCCGCTAAAAAGAAAAATTATAATTATTTTTCTAACCAATAAAAATGGTGACACGTAGTAGTAACAGTGTTGTAGCTGTAGAGGATTTAGGATTTTATAAATGTAGTGATGTAGTTGACGCGCAATTATAGTGTTGCCGTGTTAATAGTTAAAATCTACAGTAAATCTACAACGTAAAATTTAACATAGTGCCTAAGAATATGCAATTTTGTAAATTTATTAGATCCAATAATTTACACATTAATTTTAACGTCCCAATATCCAGTTTTATATTTTTTCTTCATGAATTTCTTTCTCTTTAAAAAAAGATACCAAACCATTTAATCTAATAAGTGACGGCTCCGTAATGTTAAGAAAACTTTAGCTAGAAAATAGGTGTAAATACTTTTTGCTATAAATACTAATGATAAATGTACGCTTAATCGATTTATTTTATTTATTCCGCAGCATTTTTTGTTTGTTTGTTTATAAATTACAATTTATTATTTCTTTTTTTTTTTTAATTTGAAAATAAATACTTTTTTATGGTTATTTTGAATTTCTCTTATATAGAAAATAATAATAATATATTATAAAATCACTATTAGTACAAATGTTTTGAAAAAAATGTATATAGATATTTAAAAAAAAAAAACAATCGGTGATATTGTTATTACATAGTATATACTTAATAATCGTTTATTATAATTGGTTAATTGGAAAAGATCTCTTTATAATTTTTATAATAAATATTTTTGTTTTTCCCTTATAGATCTTTTATATAATTATTAAATTTTTTTGTTGTAATTTAACCAAGACTTTCAACACAAGTAGTTACCAATGATTTTCCTTTAATCAATGTTTTATATTGCTCAGGAATTGGTTGTTCAGTCTACAAAATAATAATAATAATAATTTAAAAAGAAAAAATTTTATAATTAATAACAAAAATACATACATATTCCCCATTAGCACTTGGAATCAATACATTCATTTCAGATGATTTTGAACTGACAATTTCGACATCAAGAGAATCTTTAGAAAGATACATTTGGCAACCATCACTTTTATCAATTGAAATGGTTGGACATTTTTGAAGAACCTTTTTAAGAAAAATATTTTTTTACAACAAATTTTTTATTATATTCAGAAAAACAAAACTTACTTGCATTTGTACACTTTGACAATTTACAAATTCAATTGATGCAACAACTGAATCAAATAATAACGAACATTTTTTGCATGAGTCCATTACAACACTATTAATTTTACCTTTTACAGTTAATGTTGAATTTTCACATTTAAACATATAAACAACATTATTCATTTCAACTTGATCAATCAATAGGTTCGGATTAGATTTTTGATATTCCTTTTAAAAAAAAAAAAAAAAAATAATAATAATAGAAATATTAATTTAAAAAATTTTGATTTTTATAAATTTAAATTAATTTACAATTAGCCATTTTTTTCCATCTTTAGTGAAAACTGGTGGTTTATTAACTGGTTGTCCAGCTCCAATACCACCAGCTGAAACTGGTGTTTTAAATGGTGCTGGACCAGTTCTTAAAGTTGGATTTTTATGAGTTTGCATATCAGATGTTACTTTTTTCAAACCTACAACAAAAACAAAACGAAAAAAATATAAAATTTAATTGTAAAAATAATTAATAGTTAAAAAAAACCTTTCGTAATATCAGCACCACGATTAATTTCTGCAAATAAAGCACTACGCTCATCACCTGCACCACCCGAATTTAATGCCATTGCTGATAAATCTAATACTGGCGGTGGTGGTGGACAATTTGGTGGAGGTGGTGGTGGTGCACCACTACTGCCACCAGCATTACCTTTACCAGACCATACTAAGCCAGTTGTATGATATTGTTTTATATATTTTTGTAATTCAGTTAATGTTTGAACCCAGGAACGTGCCCATTCACCATGTTTTGGATCTTTTTCTTTCCAATCTTTTAAAACGCGATTTGTATAAAATTGACCAGCATCATTCATTTCTTTAACATGAGGACCGGGAGTTGGTGCCTTAAAAACAAAATAAAATTATATTAAAAAAAATTGTACTGAATGAATAGAAACTCATAACATAACAATAACAATTCAAATACTCACCACACAAACCCATCCAAGGGCTGGTATACTTTCGCTAATTGCCGATAAATGATTAAAAAAAGGCGATGTACGATTCTTTTCTCGGAAATCTTGAATAGCAGAAATTTGATCTGATGTTGGTTTAAGCAATTCCATTTGTTTATTTTGTGGTGGTTGAGCACATTGAGTTGCTAATGTAACATATTGAAGTTGAGCACTAAAAATATTTAACAAAATTAATTTAATTCATCATTAAAATGTATGTAAAAAAAAAAATATTAATATAACTTACTCAAATGCTTGTTTTACAAATTGAGCATGTTTAGCAACATCACCACCAATTTTATTTGATAATTGTAAATATTGTGATAATGGACCAACAACAATATCTTGATAACCAGTAACACTCATATTGATATCTTCTGTTAAATATTCGTCTAATACAGTTGGTATATTTTCTAAACTACCGTCACCGTCTTGTATAACACCACTTATTTCTTCTATTGAATCTTTTTTATAACTATCGTTAAATTCTTTTAATGAATTTTCAATACGATCAATACGTTTATCTAATGATGTTGTTATAGATAATTGTTCTTGTTGTTCTTCTGGTGGTAATGGTGGTAATTCAGCTGTTTCAATATCAAAACTTGTTAATTTTTTTTCAATAACTGAATTAAATGCTTTATTTGCTATTTCTAATTCACGGGCCGATATTGAACGTTCTAAACGATCAACTAATTTTTCCAAACGAAATACTAATTTTTCTAAATCACCGGCAATTGAACTATTCTTAAGATCTTGATCGCAGTCTATAAATATATAAGATAATAAAAATTTTAGGTTAAATTTATAATATACATAGATATAAATTTTTTAAATGAAATTTCCTACAAAATGAACACGATAAAAATAATTTAATTTGTAATTTTAATTTTATACCTGGATTATTACATGTTTTTATATCATGGATTATTAGGGTGCGACCAAAACAAGCACTTAATTTTTGACCCATTTACAAAACAACATTGTTTTTGTTAGAAACAATTTAAAAAAAAATGAATTCTTTTTTTTTTTGTATATTTTTAAAATAAACTTAAAAATTCTATAAATAAAAAAATTTTTCACCAGATATTTTTAACGTGAAAAAAAAAAAAATTTCCAACAAATTTTTAATTATAAAACATAAAAATATATAGCTATGTAAAATTGATATTTTTCTTTATGTCATCCAAAAGATACTTAAAATATAAATGAGTAATTGAATATAACGTTAATTAATTTTTTTCTTCTTCTTATTTACATATATGTTTATATATATATATATATTTTTATGTAATTATATTTTGAATTTAATTTGTTATCCAAAAAAGCTTTTCGTATTTAATATTATATTGATATTGAAAATTGTTTTATATGGTTATGGTTGTGCGAGCCAATGTACATATATTTTAGTAATGTGCTCACAAATATTAAAATATTACAGAGTGAATTCTAAATTTATTATCATCTTCAATTTAAATTAATTTTTAAAATATATTTGTTGACTTTAAGGAAATTATATTTATATTATTTTTGTCAACTTAAGACAGTAAAATAATATATATAAAGCTGCTGAAAATGGAGATCACATTTTGTCGAAAATTAATAAATTGGACAAGTAATTATTGCCGTGTTGCCCTGATTATTTGACCTATTTTATCAATTTATACTTAAAAACAAATATATTTTTTATTGTTTTTTAAGCTGAATTAAATTAAAATATACAAAATTATTGTGCTGAATAAAATTTGTGTGATGAACAAAATCTATTAACTATAGCTGAAACAAAAGATCACAAATTTAAAATTTCAATTAATTAATTAATCCATTGCAATTGCAGTATGGGACCACCAAAGAAGAAATTTTAAATCACTCAGTAGATCCGAAATACATTTATAATTATTTGTCGTTCTTATCGGTTTCTTGTACACCTACAGTGACAATCATAGTTTTATTAGAAGATTTAAATTTCTATAAAATTTTACACATACAAAAAATTGATTAGAAATTATTTATGATAAGATAAAGATATAAAAATTCTTACAAAATTCAAGTTAAAAATCCATATTGTTAAATAAATATATATTAAATAGATAAACAAAAAATTAGTTAATACTAAAAATAATTTTTCTTATGAAATATTATTTTAGAAATTTTAGAGATAAATGTTTTTTAAAGAAAACTAATAACAGCATTTTTATTTATAAATATTTAAAAAGCTTTAAACAAACAAGAAAATTGTTTATGTTTATTTACATAAATGTATAATTTTATATAAAAAAGCTTTTACTTTTAATGTGGATAATTTTCATTATCGAAACTACAATAATTAATATTTCAATAATACAGGGGAGTGGCATCATAAAAATTATAAGGGGTGGCTCATCTGTCTTCTCGTGGTGCTTAGTACGATAAGGAATGCAAAGAAAGCCCAAGCAATGTAATTCATAAAGCGAGTTAATGAAACTAAGACAAGAGCTGAATAACAACATTGTACATGTTATTCAGATTTGTCTCTGAAAGCTGAATAACTTTTTTTGAAAGCTGAATAACTTTTCTGAATGCTGAATAACTTTTTCTGAATGGTGAATAACTTTTTTCGAAAGCTGAATAATTTTTTTGAACGCTGAATAACTTTTCTTGTGCATTTTTACTGGCCAGCCTAAAGTAAAACGTCAAGCCAACAATAATTTCGAAGGTAATTTACAATTATAGCGATGAAAAATTATGATTTTAAATTATTTTTAAAATAAATATTTAATTTGAATCTAAAATAATATAGAAAAAAATTTATATTCTGCTGAAAACATCTGGTCCTTAAATTCTAACTAAAATTTATTATTTTTATATTCATATGCAGAGTAAATTATCATAAAATTGTACATCCTGGAAATAAATATATATAGTATAATATTGATAATCAGAAAATTATTGTGTTATTTAAAAAAATATTTAACTGGTGAACAGCATTGCATAAAGCAAATAAAAAAATAAATAAATAAAATAAAAAATATTTAATAATTTATTTTTTTGTTAACATAAAATTTGAACATAGATAACAATATAAATTTTTGGTATATAAAAGAAATTTAAATTTGATTATATATTTATATATAATTCATGCCCTTTTTTTATTAACACATTCCAAAATATATTAATAATATTTTATACAACAACAACAACTATAAAATTATCACCTTCACTTGCAACATCTGGTCCTAATGGATCAAAACGTACACGATGATCAACGGCTGCCTGAGCTGCCATTAACAATTCTGAATATAAACGATGACGTTTCATTGCTAATTCATCACGTCCAACAGGTGTTACAGGTGGTTCTAAAATTCCACCATATTCATTGCTAATGTTTTTTTTTATATAATTTTATTATATTTTAGTCGTTGACATAATTATGTTATTTAGTTATTAACATAAAATCTTATGGAATTTTTACAAAAAAAAAATTGTTTAAAAGTGAACATAAAGCACTTAAATGTGTGTAGGCGACAAAAATTATATACAATTTTCTTGAAAAAAAAAAAATATTTTTAAAATATAAAAATAAAGGTCAATGGTACTGGGACAATTAAAAAAAAAAGAAAATTATTATTTTCGTCTATTTGGTATTACATAAAAAATATATATTTAAAATTTATGAAATGTAAAAATATTTGGAAAATTTTTCTTAATTTATTTAAGCTGTCCTAAAAATAAATAACTTTTTAAAACTTTTAATATGTTTACTTGAATAGAAATACGAGAATATTATGAAACGAAAATTCAAGTTCTTGAAAATATTTTCCGAATATTTAAATTTACCAAAAAATTGCAAAGTAATTTTAGACGTAATAATTATGTAAAATATTTGAAATAAAATTATCATTTAGAAAAGTGAATGTTCTAAGAAAATAACATGTTACACCGGTGGAACAAGTTCTAAAATACATTTTTTAAAAATATTATTAAAAATTTTTTATTGTACCGACCTATTAGTTTTGTTCGATGACTGGACTGAAGGAGTTAAAAAATAATAATTCGTATCCATAAATACAATATTTCCCCGTCTTTTGAGTCGTTCTAAATTACTATTCTTAGGTCCTTAGGAAGAATAGATCAGAGCAAGCACTTATGTAGCCTACTTTGTTTAGGAATAATAAATTTAATTGAGATCATTAATTTATCTGATAGAAGGGAGGTTAAATGAAAATTATTTAAATATAATTTCTCAATAAGATTAATTGAAAAGGTCTATTCTCTTGATTTTTGGCATGAAGCTCTTCGTAAACTAGAGTAGTCAACCAGACTTGTTTATTCTAATTCCTTTGATCATTTAACAAAGCTGGGGTATACTTTTGTTCAACAATTATTACTATTTTTTTTTTTTTTAAATCCATATACAATAAATATATTTAAAATTTAAAAGTATATTACGTTGCATATAATCGATCCTCATTAAACCATTCTGGTAAAAATCCAAAATATCCTTGAAATGAACCACGTTTAGCAATATATGGTGCACACATATCACCTCTAGGTACTTTTGGTGGTATAGAATCTGAGAATACTTCATCATCATCAACAGATGGTAAATCTGATGATGGTATTACTTCTGTACTATCATTAATATTAACTTTTTTTCTAATTGATGATTTTGATGAACTACGACGTGATATACAACTTTTTGTTGGTAAATCATTATTATTATAATAATATATTGATGTATCATTACTTTTAGTTATTTCATCATTTTGTTTAAGGCAACCTGATGGTATTATATCAGTTGTTGTTATATCATTAGGCACAGATATTTTTTTTATATAATTATTATGATTATTTGTAAAACTGCATTGATTTATTGTATCACTTGAATTATTTTTATTATCAAATTGTTGATCATTTTCATTATTTTTTAATAATAAATTATTTGTTGTTGTAGATTCATCGTCATTATTAGTAATTGCTGAATTACTACTATCACTTTTTATTCGTTCTGTAAAAATGTTATTTGATATTTGTTTGTGAAATTCGTTGAGAATTAAAAATTAAAACAAATTATAATAATTTTTTTTAAATGAAAATTATTTGCAAAATAAATAATTGAAATTTAAATAAAAAGAATTAGCTATAATTAATTAATATTGCTTATTAGCTGCATTTTGTACAATTTTCGTGATTAAACTAATTTTTAAAAATTATATACTAATTTCTTACTTATTTTATTTAGAATAATAATTATTAAAACTTGTGTGAAATTTGCATTTAAATGTGCTGCCCAAAGTGAGTTTATTTATTTACAGATAAATTTAATTATTATCATTGTACCGTACCGTATATATATTTTTAATTTTACAAATTCACATATTTTATAATTACCAAAAATTGGTATACAATTTATAATCAAAATTGTTGTCTAATTGGAGACAAATTTTATTATAAATAAAAGTCATTGAATTTGAGTCAAAATTTCTTTTAACTTATGTTAACATTTTGGTATTATCTGTTATATTTAATGCTTAGTAATAAATTTTCTAATTGCTGAATTATATAATAAAATGAAAAGTATTGATTTGTTTTATAAGTAATTATATAAATTATTTTTTTTTTTTAAATAAACAAAATGTATTTTTAATCTTTAGAAAATCATCACTACATATAAGTATTTTGTTTATCATTCTTGATTTTTTTTATTATATAAAGAAGTTGGAAATTATTAGTCATTGATTTTAATTTGAATATTTTATTAATATTAATGGGAATGATATTATCGTGATTAAGTTTTTCTATTATAGTCAAATAATATGGTATTTAATGTAAAATTAATCTTAATATACATTTTGGTAACAAAATAAATATGTATAAACAAATCACTTGAAAAATGTTTAAAATTTCCAGAGAATTTTATAATTTATTAAGAAATTTCTAAGTAATGAAAATAATTATTTAATTTTTACGAAAAATCTTTGTTTATATTTTAGGAATTGAATATGTTAATTATTCTAAATTGATTTATTTCAAATTTGGAATTTTTTAATTATTCTAAATTGATTTATTTTAAATAGAATATTAGTTTTTTCATAAATTTAGATTTTAAATTTTTGGCATTTGTAAATAATTTACCATTGAATTGTGATCATTAGAGATCACTTTTAATATGTAGGAAGGAATTACTGAATGAATTCAGCTCATGCTGAATTATTTATTTAATTTATTTATTGATTTTCTTTTTAGTGTTTTGAAATTAAATTAACTAATTAGAGTTGACTTTTTGTGAACTCATAATATTCAGCCTAGAAATTTTGATATTATGCAAAAAATAATTAAAAATATAACTTAATAAAATTATAAAAAATATGTACAAAAAGAAGAGTAGAAAACTTAAAAAAATTATAAAGCAAAAATTAAATTCTTTATAATAATAATATATGATTTTAGGTATACCATTATTCGTTATTAGGGCGGTATTTATCACTTCTTTATTATCTATTTCGTTTACATCTTTCACATTTGTTGAATCATCTTTTAATCGTATTATCGTAAAATTTGTAGTTGAATCATCATTATTTTTCTTATTTATTATATCATGATTATCATTTTCATTATTTTCTTCTAATTGTTCATTTTTTGGATCATCATTTAAATCTTTTTGATTATTTTTATCTTTCTTTTTATTATCCTTTTTACCACCACTACACCGGCAACAGGAAAACATACTGGCACTTTTTATATAAATTTATTTTTACTTAACATTCTTTAAATATTATTATATTTGGCTAAATCTATTTTATTACACAAAATTTTTCACATTTAAAATCATAATTAAAATTTAATTTTCAAATCAAATACAATTTTTCTTTTTTTTCAAGGTTTTATTAAAAAATATTATCGTTAAATTTATAATGTTCTAAATCTAAATCAAGGATGTTATGTATGTACTCACAATATATTCCAAGTACATTGAACTCCTTTTTAAAAGTTCAGAAACATCTAAGGATGTAAGAAAAACAAAGTTTTATTAAAAAAAAAATTAAATGACTAAGACTTTCAAAATGTCCTTGGAAGAAAATTCATTTGATTTGAAAGAAAAATATATATTTTAATCGTATAAAAATTTCACTTTTTCTTGGTTAGTTTCAAATTCAAGTCACTATTTATTTATAACCATTTAAAATAAATTCCATTAGTAATAATTAAAACTAAACTATTTTTTTTCCTGTCTAATATCCTTTTATTTATTATCTACTTGAAATTTATTTTATTTAACAAAATAATAAAATTAAGTAGAGGAGATCCTTAGTTAGATTATAAACAAAAAAAACAACAAAAAAGTGGAAAAAAATGGGTCAATAAGTAAACGCCCGGATCTTTAAAAAAAAAAAACACATATACTAAGTAAAGTCCCAGGACTATAAAGTAATTGTAATAAATTTATGTTGAAAAAAATTTTTTTTTTTGGGCGAGGATATATTTTTGTTTTTACACATAAAATGCCGAACCTTTTTTTTCTGTCTTATCTCATATGTCTAAGTAAAAAAATTGATTCAAATAATTATTTTAAAAATTTAACATTTGATTAAAAAATTAATTTAAATTTACTCTTTAAAACTTGTTTAAAAAACACTTCTTTTTTTAATTTTTACAATTTTCCAAAGAACTAAAATTTAAATTTAAATTAAAAGGATATTATCATTATTTTTGATAAGAGGGAAAATATCTTTGTTAACACAATGTTGATAAGAATTCCAAAAATATTTTACAAAATTATTTTTTATAATTTTTCAAAGATAAGTAAGTATATTAAATTGAATTTATATTTTTTTGTATATTATGGAAATTAACTAAAAGAAATATACAAACGAAACAGAAGAAGACAACGCACAAACTATTTGAGAAAGTTGTAATTTTTTTTTATTTAACATAAAATTTTCTGCGCAATTTTTATTTTAATGTTTTTGGTAAATGAAAAATCTTTTCTAGTTGTGTTGTAGATAGACATTAAAATGTTTTGTAAAAACAATTTAAAATATATAAATAAGGGGAAAACAATAAATTTGAAAAAATCTATTGAAGAGTAAAATAGAAAAATATATATAATATTACAGAATTTCTTCTTTCACATGCGTACTATTTAGTTTGGACTTTCTTTGGAGCTTTTAAGGGTTTGTAATATTTTATTGTTAAAATCCTTGACTGTGAAATTGGGTAAAAATTTTACAATCGGTAATATCTGAGACTTTTTGTGAAATTCCGTGAATTGTGCAATTGAAAAAATCTTTCCAATTCCTCATAGGAAATATCGTACAGCAATGTAGCATCATCATGCTTCATGGAAATGTCGTAAAATCTGAAAAAAATAAAAAAACAAATTCGATATTCTTCTTACTCATTCGTTATCTACACTTCATTCATTACTACTATTTCTTTGCCAATATCTCTGCTAAGCAAAGGTATACCGAAATTTATTATTAAAATATGGAAAAAAATCGAAATTCAATTAGTTTCCACCGAGATATAGCTATGGCTTTATTCTTACTTAACATTTTCTGCATAAAATTATTATTATGGAAGTTACAAGAAAAATTAAATTCTCACAACCCTTCTATCTTATTAAATATTTAAATCATGTTTTCAATGCCATTTCAAGAAATATTCAGGAGAGGTGGAAAATAATTTTAAATTTAATGGTCATATACAATATAGACAGCATTCAAAACTGGACGAAAAAAAAACCGACAGAGTGTTATTACTTAGTTTTATATTGTTCTTTATGATACTCAATTTAACCATTTGGTATAATAACAAAGTTTTGTGAATATTTTTTTATTATAATTGCAGTAAGAACTGAAAATTTATTTATTTATTTTTTATATTTTTTTTATATGACCATAGCGTAGAGCACGTGTATATTAAAATTGGGGAATTAGTATTTGCCTCTGTAGATTTGCGCATTTTAAAGAAATGAGAAATAATTTGTATATAATAGTAAAAACATTTATAATAAACAAGAGGGTTCAATGGTTCTGATTAATAAATATATATATATATATATATATAAATATTATAAGCACGTTTACATTCATAATTCCATTTTGTGTTACATCAGAGACAGAGGAGGATATTGTTGAAGTGGTTTTTATACAAATTAAGATACAATTTTTTATTTCCACTAGACTAGATAATAGTAGATATTATGTATTTTATTAATAGATGAATTTCACACTTGAAAATAAATAAAATTATATATTGAACATCAAATTTCTGATAACAATTTAAATTATTTTTTTAAACGCAAGCGCAAAATCAACCACACCTTGTATTTTAAGTTTTCGTTATTATTTTCATTGAAAATTTCAAATTTAATTTTTTTACAATTTCGATTATATTTTCGGGATTAAATATTTAAGATTGTAGTACTAAAAAGAAGAAGAAACTATTTAAGAATTGATAATTATTGTAAATTAATAAAGTTTTCATAAAAAAAAATTCTGCGAAAAGAGATGACTTTAAAAAGAAGATGAAAAGAATTAATCCTACAATTAATATAATTTCTATAAAACGTTAAAAGCAAAACTGTATAACGATTTTAATTTTAGTTTTCACTCTAATGAATTCATATACAATTCGAAATTTATCGTGTAGCTAGAAGAAGTTAATGAATAGTTTTTTATATCCTACTTTTTGTAGTGTTTTAATCAAGTTCAATGAAACTTGGATTAAATACTAAATACTATTACTTTCAAGTATTTATTTATAATTTATAAATTTGATTATTTTTAAAATTTATTATTTAAGGTTAGAGAAAACCGATAAATACAAAACAAAATTCAAAATTTAATGTGTTAATATATTATTACAAGTTTAAACTATTTAATATCCATGAAGAGAAAGAAAATGGTACATGTACGATGTACAATATTATAAACATAAATTTATAGTAAATACAATAGTAAACATACAATAGTGAAAATGAGCATCTACTAATTTTCACCAATAAACTTGATTAAATAAATGGTAAACTAATACTTTTCTGTAAAAAAAAATTATTTCGCTTTTATGGTTTCATAAAAGATATGCGATTACTAATAAACTTTTTGAGTACAATGGAATCCAGAGAAGTTGTGTTTAAGACTGATCATCGAAGAAGATGAAGATGTATGAATTAGGTTTATAGGTTTAACAGATATTAATATACAACAAAAAGTAATTATAAATCTCGTCATAATAAAATTCAATAAATGAATACTATATTAATGTAGTGACAAATTGTCGTCAATTAACTTTATATTTATATCTAACGATCTAAAGCTTTAAAAAAATGTTCTATTTACAAATTAATTTATATAATTACATTTACTTTCTAAATTTACATTTATATTCTAAATATTATCATAAAAAATATTATGCCAAAATTTTTTGTTTACATCATAACAAAGCTTTAGTTTTTTTTGTTAACATTGAAATTAATCTAATTAACATAATGACTTTGTTAGCTCATGACAAATATATATGTCGTAATTCGTAATGTCTAATTACTATTAATCTCTGTTAAAATAAATAAAAAGTGATTCATTCACATTTAGATAGAGATTGCAAAATTAAATTAATGATTAATCATTATTTTTTTTAGTAGCTCACCAACCAGTTCTGAATTATATACGAAATGATTAAAGTTTTGTCCCAGGCGAAGAGTGTTTTATTAATCATTATTTTAATTCATAATTGGAATAAATCACTTTTATAATAGTTTTTTGTTTAAGTATTATTTTAAATTTAATATAAATTAATTTGTATTGCCATATTTAGTAATAAATATTTGATTTAAAATTACCAAAAAATAATAATTATATTTTCTATCTATATGATATGAAATCAATCGACTGAATAAATTTACAATGTGAAAACGAATCATAAAATAAATCATCAGATCTATTTAATATTTTATATTAATACTATATTAATCTCAAATGCAACTGGAATTATGTTATAATATACGATATATGTTATTGCATTTTTAAGAGCAAGTTACAGGTCGTTTAACCATAACAGCAGATTGCGTGAGTAAAACCTTGATTCCGGTCAAATTATACTATAATATATTGTATATACACAGATATAATATATAATCTGTGATTATATACAACATAAAGTACCCGACTACGTTTGATATATAGATACCATATACATATGTTGTATAATATAATGTATATACTATAATATACATAATCATATAGTTAAAAACTGTTTTCATGTTTCCCCCAGATTGATAAGATATATAAATCATTAAAAACTTATTAGATTTTTATGTTACTTTAATTTGTTCTTGTACAAAAAAAAATTTAAGCACAAAAATTGTATAGAAGAAATTTAGAAACAATATTTTTATTTTATCTTTTTTTATATTAAAATTATGTTATTAGTACACGACAGCAAAAAAATATAAAATGAAGGAGGTATCTAAAAATAAAGATTTTGATTTTGTTTTTAGCAATTGGAATAAAAATTGTCAATGACTCAGAGGTCATATATAATATCTATAAAATATAAAATTATTATAGAATCTAGAAATTATTACCAAATTATTATATCACAAAAAGCTTTTTTTTTATTTGGATAAAATATAAATTTTTGTTATTTATTTATTTATTTAATTTTATTGTATACCGGCGATATTAAACAATTGATTACATTCTGACTTTAAAATAGTTAAGAATTTACTTACCTTAAAATGTACTTTTATTGTGGTAGAAAATAGATGATTTAAAAAAAAAACTTTTATTATTTTCACTTAAAAGTTTATAAATTTATTATCGTTTATAAAAAAATGTTTTAACTATTTATTTAATTAAAAATCTACTATCTACTATATAATAATTGTTAAACGCTTTGTGTAATGAAATATTTTTCTGTGTTTAAATGGGTGGGGGAGCCAGTTTGCAACTGAGAACACTAAAACAATATTTTTGACAACATTGGAAAAAGATTTACAAAATGCTTTCCCGGAGGTTTTTATTAATAATGCTTTCCAATCAGTTAGATTACAGGAACAAATTATACGCTTCAGAATTCAGAACAGAAACAGAAATAAACACTAAAATTTTGAATGTTCAACTTCAGCGTGTTCCATTACACGACGGGCGTCGCAACTGCGTCTGATATGAGAAGGAACTGAAACTGAACAGGAACCTTAAATGAATTCAGTCATCGTCATGGGACGAACATTCAGAATATATGATACACAAACGAGTTGCCAATCTGCTGCTGTGCTGCATGCATAACTGACATCTAGTTAGGTTCCTCCCGGCCTGTTTGATTTACCTAGTTTCCATGTACAGAGTTGAGTTGGGTTGAGTTGAAATGGGGTTGAAATGGAACCATCAATTATTCGTTCCATTCCAACTCAACTCAACTCAACCCCTGTTTCCATGCACGCTAACTCGAGTTCAACTCGAGTTGAACTCGTCATGGAAACAAGGTAATTTTGTGACTTCGAACAGGATCGATCGGTAAGCTCAAACATGTTTGATTAGAAAGAAGGAATGGAAAAAAAAACAAGAAAAAATAAAATATCTTTTTTTTGCATTTATTTCAAATTTTTTGATAAACCACAATTGTAAAAAAAATTAACAACTATTCAGACAAAAAAAGCATACAAAACTATATTGTACTTAAGTTTTAATTAAAAAAAAATAACAAAAGAGAAAAAAAAAATATTTTAGAGTTTTGTGCTAATTAAATAATTTTAAATCTATTATTTTTATCTTCTATATTTTTTTAATGTTTTCATTTTTCTTAAAATTTATCAACAATAAAAAGAATCAATCTTATTAAAAATAAAAAATTATAATCTAAATTTATTTATTGACTAGAGTCTAGAGTGTATGAGAAGCGAAATATTGTAAATTGTTTATAAATATATTATTTAGAAAATGAGAATAGAGAATTAAAAGCTCGATTTAGATGTTTAAAAATGATTTTTATGAAACAATAATTATGTGTATGTAATTTAAAACTATTGTAAACTGACTTTTAATGAAATATTTTTAACACTTTTATATCTGAACTCGATTTTTTGGAGTACACAATTACAATTTCACTTCTTACACAAGATAAAAGTTATTTGTAACCAAAAAAAATTTTTTTTTTAGAATTGTGGAATAAACTAATTTATAATTCTACTTGTACTTTATAATAAAGTATTTTACTTTCAACTTTTAAAATACAAATTGTACCAAGAATTTAAAATTTTAAGCTTATTTTAGAATAATGTAAAATAAAATTTTAAATTTAAATTTAATTTTACCAACAATTATTTTCAATATTTTGATAAAATATTACATCAAACATTTTTAAATTTAAATTTGTTATTATTTAATATTGGAATGATGGAAAAATAACGTTAGTTTATTATAATTTTTATGTATATATATGTAGTTTTTGTTTTAAGTAATTAACAAATTTTATTACTTAACTAACTTTTTAATATATTCTGATTTTTTTTTTAAGTTTAAGGCACCATATATTTAATATTTTTGAATTTATTTATACAATTGATTAAGATATATTTTTGAACTAACACTTTTGTTTATATTTTGAATATTGTGCAAATGACTAGTAGTAGTTTTTATTTATGTATATTGTAAACCAATAAAAATGAAATTCAAAGATTACTAAAAGAAATTTGTATGAAAATATTTGAATCACAAAGATCTAATATAAAAAAAATGAACTTATTTTTTATTTATATTTGTGTATAATTATTTTTATTGGGTATTCTAAATATCAAAAATATTTAAAAGCCAAATACTATAATCGAAACTAAATTGATTTTCCGATAGACTTTTATCATTGATTAACTACCAGTAGGTACTACGATTTCTGTTAATTATATAATTTTACTCTTGTGAAATTAAAATCATTTTCGAAATACCAAATTTAAAATATGTTTAATAACTATTTGGATAAAAGTATTTAATAAAATATATATTTAAAGTACAAAAATGAAATATTAAATAAGTAATTAAAATTTATGATATATAATTACAATCAGAAATTTTTAAAATTATTTATTTAGAATAATCAGTTGAATACTAAATCTACATATTTCAAAATTTAACCATAATTAATATCAACTATAGATTCTGTCCTAATTTACAAAGTAATATCATAAATTTGATTTGAATATAAAACATATAATATATATTCATATTCGACATTTTATGTAGTATGATTTTTAAATTTTGTGCGTATTAACATATTTATCAAATTTAAATGCTATTGATAGTTGTAGAAAATTTACATATATATGTATCTATATTTTTATATCATACACAAATTCTATATTTTCTAGATTAATAATTATGTAAATTTTTCACTTTTTTTACTTATTATTAAAATCTTTTGATGCTTAAAATTTAAATTTTAAGAATTATTTTTGAATTCTTATTATACATAAACTCTTTGTATGTAACTTTGATCCTGTCAAAAATATTATCATATACAAACTTTTACTTTAAAATTATTTGATCTAATAGAAACTTCAATATTTAGTTTTTTCAATGTTTGCAAAAAAAAACAAAATTTTTTGAACGTAAGTAATATCTGTCTCTTAAATTCATAATTTATATAGATCATGAAAGTTCACCAATTGGTGCATTTTGTAACCACAAATCATGAATGAAATTATATAAATTATCGCTAACAGAAACCTAAAAAAATATTAAGAAAATATAATTAATTAACGATATTTCCGTATTGCTTATTAATTTCATGAATATACCTTGTAAGGTGTAGGATTAAGTGTTCTCTTATGATCATTACGTAATGTTTTTAAACTAGCTTGTACTTTATCTCTTACTTGTTCTAATGTTGGTATAGTTTGACAAATTATACCATCTTTCCAATAAACTTTATATAATGATTCAACACGTGATGGAATAACATAAGCTCTTTTAGATTCTTGGAATGGATGACGACAAAGTACTTTTTGCCCTACATATGGTGGAGGTTCACTAACTTTTTGAAGTAAATCAATTAATGCATGACCATCTGCACTATATAATCTGGAATTTATTTATATAAATTTAATTAAAGAAAACTCTTATTAAATAAATTTCATTTACCTATAAGCATTCTTATCACCTGGCATAGTAACTTTTTCAACATCTTGACTTAATTTTATTCTAGCTTGTCCATTTATTTCAACTAATTTATAAACACATCCAAGAGCTGGTTGTCGTTGGCATGTTACTATTATTTTAAAGAAATTTATTTACGAAAATCAATAAAAAAAGTTATAATATAAATATTATATAAACCAACCTAAATGCGTTCCAATACCAAAACAATCAATTTTATGTCCCTGTTCATTTAAACTTAAAATTGTTTCTTCGTTAATGTCATTTGATGCAACAATTGTTAATGTATTAAACCATGGTATTGTAAAACGTTCAGCAACCTTTTCAAATGTCTCACGTGCTAAACAAGATAAATATGCTAAATCACCAGAATCAATACGTATACCAACAGCTCGATATCCCAAATCATTTAGCGCTAATGCTACAGCACAAAAATTCAATAAACCACTCCTACAAATAAAATTATATTTACGAAGAAAAAATACTTTATTAGTTTTCAAAAAAAATAACATTTTAAAACTAAATTGATTTATATAAATTTTGTTTTAAATAAAACAGAGCATTTGTGCAATCGATGAATATATATTAGTTTTCAAAAAAAAATGCTTTATTGTAAGCACTAAATTGAATAATTGCTGTATCAAAAAATTTTCTTTAATCAATGTTGAGAATGTGTAATAAAGTGTAAATATAAATTAATATTTAAATATTTATATTAATTATAATGTAGAAATAAAGAGTGTTAGCATATCGTTTTTATTATAATTTATATTTTAGACGTTCACTGAATATGACACAAAAGAACAAATAGACGAAAACGATACTATGAAACTGGACTATAAACCAAAAATATTTTATTTTGATACATATCGATACTTAAGTAATGAAACAATGAATATCAGGCAACTATAAATTTTGATTTATATCGGTATGCCAACACCAACAATGATAATTATTATAATATATTTTTTTATAAATATTCTTCTCCATTCAAAAGCTCATACATAGCTTAATTAATTTGGAGATAAAAATATAAATAGTAAAAAAATTCCAATAAGTTTGTAAGCCATGCAGTGCTATCTCTCGGAATTTAATCTACAATTTATGATGAATGATGAAGAATGAATAACGAAATGTATTTTATACATAATATTAAATTTTAAAATCTAATGTGAAATACAAATTATTTTATGAAAATAACAAAACTATAAAAATTTTGTATTATTGGTTATAAAAAATAAATAAATACGATGATATAAATTTTATTATAAATTATCAAGTAAATATTGTTAGAATTTAAATATTCTGGAGTCATTCAAAAATATTGAATTTTTTTTTAATTAATTCACTTTTAACCACGATTTTTTTTTTTTTTTTAGTTTTTAGTTACATACCTTTGCCAAAATTGTGCCGGGAAGTCATTTTTTATTTTAGTTCAATGTTTTTCTATTATTATTATTATTATTTTTCTAAATTAATACAAACTGACATTTTCCAAAAAATAAACAAAAATAATAAAACTGTTACATAAAAAAAAACAAACATTTTAATTATTATTGGTAGTCAATGATGAATGAATATTATTAAGAATAAGATATGAAAGAAAAATAGAAAAAGAAAACAAGATTAGTTAAAGAAAGAAAATGCAGATAAATAATTTAAATTAAAAATTATTATATTTTAAAAAATAACGTTCCATTTATAGTTATTAAATTTGTGAATTGGATTTTCAATTTAGCATTATATTCTGTCCTAGACTGTAAATATTTGATAAACATTAACCAGTACACATTTTCTATTTCAAACGTTATTTTTTGTATAATTTAAAATATAATTAAAGTAGTTGATTAGTGCTACTACTTTAATTATTCGCAAAATAAGTTATGATATTTAAAAAATTTGAAATAAATATTTCAGTACTATGTAAATAAATTCTACAATTCCATAATTAAATATAGTTTTTTTATTACTTATAAATTAATAATTATAGTAATTTAATTACTTAATGTGTTTCATTAAATATCAGTGTAGAATATTATATAATTAAAATTAAAATTTTTTTTTACATAGATCAAATAAATTGATCTAATAAATTCAACAGTACAATATTTCGAGAATTTATTAATATATACAATTAATTAGTGCTGCAGAAATAATAGACAGAAAAGTACTATGTACTTAATATTCGTATACAATAATAACTTATATCGTAATAACGTTTATATAATCACACAATTGTGTATTTACAAATTTGATTTACAAAAAAATTGAATAAATAATTTTTAATTTAATTCTTAGTATAAAATGTTATATTATAAAAAAAAAAAACAAAGTAAGTAATTAGAAATTTAGAAATAAAAAAAATAAAAAATAAATTAAATTAAAAAAAAAATTGTCATGCATCATTGACTGCATTCTTTTTCTTTTATAAAATGAAATTTAAAATGAGATATTTCATAATAATTTCTATTTTAAAATAATAAAAAAAAAAATTTACCTGAATGACTTCCCAACAAATTTTAGCATATCACGTTTTTGGTGTCTTGGAATTATATTTTCAGAAAATCCATTCTTTGCACCATTTAATTTATTTTTATTTAAAAATAATCCATTTGTTTTAATAATATCACAATTTTTATTATTGCAATTATCATTATTATTATTATTATTATTGTGACTTATATCATTTTTATTTATTAATTCTCCGATATTTAATAAATTATTTAATTGCAAAGAATCTATAGATGATGATTTACTACTAGTTCCATTTTGTATTATTAAAGAAGAATTTTTTTCATCTGGATTTGTTTGGCTGTGAAACAAAATTATTTTCATTTTCTTTTTGGTTAAGTATTTTTTCATAACTTACACAAACAACACATTTAAAAATATATTAGAATTATTTTTTTTTTTAAAAAAAATATCCCAAAATACAATAAATTAATCATAATTAAATTTTGAATTTGAGACAATTATAACAAAAATATAATTAAGAAAAATAAAAATGGTTAAATCATTATTAAGTCAATAGCAAAATTTGTTTTTGATAATAAAATTATTCCTAGTTATTATTTTAAAATCAATTCAATATTAATTTCAAAATATAAATTATTGGAGATTATTGTCTGTACTTGATTAAAATATGTTATATATATAAATAACAAGGGATGAATGATAAATTATGAAAGATGATATTAAAATGAAATGAAATTTGATTGTATTCACAATTTTTTTTTTAAATGTATATATATAATTGAGAAACCGAGAGATTTTTTTGCCTAAAAGCTAAATACCTCTTAACATCATACGTGTCGACAAGTGCCATAAATCCATCGGGGAATGCAATTGCAAATGATACCATTGCAGCTAATTCGCCTTCACTAGATTCTTCAGTTGATATATCTAAAATATGTGATAATGATTGACGATGTACAACAGCATGTTCTAATAAATCTTTTGTTTGTCCTAATAAAAATTTAGATAAATAAAATTATAATAATTATATTATATATATTTAAACTAACCACTTGATTTATGTTTTAACATTCGTGTTTTTAGATCAGAAATTCCAGAAAATGATGTTATATAGGCATGAGCATGTGTACCCTTAACTGGTATACCAAATAATTTACCAGCTAAAACATTTGAGGTTCCATCAAAGCCACCTAAAATTATGCAATATACGGACATAAAATTAAAATTTATTATTTTTTTTATTGGCAATTTTATTATTTATCAATTTAAAATTTATTTTAAGTTCATTTTTTTAAATTTTAATTTCAATCAAACTGTCAGATAGAAAAGCATTTATTTCGGTATAAAAACAAAAATTTATATAACATAATTTTCATAACAAGATCAAGGATATAATTATACAATCGAAATTTTTATTTGAATATTGATAAAAAAGAAATTCCAAAATTTTTTAGTATTTTTATAACCTTCATTGAAGGTTTCAATTTCTTATTTTAATAGTATATATATACATAATAATTTCATTTTTAAACCTTTGCATGATAAAATGATTTATGTGTGTCATTCTTATAGATGCGAAGTTAAATATAATAACACGTTTTTTCAATATAATAAATTGAATTAACAATAATAATATTTATTGATTGTCTAACATCAAAAATATCAATTTTGCAAGTTATATTATTTTTATGATATATTTCTGGAAATATTTGTATACCAAATTTCATATAATTACATGATTTTTTCCCAGTAAATTTGTATAAAACAAATTAATTACTAAGTAACAAAATAAATGGGCATACACAATATTTCTCTCAGACTAAAAGCATGAATTTAATTGTATATTAAAAATTAACGATTAAATTATAAAGTAGACAAAGTATATCGACTTTTGACCTAATTTCTATAATTTTTTATATATATTGTGAAATATATCCTTTATACATTTTTATTCATCACTGGGAATTTCCTAAAATATTTCATTGCTTAGTCACCATCAGAATATAAATTTTAAAACTTTATGAATGCTTATTACCCTACACTACAGAATATTATTTTGCTGATATATTTATTATATAATTTTGAATTTAATAATAATTAAGTATTTAAATCGTTATATCGATATAAATATTTGCTGCTAGGCAAAAAAAAACAATTTTCAAAATATTATAGTTTTTTTAGAGAGACAACACACAATAACAGCTATAATTTTATGTAGTTATAATAAAAGCTGTAGAATATCTCAGAGGTAGTTGTTTTATTTTTTTAATCGTGTCAGTAAAACAGAAAAGTATATATTTTTCACCTTTAAAATGAAACATATAAACAGTAAATAAGTTATCGGTAAACACGATCAATAACTAAAAAAACTTATACCTGTACACACGATATTAAATATAATATATGTTTAATTTTGCTGACTTTGTAAAAAAAAAATTAATAATGGTACAGAATGGCACCAATTTTTTTTTAGGTTCTTTTTTTCTATTCAAATTTATATCATATGTGAATGTATGACGGCAGCATTTAATTCTTAAAAGTTTTTTGTTTTTTAAATAAAATGTCCAAAATAAATTGAAAAGAATTTTTTTGTTATATAAAAATCTGCAATTAATCGTGTAATTTTTTCTTAAAACTGTCGAAGTTTTGTTTTTGCATAAGGAAATTATAATTTATGGCACAGTCATGAATAAATTTAAACGATTTGCAATTAAAATTAAATATATATATGTAATAAAATATGAAAAAAGTTTATGAAAAAACTTTTAGCATATTTTTTTCTTCGAATAGTTAAAATTTTACTAAGAAAGAAAAATTATGATAAATTAATATTTTTATATATATTTCAGAATAAAATTATATTTTCTGTTCATATATTATAGTTTGTATTATAAATGTCTTAGCTATCAATGCAATGAATAACAACAAACCAAATTAAAACTTTTTGTCTTTACTCTAATTAGTTTGCATATTTTCAGGCGAACTTTAATTATATTATTTATTCATTTTAACATACGATATTATTATTCCATATAAATAATATACAAATAAACTATATATAAAAACTATTTAATAATGAACATATAAAATCCTTTTTTCATGGAAAAAAATATATATAAGTATATATTAAATTTAAAAGTTATAATAAAAAAAATGAGCAATTTTCCACCTAATTTTATGCGGTATGCGAAACAATTTGTATTTTTAAAGTTAATTATTTTAATGGGAATTAAGCATAAATGTAATTCGTTTTATTACTTTGATAAAATATGTAGTAAAAAATAAAATTGGTAATATTAAGATGTAGGTGAAAAGTAAAACTTTTTATTTGAATATTAAAAAAGTTGACTGGCGGCTGTCGAAAAATATGAAAATAAAATTTTGCAAATTTATTTACATATATTTTCATGAAATAAGGAAGGCCAATTACGAAGACGAAATTAAATTTTCGATATGTAATATTCCATCATTAGGAAACAATCAATATTTTCGGATATGATGGATTTCATATCTTAACAATTTGCCTATTATCTTACATTTCCAAAAAAAAATCAAAGAATCAATTGTAGCGACAGCATGCTAAACATATATGTGACCTTCATACATTTTATTTATTACATATATGTTCGATTATTGTTTCATAAAGGATTTTACATGTGTCATAATATATATTTTTATATATACATATATTGTAATGTTTTGCTGTGTTGTTGTATAAAACATATTAAAATTTGGGATTTTTTTTTTGTTTACGAAGGTTATACACCTTCTTTAGTAACTCTATATATAATATATTTTTTTATTATTGCTATTTGAATAGCAAGGTTATTTATTTTGATAAACACGATATATACATTATTGATGAAATTGTTAATATATAAAATAAAATACATATTAAGTATAAATCATGAAACTCATATCATAACCGAGGACTAAACTATTTCAAAATTATCGCGCTATTGGAAATTTTTTGAAAATCTATCTATATAATTGTTACAAAAATAAATATATAATTTATATGCCAAATTAACATACCAACATAAGAGTATTTCGAAGCTGACAAACCACCATCAGGTCCTTGAGCACGTCTTAAACCAAATTCTAATAATTTAATATTTTTACCAGCTACCATACGATATCGTGCAGCATTTGTTGCCATTAAACTAAAAAAAACAGAATTTATCATATTTTAATAAAAAAAATTATTTAAATAAATTAATTTTTTTTTAATTACCTTGCATAATTAACAAGTGTTAATAATGTTGTTTCTAATAACTGAACAGATATTAATGGACCAACAATTTTCATTAATGGAACCCTATTATTTACCGATAATTAAGAAAAAGATGATTTTTTAATTATCGTCATTATAATTTAATTAGAAAATACAATTATACCTGGGAAAAACTACCGAACCTTCATCAAGTGCATATACAGTAACATCTTTAGCATCTAAATTACGTAAAAATTCAAAAAATGAATCTTCAATTCCTTCTGGTAATGTTTGTTTTAAATATTCCATGTCTAAAAAATTATAATAAAAAAATTTAAATTAAATATTTGGTTTTTTATTAAGAACCATAAAAAACTTACCACTATCAGAATAATGAAAATTTTCCAGAAATTTTAAACATTCTTCTAATCCAGCAAAAATAGTAAATTCACCATGAAATGGACTTGTTCGAAAAAATAAATCAAAAACACTTTGATCATCTGTTTTGCCAGATTTCCAATATGCATATGCCATTGTTATTTGATATAAATCTGTAATAGAAATATTCAATTAAAAATCATGTATAGGAGATGATATTCAATTTAAAATCAATCATATAATAACTATATTGTAATTTATTCAATTTTTTCTATTATTTCTGTTAATTAGTTTTTCTGAAATTTTGTATTTGAATAATAAAATACTTAATTATATATCATTTAATAAATTTAAATATAAAATGAATGTAATTTATAGCAATTACATTATAATTTATTGTTTATTATAATTTATTGTATTATAAATATTACATAATTAATAAAAATATACGCGATTAAATAATATATAAAGTACTTATAAATCATAAAAAATATGATTGGCGCCACAGATAAATTAATATTAACCTTAGTTTCTGTACTTCTCTTATAGTTATAATCCATTATTGGTGAGATTGAAAAATATTTTAATTTATATTATGGTAAAACTTGTAAACATTTTAATTTTTGTTTTGAAAAATACCTAGAACATAAAATTTAAGATGTGTGAATTTTTCAAACAGCTTAGACCATGTGACGATAAAATTACATTTAATACATAAAGAGTTAATTTTTTTGTCCTTCAAGAATCAATTGATTGGGAACAAAAAAAAATAAATTACTATGTTTGCCATATGAAAATTACCTAGACTGCATTCAAATTCTTGTTCAATGAGTAATATAATTTCTGATATTAACTACTAAGTATAATATACTTTATATTAAATTTTTAGAACTGAAATTGCATTTTCGGATTGTAAATTAAATATAAGTAAGTATAAGTACTTAATAATTTAATTTTTATATTATAAAATTTTTCATTATATATAGTCATGAAAAACAACTTTCAAATTATCATTAGTTAAGTATATAATTGATTAAAATTTAATATCATATCTTACATTAAATATGAAATAAGTATATATTACGTATAAGTACTTCAGATTAAAATTTATTGTAACTACTTAAATATTTGAGCACTTCTAAACAAATATTTGTAAGTATTGTTATTCTTATTATATAATATTAACGTGGATATTAAAATTGCAATTAGTTACGGCGATTATTATAATAAATAGTATATATACATATTATATTAAATTAAGCTCATTCTCACATATAAATGTCATCTTTTCGATAGACGGAAACTTTTGGCGGAAAGATTTTCATATACAGAAAAAATTTTCATTACATATTCGTATAAGTACTTATTTCGTATAAGTATATAATTAATAAAAGTAAAAATATCATTCATAAGTAATACAAAATATTTAGAAATTTCTAAATATAATAGATGAAGTAAATATATAAAATTCGAGATCTTTAACCTCAACATAACAAAATTCTCGTATGTTTTAAATTTGTATAAATTATTTTAGTTTTTTTTTATGTGTATAATTTTTCAAATTCCAATAGTAATTATATTTAAGTATATATACCTATATATATCTTTTTAATTTTAACACAACATTTTCAATGGCGTTTCAATTGGATAACATTCACAGATCCAATAAAACTGACCTATGCTAACGAAGAAAACAAACTAAAAAATAGTATAAGTATATATTATAATGTACATACTATAATCTATATTTATATATATATATATTTGCGCGCCAAATAGTTTACTATAATTTCAGATTAAGAATTTTTAAAAATTAAATGAACTTTGTATAATGTTCTTTTTACCTGTTAGTAATGGTTGAACAACACCATTTTGATTATATCTGCTTCGTCCAACAAAAGCTCCATCAAAATTACCACACATTTCACGATCAGACATTTTTATTTACTTTCAAGTTTTTAATATTATAATTATTTTTAATATACTTAATATATTTTTTAAATTAGTTTTTTTATATATATTAATTCACTTACAAAATATTCAAGTATATACATATATACTAAAGAAAATCAAAAATAGGTAAATAAAATAATAATCATAAATTTAAAAATCACTTTATACGTGGGTATACCTAAATACCTATTTAAAATTATTCTAATTTATTAGATAAGAACTTCTTTTTAAAATTATATTAAGTATTAAATGAATATTTTTGTATTAATTAAGTGCCTTTATAGTTTTTATTTAATAGGCGTATAATTTTTTATTATTTACAATTTTACAGAATTTTTTTGAATATTTAAACAAATTAACAAAAAAAATAGTTACAATTATAATTTTATATTTTTAAGAATTAACGTGATTGAAATTTTCAGTACAACTGAATATCATTGGAACTCAGTCATTAACTTTTATATACGAAAAATTAATAAAACATTGTTATACATTTTCTTGTTTTTGTTGTAAGTCAGAGCGTTTTGTTTCTTTATTTATTTATTCATGTAGTCAAGAGAGATTTTTATTTTATTTTGTTTTGGGTATGAAATTTTAATATTTTTATTATTATTCATTTACACGCATATTCATATTGGATTATTATTAGATTGGTTATTGGTTATTGAAATTTATTATTTAAAAATTCAAATAAAATGATGAACATAGAAAGTTTGATAGTAATTGTTTTTCTTTGGTTTTTTCAAAATTTATCCAAAAATATAAATTTTAATTTTGTGTTTTTTATTTAATAATTTTTATAAATCGTATTTTTTTTATCTAATTACAACACTTATGCACTCAGTATATTCAACCAACACGTGAAATAAAGGTTGTATGAAGGTCGTAATTTTGTTGATAAAAAAAATTGATTGCACCCGAGAAAATTTCTATTTTTGAAATTAAATGTAAATTTTCACAATTTTCGATTTTTTATATAAGTGGAATTATGTTATTAAATAAGAAATAATTATAATATAGTTATTTTATAAATTAAAACATGATTTTTCTTATATTTCTAACAATCCCGCGAACTAATATGAAAAATTTCCACTCAATCAATGAACTAAAATTAGACAATTCTTTGACGTTTTAGGTTTGGTTTTGACAGCAGAAAAATATGCGTTGTCGTGTGCTATCAAATATATTTTAAGAAGTAAATTTAGAGTAGCACGCTGTCATAGATTTTTGCGATAATTAAAAAAAAAAAATTGGATGCAGATATGACACTACAGTTGAGTTGGAATTGGAACTTGGATACTAGAAATAAGGTTTTTTCCCCATTTATTAATGGGCAGAAGCAGAAGTCGTTAATTGTCCTTTTTTAAATATGCGGCGCCGCTTACGTTCATCACTCCATTCTAATTGCTTGATTTGATAGGATCGTTTAGGCATCATGTGGATGTGGCGGGAAATTAAAAGGGATATTACCGTTATTACTTAGACTTTTAAAAATCAATTTATTTCATAATTTATGATAATTTTATTAATTATTTGTCCCATTCAGACAATTAAAAACTATAATAGTTCTAAAGCATTCGTTTCCCATTAATTTGACCATATATTTCTTATGATGAAAAACAAAATGTTGAATAGAGAAACTAATTAAATCATTATGAAAGAAAAACGATGAAATAATAAAGATATCGAAAGAAAAAAGTTTGGATACATGACGGCAAATCATGACCCAGAGCCCAATAGTATCCTTCGTAAAAATAATATTTATTATAAGAAAAGTTTAATATCATATCATCCCTAAAGTAAAAATTATTAAAATATATTTAAAAATTCAAAATAAGAAGGCTTTAAAAAAACGTTATACATACATCAAAAATATTTCGATTGTTTTTCCTGAATTTAAAATATTTATATTTTTGAATTTTTTAAATTTTTTTATCAAAAATAACAAATAACAAATTCATTGTTATTCTATAATTTATACATATATATTTTATAAAAAAAAAAATAACTATATAATATTATAAATATTATTTCATTTTTTTTTTGTATTTAAAAATAAAACTCCATTCTGAAAAAATTTAATTTTTAAAATAAATTAATAATTTAGACAAAATAATGGAGAATTATTATGATGAAAGTTATCAACAACAACAACAACGACTTCAACAACGAAACTCAGAATATCATTCATCACAACAGCAACAACAACAACCTAATAATTCATTTTCTAAACAAGATGAACAAAAAAATTATCCAATTGGTGATAGTAAGGATGTAGATGTTGGTCATACAAGTAATATTATTAATAATAATAATAATACTAATAATAGTAATGATTATGATCGAAATGAAACTCAACAACATCATGATAATATTAATAATAATAATGAAAAACCAAAACATATATATGATAGACGTAATAATGTAAATAACTAACATTTTAATATATGTGTAAATAATTTTTGTAAATTTTTGTTTGAATAATTTTCAGAATTATATTAGTAAAACTGTTGATCAAAAACACTTTGTACGATCAAATTTTGCACACCAACAAACATTATTTAATGAATTTGGTGATTATCAAGATGAAAAATTATCATCACCTACTAAAAAACAAGATTATACATCACATACATTACAACAATCACAACAACAACAACAACAACAACAACAACAGCCACCATCACGATCAGAACCAAATTCATCAGCTGGATATACAAATGAAACAATATCAATTGATTTTATTAAAGATAAAGATCCAACAACAACAACACTACATCAAAATCATTTATTTAAGAATAAAACAAAACATCAGGAAGTTATACGAAGACTGTATGATTTAGAAAATAACAATCAAGTAACAGATACATTATCAAAAGCAAAAACATATTTAGTTGAATCGCCAAAAAGTCACGGTGAATTAGTTAAAATTTTTACCAAAAATCATAAAATTAATCCGACCAAATTTCAAGATTCTTCTTTGACATCACCAACTGAAGATCATTTCCAAAGAATGTTATTAAATGGTAACTATGATCCAATATCATTTAAATCAATGGCACAACGCAATAGTAGACATAATTTTAATAAATCATCATTTATACAACATATGCGTGCAGAACAATCTGCTGCAGCTGCTACAACTGAACATCATCCAACATATAAAACAGGTAGATTCATAGATATAATTAATAAAAAACCATCTGTTAATCATAAAAAACCACTTATGGATATATATCAGAAAAATATCCCATATAATAATTCATTAAATAATTATCAATTTGATACAATACAACCAATAAAAAATGTACATAGAAAAATTATAAATGATAATAATCAAGCTGAAATTAAATATACAAATAAAAAATTTTATAAAAATGATTTCAATCATTATCATCATAAAAAAGATATAAATAATTATAATAATAATTATAATAATCATGATGATGATAATTATTTATGTAATAAAAGTTCTAGTTTATCACATATTAAAAATGAATCAACTAGTGATGATAAAATTTCAGATGAAACAAAAGAATATACACGTTTAACAAAAAATAATAAAAGTTCAGCACGTAGTAATCGTAGTAAAAGATCATATAATACACATCAAAGTAGAAAACTAGAAGATATGTTTAATGTACATAAATCAAAATGTGATATATTTAATGTTATAACTGGTGGTATACAAAAATTATCACATAGTCGATATGATTTAGTACCACAAGATCGACCAGTATTACCTGTAACAGCTGCTGAAAAATGTAGCCAAACTCGTACAATACATGTTGATTGTTCATCAAATGATAAATCATTAAATGTATCATCAATAAGTAATTGTAATGTTTTTGAACCAATGTTAAAAGAATATAAAAAATATCATTTACATAATATTAAAGAAGAAGCTCAACGGTTAGAACGTTTGGAACATTTATCCAACAAAATTGAAATATAAAAAAATAAATTTTATTTTTTGTTATTTTAAATTGGTTTAATATTCGAGCTTTTTCAAATTATTTAATAAAATATTCAAATTTAAATTAATTTTCAAACCATTATTTACTTTTTGTTTGTTTCTTTGTTTTTTTTTTTTTAAATATTTAAAACATTAAAATATTTAAAATTGGGTAATTCCAGTATATAATTGTATTTTGAAACAATTTTGAAGTATTATTTTATATTCAAAAATAAAATCTAAATACATTAGTAATGATTTTTAAAATCATAAATTTAGGCAAGTTTAAATAAATTTGATTGATTAATTTAATTAAGGTTTGATTATTCTTGGTAAAATGTTCTTGGTAAAATACCCTGACAAATTTAAACTCTGTTTTCAATTGACACAGTAAATTTTAATTACATTTAAACCATATAGCTAAATAATTAATTGTAGTGTACTATGTAGTACTATATATGTAAATTCATTAAAAGAGAATTGATTTAAAGAGAAACATATGGTCAAATTAAAAGTATGTACTAACAATAACATAACAATTATATGTTATGTATAACAAAAAAAAAACAAATATCGACTAAATATTTTCATTGAAATTAAATAAGAAAATGAGAAACCAAAAAATGTTTTAAAAATTTCTTATCAACAAAATTATTTAAAAAAAAAAAAAGAGCATGTTTTGTATAATATTTCGAAAAGAATTCGAATATTTTTCCAATTATTCCGACTCTTGTATTCCCTTTAAAATAATTTGATATAGTCTTAAACAAATCTTACATTTATTAAGAACAAAATTTATTGATTTATTTATGTATATTTAAATTATTTAAACTAAGTTAAGTTTTTTTTATTAATGATTTTTCTTTTATTTTTTAAATATAGTAAAAGTTCTATATTTATAATTACTTTAGCCACAAATAATGTTATACAAATTAATTAACTATTTATAAAAAGATAAAAATGGAAAGGTAATTAAATATTTTATTATTTAAATATATTTTTATGTTTGATAAATTGAATAAAAAAAATATACTACACATAAATATATTTCTATATGTTTAGATTATCATCTGAGATTATATCTATTGGAAAAATAATATTTTTCTTTTCTTTGGCTTGTTGTTTACTGCCATTACTGATAATATCAACAATTTGTAAGTAAATAAAAAAAATACTTATTCAAATAATAAAACAAATTAATATAAAAATTTCTTTTTCAACAAATTTTTTGTCAAATGTAAATTTGAAATTATGAGAATTATAGGAAAATTCTTATCAATGTGAATTCAACGAATTAAAAAAAATAGTGATAATGTTTAGTCTATTCTTATTATACCTTTGACCAGTAATTTTACAAGGTTATATTTTATATAGGCATACAGTCATTATTTTTTGTGATTTTTTTTGTCATAATTTATTATCGAAATTCACATGTGATATAGTTTAAAAATAATTGTTTTTTAAAGTGAATATAATTTTGAAATTGACTTTCGATGATGAAATTATAGTTTAGTATAAACTAAGCGTGTGATAACAAGTTCAAAACTCATCAGATTTATAATAAATTTAATTACATATTTAAATTTTATTTTTTCAGGTGTTCATTTTACAAATAAATTATGCTTAAATTTTATGAATATATTATATCCAGTATATGAATTTTCAAATTCTAAAAAAATTCGAACATTAATTGATACTGCACGAAATGCTGGTATATTTCATTTTTTATTACAATTTAATGGACAATGTGATTTTCATAAAATTAAAGAAAATTATTTAATTCATTTAATTGATAAAAGGAATAAAACTGGTGAATTACTTTTTCCAAAATTAAGAAGAAAATTAATATCATGTTGGGGATTTTATGCATGGGATAGAGATGATAGGTAAAATAGAAATTTTATTTTATAATAATTTAAAATAATAATCATTATTATTATATTTTAGTAAATTTGACCCTAACAATCATATTATATTAAGTCCACGTACTTATCGTGGTCGACCTGTAAATGAAAATAATGTTCAAGAATTTATTAGTGATCTTGTTACAAAATATATTCCATCTGATTGTTCACCATGGCAAATAATCATAATTCGTACAGCAACATCATCAGTTTCAGAAATAGAAGAACCAATCCAGGTAAACTAATCTAAATTTGTATATTATTTATTTATATTGTAAATTTTTCTTTTGGTGATGTTAATTTTTAGGATGAAAGTTATTATGTACTTGTTAAATTACATCATTTACTTTTAGCTGAGGAAAAAGATTTACATATAAGTGAAATTTTAATGTTAAATTCTGATCATACAGCATTAAAAGTTTTTGATCATCATATACAACAATTTGATGATATACAAAAATTATCAAATTTAATTGAACCACCAAAACATATACCAAATTTATGGAATCAAATTTTAATGACAACAATAAATCGATGGAATGAATTTATTTATCGTTATGATCCATTAGAATCACCAGATGTTGATAAAAAACAACAAATTAAATGTATTAGTCAATTAATATCAATAATATTTATAACAATTGTAACAGTTTGTACAGATTTTACACGTGGTTATAAAAAAACAAATAATCAAATTAAATATAAACTAAGATATTTTTGGCATTTATTTCGTAGAGAATCAATTAAAAGAAATTTAACAATACAATCGATTGTTGATTCAATAATACATTCAGCAAATCCAATAAATATATTTAAAAATATTATAAAATATACATGGTATATAATAGCATCAATAATTATCCTATCACCATATTATTTGATAAGAGAAATGTTTGCATTTAAAGATATTATATTTACAGGTAAGAATGTAATATTTATTAATATATGTAGTACCCAAAATTAATACTTTTTTATTTATAGGACATACTGATATTAATGGTACATTTTGTGGATTTATATCAATTTATATACCACTTATTTATTGTGCAACACGTGAATCATTTCATATATTAATAGAAATAATTAAAGCACCAAGAAATATATTTGAAGAATTATTTATATCAAAATCAAAAGAAAAAAATGCATTTCAAGCAAAATCATTTAGTGGACGTAAAGTTATATCATTTTCAAAATCAATTGATTTAAATATAATACGAAATCGTTTAAATTTAATAAATGATGATTTTGATGAAACTGAATATATATTTAGTTGTTTAGGTGGTTCATTAAAAAAATATTTACAATTATATGATATTAATTATAATATACCAAATATGTTAAATGCAACATATCGTTCAATATCAAAAGATTATTTTATTGAAAAATATAATAAAACAAATCACATTGGTGGTGTTGTATTTTTACAAATACCAATTGATGAACCAAATTTAAATCAATTTAAAAAAATTCATAATATATTTAATCGTGTACGTGAGAAACAAATTGCTATTTATTTAATATCAATGGGTCAAACAAAATTTGATATATTAACAACAATAATACCAGATGTTTTAATGAAAATATTTATAAATTATTTTTCATATAATTTTCCAATAACAATTACTGAATTATATGGTAGTGATATAACAAAATTAAAAACAATTTGGGGACAAAATATTAAAGATTTATTATTTTTTAGACCACCGCAATCAAAAACATGTAAGTTTTTTTTTAAAATTAATTATTATATGAGGATAAAAAGAATGATTATTATATTTGTTTAAGGTTTATCACTAAATATACATCGTTTTGGTAATAAGAGTAGATTAGCTGTTATGGCAGATAATCAATTGGCCCCAGATCATACAGAAATATCTAATTATTGGGAATCATATATGGAAAAAAATTATATAAATGACTAATTATAAAAATTAAATGCTTAATCAATAAATATTCTATTATTTTTTAATATTTTTATATACTTAAGAAATTTGTTCTTCTCCTTGTAACAGTTCAACGTGGACCTAAGTCTACATCTTACAGAATGTGAAATTCTGTTATAATTTACGAGGAAATCTTAGTTTTTCGTGGAGAAACTAAGTATTTATTGCAACAAGGTAATGGCTTTTAAATAGTCAATAGTTGTCACTTGTCAACAATTGAATATAAATTCAACTATCATTTTTTGCCAATCTTAAAACTTACATTACTCTATATTCAATTAATGGTAATCATTTAAGGCCAATTCTATTTAGAACGTGATGCACTATGACATTAACGCCTCTTTGGAAATAAATAAATGACTAATTTTTCGTTTAAATTAAATATCGAGTAATATAGTTTCTTCAACACTTATATTTTATTTTATAGAAAAAAATACTTATTCTTAATATAACATAACTGAAATGTTTTATCCTTGCTTGTAAATATCCTGACAATGATTAAAAAACTGAACTAACATATTATGAGATTCAGCATCAAATTCATGTTCTCCTTTATCAAATAGAATAATCTAAAATAAATAAATATTTATTTAGTTCTCTATGAACTTATATGTTTTTCATTGTACTTCTTTAGCTCTGATAGCATCGGGACCAGCAGGTGTTCCAATTACTTCTATCCAATCTGATGGCCTAGCATTCAATGTTTCGGCATAGTTAATTCGTACAGATTGTTTGTCCGTAGTTTTTCCTTTAATTGTTGAACTGGTACAATCTTCGATATTTACAAATATACTTATATTCTTTCCCATAAACTGACGTAGAAGACTACCATTTATAATATGTCTGGGCTCAAATGCCATTTTCTTTTCCTTTAAAATTATGAACAATTAAATTGAAATTATTTCGCAATTGGCGGCAAAAATTTGATAGCTTTTGTGGATTTTATTTTATTTTTTTGTTTGTTAAAAAAAGAAATGTCAAAATTACCCACTACGCTACAAGAAATGGAATATTTTTAACCCCAGTAAAAAACTACTATTGTGGCGTTTCCATGAAAAGTGATTGAGTTGGGATTGGATTGAAATGGGATTATCGTTAAGTAAAAGAAACATTTATAATAAAAACAAAAAACAAAATTCTACTACATTTTTAATATTTCATTTCTTCAAATTGTTTCATGTTTATTAAATATATTAATTTTCATCTTGTATACTTCTTTTTAATAAATTTACTTCTTCTTTACTCAAAATATTCTTGTCGCTGATATTTAATGATTTTTAACGCTCCCATAACATTTCACATATGACTTGTTGCCATGTACCGAGTTGAGTTGGTATTTATTCGTCCCATTTCAACCTTCAACTCAATCCCTGTTTCTTCCATGCACACTAATCCGGATTGAACTCGCGTTGAATCCGTCATGGAAACTGCATATAATGTTCATAAATTTTCTATTGGGTTTATTATTTGTCAGCTGAAGAGGGTGTGTTTTTTTGTGTTGCCCAGTTGACAGTTGTCATGTTGTTTTGCTAGAAGGTGATTTTTTCTGACGAAATATAAAAATACAATTTTTAATCATTAAAATTAACAGTACAAAAATAAAATATAAATAAATCAGCAGAAAATATAATATATAAAGGAAATGTTAGAAACATAAAGGTAATTAACTCGAAACATTAAATCATAAATTGATGTAAAATAATATTTCATTAAATTCAATTGAAAAAAAAAATAGGAAAAGTATGACAAAATTTTTTGCAATTTGCCAAAAATTTATTATAAATTTATAAAACACTTCCAAAATATTTATATTAATATGCTTTTAAATGGCTTTCTTACATGATGTCATGCTATTTATATAACTTTTTTTTAAATTTATATTTCAATAACCTGTAAAGATTAAATTTGATTATATTAAAAATTTCATAGAACAGAGTTTAATAACTTACTTTGTTGTGAAACTAAGCAAATCAAATTAGAAAACTTATCGATTCACAAAAAATAAATAATTAGCATTTAATATTTTTTATTTGAAATCTCGTTATATTTCTAATTTCTCATTTGCTTACTTTATTTCTTAATTTAATTATCAGATACCTCGCATATTATGTATATAATGTATATATGTATAATAATTTTATTACTGGACAATTATGTGCAAAATTTGAACTATATAGTATAATATGTTAATTTTGTTTGTCGTGTTTTTGAAATATTCTATCCTTACATAATTAATATATTTTGTTTATTAGATTCCTAATAATAAATGTTTGCTAATTTGTTATCAGGTGAAATATATTTTTCTCTTTAGATTGATTATAAATTTTTAACAGATTTTTGTTACATTTTTTCTGCGTTTAACAACACTAATCCACTTTGTTTATTATTTTTTTAGCAAGTATAAACAATATTATGAGACACAAGCACTTGTAAGAATTTTATATTAACTGCACAAACATTTTTTACATATATTTACACTTAGTCTTAGGATTGCTAAAAATAATTCATCTTTACTTGGCATCTTTACAAATATATAAAATTCAATTATTAAAATAAAGACTATGGAAGTCATATTTTTTTTCACAATATAATACATATTATTTATTTGAAATATACTATTAAAAAAATATGAATTGCAATTTCATGTTACTATATAAATAGTAATTACTTATAAGAACAAATAATTCTCAAAGTACGTATTTTAGACAAATCAGTCTTTAAATTGTTTTTTTTTTTACTTCTAGTTACAAAAGTATCTATGCCGTTGTTCCCATATAATATTTTCATTCTTTTATTGATTTCCTCATACTACTGCCATCTATGAAAATAATATAAAAGTGAAATCATGCTGTTATTAATATAATATTATTATATTTTCTTTATTTTTTTATTAAGACTAACAATTTAATATATCTTTATTTTTGGTTTTATTTATGATTAAGACTATATAGTCTTACGTATGGGGCACTAAATTTTATTGTAACAAACAAAACCATCAATTAAACTGAAAGATTTTGTGTTCTTTTTTCTAATTTAGAAATATTTTTGTTTTTATAATATTAAAAATAATAATAAATATTTTTGCTGAAAGAATTTTATATTAAATTGTATTATAAAAAAATGTATATACTACATACATACATATACATTTTTCTGTTTTAAAAATATATTTTCTCAGTTTATTAAAATTAGTTGCTCGCATCGCATATTCTAGTTTTTAGCTCTCGATTTATGATTTTTTTTTTTTTCACAAACTGTTGGTAAAAGAAATTGAATATTTAATAAAATATAATAATAGATTTTTTTTCTCTATTTTGGTTAAAGATTAAAAGAATTAAAATTAAATATCAAATTTTATTTTATTTTTCTTCCTTGCTTATCAATAAAAAAAAATAGTAATAGTATTAATAATATCCAACTAGCCTGAAAAAAAAGAGTTAATAAATTTGAATTATATTTAAAAAAAAAAAAACAAATTGAAATTTAATTTAAAAGAAAAAACTAAAAGTATACACTAATTTTGTAAAATTATAAAAAAAAAATAAAAATTATCTCCAATGCCATACATCATAATTCGGGGTAATTTAGCTTCATACAGTCATAAGTATCCATGGCGAGTACTTGTTTCTGGACTCAAAGGTAAATAATAAAAATATAATGTTTTTTTTTCTGTGTGTAAATATTTATTATTATTTTAATTATATACATATATTGTAATATATTATTCAGGAAGTTTTATAAAATGAGTATATGTTATTGAAAATAAATTTATAATTAATTTAATTATTAAATAAACAACATACGTATGCCGGTTATTTAGAGAAAACGAAACTTCCTTTCTGTTTTTCAGCTCTTTATTCAGCAGTAAACAAACTTTTCTTTTGTTCGGTGTTCAACTGTTTTACAGGCATCAATAAAGTTAGATATGTAAAAATTTAAGTAATATATGAAATAAACTATAATTTAATAAAAACTATGATTTATCTATACAAATTTGAATAATTCATTTTAGTAGGTAAAAGAGTAGAATAAATAAAATTCCGGTAGAAGATTTAATTCCTAAATTTATTAATATTTATAATATTGCAATTTAATATCCTTTAAACGTAAATTTTTTTTTTTTTATTTAAATATATAATTTTGTCTGTTTAATATTTTGAATTTAAATTGTAATACAAATTTAGTTAAACATGTTGAATTATGTATGCAATATTTTAAATTGAAAATTATATATTGAAACAATTTATTAAAATATATTTTAGAATGAATTTGAAAAAAAATAACGTCCTTCAAAATGTGTTTGATATAGTTTGATATATTTACATATTATGTATTTTTGCATTATTTATAAATTATTCTATATGAACCATCAATGACAACATATTCATTTTATTTCAATTGAAATTTCTATAAAATATTTATTTTTCATAAAATTGAAAATGTGTCTTTTTCAAATTTATTTACTAAAGAATTATAGTCTGTGATTGTTATATGACAATATACGACTTTGTTTTTTATATAGTTACTATTCATTTTTATTTATTAAATTTCTATAGTTGCTCATATTTATTACAATTTTGAGATATGATGACATTCTTTTGCGGAAAATATATTTTTTATATACTCTACTTGTGTGTAACAGAAATTCCAAAATAATAAAATTCCAAATCATTTTATATTTTGGTATAATGCATTAAAATCAAATATAAATATGTAGCTATAATTGCATATACGATTATTTAAATTTCAAACAATATAAAATAAATATTTTGTTTTACTTTTCCACAAAATTATTTTGATATTAATTTTTCCCACATAATATTAATTGTGTCGATAATTTTTGTTTTTAAAAAATCAGTAAAAACAAATTATAAAAATAAATGTTTACACAATTTAACTATCGTAAAGTTTATGTATATATAATTATGTATAATTTCAATTTTATTATAAAAAAATACATCCCATGGGTAAATTTTATGAACTAAATTTAATAGTTTGGCGTTTGAATATTTTTATTGGACATTGCCAACCATAATAATAATATTTGTATAAAATTAAATTAGCAAAATTACTTTTTCTCTATAATATTTATATTTATTCGTTTTGGTGTTACCGGAAAAAATATATCTAAACAAAATTAGAAAAAAAAATCAATATTATATACAGTGTTCACAATTAAGGATTTTTCCGTGATTAAACTTAATAATAGTAAAAAAAATATTTATAAGAAATTATAATAGAAATAAATTACGTAAGCAAATATAAAATATATTTTTATTCTACATTAAATTAAATTACTTATAATATTTAATTGTAATTAAATTGCTAAACAGCATCTTTAATTATTATATATGTACATTAAATTAATCTATTGGAATAATGAAAATCAACACGGAATTAATTAAAAAAAAGTATCCATTCTCACATGGCAATTTTTTTGTTCTAATAATTTTATTAATGAGACAACAATTTATTCTAATTGCATTTTTCATTTACATGAATATAAAATTAGTTTTGTTAAATTCTACAGTTTTCATAAAATAAATGATTGTGAGAAATCCAGGACATAATAAAAATAATATCGTAATTATTTTTAATTTTATATTTACAATTTTTTATTCATTTTTAAAATGTTAAATATAAAATATAATAAATGAGAATATCATAGTTAAACAATTATATAGAAAAATATTTCCTTTTAATTTTAACCATAGTAATTAACTGCACCTTTTTAATGAATATTACATTAGTCAAATATTTAAATTATTTTGTTAGAATTTCCATTGTATCCTTGGTCGAATGCTATATGAAATAACGAATGAGATATACGTATACGTTCATTTCATATTTCATATTTATTTATACTTAGTTTGGATAAAATTGTAGTTTGCAGATTTTGTTTGTGTCTTATACTTGTCTTATTATTAAAATAATGTAATTCCTGTAACATGAATTAAATATATTTTTTGAAAAATACTGGTAAAGTTTTATTTTTGCAAATAAAATAAAACTAAATATTGTTTATTCTACTACTACGCATATTTTAAAATATTAACAATTCTAAATATAGTTTTAATATAAAAAAATACCAACTGAATATCTCTGGCGGACATAGTTTTATTGACAATTTAGCAATTCTACAAATTTTAAATCATAAATTTATTGAAATTATATTTTGTTTAGTAATGCATTGGTAAAATTTAATCACTAATATATGAAATTGGAAATAAAACGATGAGTGGTCTTCTAACCTTAATTTATCTGAAGTATATTAATTAAAATTCTATAAATAATTTCAAGAATATTCGATTATTCTTTTCCTGGTTATTTTATTTCTATTAATGATTTATATTATGTAGTAATAAATTTAAGTAAAAAAGACATTCATTATATGTATAGGCAAGGCAAGCCTTAAATATACATAAATTTTTCTATTTATGAATAATTTATGAAGGTGACTTTTTCTTTTTTCCTTATGAAATTTTAATCTATATTTCATCTATACAGCTATGTCGTCAACAATATTTGAATCCTTAAATTAGCATAAACTTTATAGTCATAATACCATTATGCAAAGATTTTAAATTAATATATTTAAATAATTTTGGTATACCATATAATTTGGGAACGCAATTATATTTCAAATTAGCTTTTAAAATGAAAATTGGTCGAAAAAATAATTTATTAATTATACAGATTAACGAAAAAAATATTATAAATCTACAAAAGAAAGGTATTAAATAGAAATTAAGATTTAAATAAATATTTATCAGAGTTTTGTATATATAATTTTTAAGAATAATTGTATAGAAGCTTATCGAATGTTTGTACATTTATAATTATGTATATAAGTATTGCTATCGGTTTTCTGATTTATTAAACTATGATAATTCTTATTATTTTTTAGGGGATGATATTGATCAATTAAAGAAATTTCCATGTGGTGGTTACAGTGATGAATCAACAATTGTTTACTTAGTACATCCATGTGTAATTTTATCAGCTTGTGAAGTAATAAATTTAATATATATAATTTTTTTTTATCTATAAATTTTATTTTAATCTATATTAAATATTTGCGGTTATCATAAAGAATTGATAACAATTTTTCATTTTTTTTTGCATTAGTTTTTGGGTTATAGTGTAGTTGCTTCATCTTCTACATCAGTTAAACAAGATTATAACGAATATATGTGGACTATGCGAAAAGATTCAAAATTACCAATTCATACAGATACAGCAGCAGTTTGTGAAAATTTATCAAATACAACACTTGAAGCGACTGGGAAACAATATCATAAAGTTGATTCACCAATATAAAAAAGTTAAAAAAAAAAATTCAAATATATTTAAATAATCACAAAAATTTCATAAAAAAATAATTATTTTCATAATAAACACTTAAAATTTTTATTCAATTCTTCTATATAAAGAAGACTAAAATTTCAAAGAACAAATAATCTAATTTATAAATTGTGAGTTAATAAAAACAAATTAATAGAAAAAAAAATATAATGGAATCTCAAAATCAAACCCACCAGCTATCACAAAGTCCACCGATTCAACAACATCCAATTTCATTTGCTGATGGTACAGTAAATCCAACTATTATACCAGTTACAACTAGTGGTTGTGTTGTTAGTTCATCAACAACAACTAATCAAAATGTTGTTACAATACCAGTACCAATTTGTCCACCAGAAGATATTTATACATATGTTGCTGTTAAAGGTTCATTACATGATACAAGTGCATCAATTTTTGGTTTAAATAAAGAAGAAATATTAGCATTATCAAAACGTTTTTCAAATGGTCAAACAGAAATTGTAAATGGTATTATGGTTAAAGGTGCACCAATTGATGTTGTTAATTGTTTAAGTAAATTGGGATATAAAGTTATTTGTAGTACTGGTGAAGCTGAAATTGTATGGACATTGCAAAGAGAAATTTAATTATTGTGAAGGAATATAAAATATTTATTCGAAAAAATATTTAAAAAAAAAATTATAACTATACTTCTTATATATCATTTAATTGAAAACTTTTTTTTTTGTTTTTTTTAGTTGTTATAAAAATTAATTAACTTTATTAAACGCATTAAAATAAATATAATACATATTATTAATATTTTCAAAAGCAATATATACATAAATAATAAACTTTCTTTAAATTATAATTTATATTTAAAAAAAAAGTGATAAAAAGTATTTAAATATTATTATTTTATTAATGAAATATAAATTATAACATCATAATGAGTCATGAAACAAATTGTAAATGTTCTCTTCATCGTAGTGAAGTTCAACAAACATTAACAGAATTAGATTTTGAACGTGGTATTTGGAATGCTGGTGAGTTTTAATAAATAAAACATATTATGTAATATTAATTTTAATATATTAATTTTTATTCAGCAATTTACAATGAAACAAATCGGATACATGACTTCGTATCTAATGGTAAAACAAATGAACGTGATAATTTTGGTTATACTGCTTTACATTATGCTGCACGGAATGGTAATGAAGAAATTTGTAAAATTCTTATTAAAAATGGTAAAGCTAATGTAAATGCAATAACAAATGGTGGTGCTACACCATTACATAGAGCTGCAATGATGGGTAATAAATAATTTTTTGTTAACGAATAAAATTCAATTTTAATTTTCTTATTTCTTATATAAGGTCATTTAAAAATTGTTCAACTATTAATTGAATTTAATGCAAATTTAACAATTCAAGATGATGATGGACAAACAGCATTACATCGATCTGCTCAAAAAGGTTATTATTTGATTTCACAGTATTTACTTCAACATTCTAGTGATTTAAAAATAATACAAGATAAAAAAGGGCAAATACCTTTTGATTTAATACCTAAAAATAATTGTGAATATAAAAATGAACTAATTCAATTACTACAAATTTCAAAATAATGAAAAAATTAATATATATTAAAATTGTTTTATAAACTTTTAATTTATGCAATTATTTATATTTCTAAACAATATCTTTTTTTTTTTGCTAATATAATTATTATATAATATTTGATTTCAAATTTATTAAATTGTAAATATTTGTTTAATACATTTAATAGCAACTTTATGCAATTTTCTTATAAATTCTAAATGGTTATTTTTATGCATAAGTAAAATAAAATATCATAATATAAATTAAATCTGAATTTTATTTATAAATTAAATAGCCACAGTTTAGTAAAATTCTGACGTATTGCTTACAAAAATGGATGAAAATATTTAAAATTGCTCTTTGGTATATTCAATCTGCTGAATAGAATCTTTTCTTGTGCATTTTTATTTTATGTACTCCAGTTTTCTTCTTCAATTTTGTATTTAGGTAATAAAAATTATCAAATTGATCCAATAATTTTATATTAATTTCTTCTTGGATTTCCATAATTCGTGAATTTATTTTTATCTAACTTTTGGTATATCATCAAATTCAAATAAATATTTTTCTATTGGTATTGGTAATCGTAATTTTTGTATTAATTTAAACAATTTTGATTCATTATAATTTGTTGTTTCAGATAATTTACTTTTTAAATTTGTTATTAATAAATTACGTATTTTTATTCGACTTAAACTTTGTAATGATAATGGATTTCGGCATGTATATGCTAACCAATCTTCTAAATCATTTTCAATATTATACCATGGTTGTGATTTTAAATTTAATGGTAATGGTGATAATTTTAATCCAGCATTAACTAATAATTTTAATAAATTTAAATTAGCTGTACTACGTGCTAATAAAAAATTATCAATTAAATTTGTACTACGTCCTTTATTAACATCAGTTCCTTCTTTAATTAAAAAACTCGATATTTGATATTGTTCTAACATAATAGCTGTCATTAATGGTGTTTCACCCCAATAATTACCATCATCAATAGATATACCATATGATAATAATATTCTTGTAATTTTTACAAATTTTTCAAATGATTCAGCATTTTGTACAGCTACATGTAATTCTTTAACAACATCTCTACCAAAATTTTGTGCACCATTTTTTAATAAAAATTCAACCATATCAGCATTACATTGTTTAATTGCTAAATATAATGGTGTATAACCAGCAAAATTTCTAATATTTACATTTTCACCATATTGAACTAATAATTGTGCTATTTCACTATAATTATATTGTACACATATATGTAAGAGGTAATGTGTTACAAATGGTCTAGCACCATTTTCTAATAAATAACTTGTTAAACGTATATTATTCATTCTAGCTGCATAATATACAGCTGTAAAACCTTGATCATCTTGTAAATTAATTTTAGCATTTCTATATATTAAATTAAATGCAACATCTTCATTACAATTACAAATTGCTGTCATTAATGGTGTACGTCCATTATTATTTGTTGTATTTATATCTGTACCAGATTTTAATAGTAGATCAACCTGAAAAGACAAAAATATAAAAATTATTTAAATAAATTTTTTCAGTTGGATTTATAATTTCAAAAAATTGATTGGTAAAAGAATTTCATTATTTTCTGAAATCCTTTTAACACTGAACACAGTAAAAGAACAGATAAATCAGAACATTTTACAGAACAATTTCATGTACTAGTTTCATAAAAGTGAATATAAATATATCTACTAAAAATTATACCAGTAAAAATATATATAAGAATTATTCACAATTCAAAAAATTCATTGTTAAAAAAATTATTCAGCAATAATTCTATTCACAAAAGGTAAGAACAGATGTTTCAATTGAATATGTTCTATAAACAAATTTCAAATAACAAACATGCATAAAAATACATACAAAAAATATACTCTCTCTAAAAATTATGTTACTATAGCATAACCGTTTGATCAATATATCTTTTCATATATTGTTATAATCAAAATTCCTTCGATTAGAAATATAAAGTAAAAAATGTTTTATAAAACATATTTGTTATATATTTTTAAATAATATTTGTTATTTTTTTTTTAAATAATAATTACAAAATTTTTAACGAGATAAATAAAAAAATCAAAAATTTAAGAAAATCAATTTTAAAATAACAAAATTTAAAAAAAAAATGGAAGAATTACAAGATGTTAGTATTCATCATACTGCTGATAAATTATCATCAGATATGAAAGAATTAAAAATGTATAGTTCATTATATAACACTGTCCAGGTATATAGAAAAATTATCAAGAAGAAAAAAATAATGTTATCTATAATAATTTATCATATTTTTGAAATATATATATAGAAATTAGTTTGCAAACCAATTGTAGATAAATTTGCTATGACAAATTCCTTAGAAGAAGCAATTAAATCAACTGGTTTAGATATTGAAATACGTAATATTATTTATCATATGGTTAGGGCATCAATTAAAAATGAATTAAAAACATCATTACAATTAAATGATCCATTAAATTATTTAAAACGTGCTGGTGTACAATGGGATCGTCGTGTACGAAAATCATTAAGTGCAATGTGTAATGAATTAAAAATACCAATACAGGGACAACAAAGATCAACTATAGATCGTGAAGAATTTATAAATAAATGGGATGAATTGAGCAATTATGCTATTAGTATAATTTTATTTATAAAATTTAATTTCAAATTTAATTTTTAAAAAAAATATTTCTTATTTTTTTAGATTTAACAAAATATCGTCCAGTTTATGCTCCAAAAGATTTATTAGAAGTTTTATTGTCATTAAAAGGACCAAATAAAAATAATGAAAATGAGTATATACTTACAAAAAAAAATATAGTTATATTAATGTAAATTATTTATTTTTGTATTTTTTAGGCAAATTCCGAAATGGGAATTTTCTCATGTTGCATTACCGGTTAAGAATTTATTTGAACTTGTAAGATAAAATTTGAAAACTTTATATAGATATTTTAAATTAACTTTTAAATTAAAATTATATGTATTATTATTTTAGAGAACTCATTTTTCTGATTTATTAAAAAATGAGCCAAACACAGACATGGCTATACACTGCCACAAAATTTTAAATTATAAACATTCACCATTATGCCAGAAACTTTTAAAACGTGGTAAAACACCACCACCATATCGTGGTGCATTATGGTCATATGTTTTGGGTAGTCATATTGACAGACATGTAAGTTTCATTCTATTCAATGTTATCGAATTTTATCCAAAATTTGGAAAAATAATTAATAACAATTTTTTTTCCTATGAAATTTAATTTCAATTTCCTTTTTTAATATTTTTATTTATATATTATATTTAGCGTACGGAGCATTGGGGAAATTTAAAAAATCAAGTACTTCATATTGATCATATTGTTGATAAATTAGTATTTAAAGATATACAATTAACTGCATCAAATGATGATCAATATTTTGTTTTTGAAGATGTATTATATCAAGTGATATTATGTTTTTCACGTGATACAGAAATTGCTGATTTATTACCAACTGAATCAATTCCAGTTAAAGGTAAACAATATGATGGACCACCATCTAGTATTGTACCATTTCATGGTATTTGTATGTTTGGTATGTTTTGAAAATTTCATAATTTATGGAAATTTAAAAAAAAAAAACAAAAATTATTTTATTTATAGCTGCTCCATTTTGTTATTTATATGACAAGCCAATTGAATTATATTTTGCATTTCGTGCATTTTATATTCGTTATTGTTATAGATTAACTACAATTAATACACATCCACAGGTAAAGTAAATTTTTGAAAATCAAAAATAATATATTTAGGTAATATTTGTTATAAAATTATAAATAGGGTATAGTAAGTTTATGTTTACTATTTGAAAAACTCCTACAAACTCATGAACCACAATTATGGTCACATTTTCGTGAATTACAAATTCAACCGTAAGTAATAATATAAATATTTTAATTAAAATAAAATATCTATATTTGTTTTATAGAATTCGAATTATATTTAAATGGTTAATGAGAGGATTTAGTGGACATTTACCACCAGATCAATTATTAGTTCTATGGGATTTGGTAAAATTTTAATAAAAAATAAATTTATATATATAATCATTTCTCCTTTTTATGGTTTTTTATCAATTTTAACAGATACTTGGTTTTGATAGTTTGGAAATTTTATCATTATTTGCTATAATTATATTGAGTTTTCGTAAAGAAAGTATTATGCAAGTAACAAGTTTAGATAATATTGAAGCAATATTATCTGATTTATCATCAATTAAAGTATTACCATTAATACAATTGGCTTTAAGTAGAGATTAAAAAAAATAAAGAAATATAATTATAATTTAAATTAATATATTATATGTGTATAGTTGGAAAAAATTTATAAAACAAATTATCTACTGTGAAAATTATATAAATAGCTCTAAATATTTTGTTAATTTTTAAATAAAATTTTGTTGACTATATGTGTATACAATATGATGGAAAGTGTTTGAAGATTTAAATAAAAAAAAAATATGTTATTTTGTGTAAACTAATTCTTGTTCATTAAAAGAAATAAAAATTAAAGTACAATAATAGATAAATTTATGACATTTGTATTATTAGATTTTTTGTACAGGTTTATTAATGTAATAGATATAATAATATCTATTACATAGCAAAAAAGAAAATTGAAAAAAAGTCTTCAACTAGGGAGCCACCGCGAAATTAAAGATTGAAATCACCTTCTCAATGCTATAATATACTCGAAAGATACAGCATAATTTACTTTTGATACAGTATAATTTACGAAATTTCGTAATTTGTAAAATATATAATTTATACGTAAAGAAATCATAATACTACATTTAATTTCACACACATAAAATAATCATATTAACCATCAGAAAATTTTATATAAAACTTAAAATAGTATATACTTTTCTACATCATTTTTTTTAAATATTGAAAAATCAGTTAAATACAAGTCAAGTTCATTTCAAAAATAACAAGGCCAATGCCCGACCTAATATATACTTATACTTATTTCCATAGCATATACAATTGTATTAGATTATCGATAAAAATTATACTTGAGTTCAGTCAAATCTTATATACTAAACGTATAATTTAAGGAAACCTATGTATTTGCAGGAAGTTTTTGCAATATAAACATTATTATTAAATTATAAGGACAATAATTTATTAAACAAATAAAATTAATGATAACTTATTGGTATTTCCAAGTCATAATATACTAATTTTCTAATTTAGTTATTATTATTACAAAATAAGGATATAATTTTGGTCTGTCTAGTGGTAATATACATTAATATTTTTATACAATATCTTACAAAATGCGTAATAGTTTAATAAATAGAGAAAAAACATAAATATAGCGTGATTATAGAGATATTAGTAAATTTACACTTATAAAATGTACTCAGTCTGTCCTGTTTCACTAAAATTCTAGTTCAGAAGGATTTCCATACGAAAAATAATTTCATTTTTACTATTTCTATAAGAGATTTAGAAAATTAAGATTTACTTATAATTTCAGTATTGGCTAAAAACTTAAGGTACCAAAAGTTTTATCTATTTTCATTTGTATAAAGTGTCCCATTAAAATGTTAATGCTGATTAATATCTGCATGAATTCTTTTTGGGTGTAATAAAACAGGCATTTATAATTGTAACATATATTATACAACATAACGATATACAAAATTTCAATGCCTATACCATAACTACTGACAACACTTTAAAAAATATTGATCAAACTAAACCATAGCATAGATATACTATTTTCAAAGACATTTTATATACTTATATGTTGATTCTTCTAATAAAAAGAATTTTTTTTAAATTTTAAGATAACTTTACTATTTTAATTAAAATAGTATTTTAGAAATTAAATAAAATATATATACCTCAAAATTCGACGTTATAATATCGATTGTAAATAAATATAAGATTAATACAATATAACTAAAATACTATTCATAACATTTCTAGTGCCAAATGTGAAGATGGTGGTAAGTGTATTTTTTAAAAGTGTAAATTTCTTATACTAAATATTTGATCACGCTATTTTTTATTCTACATTTTATGAAATTCTTAAATTGAATTTAAAAAACAAAAGGTATGTAAAATTCGAACGAATTGAATTTGATTGATTTGCGGCTTTTAAACTATAATACATAAAGAGGATTCGAAAATTGCCGGTACTATACGTATTATAATATAAAACAAGCAACGATATTTATGTTTGTTTGAACATATTATTGCAATTTATAAGTTAAATTTACACTACGATATAAAGGAATTTTTTTTATATAAAATAATATGATGTTTAAGAATTGTAAGGGATGAAAGAATGGATTCAGGTAAATTTAATATATAAATTTTAATATTTTCTAGACAAATGGAATATAGTTTGTAATTTTGACCTAAATTATTTCAACATAAAGTTGTTGGTCACAATTCTTTATGTTATATAAATTATTTAGTTAATTTAAATTTACAAAATTTCTTCTACACTAATTAGTAATTATTTACTATCAAAGAAATATTTTCTAACAAATATATAAATGAAGGGAAAACAATTTAATATTATCCTTGTATATAAGGTGCAATATAATCGCAAATTTATCACCTACTTAATCTAAAACAATGAAAAAACTAATATATGAAAACTGATATCACGCATGCAATTTCCAACTGTTTAAATTTTAAAGTTTATATACTTTTAAATTAAACTATTTTTGTTTTTTTTTACATTTTAAACCATAGGCATGCATGATTGTTGTTAAGTTTAATATGTTAAAAACATTAGAAAACAATTTGGTTTCATCAATTTAGTTTACATTTATCTATAAAGAAAGTTACAACTAAATTGAATCTTTGTTCTTTGAATCACTTTATATTTGATAGAAATTTAAAATTATAAATGTTTAAGATGTTGGGTATGGCATGTGATCCACTTCAGCATACAAGCATGTATCAGAGATTAAATGAGGGTACAAAAAAAACAATAATCCACAATAATATTAAATAATTAAAAAAAAGACTATTAAAAATTCTGAAATATTGGTATAATAATTAATAAAAATTAATAAAATTTATATATATTTCTCTAATTTAGATAGTGACGATAGTGATGGCGAAGGAGGATTGGGAAATGTTAGTCGTGTTATAATCCGACCACCTGGTCATAGTGGTAAAGCAAAACGTGGTCATATTTGTTTTGATGCTGCATTTGAGACAGGGAATTTAGGTCGAGCTGATTTAGTTGGTGAATTTGAATATGATTTATATTTACGTCCTGATACATGCAATCCAAGATATCGTTTTTGGTTTAATTTTACTGTTGATAATGTTAAACAAGATCAACGTGTTATATTTAATATCGTAAATATAAGTAAACCAAGGAATTTATTTAGTTTAGGTTTAACACCATTAGTAAAATCAAGTAGCCGTCCAAAATGGCAACGTATACCACATCAACATGTATATTATTATCGTTCGGCTATTCATCAAAATCATCATGTATTAAGTTTTGCATTTTCTTTTGATAAAGAAGATGAAGTTTATCAATTTGCTGTAGCACCACCATATAGCTATTCAAGATTGCAAGCATATTTGAAAGTAATTGATTCACGGTTAATAGAAAAACGATATGAACGAACTGTTCTTGGACAATCATTAGTAATTTTATTTTATTTTGCTGAAAGCAAATATTTATTTTCTATAATTTTAATTGTTTTCTTTTTTGTTTAGCAAAACCGAAATGTTGATTTAATAACAATAGATCATGTGCCGAAACCAGAACGAACAGATGGTAAAAATTTTTTACGTGTTATTATTATTTTAGCTAGAAGTCATCCAGGTGAATCACCTGCATCATATGTTTGTCAAGGTTTTATTGAATTTTTAATTGGTAATCATCCAATTGCAATTATATTACGACAACATTTTGTATTCAAAATTATACCTATGGTTAATCCGGATGGAGTATTTTTAGGAAATAATAGATGTAATTTAATTGGACAAGATATAAATCGTACATGGCATACAGCAACAGAATTTTCACATCCAACATTGTATGCTATTAAGAATATGCTTAGAGAATATGATAATTCAGATGTAAGTTTTAAAAAAAAATTATATTTGAATAAAATCAATTAAATTTTAAAATTATATGTGAGAGTTAATGGTTTTACTCTTAATATTAATAGTCGTACTCTTACTCTTTTCATTTATACAGTGTTATCAAATTGATTTTGTAATTGATATTCATGGGAATTCTAGTCAGTTGGGTACATTCATTTATGGTAGCACATATGAAGATGTTTATCGTTATGAAAGACATTTAGTATTTCCTAGATTATTTGCAAGCAATGCTCATGATTATATTACAGCAAATATGACATATAATGCTGATGAAAGAAAAGCTGGTTGTGCAAGAAGATTTTGTTGTGAACGTTTAAGTGATACAGTTAATGCATATACATTAGAAATTTCAATGTATGGATATTTTTTGAAAGATGGAAAAACTATAACACCATATACAGAAGAAGGATGTAACAAAGTTATTTTTATAATTATATATTTGTAAATTAATTTTTATAATATTTATTATAACAGATATGCGAGCTGGTAGAAATTTATCACGTACATTTTTACAATATTATCGTTTTATAAATTATTTACCAATGCCAATGGTTCCCGAAATTTATTCAAAAAGAAATCGTCCAAAAACACATCATTCCCGTAGCCGTTCAAAAAATCGATATGAAGTAAAAGTAAGACCAAAAACAACTAGAGCATATGCACCAATAAGTTATACAGATTTAGCAATGGGTTATGAAAGTGTTGTAACATCTGATGAAGGATCACCAATTCGAGCTACTGTATTACCACCACCACCATTATCTAGTAATAATTTTGGTTATCGTTTTCGTAGACCAGCAACAGCTGCAAATCCATATTCACCAAATGATCAATTCTCTTTATTAAATATTAAATCAGCAAAATTTGATAATTTAGAATTTTCAAATGAACATCAAAATCGTCGATATGGTAGAAGTGCTGGTAGTAAATTACCACAATTAACAGAACCAATACCATATCGTACAGTCGAAACTTTAAATGTTCCACCAAAACCATATTTATCAATAATTGATTTTAATCAATTGACAAGAGGTAGCTTAGAAAAAGCAACAGCAAAAACTAAAATTATAAAAAGAAATGATCGTGAAATCAAATCAAAGCTTTAAAAATGGTTGAACTGTTGTCAATTTTTTTATAATGATATTGTTATACCATATTGCAATGGCCTAAAAAATTTTTACAATCTATAAAATCTTTAATATTTTAAAAATCTAATAACTTAGAATTTTACTCTGAAAAATTAAATTTTTTTACATTCTTACAACTTTATGATTTTTTTTTAACTCACTAAAATTTAAATTTATATTAAATATTAAATTCTTTGACTATAAAATATTCTCCAATGTTTTGTTATTAATTACAATTTATTTAGATACTAGAAACTAGTACCTAAAATGGAGGGAGAAGAATATATGGAAATTAAATCGTTTATTAGTATGTATAAAAGAAATAATAAAACTGAATAAATATTGAGAGCTATTTGAAACCAACGTAGCTATTAAAGTAAACCGATTAATAAAAAGATTATTCCATCCAAATATGTAAACCTAATTTCATTATTTAAATTTTACAAAATAAGTACCTATTTATTATAACTTACCACTTTAGTATTTCCCATTTTTGCAGCAACATGTAAAGCAGTTTCTCCTGTATTATAAATTTTACGATTTGGATCAGCTTTATTTTTTAATAAAATATCAACAATATTTTTGTTTTTAACAGCTAAATGTAATGGTGTAACACCATTTTGTGTTGTTACATCTACTGGTGATCCATATTTTAATAATATATTTAAACATTCAACATGTTCTAATACAGCTGCATAATGTATGGGTGCTTGATGATAAGCATCTAAACAATGTGGATCTTTTAATTTAACAGTATTTGCTAATAATTCACCAGTTTGTTCAAACATTCGAGCATAATACATATATAAACGTGACCATTCATCATCTGCTGCAATATAATTTGAAACATTTTGAATTTCATCATCCCATTGTAATGCATCCATACCATCTGGTGTACGATCTGTTTCAATTTCAATTCCGCCACTTCTAGTCCGTGGTTTTTTTGGTGAACCTGTTTTTTTTTTAAATAATTTATTAATGTATTTTATAAACGTTTAAGAAAGCAAACTTACTGCCGGTAAATGATATATAATCTTCTTCACATGATTTTAAAAGAGCTCGCAAAATTTCTGCATATCCTTTAAATGTAGCTTGACCGATAGCAGATCGTCCATAAGATGTAACTTTTGTTGCATTTGCTCCTTCATTAAGTACTTTTTTTACATTTTTCAAATCACGTTTTTCTACATAATAATATAATTTTTCATTAACATCCCATTTAGGGCTCTGCATATTTTGTAATTTTTTGTTATTTATTTTTATTCTAGGACTTGCAAAGTAAATTTTACAAATTGGATAAATTGACAATAATTTGACATTTCGTATTGCAATATAAAATTGAAGGCGTCGAAAGATTTTTCTCTGATTTTGTTTGTACTGCCATCTATTTGTAAATGTGCATACTAAAATCTATCCAGGTTTAATTCTGATGAGCCAGATAAAATCCAGAAGCATATGTTAGCCTCTCATTAATTAAGAAAAATGTAAGATAACGTTTCATTAGGAGCTAAGTTTTATAAAGAATAGTTTAACGAATTCTTTAGTTTTAAATCGGATAATGATTTTAAGAAGTTAAACCGAGAATAATTCAAGCCGTATATATCATATCGTAATATTATAATTTGGAGCCTATCTACTTAAGTTGGCTACAATTCCAAAGAATGCGTCAAAAAAATTGGCTGTCAATGTCATCAGTAGTGTCACTTTTTTAATATTCAGCCTTTGCAACGCACGGTTAAAAAATGGCTAACCGCAGTGGTAATCGTAATCGTAATCAAGAACAGGATAATTCCATTCAATATGTACAATGTGATGGTTTGGTAAGATTTTTATAAACTTCCTTTATTTTAATTGTGAGAATATAAAATATTGTGTTTAAATTGCTTTATATTTAACAGAAATGCTTTTTCTTACAACCTACTATTATACACGTTTACTTTCTTTGACATTTTTTTGTTACATTTACAGAGTGATTATGATTAATGCTTACTTTTTATTTTTTTAGGCGGTTATGAAAATGGTAAAGCACTGCCATGAAGAATCGACAAGTAATATGGATTTAGCTCAAGGAGCTTTATTAGGTTTGGTTGTTGATAAAAGATTGGAAATAACAAATTGTTTTCCATTTCCAAAAAGTGGTGATGACACAATGGATGAAGAAGAATATCAATTGGCAATGATGAGACGTTTGCGTCGTGTCAATGTTGATCATTTTCATGTTGGATGGTATCAAAGTGCTGATGTTGGTAATTTCTTATCATTCCCATTGTTAGAGTCACAATATCATTATCAAACAAGTATTGAAGAATCTGTTGTTGTCATTTATGATACACAAAAATCAGCTCGCGGTTTTTTAACATTAAAAGCATATCGTTTAACACCACAAGCTATAGCTATGTATAAAGATAATGATTTTACACCAGATGCATTAAGACAATTAAAATGTGGTTATGAAAATTTATTTGTTGAAGTGCCAATTGTTATTAAAAATTCACCATTAACAAATATTATGATGAGTGAATTAAGTGAAATGGTACCAGAAGAGGAGGGTAATAGATTTTTAGATTTAGGTACTGCTGGTGTTCTTGAAAATCATTTAAGATGTTTAATTGAACGTGTTGATGAATTATATCAGGAAGCAACGAAATTTAATAAATATCAGCAAGCTGTTGTTAAACAAGATCAAGTAAATTTTTATACACAATTTGAATTTTCTGTTAATCAAAATTAAATATTTTCTTTTAATTATAGGAAAAACATCGTATGCTTGCTAAACATGCTCAAGAAAATGCAATAAGGGTTAGTAAAGGTGAAACATCATTACCCGAAGAAGATGTTGTTAAACAATTCCGACCATTACCAGTACCACCAAGATTAAATTCAATGATTGTATCGGGACAAGTAAATACTTATTCGCATCATATTTCACAATTTTGTTCACAAGCATTAGCAAAACTTTTTATTACTCAATCACTTCAAAACGCCAAAGAAACTAAAGGAACATAAATTTAATTCAATTATTTATGTTAAAATAGTATTTGGCCGCATCAGTTGTGAAATATACAAACAAAACAAAAAGAAAGAGATAAGTGATTACAGATTATTTATTAATTTTAGTGTAACTTTTATAAAAATCTGTTTTTCATATTAAAATAATTTAAATTGAGAAAAAAAAAATAATAAAAAATTGCTTTTAAAGCTACAACGGCTTTGAGAGCTACAAAAAAAAATGATTTGTTATTTTTTGTAATTATAATATGTATATTTACCATATGATTTTAAAAATCTATTTGGTTAAATAATTTAAGAGTTTCAGTTTACCAAGTAAAAATTCAGAAAGTAAATATGGTGAAAACTTTAAGAATAAAGTTGATAGAAAAATTCAGCAAGAAATACAATAGTAAAAGTATCAATTTGAATTATAGTAATTTAATTATCATCTGAATAAAATGTAAACTATAACAAAACATATTACTTTTTATGAAATTTTTGGAAAACAAATAAGTTTATGTAGGTTTATCATTTTTATCCAGAGAAAAAAATTATAATTTTATCTTAAAAATTTAAATAAGAAAACTTGTTATTTTTTTGGGTGCAATGGACGACAATTGTGTATATGTACATACCTCGGTATTTTTTTTTTCAGAAGCTGTAACAACATTTCAATTATGTACCTATATAAAAGATAATTAGATATTTGTGTATAGAACTTGTTTTTGTGCATGAAACCGAAACGAAATAGTAAATTAAAAGTAATAATAAAATATTTTAAGTCACTGCAGCAGAACATTTCTAAAATATATACATATATAGGAATCGCCGAAGGTATCAAAAAAGAAATCGTATAATTTATAAAAATAATTTTGTATACTTTGTATGATTCGTGTTATGTTTTTCCAACACTGTAGGGTGCACTGTAATTATAAGAAGTATTCTTTATTTTTTTTTTTTTGAAGTGGTATCTTAATTAGGTGAGCTATATTATTTACGATATTAGAATCCTCATTAGACATTAGATTAGTAGTTGGTAAACTAAAAAATTGTCTTAAAATTTAAAGTATTTTTATTTAAAGAGTAAGATCAAGATCACAATATTAATGGTTTTCAAAATTTCGATACACCCTATTAAATATATAGAATTATATATTATGTACTATTATAGAACCCGGTTTTTCATAAAACATTTATAATACACACATAACATACGTAAAGCATTAACGGAAGAATAGTATTCTCTATTATTATATTTTCTTCCGATTGTGGTCTTGCATATATACCTAAATTTGCAGATGGAATTTGTTCGACCAGTTGATATAGAGCATTGGTACAGAACAGTCTATATAGAAAGAAATTTTTTTTTAATTTTTTTTTTTTGTAATGGACCAAAAAATGTATTTACATTTAATTATTTGCATATTTTTCAAAATTCAATATTCTTTTAGTGAAAATAAATCAAACATAATATATGATCAAAGACAAACCGGAAAATTTAATATTCATTTAAGTATTAAAGATGTTGCAATCATTGATTTTGGTGGAAATGAATTTTTAGATGTAAGATGTAAATTTTATATTTTTAATTAAATTAAATTTTTTTTTTTGTATATTTAAAATCTAATTTAAATTAGGAAACTAATAATAATAATAATGAAAAAGAAGATTATTATTATGATGAAGATGATTTAACTATAAAACCATGGTTTTCAACATCAACAAAAAAACCATTTAGTAATTCTTCAACAACAAATACAACTCCAACAACAATTGCAAGTAATTCAACAACAATTAAAAATGATTATAATATTACAAAGGCACCAAATCAAACAAATATTACATCAATACCATATTTCAATATCGTAAATAGTACTCCAACATTACCAGCACCTACTAGAAAACCATTATTTAATAATAATAAACTACAAGATATTCCTGTACAAATTATTATGGAACCAGTATTAATACCAAAATTAAGAACATCAACACATAAATCACCATTAGAAAATAATAAAGATTCTAGAGTTGTTCGTTTAAAATCAAGATATAATAATTATCAATATCCTAGAATGATTATTAAATGTAATAATGATGGTTTTATAGATGAATATGGAAATTGTCGTCCAAAAAGATCAACAACAATCAGATCTTTATTTTTGTAATATTATGAATAGATAATATATAGTTTTAAAATATTGATCAATTGATTAATAATTTGCTTTCTTATAGGAAAAAAATGTTCAACTTTTTAAAAGATTTAACAATTAAACAGTTTAACAGAGATTCATCAACTTCACCAGACACTAACTAATTCAAAAATATTATATATATTTAAAAAAAAATGGAAATAATAAAATTTATTTTATACCTACCAAAAATTTATTTTGTTTTACTTCAAAATAATGTTCTTTAAATTAAACTCGTGAATTTTTAGTATACTTGCTTTTAGTTTATTTAACAAATAGAAGATATACAAAAAAAAATACATGAAGCTATTAATTTAAATTTAAATATTACTTTCACCTGTTATAGACTATTCGGTATATTTTTTTTACAATTCAATCAAATTAAAATGTTATTAAAGTTATATTTGAATTATTGTAAACTTAAAACTTACAATCACTCTTGTGTCCTTTTTTTTTTTGTGTGTGACAATTTAAGATTATAATATTTTAATACATTAATTTAAGTTTTTTTTTTTACTAATAATGATAATACATAATTATAAATTATATCATTTATTAGGACTAGATAATTTATATAGAATGTTTGGCATTTATTTATTTCGGTGTAATACACATGAAAATTACAATTTTCTGAATTTCTCTTGTAATATTTACTTACTTTCATAAATAATATGCAAAAAAAATTAATTGAATTATTTCTTGTTGTGCTTAAAATATATAATGTAATTATTATACTTAAATTATAGTTAATAAAAATTGTAGATTATAAAATTATAATTTTAAAAGCAATTTGATACAAAAATATTTTCATAATTAAGAAAAATATTGTGCATTTAAAAATTATACTATAAAAATGACAAAACATTTTAAATATAAATAAAAAAATATATAAAAAAATAATGGAATGTATAAAAGACGAATGTTACAGAAAAGTAATAAATTAATAATTAATAAAATATTAGACCACCACGAAACATTTATATTAAAATATAGAATAATAATAAATAAAAATTAATTTAAAATACAAAAATATTATAAAAGAAAAATAAACTATTACAGTATGCGGTAAATAAATATATGTATATATAAATGGAATATTTAGAAGATATTTCTTAGTACTATATAAAATTAATAGGTTCTTTTCAAATACTTTTAAGTTCCCTTATTTAGCATCTTTTTTGATCTTCAATACAAAATCATCAGCATTAGCCATTATATACTATTATAAATATTAATTTTTTAACCTAAATTTTTTGTTTAAAAATTTCTTTTTTTTTTTTGTTCAAATCAATTAATCATGATTTTTGAATTTCTTTAGTATATAAAATTATGTTCTTATTTTTCGTCCCAAACGAGTTTTTGTATATTTCTGACCATTTTTATTAGTACCATTTAAACGTAATATACCATTTTGTTTTGATCGACTCTCAAATAGAACATCAGAATCTGTATCGGAATCAGTTAAAGATGTTCCACGTGTAACTGGAAAGATTTTCCAAAGATTTAATATAAAAAAAAATATTTTGTAAAAATTAATATATAAAAATTCAATTTACATGATGGCAGCTCATCTTGTGTTCCTAATAAAGCATATTTTTGTAATTTTTTTGGTCGGGTACGTGGTTGTTTTGAACGTCGTCGACGGAAAATACATGATATACCCCAAAATATACCAGATAATAATAAAAATCCTACAAATACTCCAACAACAACATAAAGAACTGACCAATCTATAAAAATTAAAATAATTCAAATCAATTTAATTTTAATTAATAAATATAATTTTTACCACAATTTGCATCATCTACACCCCAATAATAAAATATTGATGGCATCCAAAATGTTTCGCATGTACATGCACGTGTTATTGTATTACAATTACCATGACCAGAACATTTATTTTGGCATACTGTTGTACGGGCATCTGTAAATGGTGTTCCTAGTAATGATTCATCACGGAAAAATTTATCTTTTAAAATTTTCTCAATATCAACACCCGGTACAATATGAGATTTTCCATTTGGATTCTACACACAGATAATAAATAAATTAATATTAATATTTTAAAATTATTAATTACAACAATTAACTTACAATTTTTTCAACATAAAATACTAAAATTGCTTCACCAGATCGTGAATCTGTTTTTAATTCACGAATATGTACTTTTACATCACCAATTATAAGTGCAATTTTTTGTACAATTGTATCATATTCAGTTTTTGTTAATGATGTTATACCAAGAGATAATGTCAATTCAACTAAATTCATAATAAATGGATCTTGATTAATTATAATACTAACACTTTGTGAATTTGAAAGTCCCTGATTATCGAATACGGTCAAGGTAAATGAATAATGACCGGGAATTAGATCAGTTAACTAAAAATTTAAAATTACAATAATAAACAATTTGAAATAAAATACATAAAAATTATTCAAATATACAATTAAAACAGGTTCATGATCTGTTTGACCAACAATATTTCCATATGCTAAACTTGAATCATCTCGTGTCCAATAATATCTTGTTATTCTTAAATCATCCTTTGAGTTGGTACCATTTAAATATACTGCACTAACAGGTAATTTTATTGTTTGATCACCACCTGCATCAGCTTCTGGAGGATAATTTTTTTCTAAGAAATTGAAAATTATTATTGAAAGTTGATTACTGAATTAAAATTTATATATTTACCTTGTACAACTGTGATTACTATTTGATCTTTTCCACTATTCTTATTTTCATCAGTAACAGTTAATTCAAAAACATATTTACCAACTGTTAATGCTGTTGCATTTGCAATCTAAAAAAATAAAAATATTCACTTAAAATGTTTTTTTTCTTAATTTGTATTATTAATTTGTTTACCGAAGCATTTGCGTTGGCTATAATTGCTTTATTTGGACCAGAAATTTGTATCCAAAAATAATTTTTTATATGTATTACATCACTTGATTCAGATCCATTAAGAATTATCCAAGTCCGGGGAAGATTAATAGTCTTAAAAATGAATATAAATTATTCTATAAATTCAAAATTCACTCAATTTCGGTATTTTTTATACAAATAAGTGTTGCTTTTATGGATATCTTTAATACTTTTCAATTAACTATTAATAACAATCTAAATACTATATTAATTCAGTAATCAATTAAATAATAAAATTATTGTATGACACGCAATAATGTGTTTAACAATTTTCATTTCAATTATCAGTGAATCAGAATCAATAATAAAACGAATTATATTCATATTTTTCACATTTAAAGAATAAGTAAGTAAAATATTTTTATTACAATAAATTTTTAAGTAACAATAAAGTAACACAATAAAATCAATTATTAAATTATATTTTTATTGACATTCTTCGCAACCCTCTCTATTTGTAGTAAGTGCATGATATGAACTTAAATCGGTCAAATAATATGGTACAATTTTAACTAGCGACATATTATTAATATACTTCGGATTCTGTAAAATATTAATTGAAAAAAATATATAAAATTTATAATATAATTTAAAATTTATTTCCATAATTACTTTTTCAATTTTATCAAATTCAATTTTACTAACATCAATATTCATTGTAAGTAATTTTCTTGGTTCTGATTGTTCCTTCAAATAATCAATAACATTCATAATAAATTTTGTATTTAACGAATAAAATGATTCCAAACGTATACATAAAATTTCTAATTCTTTAAGAAATTCTAATATAATCATAAAATTTGGTGGTATTTCTTGACTATATATACCAAATAATAATTTTTTTAATTTAATAAATTGTCCAAGATGTAAATAATCAGAATTTTTTAATTTACAAAATGGCATTTTTAATGTTAATAAATGATTTTTTAATTCTGTTTGACATAATGCTTTTAACATTTCACTTAATTTATCACATTCACTAAAATATCCTGTACAACCACGAGGATTTGAATTTAATATTGTTAAATGTTTTAATGTTTTTATTTTACCAATTTCAATTCCAATAATTCTCATATCTTTACGATATATTGATATTTTTAAATTTTCCAAATTTTTACAATTTTCGGATAAATATTGAAATGTTAAATTATGTAAATTTTTACATCCTTGTATATTTAATAATTTTAAATTAACAAAATTTTTTGTTATATTAATGAAATTCTTTTCAATAATATCTTCACATGAATTTAAATTAAGTAATTTTAAATATATATATTTATCCATATATATACCAGTTAATTCATTATTACCAGTTAAATTTAATATTTTTATATTAGATAAATTTGATAAATTTTTCATATCATTATCATTTAAACGACAATTCATTATTTCTAATATTTCCATATTTTGATGATATTGAATAATTTTTTCACTAAATTTTTCATTTTTAAATGATGTCCACGATATTTTTAATGATTTCAAATTTATACAATAATTTAATATAAATTTCAATAATCGTAAATTTTTCGTTTCATAATAAGTACTTAATCTTTCATATTTTTCAATATATTTACCAAATTCAATTAGAAATTGACGTAATTTCATTAATGTTATATCTTGGATTTGTTCATCATTAAAATTTAATGATTTCTTTGTTCGATAATATGTATTTAATATATTACCAAATTTTTCCGATAATACTGATAGATATAATTGATCTTTAAGTGATAAAAATGTATAAATGTGTAATAAACAATAATCATTTAATATAAATAAACGTAAATTATTTGAATATTTTTCAATTTCTTGTGTTAAAAAAATTTGTTGATTCGGTTGTTTCCAACTATCAGCATATGTTATATTCATTTCATTAGATTGGGTTTTACCATATTGTATAGCACTAAAAAAAGTAATGATAAGATTTATAAAATTATGTATTTTTGTTGTTTATTTTAAAAATTTAATTAAATACCGAACAGCTGATTCAGGTTTTTCATAATAAACATAAGCACTAAAATAGATTTCATTTCTATAATTTTCATATTTCTTTTTTATTTTAATTTCATTAAGTTCACCAAAATTTGAAAAATATTCCCATAGATATTCAACATTACCCTATATTATAGAATAGAAATAATTTTAATTTTATTGAAATAAAAAAAATTAATACAAATTTTCATTTACTTACCAATTTTTCGGGAATATTTTCAATAAATAATTTTTGTACAAGAATTTTATCTTTAGTATAAAATTTATTATCAATTAAATCTAATTCTTCATCGTCCATATTATATTTCTTTAATTATTCTTCAAAAACAAAAAAAAATGTCGATTTATAGTCAATAATTATAATATTTTAAAATTAAATTTTACTTAAAAACACCCGTGACAGACTTACTTATATTATTTATATTATATTTATAATATCTAAATATATGACAGTAGATTATTTTGTGTTGAATGAAGTGCAAGACTTTTCAGTTCGATTTAAAATTAGTCATGCACATGGTTGCTCACCGATTAAATAATTTATTATACATATATATACACGTATATTAAAAGCTTCTTTTTTTTAAATTTTTATATTGAACATAAAATAAGCTTGAGTATTTTTTGGATACAATTTGAGTACATTATACTATATTTATAGTTTGATAATAATACTCTTTTTTCTCTATTTCTTATATACCAAATTATTAAATCAAAAAGTTTCTGAAAATAGTTTGTTACATTTGCATTACACAATGGTATACTTTATACTTTATCTATTGATAGAATGAGAAAAAATCACTAGAGATTCATTTCTACAATTAGAGGTCCAATATTATATACTATCTCTAACACCTACTTGTCGGATGTCGCGAAAATTGTTCTTGACCGAATTTGAATTGTTTCCATCTCTGAGCACCTGTTTTTATCTAAAGTTTTTTATGTTTGAATAATGATTGATAATTTCAGATATACTATAAGTAGTACTTTCACTAATAATAATATGTTTTTAAAGCTTTCAAAACTGATTACAATTTGTAAGCGCTAGAAAACCAAAATTATTGGGCATCTTATCAATTATTTTAATGTTAACGTAAAAAAGTAAAAGTATGTAATTCGGAAAAGCTTATTTAGATATGAAAATCAGGAACAAAGAACCATAGTTAATTAGAAATATTTAAATTGAATTATAATTAGAAAATTTTAATTTTAACAAAGAATTAAAAAAAAAAATCAATTAATAAAATTATAAAATTTACAGAAATAATTAATTTAAATTTATAAATATTTTATAAATTTATATTTTCTGTTAGTAAATAAATTATAAATAAAAATTATTTAAATTATATTGATAAAAGATTATAATTTTTCATATTATGCAATATAAAAATTAAAATTAAATGGGAGATAAACAATTTCAATTAATTCGTAAGTAAATATTTAATTTATTGAAATAATTTTTAATAAAAATTAAATATAAATTGTATATATAGCAACTAGACTATCAGGACTAGATAGAAAAATATTTCACATTGGTGAAAGATGTTACACTGAAGAGAAAATTTTGATTTATTCAATTTATGTTAGAAATGCTTGGGTAATATTAAATAGATTATCTTTGTAATTTAAAAATTATTGTTAATTTTTTTCAGAATAATGAAAATCAAATAATTCAATATTTTTCACAATATGGAGAAATTGAAGATATTTATATATTAAAATCTCATAAAGAATATAATGATAATGATGATTTTAAAATAGATGTAATAGTTCAATATTTACAACCAGAATCAGCTGCTAAGTAAGTTAATCAAGCTTGTTGAATTATTTAAAAATTTTGTAATTACAACATTACCACAAAATATCAGTTTGTTAGATTTATTATAATTAAAATTTCATATTTTCTAGGGCATTACGTGACTGCAACACGTATACTATACATAAAATTATGGTTACAAATGTTGAAAGTAATAAACAACCATATCAGCAACATTTTCAAAATTATAATATATTTGAAAATAATATTAATACATTATTTAATTTTAAATTAAATTTTGATTGTATCTATTTAATATTTACATATTTACCACTTAAAGATCAAATTAAAATGTCATTAATATCAAATGATTTTAAAGAATGTTTTCGTATATATTATAAAAAACATTTATTAAAAATTAATGATAATTATATAATATTTATGGAAATGCGACAAATTTTATTTGAATTTGGTAATAATTTTGAAAATATTGAATTAATTAGTTTAGCTGGTGGTAGATTTTTTACATTAATATTAAAATTTTGTCCAAATATTAAATATTTACGAATTGAAGAATTAGAATTATTATATCGTAATTTAGGTAAAGATATTGCACAAAATATGAAATCATTAAGAATATTAAAAATAATTAATTGTAATTTAATAAATGATAATATAGAATCATTATCATATATTGGTAATAATCTTTTAACATTAGATTTAACTGGTAATCGTCAAATAACTGGTGAATATTTAGAAAATTTTAAAAAATTAAAAGTTTTAATATTGCGTGGTTGTCATAGAATTGATAAAAATATTTTTAATAAAATTAATATAAATCAAATACCATTAGAATTTTTAGAATTAGATGTTGTTACAATTAAATGTAGAAATATTAATGGTGATATGGCATTTAATATTGGCCAATTGATAACATTAAAAAGTTTACATATACATGATAGTATTGGTTATAATCGTAATGGTTTTGATGAAATTTATATATTTTTAAAACAATTAATTGATACAAAAATTGTTAATAATTTAATAAATATAAAAATACCATTTTTAGCTAATACAAAAATTGATATAATATTTAAATTTATTAATATTGAAATATTAGATATACAAAGATTTGATTCAAATTCATGTACACCAAAATTTTGGAGAAATTTAGCTATGTTAAAGGAATTGAAATGTTTTAATGCTAAAATCAATGATATTTTAAATGAAACTGAACTTTTAACATTTATACAAAATTCAAAAAATATTGAATATATTAAAGTTTTAGGTGGACCATCTGCATTATACAAGGAATTCATTTTACGAGTTATTAAAATTTTAAATCAGAAAAATAATTCGAAAAAATTAACAATATGGCGAAAAAGTATTTGTAAAATGGAATTGAGGAAAATTTACGAGGTAAGTGGAAATTTTTTGTTTTTTTTTTTTAATTTACGATTAATTTTTTTAATTCTGAATATATTTTTTATAGCATCCAGATTTTCTGAAAAATGATTTACTTATAAAATTAAAAGTTGATTGTATGTATTAGTAATAAACTATTATTTATAATAAATATTATAATTAGTTAAACATAAATTTTAATATTTTTTGTATCTTAAATAATGAAGAAGTGAAATGGTATCGCAAATAAAGAAATTTTTATCCCATTGCCATTAAAAATAAATTAGTTCCGCAATTTTTACAATTTTTGTAGAAAGTCCCATCTTCGATTTCAATAATAAGGAATATTCCTTTATAATTTATATTCCCACAAAAATGGACATTAAACTACTTTTATTATTCTGTTCCACTATATTTTTTATCAGTTTATTTGTTTAAAAATTTGTTTATGATTAAATTTTATATTTTTAAATAAGACAAAACAAATTAAAGATAAAAAATTTATAGATTGAATATTTACCAAATGCAAATATATGCCTATTATAAATATTTTAAAATTCAAATTGACCAGTTGATTTTTAGATCTACAATTAGTCGTCCAGCAAAAAAAAATTTAATATAATATAATAATTTATTATAAATCACCAGAATGTTCCGTAAGATAAAAATTATCATTTAGAAATTCACATTTAAATTACATATATTGAAAAAAAAAATTTCATAATTTTTACAAGATTTTTCGAAATTGGATTGGAAACCAGAAACATTAGAAATGAAAACATTTCATATTACTGATCGTAGTTATACAAAAGAAAGAATTTTAATTTATACAATTTATGTAATAAACACTTGGGTAAATATAACTATTAAAATTATTTATGAATTACGTTAATTATATCTCTTTATTAAAAATTGTAGGATGATTTGGAAAGTTTATTTTCATATTTTTCACAATATGGTAAAATTGTTGAAATTTCTATTGTTAAAACTTATAAAAATCCAAAAAATGAAACAAGAGCAACAGCTAAAATACGTTTTGAGAAAGCAGAATCAGCATCAATGCAAGTATTTATTATTTTGTAATTTATCAACTAAATTTATTAATGAAAATAATTTAAAAATAAAATATATTATAGGGCTCTTCGATATTATAATGAATTACATGCTCTTGAAGATATGCATGTTACTTATGATGAAAATGCTGAACAACCAAATCATCAGCATTTAAATGAAATTGAAAAAATTAGTGAAAATAATGATTTTCAATTATTTAATAAATTAGAATTTAATTGTTTAATTGAAATTTTTTCATATTTACCACAAATTGATCAAATCAAAATGGCATTAATATCAAATAATTTTAAAAAAGTATTTAAAAATTATTTTACATTATATACATTTAAAATTGATAATGATATGACACTTAAAGATGCTAGAGCAATATTAATTGAACTTGGTGAATATATTGAAAAATTAGAACTTAATCGTAATTCACGTTATGATATTAGATTTTTTAATGAAATTATAACATTATGTCCGAATTTAAAATATTTACGTGTTGAAGAATTTAAAATAAGTGAAAAATTATCAGCTAGAGAATTAGCAGAAGCATTTCATACAAAAAATTTAGAATTTATATGTGTACGTGATAGAATTTCATGTAAAAATATATCACAAAAAATGAAAATTTTAAAATGTTTAGAATTAATTAATTGTGGTTTAAGAAATTATGATATCAAACGTTTAGAAAATTTATCATTACAAATTGAACATTTAGATTTATCCGAAAATCCAGATTTAACTGGCCAATATTTAGAGAAATTTAGAAATTTAAAAAGTCTTATATTAAATGGATTAAATCAATTAAATCAAAATTGTTTTTCAGAAATTTGTATAAAATTGGAAAAATTAGAATATTTAAAATTAGATGTTGGTGCATTTTCAAATTTTAATGATCAATTTTCTGAAGATATTAGTAATATGAAATCATTAAAAAATCTCGATATACATGATAGTACTGGACAACGACAACAAGGCTATGAAAGTGCTATTGAATTTATGAAAAAATTATGTAATACAAAATTAACAAATCAATTGGAAATATTGAAATTACCATTTTTATTAGATATTACCGGTTTAATTATTAGTAAATTTATAAGTTTACGAATTTTGGAAATACAAAATTTTAATTCACAATTATGTGGAGAAATTTTTTGGAATAATTTAAAATTATTACAAGAATTACAAATTTTAAATATTATATATAATATACGTTATGGTCAAGATATTTTTGTAGATTTTATTAAAAATGCAAAGAATATTTCAAAAATTAAAATTGTTGTTGTGGGAGCAACAATTTATGAAAATTTTATATTTAAAATAATTGATATAATGAAAAATAAAGGTAATTCACAGCAATTGACGGTATGGCGTAAAAGTATATCGAAATCGGAATTATTGAAAATAGAAAAGGTGAGTTTTTATGGTCATTTTTGTCAATATAATTAAACTTATTATATTTTCTTTACAGGATCAGAGATTTATTGAGAATAAATCACTTATTAAATTGTGTTTTGATTGCGTATATTAAATATTATGGATTATTCCAAAGGATAGCTAATCAATTCTGAAAATTGAGGTGTTAAACAGTCATTATTATAAATTTTATTTTTAATAAATTTTTATTACATATATAAATTGATTAAATTCTGCGAGATAACTAAACTAATTGTATATATAATTTTTTTGTTATCGTATTATTATTCTGTATGTGTTAATTCTTTTAAATATATTATTATATATATATAAATTAAATATATATTAAAAACTTACCATATTATGTCCAGCATTTGCAACTGGTGGTAAATTTGATGGTGGTTTTACAAAAACATTAACTTTTGCTGAACTCGATTGATTACTGATATCTGACACCTTAAGTACAAATGTATAAAATCCTTCTTCTAAATTGGATAACTAAAATAGAAACAAACAAAAAATCAATATTTATTTAATCATATCTCATTTGTGGTAAAATAAATATTATTTATTTAATAACAAGTAAATTATTCATACATATTTTATTTGTAATCTTTAAACTTACTTGTAAATATGGTGTTCTAGTATGTTGCATATCAACAGCTTTTCCACCTTTATTTGAATCATTAGTCCATTCCCAAGCAATGATTTCTCGATCATCTGTACTTAAAGTACCATTTAAAGTTACATTATTGTGTGGTAAATATAATATAACATCAGGTCCTAAATAATAGCAGCAAAAATTCAACAAATATAAATAAATATATTAAGTTTTTTTTTTTTTTTGAAAACATACCGGCATTTGCTTCAGGTGGATAATCAGTAATTTTTTGAACAATAATATTAGATGTTGTTGAATTTTGTTTATTATCTGAATCAGTTACGGTTAATTTAAATGTATAATTTCCTGGTATTTGTAAATCAGTTAATTGCAATGTACTAGTATCTGGTAGAACTGGTTCATAACCAATTGGACCTTGAATTAATTCCCAATTCCATGCAATAATTTTATCATCATCTGTACTAGTACTGCCATCTAAAATTGCTTTACTATTTGGTGGTTTAATAGTTTGTTCTTTTGGTGTAATTATAGCTTCTGGTAATTTATTAATACGTTTTTCTGGTAATACAGTAACATTAACCATAGTCTCACCATAACTTCCTGTACCATTCACTGTTATCTTAAATGTATATAGTCCTTCAGAAAGATTTGATAATTTTACTTTATCTTTAGCTTGATCTGTTATTGTACCATTTACAGGACCAGCAGGTTGTGTAACTAATGTCCATGAATATTTATATATTTCACCGCTAGTTTGTTCATCTGGTACTGTAAAAGCAACTAATGTTACTTCTTTTTCTGGCAATTGAACAAACTTTGATGTTGCTTTAACATCAATTTTCTTTAATGGTGATTTTGTTGTTGTTTGTATTTGCAAATCAGCTGATAAAGATTGACGACCAATATTATTATCACTGAATAGTTTCTCAACCATTGTATCAGCTCTATAATCTAAATCAGTAAGTCTAATACAATTACCAAGTTTATTATGTTTAAAACCATCTAAACAACGACAAACACCTTCTCGTGAATCTGGTATAATTGGTATACATTCTTCATTAAAATGACATCTTTGTTCTGAGCTACTTAGATCACATGCAATCAAATTGGTTGATCCCAAATATGTATTTTGTGGATCATTTAATGTTGTACCAATATTATCATCTGGTGAAAAACTTTGACCACTATTAAAACGATCATATCCATTATTATTATCATTTAATTTTTCATTTAATATGGAATTTAAACGTTTTTCAGTAACAATTGGTAATTGCTGATCATCATCATAATTTGTTGGTTCATTATTAAAATGAAATTTATGTTGTTGTTTCCAAAAATTTAATTTTTCTGGATCATTTTCATTTAATGGTAATGGTAAATATTCATCAACATTTGACGTTTTAAGTATATCCAACCATGATAATGTTGTTACTGATTCTGGATTATTATTATATTCTAAGATTGGATTAACTAATACCATTTGTAGTTGACCTTTAACTTTACGTTTTTTTGGTAAACATAATTCATTATTTATACATTTAACATGATAGCAAATATCTTCAAATATAAATGCTATATTACAATTTGATTTTTTTAAACAGCAATTTTTTACACATGTTTTAATATCAATAATATCTTTAAATTGTGAAAAATTACCAGATTTTGTATCACCAGCTGGTGCTGATTGATAAAAAACACGATGTAACATTTTTGGACATATTTCATTTAAATTTATTGTTTTATCATTATCATCTTGTAATGTTGTTAGATCTTGTATCGAAAATAATATCAATATTAAATAAAATATTTTTTCACATATTCTTAAAGTCATTTTTTTTTAATTTATTATATTATTATTATGTTGTGAATAATCTTCAAATAAATAAATCCTGGTGTTGTAAGTTCGGAAGGTTATGATGTACTTTGATGAAGTAATAGACTTGAATTTCGAGTAATTTTCCACTTACATTTTATGATTTGAAATTTTAAAGTTAAATTTTATAACTTTAATAAAATTTTAATATATGGCACGATGGCACAATAAATCTTGAATCAGAATCAGCTGTCTGACAGTATTAAAAAAAAACAGCTGACTGTCAGATTTTCATATAAGAAAAAAAATATTTTTGAATTGGAAAGCATTCTGGGATAGAATTTTACTTACAATTTTGTAGCTATAATTTAATATTTATGGAAAAGTGAATGTGATTAGACGGAAAAAAGTGTAAAGTTGATTAGGATTAGGAGGAAAGGGAATAGAGTAGATATCTATCTTTAATCCTAAATTTAAAATTTCATAGTGGACTCCGCAATAGAAATTATTTTAAATCAACCTGTAAGTAAAAAAATCCATTTTGTAGTTGTAATATATTTTTTATTAATTATATTTTTATAATCATATCGAAACTATATATATTTTCAATAATATTCATCATCTTCAAAATTATCATTTGATTGGCGATTTTTCTTATTATTATTAATCCCAATCGCATTATTACTTTGTGAATTAATATTTTTCATTGAATTAGCTTGAAGAACAGCACCTGGACTTGGATATGGTCGCTGTTGATATGATCCCGAAACAGTTGGATCAACACCACTTTTATTATTACCATCATCAACATTTAGTCCATCTGACCATTTACCTCTTGGTATATCAGAATATGATGCTGGATCCATTGGATCTAATGGATCATCATTTCCTCTACCACTATTATTATGATCTCGGCGATGACGATAATTATCACGATTATTATTATCTCCGCTACGATGTTGTCGTTTATGGGCTTTTTGTTGTCGTATTGCTTTATCTAAATCTCGAGATTTTGGTTTCTTAATAATATTTGATGATTGATGTGGTGGTTCATTAATTGGACTTTCGGGACGCTAAAAAATAAATAAATTTTTTAATATTAATCAATAATCATATAATGCAACATTATACCTTTGGTGGGGGTAATTTTGGTAAATTTAATATTTTTTCAATATCCTCTTCAGTTAATTCCCTCGAATTAGCATCATTATCATTATCATCTAATTGTGGTAATTGAATTTCATCTAATTCTTTTCTTAATGCAGCAGCACTTTTTGATACTATTGATTTTGGATGATTTGGTGGTAACCATGATACTGTATCATTTATAGAATTCCAATAATAATAACAACCACAACCAGAATCATAAATCTCTTGCCATATTTTTGGTAATGGATATTTACGTAATAAACGTTGACGACGTTTCATATATGAACGTTTTGGTTCTTTTATACCATCACCCCATTTTGTCACACAATATAATGTGCATTTATGATAAATGTTATATTTATTTGGGCAACCTTTATAACCAGAATTATTACCCTCAATAATATGTAATTTCATACGTTCTTTCCAAAAGCTTTCTTGTGGTTTTTTTAATGGTTCATAATCATATTGTGATGGATCTTCAATTTCATCATAATCTTCAGCAATTATTTCTTCATTTTCAGTTGTAGATGGTTGTTGATCATTATTATTAGTTTTATTTGTATTTGATTTATGTTTTTTTAGATTTTCACTGTTTATTATACCACGAGATGCTAATCTCTTTAGCAAAGCTGGTGGTAATGACATTGTATAATTTGTATTCTATTAAATTATTTCACTTAATTTTCTAATTTTTAAGTCAACTTTCTAGCTTATATTCATTTAAACAACTCAAAAATTAAATTATTTTAGAAACTTTCATGTTCACAAATTTTATTACAAATTACAAATGTCAAGAAACCATTGCTATTTGTTCCTGTTGGCATTGTTTTAACTCCATAAAATTTTGTAGTGTTGCGATTCAACGATTATGTTTATCTCAACCTATTGCGAAAAGGGTGAAGCTATAAAAATGCTGATGTGGCTCTATCTGTCGCCTGAAAGTATACGTGACGTGGCACTCCTTTATGGCTCCATCTGTTTGAGATGTACAAAGTTAGTCCAAAACGGCCATCTGGTGGGCGATGCATAAGTTCAAAATAGTTTTAGCGCCACCTGTTTTCAATTGTATGATATTATTAAGTAACATGCAGTGCCATCTGGTGGGTGGAAGTTGAGTTTAATATAGTCTTAGCGCCACCTATTGTAGACCATATGAAAGTAATACATACACAGTGCCATCTAGTGAGTAAAGATTTAGTTTAAAAATAGTTTTTTTAACGCCCCCTATTGGTTGAGTATGCTAATTCCTTAAACTTAGTTGTTCTTTCTTACCACAGGTGCCGCTGAAGATATTATTGTTTAATTTTTTAATACACTTATTTCTTGTGAGATGTCATTATATGGAAGTACATAATGTTAAGATTAAAAATTATTTCGACTGCATATTTCCATATTGAAAACCCAAATTTTATTTCAATGTTAATTTTGAGTTATTGATTAGAGCGATATATTACCAAAATAATAAGTTTCGTAAACGTAAAGCGAAATATAAATAATTATTATATAAAAAAAAATGAAATTCAGAATTTTTACATTAACAATTGAATTATTTTATTAACAAAATTTTTACATTTTACCCAGAAGCAATTAATTACATATTTGCTATTTTAAAATGTATTTTATATCTATTTATACATAATTGCTTTTTATTAAAAAAAAATCCTCATTCTGATAAACTGATATAAAAAATATTTATATTTAAAATAAAAAAATTAAATTAAACATCTCAAATGAAGAGTACAAACATTTTTGATAATATTAAATAAAATATGAAGCCAATTATTAAATAAATCGTATATAAAATTGTGTAATGAAGAAATTTCAACCTGAAATAGAAAAAAAATATATTAAAATATATTTATAATACTAATTAACTGTACAGTTTATTATGATTAACTGCGCTCTTCAATAAAAACAAGAATTAACTGCACAGTTATTAAAGTGATATTGAAGTACGACAGTATAACTTTTTTTTAAAATTTAGTTTCATTACTATATCTTTGAATTTAATTAATTGCACAGTTAATATATGTATTTTACTACTTTTGAATAAATTAATTAATTAATTTAATTAGAAAATTTACCTCTGTACTCTTTTTAAAGCTATTGGAATTGTATTTGGATCTTCTTTTGCAATATATGTCCTTAATCCATATAAACTAGAACTAATTAAACGACGCCATTCTAATTGTTTCATATCAAAGAAAAATAATTTTTTATCTTTATTTGATAATTTTGACCATAATTCTCTTGTATTATTATTTGTAAATTTCCATTCGCCATTACTAAAATATGACATTAATTGTACATATTTATGAACCTTTTTATATATTTGTTTCATTCTAATTTATTGTTTTTTAGAAAAATAAAAATTCAAATGTTATAATTAAAAATTTATATTCAAATTTCAATATTGTTTACCTTGGTTTTTTCCCAACAACAACTAAACCAGCATCCATTAAATATGCTGGTAAAGTATGATAAAAGAATGCCATTAAATTAAATAATATTAATGATTTTGTAACATTCATTACTGGATACCAAATGGCACGAACTAATGGTATTTGTATACCAGATTCATAACCAATTTGTAAAAAATCACGCCATAATACTGGATTATCATTATCTGGTATATAATTATAAATTGGTGGTTCTTCATAACTAAAAAAAAAATACATAATAATAAAATGTAAAATATTATTTACAATATTCAAATTTTAAAATTAATTAACTAACTTATTATTTCCAATATCCCAAGCACTTGCCAATAATGCATTTACAGATAAATCAACAGGTACCAGATGTGCTCGATAATCACAATTAACATGAAAACATCTAATTATACCAGAACTAGCACCTAAACAAATGCCACATGGTCCATACATATTATCAATCCATCCTTCAATTGGTTCATTGTATGTTGTTAAAACTTTTATGAATTAATAAGAGAAACATATTAATTTATAATCACTACAAAATCATTTCTTAATTTTTCATAAAATTTTCTTAAACTACAAAAAATTAATTACAACAATATTATTTATTTAATAAACTTACCAATTCCGGGACGAAAAACAGTAATGGGTAATCCTTTACTATTTTCTCTAATAATATTTTCAGCTAATGCTTTTGTAAATGTATATGTATTTGGGAAATCTTTTAATAATTGTGGTGTTATATTATCTAATATTTCTTCATCTAAACAATTTCCTAAACGTATTGCATTTTCACCATTTATGTGTATATTATAATATTTTTCTTCAATAAATTTATTTGGACAATTTGCAAATGCTGTTGATACATGAACGACAGCCTATTTCAAAACAAAGAAATTATTAAAATAAATTTAACATTTAATTTATAATTATATAATAATACTTTTAAATTTATACATTCGCGACATAATTGTATTATCTCTTTGGTACCATTTACATTAATTGCAAAGGCAATTTTTAATTTTTCATCAAAACGTACTGTTGCAGCACCATGTATTATAATATTAGCATTTTCTTTAATCAATTCTCTATCTTCTGAACTAATACCTAAATTTTCTAATGAACAATCACCACTAATAACAATAATTTTTTGACGAAATTTTGGTTGATCGTTTTTAATTATATCAAATATCTGAAATTAATTTTTTCAAATAATATTAATCATAAAAAAAACCATAATTATCTCAAATTTCCCAACTTACTGGATCTTTAAATATTTCTTCAATTCTTTCATGTACAGCTTTACCTTTTTTCATACGTACTAACATATAAATATTTTTAATATTTGTTACTCTTAATAATTTTTCAATGATAACTACAAGAAAAAAAATTTAAAATAAATTTAAATTAATAAAAATAAAAAAAAAAAAATTTTTAAAATACTTTTTCCAAAAAATCCAGTACCACCAGTTAAAAATAATGATTTATTATTATAAAATTTTTGTATTGGTGTTTCATCTGTAATTAAAATATAATTTTCATTAATTTTAATAATTAATTAATTTCAAATTAATTTATTGTCATTACTATTAATCAAATGAATAGTGTTAAAATTTTTTTTGTTTAATGCATTTCTAATTAACATATTAAGAAAATTATTAACTTTTTCAATATTTTTCATTTGATTATCAGAGCCCAATGACATTAGAATTTAAATATCATTATTGTTTTTGAAAAATAATGCATATAAATGTTTAATAATATATATTTTGAATTGTATACGAAAGAAAAATACTATTAACACTTTATACAATATTTAATTTTTATTATGATAATCTTGAACCTTGTCATTCAATAATTTTCATATATTGAAAAACTTTTTTCTTAACAAATTTCAATTAGCACATTTTTTTTTGTTAAATCAATATTTAAAATTGAAGATATTATTATAAGATATCTCTTCAATAAAATATGGTTAACACGTATCCAATAGGCAATTTTTTTTCTCTAAAATTTCTATATTCGTCATATCCGTTTAGGATCTTGGTTAATGTAAATGCAAATAATTGAAAAGAAAAAATGCAATGAATAAACATAATAATATAGAGAATATTTCATATAAGTGCGAAATTTTCGATATATTAATTAAACATTTTTGTTGTTGACTATTTAAATTCTTTATATTTTCGCATATTGAATTATAAAAGAATTTATTTGTGAAATTTGAACATGAATTAAATATTAATTAAAACTTACTTTCAATATTGTCTTCCATTTTCATAGCTTGTAGTGGTGGCATGTTTCCTATTTATATATTCCTTATACTTCTATATTTTAATTCAGTATTCTTAGTATGTTCTTAACAAATAAATTATTATTCAAAAATTTCCCAAAAAAAAAAAACAAAAACAAAAAATTGTTAATCTGAAATTTCAAATAGAAAATAATAAAATTAATATAACCTTTTTTTATATAATTAAATATTAAAACTTAAATTAAGCTATGACTTTTATGTTGGGGGTTTGGGGGGTTGGTGGAATTAACATAAAAAAATCCTATTTTTAGAATAAAAACTAGATTATTTGGGGAAATTAGATTTAAATTACAAATATACATATTTCTGTTTCCAAGCTGAAATATTAATTTGATTAAATTTCTTAATATTTACTTTTAATAAATTCCTTACTAGGAGTGGTTTTTATAATACAACCATTAATAAGCATGCAAATTTACACTCTCATTTTGACCAACATAATCATCTAAATTTAGTTAAATATTATCTGCAATTAGTTTTCACCTATCTTTGATGAAATATATATAGTGATAGTATTCATAAAATATTAATTTCTCTATATTTATTTAATTGAAAAATCATTGATTTCTAATTAGCATAAATATGATTTTTAATTTTTCATCTAAAAATATTTTTTTTCGAAATTTCTTTTCACTTATTAAATGTATAAATAGTGAAAGAAAAACAGTTAAGTTTTAAATTTTCAAAATTAAAATAAACAAAAGTGTTAAGCGACAAACCTCATTTAAGCTAAATAAATCAAAAGTGTTAAGCCACAAACTCGATTTATGCTCAACAAATTTTTTTTTTGTATTTATAATTTTTTTATGTAAAACTTATTATTTTTTTCAAATGAAACGAAACATTCTTGTTTAATATTTTATTGGGTATGTTGCAATTTAACATTGAACTTGGAAACAACTTTGTATAATGACTTTATATCATGATTTTATTTATACTGCTAAATAAACATGTTATACGTATTTTGGGTAATATATATAGAATCGAAATATTAGCAATTAGTAAATTTTCTTTGTAAAATTAGGTTATTTTAGTTCAGTTTGACGAAGGGCTTTTAATATCAAATAATTATTATCAAGGTTAATTTTGTTAATATAATGGTTATTTAGTAAAATATTATTGGGCTTTTAATATTTCATATACTAGTTATGAAATAAATGAAAAACCCATCTTCCAGATATTTATGGTGAATAATAGTTTTTCCAAAATATTGTTAAATTTTTTTTTTTTTTTTGGTACCGTAAAAAATAAATGGTAGAGAAGTACTAAAGATATGTTAGAAAAAAATTTGATTATTATTAAAAATTTACTTGGATTATATAATTTTAAAAATTTACTAAACACTTACAAGAATTAATAGAAAATTTATAAAATATATTTAAAAATTACATTTTTAAATTTAGTTTTACACAAAATTTATATACTAAAACGAATTATATTAAATTTGTAATATTTGTTTAAAAATCATAATGATAAGTTTTTGATCAAATACAGAATAATAATTGAAAGAATTATATGCCAAATAATGATAATTAATTAGCTAAAATGACAAAACAATTAGCCATAAATACAAATTTCTTATATATATTGTACAATGATTTTTATATAATATTTACATAATTACTTAGAAGGAATGCATCATTTTTTTTCGTATTGCATAATGAAGTTTTAAAATAAATATTAACTAAAGTGATTTACTATATATATTTTTTTAATCAATAAAGCTTTTACGGCGGATGTATATATCTAATAATTATCATCATCTATAAGATTTTTTTTTAAATATCTAAATAAATATAGATATAAACAAATTCAATTAGTTTGAAATTCTAAATATAAAATAAATATTTATTACATAATTAAAAGATTAAAATGTAAATAAATTAATATTATTTTGAATTATTTAAATATTTTAATATCCTGATTTTCTTCATATTTTACATTAATTTAAAACATTGTTATTATAACTGCAAATAGTAATGATGCATTTAATATTTTTAATAGCTGAAAATAGTATGCTGCAATATATGTAACCTTGATTTTTTTTTTTTTAAAGTTAATAGCATAGCTATATAAGTTTTAATTTTATAATTTATGACATTGTTCTATACCATCTTTGAATCAATATTATTGATAGTTAAATTATCTATTATAATAAATTTAATTTTTATATAAGATCTATATGATATAATATATTATTGCAACAATGAAAATTTTAGTTTGTTTTTCCATAAAATTTATTTTTAATATTTTCTATCTTATGCAATTAAAATTATCTAAAAAAAATTTTATTTCCAACATAATGTTCTGTATAAACGATATATTGCACTTATATTTAATATTTTTCTATAACACAAACAATTATTTTTCGATATTTTTGTTCGATATTTTGTTATGATACCATTTATTTATTTTTTTTTTGTGAAAATATTATTTATAACACAAATTAAATGTAATTTTTCGAAAAAAAATAATAATATACTTTTGCCATACCCATATTTACCAAAGTAGAAAAGATGTAATGATTATTTTGTAAAAAAAAAAATAAACTTCCAAATTTAAAATTAAACTAATAAGATTTTACTTACGCATAGAAATTATAATTTAAATTTATTTAAATTTTTGAAAAAAATAACACTGATATTTTGTTAATTTATAATAATTATAGTTTTAACGACAAAGTAATATTTAATTATTTAAGAAAATTTTGAAATATAATTTTATAACACAAAAATTATCAACTTTAATTAAATTTTTAATTTTTTCACTAATTTCTATTATATTAATATTTTTTTTTTAGTTTGTAATAAAGTTCACAATTAATAGAATTTTATAACTTTAAATTCGGTAAATAATTTTCAAACTATATAAAACACTTTATCTTTCGTTCAGAAACTAATTTTTTTTTTGTTGAAATAATTTAAATTTTATAATTGACCACCAGGTAGGTATGTATACTTCTTCTTTAATGAAAATAAAAAATACTGTGTTCGTTCTGGCATCTAGCCAATTGAATAATAAATTTTTGTGATTATGAACAAACTGTTTAAATAGTGTTAAAAAAAACGAAAATTGATTTATATACATATGTACATGGTATATGAAAAATTATATATATATGTATATAAGAATATTTATTTATCGTATATGTAAATATATACGATAAATAAATGTGCGGACTCTTTATATTATATATTACATATATATTTCTCTCAATAATATGAAAAATTTCCATATTACTCGTATTTGTGACCACACTTATATACAACATTATAATATGATTTCTTAGGTAAACATAATATTGTTGTTTTGTGGTACAAAACAAAATATACATAAATGTAAATGAAAATTACCAAATAGATAAATTTTTATCATTAATGTCGTAAATATGTGATTTGAATCATAAAAATAATGTTGTCTATACTCGTAAAAATAGTTTAGTTTAAAAAAGACGCGATGAGACCTTTAATAATTCAATTTTTTTTATGTACATGCTATTTTGAATAAAGAACTTATAAAATTTATAGGTTTATATTTTGGGGGAATATAATAGTTGAATACCTTTTTGAGATTCATGGTTTTAGGTCCGACAATTTAAGGTTGACAACCAACTTCGCGGATATAAAATCAATTTTAATGAATTTTTTTTTGTTAGTAACAAATTAATTGACAGATTTAAGTATTGACAAAATGACGATAAAAATGTCAATATTTGTTTTTATGGATAGAATATAATAAATTTTATTTATTTGCTCTTTAAAAATATATAGAATGCACCTATAATTACAATGCACAATTTTGTGAAAACTTTAGAATTATTTAATTTATTTAAAATTTTCAATGTTTTTATTTTACAAAATTTAAGTAAATAAATTTTCCAAGTTTGAAATCAAATTAATTTGATTAAAATTACGTAAAAAAAAATATTTACTTAAATTTATGATGCTTTGATTAATATAAATGTACAAAGAAATATTTATAGATGCCTTTGTTACCTGTGAAATAAATTCATTATTCATACAAAAATTTATAGTTTTTATTTTCACTCGTTTTGTGGACAATTGAAAAATTCTAAATTTTTCATTCAATAAATATTTTCTTCCCTTTACAATCTGAAGGACATATTAAAATATAAAACGTTCAAATATTTATACGATCTATATCGGAATTTGAACTCAGTTACTACATATATCTTCTATAACAACATATTAATGATTCTACAATATTTAAATCATTTCTAAATATTTTTTAACAAAATTTTTAACCTAAAAGAACTCTTAGAAATTTATTTAAATCTGATAAAATAAAACAATTCCATGTTTATGTAAACAAAATCAAATAAATTTTTATATTTTGTAAAACTTATGCGTACATAATATAAAAATTATAAATTAAAATATAAATTTAATTAAAAAAAAAATGTATTTAAAATAATTTACGTTGTTTACATTCAAAATGACTCAATGGTCGATTTTGTTTTGGATTAAGTGAAATAACTATTTGGGTATTTTTAGTTGGCCTGGGTTACTACAGTAACCAATATAACTGACAGGTGTACCAGGTTTAATTAAAAAACTTCCTGGTAAGTTATATAGACTTATTTTTGGAAATTCCTTTTTAAATAGAAGTATAGTTAAAAAACCATTTATTCAAAAGCTTCTGAACAAATTATTGAAATTGCAATTCAAAAATCAGGAATTTAATATTAGTATGCGTCACATATATTATCAATGCATAACATACTATATACTATATAGTATTATATTATCAGACTATTAATTATTTTTACCATCATTACACTCATCAAATATATATAACCTTTAAGCATATTATTCTTGGAAATTTTTATAAAAATCTGGTTACAGAAAAACCGGTAAGCAATTTATCATTGCTTTAGGTACTTTTGCCAATCATGTACATAAAATCAATGTTTAAATAATAAAATTAGTTCTAAGAAAAAAATATGTTCTATGTTTGAAATTAAAATTAGAAATATTTACAATATTTAATTTCCTTTCCTGTGAAAGTTCTTTGGAAAGAAATGAAATTATTATTGCTGCCGTATATAGTTTTAATATTCAATAGTTTATTAAGTTTTATTTACATAAGTGTTCAATTTTGTAAAAGAAAACTTTAAAATTGAATATTAATAATATATAAGTCATACAAAAAATATAATTTTGTGAAAATAATGAAATAATTGTAGTACTTTATTTAAGTTAATTTTACTTCACTTTATTTATAACATGTGAAAAAGCTCTCTTCACGTAAAATAAACCAAATAATAAGCATAAAAAGATATGCAATTTAAGTTAACAGAAATCTAACATGTCGAAATTTAATAATTAATTATAAAAAATATAGCAAAAGCAATTATAATTTTCCTGGTCTGGGAACAACTGTTGGTGTTATTTTATTTGACAGCCTTGATCAGAAGATTTAAAATAAATTCTTTACTATCAGAGTCAAGTGTACTACAAGAAAAGAGCAATTTTTTCCATGTTAAGCATTTTCTGTGCATGCTTTTTAGCTAAAGGCATTTAATGTGAAATTTTAACTTGTTGATATAAAATATATGTTTTGATGGTTTTACTGATGTTATATATGTACGTATATAAATTTTAAACGAAGCAGGAATGAAATGAGTTAAATAAAAGTCAAAGAAAAATTCAAAAACATATTTATTCTATTTTTTCTTGTATACCATAAAAAAATAGACGACATTTTTATAGTTCGTTTGATATTTAGAAAAAAGAACTATAGAAAAGGTTAAAAAAGAAATTAGAGTTTTTAAGCAAAAAGGATGGAAAAACCTATAGAAAAGGTTAAATTGAAAATTTCATATAAAATATGTAGGATATATAAATTATATCAAGTAAATTTTTAATTTAACTATTTCAATGATAAAGTGAAGTAACAATTCAATAGAAGAGGAATACTAAAAATTAGTTTCAATTGAAATATATTAGTATTTTTCATAATTGTACAGTTTGTGCCTCATCTTAATAATTTGTTACAACAATAAATATGATTTATTGAAATTGTAAAAATAGGCTTGAGGCATTTTTATAATATTCAGTTAAATCAAACTTTCCACAATTCTTTGTACAATTTTTTTTCGTAATTAAAAAATACTCAATAATATGGGAAACTTGTAAATTCAAATTTCAAATTCAAAACAAATGCATCATTTAAATAATTTTGGAAAATAACTTAAAGATAAGTGTGCAAGTGGAAAGATTTAGAACTAAATATTAAAATAATTTAAAAATGTTTGTTGTAGACCAAAAAGTCCAAAGGTTACAGACATTTGTCATAACATTTACATATACATCATTACAGACTAATTGAATTGAATTTAAGTTTTATTGTTGTAGGCTATGTAACAGCAAAGATTAATATTTTTTTTTTCATTTGGTATAAATTTACCTGATAATAATTTGTTATAAATGATCTACAAAATATAGAAAATAATTGTTTGATAGAATTTTTTAGCTTATATATATTATCAACAAACAAGTAATTTTCATTAGGTTTAACATATAAATTTATTTAATAATATAGTAATAAAATAATTTTTAAACCTGTTACTATTTTATTACTAAATATTTTATTTAATTGATTTTTTCAAGTATTTATGTTTAATCAATGTGTAAATTAACGATAAAGAAATTCAATATTTTTCATGTAATTAGTCTTTATTTTACCTCTTAAAATAATAGAGGATCCATGCTATTTGTGTGAAATGATCCTTTCTATCTGTGATTCACTTAAATTATAGAATTCAAATTTAGAAATATTAAATAGTTTTAATAAAAAAATTATTGAATAAACATAATTTTAACCACATTTTACCTAAAAAATACTATCTAAATTTAAAGAGTTCATATATATTTTTTAAATCTTACAAATGTGATGCAAAATTAGAAAAATACTAGTTCAATATAAAATGTGATGCAAAATTAGAAAAATACTAGTTCAATATAAAGCCCGAAAATTTAAGGTAAAGTTTTTTAGTTTAAATGTAACACTGTAATACTTTACTTTTCGGAAATTGCCACATTTTTATTTAAATGTTAGATGTTACTTTCAAGTAATAATGAATACACTATTCGTCAAATTTAATGTGTTCGGCCACTGATACTAAGAACATTGTGCTTATATACATCACCAATGATACAAACTTTTTTTTGATATACATAAATTATATTTTTCTTTATGAATATTTTCATCATATTTTTTGAATATGAAAAGTAAAAATTTCTTGTTGGAAAATTTTAAAAAGAATTTCGTTTTTTTTACAATATTCAGAAAATTGAAAATGTAAACTCATTTATTTTAAAAGTTCATTGAAAATAATTTATGTGATTTGAAATTGACATTCATATAATAATATAAGATTTATGTCTTTATTGAAAATATTTTTTTAAATTTATTCAGATTTGTATACTATCAAAATATTTATGCCTTGATGTAACCCCACCCCATAATTTTTGGTGCCACCAACTGACAATATTTATGTATACATAAATTAATTTATTTTGATAAAAACTTTTTAATATCAAACACTTCTACTTGACAATCAAATTTTTAAAATTTAAATTAAAATATTTTCTATTTATTAATAAAGATTAATTTTCTTTGATTTTTCTTAAAATAATTTATTGAATAAGATATAATCAAATTGCTTTGAAATATCAATTGAAATATCAAATTTAATCTTATTAATTCTTGAAATTCAATCTGTAAAGTATGGTGTCATTTTGTTAATAATATTCATTGCTTTTAATATAATTTCGCTCATGTAGAATCTTCAATTTAAATTTACTTAGTTATTACAAATCTAATAATTGTCAAATTTTTATAATAAAAAGTTAAATATTTATCTATTATATGTTTTTATTTTAATATTTCTGGAGTTTCATTAAAAGGTTAATTAACCTTTTCTAAGTAACTTACTTCTGACACTTCGTGGTAAATGAAATTAACATAATTGATTATTTATTTATTTTGTCTGTCACCATTACTAAGTATTTATTTTTATGGTTATCTGATTTTATCTTTAGTTGAAATTTTTTGAACAACTTTTTAATATTAATATAAGACTCAGTTAACTTAAAATGCAGGAAACTGGCCTACTAAGTCACCATTGTTTTTTTAATTAAATTGGTTTAATAATTATTGACTCGTAAGAAAATTGAAAAATTAATTTTTATACTATACAATTTAATATAAAGAAATCCTAAATTATAATCCTGAATATAAAAAAAATTAAATTTTACACAAATAATATATAAAAATGATCATGTAACTAACAACTGCTACCACTTACGTGTTTTGGTAATATATGGTTTCTTAATAAAACTATAATATCTATAAATAGTAATGTACAAGACAAAATTATAACTAAACCATTGGTGCTGGACATCCAGTGTCGCTATTTTCTGAAAAATATGTGCGTAAACACGAATTTATTTAATATTATTTTTAATATTAAATTTCCTCTATAATTCAATTGATATTTTTTTCCAAAATAACATATTTTTCCAAGTCACAATAAACATATTTTTTTATTTCTTGTTACCAAAAAATTATAATAACCATCATAATTATTATTTATTGCACAATATATTATTTGCAAAATTTTAAATATGAAATTTTAATCTGACAAAAATTACAGATAAATATTTACAAAATAATGAAATTTAATATTTAATCAATAATTATTACCAAAAAAAAAAATACTATATCAAAATGGCATATAATTTTACCTTGATATTTTTTTTTTGTCAAAAAATATTTTCATTTATTGTAATAAAATGGGAATATGCATTGCCAAAATGACGTTTTAAAAAAACTAATTAAGGATAATCAATGATTTTTTTTTCTCTGTTTCCAATTTGTTTTTAATAGTGTTAAAGTTTTATTTTTTAAGCCATGATAAACAAAACATACATAAAAGTTCAATGAGGAAAATATACATTGACCCAAAAAAAAAAAAAGAAATAAAACTTATAAAAAAAAAAAGTTTTACAGATAATTTTAAAACTTTGTCTTTTAAGTATATTGTTATAACATTGTTAAACATTATAATATTTGAAATCAAACTTATATTTTATATATCTGAAAGAAAAAATACTTTTTATCTGAACGAAAAGTTATTGTAAATCGATGAGAAAAGTTGTTGTTGTTTGTAAGCATTAATCAAAATATTCATAAATTTAAATATCGTTTTATACTATGTATACGTACTAACTAATCAAGGATTTATCTGCCATGAATAACTATGATAATTAATGATAAACAATTACAATAAATATTGTATTTCATTTATTCATCTTGTTTTATTAAAATAGTTTCAATTTTAATTATATATTTACCTATCTACCTTAGTACCTATAAAAAGTTTCAGAAACCAACATTTTCGGTATTCATCATAAAATAATAACAAAATATTCAATTTATATAAATTGCATAGTTTTTGGCTAAAAATATTTTCAATAAATACAGTGGCCAATATGTAAATAGTTGTGGGAGAAACGAAATGTTGTTGCTCATAAAATCGAGTCATGAGATAAATGTGTTTAAAATTTTTTTCTTATTTTTTTCATATAAACATAATTTACAATATCGTACTTTTAAATTTTATTATGAATAGTCTTCAGGATATTCGAGGATCAATATTATTTTTATATAGGTAATAATTTTCAATCTTTCTATATCATTACTGTCTTAAATGATGTCACAATATTTTGCCTTTCATGCGAGAAAAGTTATTGGAATTAACTTTGTAATAAAAGCATAATATTTATGTATATTTTAGGAACACGATTTTAGACAAACTATTATAGATTTATGTATACATAGTTAGTTATTGGTTAAATTAAAACATCTGGTGAAAAATACTAAAATACTATTATAAAGTAAATTATTGTTTGTTTAAGTAACGAAAATAATAATTTTTAAAGTTTGGAAAATATTTTTTATGAAATGTTTACATAAAAACTAACCATTTATAAATTTATATTTAAAATATGTATATTGAAAGTTTATACTAAGTTTTAGTGTATATAATAATTTTAGAACTATATATAGAGAAACTAAATTATTAGATTGTAAAATTTTGAATTTTGTATGGTTAAATAACTAAACGAAAATATAATGAAAATATTAATATATAAATAAATAATTTTTACACTATTTAATTAAAATTTTATGGAAAATATTTTATGAAAATTATTGAATATTAAATATGGCTGACGAAGAGAAAATTTAGTTATTAACTAATATTTTGTATATCAATATATGTACATAATTTAGTAAGTAATTATACAGAGATATGGAAACTATTTAAAGTTCCATTACCTATAATATAGAAATTCGATAATATCCTGTAAAATTAAGTCAAATTTCAAAGTGTAGAATTAATAGAAATTATAAATTAATATTTTTATAAAAAATATAATTAAGTTAAAAGATGTAAATTATATTGTATAATAGAAATTAATTTAATTTTGTATCAATGATCATTTATTAAATATTTTAATTTAAAAACAATTTTTATCACAATTTATGAATTATACAAAAAAAAAACGTATAATATATTCAGTTTCAACAATTCCAAAATACATACTACTGGCTGTATATCCTACAAAGAGATACTGATATGAAAATATTATGTGAATCGGAATTTTAAAACGGAAAAACTTTATACCTATACAATGATAACAAAGTTTTCGATTATACAACATATATTCTGAAAATAATCTTCTACTTTTTTAGGATTAAAATGAAAATATAAAATATGTATACTATACAGGTATATATACAGTAAACGATTTCCCAAAGGAAAAGAAAATATTAAGACAAGGTTATTTTTAGTTTTTTTTAAAAATAGTTTAGTGCTACTAAATGATAATCAGCAAATTGTATATTTTATTATAAATATGTCAATAAAAATATCTTAAATATAAAATTGATTAAAATTATAATTTTAAATATAATATTTTTTTTGCTAATATTACAGATACCTTAGTAAAGCACCAATTATTTTTGTTCTCCTTGCAATGATATTTCTTTTTCTTGTAAAAAAAAATCGTTTGAAAATTGTCAAAGACCATTTAAAAAAATTGCTATGACTTCATAGTTTATACAATCAAAAGTATATATAAATTTTGAAATTGTCTTCTAAAACTAACTTTACTTATACACTTTGGTTAAATTTATTTTATACTATAATACCTGTACTTAGAATTTTTAGGTATTTTTATTCAGTTTAAAAAGGTAAAAAAATATATGGAAAATATAAAATAGAGACATATCTCTTCTATTATATCTTTTTTTGTAGTTGTTGGTTGGTATACCTCAATTTTCAAAAACAAAATCTAAAATAAAGTTTAAAATATATAAAACGTGTTCAGTTTTTTTTTACTTTTCTTTTTTTTTGCTAAAAGTTTTAACCTAGACATTTGTGGCAATTTAAAAAGGTTCATTCCTGAATTAAATTGTATATAAATCTACATAATATTTTTTTTTATATATATGTATATGGCATTAAGTATATGGTAGGATCGAATATGGTAACTATTTCTAAGAGGATATGTGAAACTCTATACTAAAAAGAAAAAAAAGAGGAAGAAGTTTAAAAATATAAAGAAATAACCAATTATTATTTTTGTTTAACTTTAACAATTTTAGTCAAAAATTAAATATAGATATAAATATTCAATTATTTTGGATTCAAAATAATTGAAAATTTAGTCTAGATATGAAAAAATTGTTAAATAATTTATATATTATTGAAATTTATTGAAATTTCTATCGAATAATGACTAATTGAAATTGATATTATAATTTTAGAGTAGTTTTGTTTTGAATTAAATATTAATATAAAATCTCAGAAAACTAAAGTTATATATATATACCAAAATATTTAATTAATTTCACCAAAATTTCAATAAACTTTCATTTAATTATTAATTACTGCAAAATCTAAAGTAAAAATTATAAAATCAATCAAAAGTTTATAAAATGACTAAAAAGTTGAATTGGTAAAGAAAAAAACATCTAAAAGAGTACAATAATAATTAATATAGTAAAGTCATTCGAAGAATATTTTATTTTTGCTATCCTAATACTCCACTCACCCATTAAGTTTAATCTATATAAAAAAAAGGATATTTCAAAATGTCATCCTATGTCAATCATATTTTTCACTCTATCATTTTCTATTCAATTGTGACATTCCATAAAAAAAAAGTTAAGGTTCTATTTAAAATGAGACCATAATAAAATTTAGTGTAGAGGAATTCAAACTTATATTTTTCACAAAAAAAAGTTTATGACCCATTTTTGATGGTAAAAATTATTTCTTTGATGGTAATTTTTTTTATATCGAAAATAAAAATCTGTTAGTAAATATAAGTTGAAACTTATAAATTTTTAGTTATTGTCGTTGATGCTTTCTCAAATGGAAGATTGATGAGCTTATAGTCCGAAGGTGGTCAGTATTATTTTCATTTAACTCATATTCCATGTACATTTTTTTCGAAATATATTATGTACTAAATCAAATTGTCACAAATTTTGCGAAAGATTTGTTTTGGTGATTAAAAATTCTCTATATTTCTTTGGTGATTATATATTTATAAAATACTCTTAACTGTCAACAATTAAAATGTTTATTATGCTACTATGAAAAATAACAATAATTTTATTTTATTTTGCATTATAGTCTTTTTGTATATAGTATAATTATGTAATTGATTTCGTTTCATTGAATAAATGATCCAGAAAGCAATATTTGGTGTCGCAATTATTATTCTTCTCCTAATGCGTTCTTTCACCTTTAAAGAAATAATAATAAGTATTTCAATTTTAATACGAAAAACAAAAAGATTAAATATTCGACAAAATATAAAATAAGAGGATTAAATACTGAGACAAGATTTTTCAATGAAGGAGAAAACATGGAATTTGAAACAAATAATAACAACAAGAAATAGAAAATTCTACTTAATGCAATGTGCAGCAAAGGTAAATATTAAATTTAATTAAATTCAAATATTAAACTTAAATATTTAAAGCTTTTTGTGGAGGAAAATGAGGAAAGTTTTGAATAAAATAAATTGTAAATTGTTATACGCAGGTCCATAAATATATACGAAAAATCCCCTAAAAATTGAACTACTTTGGTAAAGAAGATATTGAATTTTTGTATTTCAATTTAGTTTAAGAAGGATTTTGGTTTAAAAAATTTATTTCTATAACAACAAATGAAAATTTTATATGAAAATATAGTAGATTTTAGAAATATAATCAGCTACTTTTGAACAAATATTTACGTTTAACTTTTCTTTGTATCAAATTAAGATCATAATCATTCGCAAATTTTGTTTATTTCGAAAATTCAGAAAATTTTATGTTAGTATAATTTCAGACTTTACTAATAAATAATATCCCAAAATTTTAAACCTATCATAAATGGTAAATTTACTAAAATTTATCTTTCTATTTTAACCAAATTGAATAAAATTTTGTGGTAACTTTTAATATGAAATGTTTTATAATTCAATTTTATTTAACTCAATCAATAATAAATTTTGAAATATGTATTTTTATTTATCTATTTATTATTCGCCCATAATTCCTTAAATACTGAAAAGAAAAAGAAAATAATTGAATAAAGACTAATATAAAAGAAACATAATTTTATTTCACTGAGTTTTTCCCATCGTTACATTATTTAAAATTATTCTGTTGACATTATGCTTTTTTATTGAATTGATCATCCTTCGGACTCAGTATAGAAAGAAATCGTACAAATAAATATGAAATTTTGTTCTAGTTTTTAATAGATAAAAAAAATTTATTTATGGAAATCATTTTGTGTTGTTAACCTATTTCCGTTTACATAAAATCGTTATTTTAGAATTTTTCTTTTGTTTTTTCTGACACTTGTGTTTGCACCCGAAGAAGAAATAAATAATTTATATATTTATAAATTGATAAAAATTGTATTTTTCTTATTGTTTCTCCATTTTTCATTTAGAAAATTTTCTTGGTATATAATGGTATATTAAAACTTGTGTTCGTAAAACAAATTGTATATTTAATTTAAGGCTTTAGATATATAATTTCAATAGATTTTTAGTTATTTAATATTTTATTTAAATTTTTGTCTTGTTCAATTTATTAATCTAGGTTTTTTTTGGTATATTTGGAAAAATGACTTATACATTTACTTCTTCTTCTTTAACTATATATTTTAATTACTAATTACGTTTTCTAGAAAAGAAGTTTTTTGTTTTGTTGCACAAATAATAATTAAACTTTATTTTTGTAATTACAAAACTAAAAACTAACATAAATGGAGCCATAGAACGATTATTTCAAAAAAAGAATAAAATTTAAGAAACTTTTAACATTTTCTAATAGAGTTTTCTGTTGTTACAAAACATTTTGTAGAACTTTATAATTAAAAATATTTTTAGTTAAGAGGTGATAAAAACGAAAAAGTAATTTATTTTATATTTAAAAAAATTTTTTTTTGTTCAAATTGTATATAATTTTAAAATCAGAAAAGTTTACATTACTTCAAAAATTAAATTATAAAAAGGATCTAACTAAAAAAGAAAAATATTATTGCCCAAGTATCAGGATGTAAATTTTTTGAATTAATTTACTTTATATGGAAACAAACAATATGGAAAATATATAAATTTCATATTACAACAATTAAAATTTATAATCTAATTACAAAAAGGATAAGTTTAAATGCAAAATGTACTCGTATAAGGAAATTTAATTTAGTTGTTGTAATTTTAAATATTTCACATTATATGAAAACTTTATGATTGAAAATATTGATTGTTACCACAATAAAATTAATTGGTAAATATATTGAAATAAAATTTAATTAGTAATAAACTTTATATAAATTTATAAATTATTTTTAAATTTTTGTTTAATGCTAAATTCAATTTATAAATTGATTTTAATTATTATATAAATTATTTATTCAACAATAATAATATTTAATTTTATCATAATTCTATAATTTATTTATATGAATTAATAATATTTTTATTATGTAAGAACTTAATTAATTTTAATAAAAAAAATTTGATTTTAAATTTATTTATAATGAAAAGTTAATTAAAATATTTTATATACATAGACACTTAATAAATTAATAAAATAAAATAACGATTTAATTTCAGGTCAATAATTTTTTTATGAAAACATTATTTAGTTAATGAATCGTTATTAAAATTTAAAAATTTATCAGTAAAGTTAGCAGAAAAATTTATTTTAATTTTAATATACTGTGGGGAAAAATGAAATAATTAATAAGTTATTATTAATTAACATTAATAATGTATATACCATATATGAAATCCCCCACTGTTATGTTTTGTTTGCTTTAAATCTTCACTGGAATTTCTCACTGGTTAAAAATACTCCCTTGGTTAAGATGCTGTATACTTGAATAAATTGTGCACTGCTTTCGGATGAAGGGATTATATTTAAATAGATTAGATCTGGATTAAACTAACAAACTTTTCTATGTAGCATAATATGTATTATTTTCAATTATGTATAAGTAAAATTTAGAATTTAGTGTTAAGTTATTGCTTCTACAAATTAAATAAAAGCTTTTATATAAAATTTTCTTTAACATTTTTATAATGCAAACATTTCTATATCAATTATTGCTGCAAATATGAAAATTTCAAAATTATAATTATTATCTGGGTAAATTATATTGTATCACTTTAATATTTCACTGTGTCAATTTCAATATAAATACATTTTTTTATCTTAAAAATTAAAAATAATTTTTTTTCAATTGAATTTTTTCAGTTTTTCTTTTATTGTTAAAAAAAACTGAACTGAACAAAGAAAATTACTTTGTTGTTGTTGGAGAAAAACCTGTGGCCCAATGCTTGATAAAAACATCTTTATAATAAAGGAGTTGAATAAACAATGAAATTATCATACATTAAGGTAATTTTTATATTAAATAGAAAATTAAGTGGTAGTGGTATATTTATTTAACATTTTTTCTTGATGTGTGAGTTTTTAAAAAGATTTGCCACAAAGATCTTTGGAAGTTATTCATTTTTTTGGAGTGGAAGATTTTTTTTGTGTACGAGTGAAATTTGAGAATTAAAATTTAAATGAATCCAATTAAAATACATAGCACTTTTTCTTTAATGCTAAATTCATTTATTATTTAATGATAGAAATTTTGATAATATTTGGTAATATTTTAATTAACTTTCGATCTGTAGAGCTATTTCGTGGCGATAATTTTATTAATGAATTTAATAAAATTATTCTACGTCGAAACTGTTTAAAATAAATAAATTATACTATAAAATTTATGTTAAATATAAACTTGTATGGTATGAACGCCATATAAGAAATTATAAAGAAATTTTTTATTTAGATGAGGCAATTTTTTAGGGGCAAATATTCAAATATGAAAATAATTTATTATTCACTTTTATAATATATTTTTTCTTATGCAAGCAATTCTAATTAATAGCATATAATGCCAGACAATGACACTCATATGTTTTGAACATTTTCATAATTTTTATGCGGTATTATAACATTCCTTTTATGTAATGTTTTTTTTTGTGTCATTAAAAAAATATAATTTCTTTTTCTCACTTTTTGTTATTACATAAATTGAATCAAGTCACAAAATTTTTTTTTTCATTTACTTTGACTTTAACGAGAATATTTTATTTGTTTGCCTTTCTGTTGAAATTCTATTGGAAAAATTATGTAAAAGAAAATGTTATGTTAAAAAAAATTATACATATTTTTTGTGCATAAAATGACAATATACAAAAACTTTGTTTAGATATAATAGAGCAATGTCAGTACAAAAACATATTTTACTTTTATATTACATATTATTAAAAATAATGAAAATTTACAAAATGCTTTTTTTTTCTTAGATTTTTAACAATTTCAAATATTTTTTCTTTTTAAAAATTTTAAACAAAATTAATTAAACCTTTTCTATTTTGATGGTGGAAATCATTTTAATTGTTAATAATGAATTATATTATTTAATTATGTACAACAGTAGATCTGTTTGAAAATGGGTTAAAACCTTTTGAAATTGACTAAAAATTTTATATTGTCCTCAGAACTATACTCGAAGATTTTATGCGACCTCAGAACTTCCACTAAGATTATATACGCACTCCAGTTTTGTGGTTTTCATTCTAACATTTTAGATTGTAAATATTTAGTGATATCTGATTAAAAACTGAGATTCAAAAGATATATTGCATAGAATATAGAAATAGAATTAATTTGTATATATAGATACAAGATTCTTGGGAAAAATATACCAATCGAAAGTTTTTCATTATGGGATATAATAAAAACTCTTTGTTTCGACAATTTAAATTGTCAGTATTTCGGGATACTTACTTTTACGTGCTACAAACAAATTTTTAAATCACTTTATTATTACTATATTTATTTCATTTTTATTATCTCTTAAAGTTAAAATTAAAACAAAATATTATTTGGTTATTTTTCTTTCCACTTTACATAAATGCATAAAACGTTTCTGTAAATGTAATATTATTATTGTTTTTGAATAATTAATTGGTGTTAAAAAACCATTATTCTGAATATTCTCGAGCACTGTAACTAATATAAGTATATTTCTTCATTATACAAAGTTTTTGTTGTGAAGGTTTAGAAGATACATTTAACCGCATTTCAGAATATGAAAATAATTTCTGGAATTTAATATTCACTATTAAAAAAATACATTTAAAAGTATTTTGAAAATATGTAGACAAATTTTTTTTGCATTTACTTTTTTTGGTGTCAGTATAGTTGTTAAAGTAATTAACTTTTTGCACTTTTGAATGTTCAATTTTATAAGCAAATTTTTGTTTATATACACAAAAACTATAAAAATGGAAAAAAATTTATTTGACATTTTAGGGGATTTAGAAATATTAAGCGGATTTCCATTTAAAATTGTTAATGGAAAAATAAAAGCTTAGAACGTGAAAATAAATTTGTTGATAGTATTTATAATACTTTTATCATATACAATAATTATTATTTTAATTGTAACATTTTTCTTTTAATAACAATTTTCGAACGCAGATAAAATTAAAAAAGAGAAGAGAATGTAATACATATTTTGTTTCATAATATCAAAACAATTTTCATATTTATATTATAAATTAATATGACACTTGAAAATATTATAGATGCATATGTATTTAATATGAACTCATATACATCACTTCACGTACTCTGGTTTAATGGTATATAAACACTTTAAAACATATGACAGACAACAAATAAAATACAGAAATTTTACAATGTCATGAACATGTACAACAGAATTCACATAATATTTGTACAGTATTTATTTTAATGTAACTAATTCAAGTGCAAATACCTGGACATCATATTATTTACTTTAAAAGTCTTTCATACCAAACATTCTTGAAACAGTATAAAGTCAACAAAATTATATTACGGGCAATTTAATTTTTTTCTTGTGCCAATGGTCAATGACATGCAGAAGAAGCTTAAACGATTTATGTGCATATTTTAATTTTTTTCCAATTAAAAAAATGTAGAGAAAAAGTGCAATTATTTTTGAATTTTCAATTAGATAAATTTATTTGCTAAACAATTTTCGTGTTAAATAGTAAATTTTGTTCCGAAATTATATAGGATATTTTAGCTTATTACAATACAGCTTTTATGATGCTGAAAGAATGAAGAAACAAATGCGTGATAATAGAAAGTCAATTTCTTCATTTTCTTTCAGCTCTGGGTAAGCTTTGGCATTCATAACCAAGTATTTGCCTTCATGTTTAACGATTCTTCGTCTTCGATGATGAAAAGTATAAGGAATCTGATTAATTAACAATTTCGTTCAACTCTCCTTTCCCCCTATTTTGATCTACTAATAATTTTGTCTACATGATAATTAGTAAATTACTCTTTAATCTATAAATAATTCTATTCAGTCATTAAGTTTTTTTTATGATCAATAAACTTTAGTTTTTGCTAACTTTCATTTAGTCAGTAAGATATTTTTATATCAGTTCCAACTTTTTATACTTATTTTAAAAGTTTCCTTTCAATGAAAACTTTTAATTTTAATTTTTCTTTAATTAATTTGTTTGTTTTTTTTTTATCTATTTGTAAGTTTTCCTAAGTGTTTTTTTTTTGTGAAAAAGTTTATTGAAGAAAATAAGTCGGCACATTTAATTACTGCAGATATTTTGAACTTTAGTAGGGTTTTTCGTTTTAAAAATTATAATTTTACTGAAAGAAAATTTTAAAACATAGAAAATTTGTTTAATTTAAGAGAATAACAAAAAATTATATTTAAAGTTTTAAATATAATATTTTCTTTAAATACAACAAAAATTATAGAAGTATCAATCAAATCGAACAGCCAGGAACTACATGCAAGTCCTATAAGTTATCGAAACCCAATAAATTTTACTTGAAAACATGAATTAAATAATCTAATAAAAAATTTCTAAATTTATGTTTATTTCTAAATATTCAAAACAGCAGTAGTGTCATAGTCCACATATCCTGATTTGTAATATACATATAAAAATTGATTTATTGAAAGCATCATTCATTTCGATATGTCATCATCATGTTGTTGGTTTTGTTTCTCGTATTACATTGACTTATACTGCATAAAGAAATAGTCTTAGATCAAAATTTACAGGACATTAATTTTCAATCAAATTGTAAATAGTGTCAATTTGAGTGATTCACATTGTATCCTAGAATGTCCTGAAAAACTCGTAAAAATCAAACTAAAATAAATTTTTCTTTTACTGTTTCCTAATGGTGAAATTTTTACAATATTTACGATCTTTTTTTTTTACTATTAACTTTTATGTATTTTAGTATGTTTCTAGGTTAACGAAAATGTTTTTTAAAAAATGTTATTTATTATTATATCTATATATTTGCAAAAAAAAGGATATTAGGAAATAAAATGATATGAAAAAAAAGTCACATAAAAATAGTAAAAAAAATATATACATACACTGAACGAACTGCAATCGCCATGCTCATAAATCATTCTATATTATTTAAGTTATACGAAATTTTACTATATCAAAATCGATTTTAGTGAATGAATTTTTGTAATTTAATTAAATTATATACTTTTTTACAGCATTTTTATGTATGTGGAGATGGCGAATTAATGAACTTCAAATCATTAATGTTAATAATATAATGGTGACTATATGTAGATATTACTAAGTGTAAATAATTGTAAAAAAACGTTTGGAAATAATTTATAAATTATTTAAAATACCTAAATAATTTATAAATTATTTAAATACTTTTTACATATCAATTAAATATGTAAATTTGTTAGAAATAATTACATTCTAATTTGATTGTGGAAGACCGTATAATATTCATAAATTTTACAATATTCAGTGACTATCAAAATATCGTCTTATTTTTTACTAGAAAATGTCATATTAGTCTGGACAAATTTTAGCAAAAATTTGATCATATTTATTATAAATTATTTAATGCAAAAAAAAAATTATTTTACAAAATATTTTATCCCAATTTGTACAAATAGTAATTATAACAAAAATGCTATGCAATTAAATACAAAACTATTCTTTAATTTAAAATCTAAGTGACACTCTTCTCTAGTAGTTCAAGTAGTAAATAAACTTTTAATTGTTCTTTCTTTCAAATTGTTTCCTTATTTAATACTCCACTTAACTTTTAAGTCCTATAAATAAAGTTTTTATGATTTTGATGATAACATTATTAGCAAAATGATTTTTTGTCAAAAATTAATAAATATATAGAAAAGTTGGCACCAAGTTATTAAACTCTCGAAAAAAATAATATAAAAATTTTTGGATAAAAATTATTGAAAAAAAGTCTGTGAATATACTTAAAAAAGCTTAAAAACTTCTGATATATTAAAATAATATACCAATTCAAGTACTTTCTTAGAATTATATTAAAATGTCAGCAAATAGTAATTAAACGACTTTAAGGATTAAAAAATTCACTTTTGAATTTTGAAGATTATAATATTTTAAGAGTTGATACAAAATATAAGTTTTCATATTAAATTTTTGAAAATTGATTAAAAATCTTTGGATTTAGTATAAGTATAAATTTTAATTTACTAATTTCTGCATTATTCATTATTAAATTGAACTTTTTAAGACATAAGTATGGTAAATTAATTAATTCAAATGTGGTATAACGTTATTTGTGCATATATAAATAATACCAAATAACCAAATAATGTTGACCTATATTTAAATTGATTATTTTTGATGAGTTTTATTGTATGTATACCATATAATTAAATTGTTGATTGATGTTTTTCATTAAGTAAAAATAATTTGCTGAATTTTTAATACTAAAATATTATACAAAATTTAATTATAAAATTTTGGCAAAATAAAATGGACAAAATTGAAAATTACTTGACCCCCAGGGTAGACATTTTAGCTTCTCTTATGTAATATAACCAAAAGTAATTTGTTGATAGGACAGAGATATATCAATAAACTTCTATGTACTAATAATATTTATATTCACAAAATGTTTTTTTTTATGTACAATAAAATAGAAAACATAATAAAATAAAATTGTATATAGTCCTTCTTCAATTGTCACATTATTTCAAGGAGAACAAAAATAAAGTTCGTTTTCATATTCTCTTTCCTGCAAGTATTTTTTTTAAAAGGACAGCAAATTATATATTGTATGTATAGTAGTGACAATAAGACTCTTGTTGCTTTCAAAGCTATTATTTAACGTATCCGAAAATAAAGTTTTGTTTAAGGAAATGACATCTCAGATAATGTATTAAATGTTGAGAAAGTTTCTATTTTTGTGTGTTTTAAAAATATAAAATAAAACAAACATAAATTTTAAAATTTTCTGTTAAACAATTTTCTGTACATATATATATTTTTTCGTTGAAAGTTCTGGGGAAAAACAGACATAAATAACAAATGTGATACTATTATTTTAAATCAGTACACAATATAAAAATGTTTAAACTTTTGTTTTTTTTTTTTAAATATGTTTATACGGAAGAAAATTATTGGCTACACTTCACAGATTTTTTTTTTAAATGTTGACAGTGTTTAACGATTGAATACATTCTTATAAAATTAAGAAATTTATTTTGGTTCAAAAATTGAAAATTAATGTAAATTAAATTTTAATTTAAAATTTCAATTAAATTTTTTTTATGGTATTTTAGGAATTTCTGTCTTCTTATATAGGAGTTTCTGCCTTCATAGGTATTTGTAGATTGTTGCCATTCCATGGTGATTGGGTATCGTATAACACACTTGATTACTTGTCTAAGGAGCTTATAGTGTAGCAAATTCTTCAGCAACATATTTTTCAGTATTCAGGACGATGAGTTCAGGACGACTTTAATTTGGAAACGAAATAAGTTAAATTGTAAAATGAACAAACTCAAATTGTAAAAAGAAAACCAATTTAAATTGTACAAAGACAAATTTTACCTGAAAATGAAAATGATATATTTTCAAACAAACTTAATAATTGAGAATTTGGTTTTAAATTTGGTATACTGTATATATACAAAATCAATAAATAAAATTTAAAAATTAATATTGTTTTTACCTCCATTGTAATATTGTTTTTACCTCCATTTGGTAAAATAACTTTGGACAATTTAAAATGTCTCCCTTCTGTTAAATATTTCTAAATTAAATTTACTATGTAAATTTGAATTAAGATTTATTAAATTTACTATGTAAATTTAATTAAATTGTTAAAATTTAAATTTTATATACAAATTTAAGAAAGCAAAATTATATCAATTTCAAATAAATTAAAAAATAAAAATATTTTAAAAAGAGTGTTTTTCCTGTCTAATAAAATTAATTAGTCGTAAATAAAATGTATAAACATTTTTTCGTTTTTGTTTTGTTAATAAGAAAAATTTATGTATATGATACTAATTAGGCTCTTATTATTTTCATTTGGTTCTAATAGCTTCAAGGACACCCAGAAAGAAAATTTACTTATATTATTATTTTCGTTAAATAATTTTCTTTAGAAATTTTTATTTTGAATTAAAGTTTTTTTTTTTTTTGTTGGCTGTTGTTATTTTTATATCTTCAGATATCTTGTTGAATATATTTACAAGGATAATAAATTTTGTGATATATGAGCTTAAAAAGGATAATAATTAAGTACATACTTGAAATTTAAAACTGAAAAACATTAAATTTTTTTTCAATAGTATCATTCCTTCAAGTAATAATTTTGAAGTTAAAGTGTAATTAAAATTTTGAAAAAGAGAAATTTTTAGATGAAATAATGAAAAAGATTTAATAAAAATTGAGCAATTAAATTTATTATAAATTTATTGAGTTTGGTAAAATTTAAATTGTTTTTTTTTTTTGGATTTGGTGGATTAAATTTTGAGAAAAGTAATTAGAAAATTGGTAAGATTAGTTTTTGAAATTGACTTGAGACAATTTCTGATTTAAATAATCTAATAATAAATATAAGTGCAAGTTTTATTTATACTATAAATCCATTAAATTTGACTTAATTGCTTTGAAAAACTAATTGATGCTTACTAAAAATTGAAATTCTGATCTGAATCTTATTGAAACATTTCAAAATTTTAAGCAACATTTGATCATTTGATTATTAAATTTGATTTCATAACATAAAAATTTATTTACAATCGAATTTATTTAAAATTAATTAAATAGTTTCTATAATAAAATATATAATGATTCTCTTTAGTAATTAATTTTTACATAATTTTTAAAATTAATAAATAATTTTAATCCAATTTAAATTGCATAATTTACAAATTATGTATACGAAAGAATTACTACCAAATTTTACCAGTTTTTTAATATACATAATTTCTTTCACATATTTATTTTGTGTATATTATCAAACTATCGAATTTTTAATCAACATATTCAATGACAGTCAATAATTTAATTTAAATTACATTAAATAAAAAAAAACCACAATAAAACTTATATCGCCATTAACAATTTCAATGTTGACAGAGAGAAATTTATGTTACAGCAATTGTTATATAAGAATGGTATAAAAGTAAAACCAATAACAAAAAAAAAATTATGACCACAAAACTTATACTCGTATATGTAAATTTAATGCTGAAATGGGTACATTATTTTATTGAAGAACTTTTATTTGTATCCAAATATAAATTAAAATTGGACTATAGAGTTGATTTTATTGCCGGATGATTATTGTTGTTTTTTTTTTATAATAATAATAATTATTTATTTCGATTTATTTTTAAGCTTTTGCATAAAAATGTATGCATAAAAAACACAGCTTGGAAAAGTATTTTATTTTGTATTAAAAATAATTTAAATATTCCAATAATTATTATATAATTTAATCATAATTTTGACTTCAATCCGAAATAAAATTTATATTGGAACTGAAACATGTACAAAAAATAAATAAATTTAAATTAATATAAAAATTATTTCATCTTGTGGAAAAATCTGCGTAACAGAAATTTTTTAATAATTCCTTTTCCAAAAAATATACTTTAACAATTTACATTTGCAAATTTCAAATAGTAATTTTTTAGTAGATATTAAAATTTATGTGAGAAAACACGTTGAATTTGTAACAGTTTGGCAATTTTCATTTAATTTAGGAAATAATAATAATATAATTGTTGTATATATTAAGATCTCTTCAAAATCATTGAAATCATATTATAATTTCTTTTCCTATATTTTAGTCTAGATTCAATTATAATAGTGTGATACCAAACATCTTGAATTTAAGTACATTGCAATGCAAGAGATTAAAATTATACAATTTACATGATATTGTATTTTGTATCGACTCTCTACATTATACTATCTATATGTAGTATGTATAGTGCAATAAATAAATATGTTTATACTTAGTTAGAGCATGAATAATATGTATTCATTTATATTATATTTTTAACAGTGCATAAATTTTATCATTTCAATAGAATTTCTTTAATACAAAAGTTGTCTGCCATAATATTCAGATACACGTTATTGTGGTAACAGTTGTTGGTTAGAATAAAAATTATATTATATGATTTTTCACACAAGAAAATCTTGAAAATTTTTTACTACATATAGAAATATCGATTTAAATAAATAAACGTCCTAAAGTTATTTGTCTGGAATTAAAGGTAAGATGTATTACAAGATTAAAATTTGGAAAATAATGTAATTGAAGAATGTATTGGAAATTTCTTAAATTTTTCTTCGATTGTAAAATAATATTGTTATGCTTAAAGGGATTTTTTTTAAGGATTTTATAGGATTTGAGAATTTCATAAATTTCTTATTAAAATTTTGTTTTATTAGAAAATTTAAGAAGTAAATTTATATCTAAAAAAATAATTTTTGGTTTTTTTTTTTTTTGGTATGGTTTTTATTTAAATTTATATAATTGCACTTTAACTAATTAATTTTTTTTAAATATAATCTTATAAATGCATAGTAAAACTGTGTAAATTTATAAGTAAAATAAGCTTAAAAACCAAAAAAATTGTATTATAAATAATTAAAAACTTTTGATGTAAAAATTAATATAAAAGTGAGAAGAAAATTTTGATAGAATTTGAAATATTTCCCTACAAAATTTCAATCTTAACTATATACAAAGGATTAAAAAATTCATTTCATTTAAAATCGTTTCATTTATTTATGTAAATAAATATTAATTATAAAATTATAATTATTTAGAGTGGATTTATGATTTGTTTCAGAATAATAAAAAAGTAAATTTTTTTCATAATTTTTTTTGCAGTGGTTTTTTTCTGATAGTATTTTAAAATAATAAGTGATAATATAAATAGAGAAATTGTGTTTGTTTTGAACTAAATTCTACGTCACAAAATATTAATATTAATGGCAAATTTGGATTATGAAATGTACAAATGGATTATGGTAAATTGACACCAATAAAATGATACTAAAATTAATATTTAATCTTACCAATTGAGTGTAAATTATATAAACTAAGCCACAGAGATTAATAAATTTCAAAATGTTTTTCCTGAATTTTCGTATATTGAAATTCAGTACAAAATTTGAAAAAATATGGACAAATATATTTAAACAAAATTTTTATTTTATTTTATTGAATTCTATTTAAAAAATTATTGAAAAACTTATGAAAATCATGAAATTTAATGCAAAAATTGTATAATATGAAATGAAATATTTAAAATATTGACATTAAAACTTTTATATAACATTCAGGAGGATCATAAATCATTTCTGTATTATTTCTTCCAATAAAATCATAGAATAATAAAGAAAATTTAGAAAAATATATAACAAAAATATGTCTTCACAAAGTTGATGGCAAAATATAAGCCAAATATTTGTGAAAATATTTGGCTGCTTCTTTCCATTCCATTATATAATATGTTATACCACATCGTAATCGAAATAATCTACTTCCCTCCCTTCGATTACTGATAATGTTACCACGCATCGACCACAAGTGGAGAAACATCAATAATATCCTTTGTTTATATCCTTTATTAAAATATTTATATATTTTAATTTCGAATAACAAAACTATAATTTTAACAAAAATTTAGAAAATAATAACAATTATAACAATCACTTAAATGACAGATTTATTGCTAACTTATAATTTATTGTATTTCATTTTTGGTATCAGATAATAAAAAATTGAAAAATTCTATTGGAATTTTATTAAATTATATAATAGAATTATAATTTTATTCGTGGCCGGTGTAGGGAAAAATATAAACATAAAAATTATTATATTAAAATATTAACAATAATTAGAAATAAATATTAAATTAATAATTATGAAATTATGTAAACTTTTTGCTGGTTATCAATAATTCAATATAATTTTTCAAATTCATAATAAATCTAAAGTACAATTTCCATAAAATGTTTGGTAAAATGTAATGATAATTTATTAAGCATTGGTCCTTTGACATAATTTCATACCATATAGTAAAATATTTCTACACTGCTATGACATAAACAAAATTGTTTGTGCTTATTACTTGAGAAACTAAATTAGAATATACACGTTGAAAAATGGGATATCATCCCACATTTTCTACTGAATTTGTATCATACTTATGTGTACATATTTCGGTTATTCCGAAACAAAATATGTGATGAATAACTTTAATTATATTTTACCTTTTATTACTTCTCCAATGACTGGTCATACTTCATTTTTTGTTGAATATTTACTATAGTATATAGTATTAAATTTTTGGCAAAAAACCATGTTTGGCACATAATCTATAATAATATTAATTTCGGATGTAAAACTATTTCCTGATTTTCAATTACTTTTCCAAATTGTAGAGAATTTTTTTATATTAATGATTTTGAATTACATTTTTTTATTACCCAAAATTCAATTTAAATTTCTTTCGATTTTTTTATTAGGTATCTAAAAAACTTAAATAATTGTAATCAATTTTTATATTCAGTTGAAAGTAGAAATAAAATTATGTAGTCTTTTTTTTTTGAACGAAAATTTCTTCTCCAAAATTGAAATTGGAAGTTTTTGTGTGAATGGTAAAACTAGTAAAAGAAATTGTTTTAAACACTTTTATATGTAAGCAAATTTTATGTAATTTATCAAATTGAATAAAATTTTAATAATAAAGAGAAAAAAATCTGGCAATCCAAACCAATTTCTTTGAAAAAGAAGTAAAAATTTAAGAAACTAGTATTAAAAGGACATTCGACAATGGAGATAATGTATTAGGGAGACATTTTGTCCATAAAAAAAGGGTGACAGCTTGAGTGTTCATACATCATTGGACAAATTACAATTTCGAAGAAAAAAAACTCAATAAAATATTATATTCCTTTGTGGCCAAGATATGCTATTATTGCCGTAGATGTTCTTATTATGTTCTCTGCATCAATTCAAGACGAAAGAATTTCTCATTTATATATAAATTGATGGAAATTGATGAAAATTGGAAAAGTTTTTTTTTTTTAAAAAATAATCTCGTAATGAATCAAAAAACTTAATAATTTAAATTATTTATTGAATTTGTTTCAATTGTTACGTCAAAGTTATGTGATTTTTTTGGGAAACACTTTAAAATATTTATTCCAGAAAAAAATTCATTTTTCATTATAAATATTTTTGTATCAATGACATTTATGGTTTAGTTTTACCAATAATTTTATTGATAATAATTTACGAACAATTTTAATATTTAAAATTTATGGAAATAAATTTAATTGGAAAATGATTGAAAAGTTCAAATAAATGTTTAAAGGTGCTATCAATTGATATTTCATCAATGGCCCATTTGTTTAATCTTGTTCAGTAATTTGAATCATTAAATTTCAGTTTTTTGAAGATATATTTGATAAATGGCATATGATTTTTTTTTGTTGCAATAATTAAAAATTATAATTTAATAAAATATAATATCATTCCTTAATTGCATTAAAAAATTTTTGTTCTGCACTTATATAATATTTGCATCGGAAATTGAATGAAAATAATTGAAATTTAATATTTCCTTCCTTTATTTTATTTTTCAAATTTTCATGGATGATTATTTTATATAATTTTGTAGACAACAATAATAATAATTATTGGAGTGCAATGTTGTAGTGCCAGAAGGATGATAATAGTCGGTTGCGCCGTTACAGAAATGAATAATTGAAATGTTAAAAGAACGATGGCTTGGCTAGGTATTTGCAACAGTAAGAAAATTCATATTAAATCGAATTTACCTAAAATATTGTAATGAAGTTTTGAAAAAAAAAAAATGGTTTTTCACATTTTTAACTACTATTTTATTTATTAATTGTACCATAAATTTTTTTTCGTATATAAAATTAATTTTCCACTAAAGAATTAATCTACTTTCAAAAGCTTTTTCAAAAATTTATCAAATTAATGTTAAAAAAAATATCATTTATTATTATGAAAAATGTTTCGATTGAATGGACAACTGGAATCTTTTTCTCCTAAGACTAATTTCATATATTTTCTAGAAAATATTTTCTGCTTTCTTTTTTGTTTTATTAGAAAATTTTTATTTGAAGTTTTTGAAAGAAAAAGTGAAAAATAACTGAAGTGAAATTAAGTATAAAATTATATACAAAAAAAAATTTCAATATATTTAAAAAAAATAAATTTTTATAAAGAATTTTTTGAAGATATTTTTCCCTTTTTTTTTTTTTAATAATAAATAATTTTAACAAGAAGTGTAAATATTAACACTTAAAAAATTGTAATATAAAATATAGATAAAGAAATATGTGTTACTGTCAAAAAGGTATTTGAAATTTCTTAAATAGTTTTAATGGCAACTGTGACAGAAGATGATGAAAATTTGATTCAAAATGTGACAAGGAAATGGATTGAAACTCGAAAAATATAATAGTACTCGTAAGTTATTAATTGCTTTAATCTATATATTGTATATAGTTTGTCAATATATTTATATGTAGCTGAGTTAGATACTAAATATCTAGTTCACCTATACCTAGATTAGGCAACTAGTTTAAAGCAACTATTTAAACTATTTAGGAGTCAAATTTTGTTTAGAGAATATAACATTAATTTGAAGACTAATTGGCTGTAATAAATGCAATATATAACTTCCAGTTATTATAATATTTATACAAATAAAACTTTCGAAAATTTTAACTAAAATATGAAATTATTTCATAATAATTTTTGCAGCTGTTTAAACAATTTCAAAAAAAAAAAAAAAGTCTGCTTAAAACTTTATTTAAATTAAATAATTTTAATTAGAAAAAAAAAAGAGAAAAACTTATATATCATTAATATTAAGTCAACATTTTAAAAATTGTTTTTCTGATGGTTAGTTTTTTTTTTCATGTTAAAAGAAATAGTTTTTTTTTAAATAATTTTCCATTTACTAAAAAGTATTTTATTTCACGAAAATATAACAAATTTAAATTTACAAAAATATTTTATATAATTATTCATTCGGAATGAAGTTAGTCTTTTGGGTTTAATAATATAATTCTTATAAAATTTATCCCTGGATAATTATTATGAACGAAAATTTTAAATTTTTGAAATTCTCTATGAATTTTTTTTGATTGCTAACAATTAACCCTAATTGCTTAATCACTTTTATTTAAAATATAATCACATTTTTATTTAGTATAGTAAGTACTATATGAATATTATAAAATTTAAGTGATTAAGATTGAACAACTAAAATTATGCATTTCAACTTTATAATGATAATATGTTAAACAAATTTGGGATTACATAAATTTTGGTAATTTTTAATTAAAATCTTTCTTCAGAGCTGATGAAATTAAAATTATTCAGAGTAATGAATTTGCAATATTATTTTTTTGACATATGATTTATTTTGAAATTGTGCAATTTTTTTTGTAATAGTTAACTTTTAAGTTAAATTAAAAATTGGTTAAAAAAAATCTGTTAAAAAACTGAAAAAAATTAAATTTTACCTGGTATATAAAAACTTTTCATTTTTCGAAAAATATTTAAGAAATATCAAAAAAAAAATTGTTAGTTGGAATACAAAATCTTTTCATTTTTAAAGAAAAATATTTAAAAAATATTATTAACAAGAAATTTATGCTTTAAGAATTTACAACTTTTCGGTATAGAGGAAAAAATTGCATATTCTTAAAAAATTTCAATTTTGATTTTTTCGATATATAATTTTATTTTAAAATAAATTTTCTTTGGAAATCTTTAGTTACATTTTTCTCCCCATGACAAATAAAAATCCATTTTTCAACGACTAACTTTTCTAAATTTTTTGTATAACTTTTCTAACCGTGATAAAAATGGTATAGTTAACGAACAAAACTGACAAACAATTTATTGCGAAAAAAAATGCAAAAATTTCTTTAATATATCTTCAAAATTACAATATTTTATAACGTAAATAATTTTAAAATTTTAAAATAAAAATCAACAAGCAGATTATTTTCATAGAATTATTTTTAGTACAAGATGAAAATGATGTTGAGGCGGTGATGTAACGAAATTTAACATTAAAAGTATATATTATGAAAATTAGTTTTTTTTAAAGAACTTTCCATCTAGTTGTCTCTTTTGGTTGAGTAAACTTATTAAACTTTTAGTTTTATAGAAATTTCATGCCAATTCGAATTTAAAAATGATTTCTTTTCATGAATCCCTTTTCAGAGTTTAATTGTGAATTAATATGCAAATATTTTACAATCTAAATACGAATTTTAGTAATAAATTAAATCAAATTCCTTATTCTTCAGTTCTAATTTAATTTTGTATTTTCTATCATATTCTCCCACTGCTATTAGTTAAATCCATATTTATCTATATATTTGGGAAAATTATATTCTATAATTGGAAATCCTTGGACGACATTCTTTCTTTCATACAATTCATTATTATTTTTGGTAAAATTTATTATTATGGTCACCACTTTTAAGAATCAAATAAATTTGATAAAGAAAATTTCATATGCAATAATATAATTTACAAAATTTTTAGAATTTTGTGGTAAATATATTAGATTGTTTGATTAAAATTTTCCTTACATGGAATAATATAGTAAATGAAATTGATTTTGTATATAATATCTCTAGAAATTATATTTACATAATAGAATATAGAATCATAAATATTGAATTTGCAATAATAATTATTCTATGATCAAAATTCACTTTGCTTATATATCATTTCAGAATGAAAATTTTCAATAGAGAATAGAATTATTTACAAACATTATTTCATAAGGAGATTTTATTATGCTTTTTGTGTTACAGCATAAAAACATAATAAAGGTCAGTTCTATTTGTTATACATACAGAAGAATTTCGAAAAAAAATTAGTAAAATTTTCCAATTAATAATACGGTACGACGTACGAGTATATCAAAAAAATAATGTTGAAAGGAAATAACAAATCAAAAATATTATTCAGAAATTACAATTTTAATATAAATTTAGTTTTGTGGATAATTGTTTTCCTTATTGATGTTTTTCTGCAATTATGTCTCGACACCATGTAAAGATTTTATCTAAAATGGTAAATGGGCCTAAATGAAATATAATTTGAGATTGAGATGAATTTGTAAATTGAAAATTTCTACTTTGATTCAGTAATTTAATTGATTCGATATTAGTTTTCATTTAAAATACGATATTAATTTTCTCAATGTTATGAAATTATCAAAAATATTTCAATTTTAGATTTATATCCAAATTTAATCATTCAATACATTATCCAAATTGAATCATTCAATAATATATTTTCATAAAACATAATTAAGTGGTAATAATTTCTAAAAATCTTAATTACAAAAAAATATTAATTTTGAAATAAAAATTTTACATAAATATATAATTAAATTAAATATTAATTATCAAGAATAATTTATGTTTGTAACTTAATTAAATATTTTAGAAGGATGAGTACTTAATCAATTATAATTAAATTTCATTAAACATAAATTTAGATTAATGTTTCATAAACAGAGAGTAACTATGTAGTAACTATATGTATGTAAAAATCTATAATCTATATTTGTATAAATTTCAAAAAGTTTTACATATTTCTTTAATTAATATTGTATATAATAATATTTGATGTTTTGGTAAATTTTTATACATCTAATTTATGATTATATTTTCGCTGTTGTTCTAATTATTAAATCGCTATAATAATTTTCACTTAATATGTATTTATATGAGTACTATATCAGCCACGAAATGTTGAACTATTTTTTCATCAATCCAATTAATATTATCTAGTTAGTGACAAAAACTATAGTTTTATTAATGGTAATGAAAAATCTATACAAAAAATAGATTTAATCTAAAAAATATTAGAAAATTTCAAAAACTTTGGTTTTTATATCAAACTTGTATTGTGTTACAGCAATTTTATTGATAAATTGTTTTAAATTTTGATTCATTTACGATAAATTTGTATTATAAATAAGAATCATTATAAATTATAAAATGTCTAATGATTTTAGTCTGTAAAGTCCATTAATACCAGAATACCACTAAACAATAATTAGATTTTATTAAAATTGATATTTATTTTTCAATTCTTCCAATTAGAATTTATTTGACATGTTTGGTTGGTTCGTAAAAGTGGTGAGTAAACGGACACCATGTCAGAGGAGTCCAATAGGCGTTTTAGCGGTCTTTTGATACTATAGTGCCATTCGTGACCAGCCATGGCTTCCTTAAAGTGCTAACATTATCAGAGTCATAGAGGATATGGCCACATTACGCCATTATAGTAATTAATAATATTTGTGGACAATTTCTCGTCTATTTCGCTAATGTCGATTTGGGACAGCCTAGATAACAATACTTGCCCCCAGGCCAGTTAATTAAATTCATATTGTTTTTTTTTAATATATTATAATTTTGAAAACATTTTTCATTTACTTAAATTTCATTATAAACAACATAAATTAATAATTTTTCCTGCTTTTACTCATATCAAAAATTTATAGTTTATTTCGGAATTCAAATTAAACCACAACATCGTATATAAATATAGTAACAAACAGAGAACAAGCTATAGAAAAAGTCATTCATCCTGAAAATATTATTTTTGGAAATTTCAACATTTAACGAAAAACTAAATATTTACATTTTTGTTGGTATTAATTTTCAATATCAATGATATCACTGTTACATAAAATCAAAATGGAATTTCTATAAGTTTAATAAATAAAATGGTTTATTAAATATTTAACCAGAATTATATGTTTTATTATTGCGAGGCAAAATGTTTGCTTATACACTGTTTAAAATGAAATTTATAATAATCATCGTTAACATTTTGGTATATTAAAATCAAATTTTTGACTGTTTGAAAATACTTATAAATCTTTAACATAATTTGAATTTGAATTTTCTAAAAACTTTAATTAGTTTTTGATGAACTTTTTCCAAATATTTTCGATGTTGGATTACTGAAAAACATGTCATATACATTCATAGATCAAATTTGCATAACAATTGAAATAGCTTTTGGTATATAGAATTTTACTTAATTAAAATAAATTTTCAGTCATTAATACTAAAATTTACACTGTTTGAAAGTTTGAAACAATTTCATAAACATTATAAACCAGATAATAAGTTCCCATAGTTTTTTTATACCTATATAACATTTCGTATAGCTATGTAGCCATTCTATATTTTCCATTCTCTGTATTACAATGACAACTAAAATGCAAAAAAAAAGAGCTTACAAATTATAATATGACCACAAAGTTGATGATAGAGGCAAATAATAGGAAAATTGGTGAACATATATTTCCTACTTTTCATTCAAACGATAATGTTAACCACATTTGCCACATTAAATATATGTATGTAAAAGCTTCAATGAAATTTATATATCATGGATCCTTATACATTATATGAATCCTTTACTTTAATACCGTATTTATTTATGACTTTCTGTAAAAAATCATAAAAATGAAAATAATTTTTTAAAAAAAATCTTTAAACATTTTAGACTTTTTATAAATATTTTGAAAGCATTTTTATATTATAAAAGATAATAGTTAAATTGTTAAAAAAAAAAACTTGCTTAACTTACAGACTTTACTTATTATACTACAAAGAATTATTTATAAAAAATATAATGTAAGTAAAGTTTTGTTATTTAATTCTTATCAAAATCTTTGTAGCACGTTTCTCTTCATTTATTTATATACAAAAATCTTTAAAAATATTCATAATTTATAGAAATGTTGGGTCACAATTCATTTTAAACAATTTATCTACGATTCGTCAACCATTTTGCAATCAATTTTATGAATAAAATTTACATATATTGGAAGAAGAAATCAAATGACAAAGATCATCCTGAGCTGCAGCACTAAAAAGAGAAAAAGAAACCTCTACTACGTAAACTTAACATTTTCAAATTTAAATCAACCAAATAATCTGATAAAATTATTATTTTTTTTAACAAACCCCTTAAAAAAATATTTATAACGAAAACAAACAAACAAAAAATCAAGAAAACTAAATTCTTAAGGAAAATTACTTACCCTTGGTTGATGGTTTTTTCTGGTATGAAGGTTCATTCTCCTATATAAGTAAAAAATATTTTGCATTACTTGTAAATAACTCAACTTTATGCCAGTCAGAGAAGGAAATTTTTCTTTGTTATAGATCTAAAATGAAAATAAAGAGGAAAAATATTATGGACACAAAAAAAAAATGAATAAATTTACTATATAGAATATTTTTACTTAAGGGTTAAAGAAAATATTTTCCAAAAAAAAAAAAAAAATTAAGGATCTTAGATTATATTCAGAATTTTTGTTTTTATCTTAAAAAAAAGAATGATTCAAGTCAAGAAAAAAATTATAAACTTATAATCTTGTCAAATAAATTCAAAAGAATAATTTTGTAAATTTTTAATTGCATATTTTAATACATTTTTCTTAATATATTTTAGTTAATTTTTCATATTTCTATATTGTAAATAAATGGATTTCATAGTTAAGATTGGAATAGACAAAATCAACGGTTTATTTCTTGCGTTCGCGTAATTACTTTACGAAAAAAATATTAAATTACAGATTATATTTCAATATTTCTTATGAGACCATAAGGGGGTTCTTAATATTTGTCGAACACATTAAACATAAATTACAATATTCAACAAAGATTTGTAGGTCAAATATTGGTCCTAAGAAAATTCATTCATGTCAAATTATTTGATTAATTCGTTTGCAAAAAGTTTAACTTGAAAAAACGATATTTTGGAAAATGACTAAAAAGACAAATCTTTGTTTTAAAATTGACCAATTTGAATTGTAAAGTAACTAAATTAAATTGTAAATAATTAATATAATTGCAAATATTATTTAAAGACGAATAAGTAGAGTAAAAAGTCTTAAAATTATTATAATTATATCTAGAATTTATGTTCTCTCAACAAATAAATTGCTACAGCCAATATGCATCATGGTAAAAAGTTAATAACGATTGTGAAAAACAATCAGATTAAATTAATTTATATTTGCCAATAATTTTTGGTCATTTTCCAATGATAATTTCATCAAAATCAAATATAATAATACAATTAAACAGCTTTCATAAAAAGTAAAAATGAAATATTAATTTGTTAAAAAATAATTTGTATATCATTTTTCACTAAAAATAAATAATTATTTGTGACAAAAATTCAAAAAAAAAAAATTATATTTAAATTATATATTCATATCTACGAAAATCTACCACTCAATAAAATTGACTGTTGTTACTATTGTAAAAATAATTTATATTTTTTAATGGTATACAACTCACAACTCAGTTCGAATATATTATCATCAGAATCTCAGATAAATATTTAATATTCGACATGCAATTTACCACATTTTAAATTATAATTTTTTGATATTGGTTATTCTATCTTATTCATCGTTTTTTGTATATAATACGTTTTACAGTTCATGTTAATGATTGTAATATCCTGAATTTTTATAGGATCAAAATTATGAATGGATAAATTTTTATTATGTCCATTTTTTTTGTATAATAATTTAAATTAAAGTATCGAATTTCACCATAATAATAAGTATATATACCAGTTGAATAAATTTTAAAAAAAAGTGAGGAAATATGAAAAAAAGGATGATTATTTTTGGATAGGAGTTGGAAAAATAAAATTGAAATTGCTATATGAATTTTAAATTATTTCGTAATTTTTTGAATAAAGTAAAATATTAATGGATACTAGTTATTGCAAATTGCAAGTAAATACTTCAGAAATGTCGTTAATTTTATTTTTTTTCAAATAATTTTACTTAAAACTTTTATAGAAATTTATCATGGAATTAAATAACTTTCAAATATTTTTCTTATCAACATTTTCTGTTTATATAGGTGAAAATTAATTTGATTCTGTATTTACTATCTAAAAATCACTATCCAAAAACTATTATTTGCCTACAAGGATATTAATTAGCTTCATCGATTTTGTTAAATTGAAAAAAAAATAAAATGCTAATAATTTTAATTGAATTTATAAGAAAAAAAATGTATAACCAACTTTTTTTTGCTTTAGTGTGATTCGAAATTTTGGATATAAAAATGAAATTTAGAAAGAATGAAAATAATAAAATATAAAAAAAAAACTTTGAATTGACATAAAATGGAAAATTCATTAATTTATTCCAAGAAAAAAGAAAGTGGAAAGATTTTATTAGTTTTGTATATAGCTATACGTATTTTGACCGGAAACTTTTTTGGTCTAATTTTTTTTTCAGGATGTACGGATTGGTAATACTAATAAATGAAAAAAATTTTAATTAATAAAGAAAAAAATGAAATTTATAATGAAAAATGGGGTCAAAATATTTATGTCTCTGCAGTGATTTTATAGATGGGAGAGGTTAAATTATGAACCAGTCTTTCTTTATACAAAAAAAAAAATTATTATTAATGGATGAGAAATTTGAATTTAATTTTACATTATACAAATGATTGAAAAAAAATAATTGAAATTCTTATCAGAATTTAATTGACAAAAATAAGTTTTTCGTATCAAATATGTTTTTTTTAATAATATCTCAAAAATTCATGTTAAAAAATCTTCAACTTTATATATTATATCAATTTGTGGAATTTGAGAATATTTTTCTCTTTTATACCATATTTGTTATAAATCTTGAAATTTATATTGATTTTTATATTCAATTTGATATCAAAAGAGAGGAGAAATATTTAAACAATCAAAAATGAAATAGTTTTTAATGATAACATAAATTTAGAAAATTAGATTAAAATTTGATTTATTGAAAATTATTAGAACATAAAAGTATATGCTACATATTTACAAGAAAATTTTCAACATTATGAAAATAAGATATTGAAAATTTTCAAAGGAATATAAAAAGAATTGATTTTAATTATCTTCATGTATATATTTTTTATATAATAATAATTTTATGATAAATTATATTTAAGTAAGTCTCACTAATGTAAGAGATCCTCTTTAACCAATTATATATTATAAATAAAAAAATAAATGAAGAAAAATATGGAAAATTATTATATATTAATAAATCAGGAAAAAAGTTTCATAATAATCTGCAAATGACATTAAGTACTTTTCCTAATTTTTTTGTGACATTTTTCAATCAACATATTATAGATTTATTATCACTGTCTTTCTTTATATAGCTATATAAAATAATATTAGATTATGATTGATATTTTATTTATATAATTCGTTTTTCATATAATATAATTCCAATTTAATTTGATTTTAATTTCCTTATAGTTTAAATTAAACTAGAAACGTTAAAATGTCTAATATTTTTAAATAATAATTAAAAAATTTAAATAAATAAATGTTGTGACAAAGACAATATTTAATAATTTATATAACAATTATTATTCTTGACCAATTTTAAATTATCCTTAAAATTTATATCAAAAATATTTATTCTGATATATTATTACCATAAAAGAGAAATAATTATTTCACATATAGGTACCTATTCAAAAACCACATAAGATTGTAAATTTACATTGACCAGTAATAGAAAGATGAAACAGATATATTTTAAAATTTTATAGATAAATTTTATTGGTTACATAATTTCTTGTATGTTCAAAAATATTTTTGTTATATACTTTATAAATTTTAATTTCTTTTGCAGTTCGATTTATTTCGAATCCTTTTTTATGGTCGTTTATCATAAAATTTATACAAACACAGTAATAAATTTGTGATCGACAACACAGTAGATATTAAGATCAAAAGGATAAAATAATGAAAATAATGTATACAGTGGCAAGGGAAGTAAAATATATTTGGAAATATTAAAGGACTTTATACTATAATTTGTTATTTTTGGTTAACCTGAAATTTATTTAGATATAATATAATACAAATTGTACAAAATATTTTAATAATAAATATTGTAATTTTTGAGGTGATATCTCTATGATACTTATTGTTTAGTGTTGAATATTGTATACCTGTAATAAATATTGATTGTATATTATTTATTTGTAATTGGACAATTGATAGACAGAAAATTTTGAATACGGTCACTCACTGATGAGAAAATTTGTTATAATTTTGAGTTGTATGATGTGGTGCTGGCCTTTTAGTGGTCTTGTCTTAATTTTAAATGAAATCTAACCAAATTCATAATAGTTTGTTTATTATTTATCAAATATCACTTAAATAAAGGAAGAAAAATATTAAATATCGCACTTTTGTAAAGTCACAAATCCATAACAATTAATAGCCCATTATAATTAATATTGATTTAAGATATGGCACAGTTTTGACAACTGTTGAAAATTAAAATCAACCGTCTTAAACATAAATACATACTCGTAAAGTTATTTTTTACTGTGTACATATTAATCCTAAAAAAAGCGATATTTACTCAAAAACTTATGCAAATATTTTGTAAAAAAGAAAAAGTTGAAATTTGTTTGTTATATTGAAATATTAATTGAAGATACAAAATACTGCTGCTAGCAATTTTAATATACTATTTTAATATCAGACTAAACACAGGATATAACATATTTTCAAATTTTTGTTTATAAATGTTTATAACTTGTTTATGAATACACACAAAAATTTAACAACCAAAATGATTAATAAATTTTGTTGAAAATACCATATATACAGAGATAAGGATTAAATTTTGATCATCCATATATCCTCTGATAGAAAGAAAGGATTTAATCAAAATCAAAAATGTTTTTCAGTAATATTGAGAGAAATTATCTTAAAAGAATTTTTCATAAATTTTTTTATTAATAATCTACAGAAATTGAAAAAATATTAGAAATTTTTTGGTCATTAAATGAAAATGGTGATTAGACAAGCAATTTTTTTTTCAATATTTGGAATAAAATATTTTTTTTTGAAATTTCAAAATTCGCATTTTTCCCAAAAGAAGATTTTTTATTTACAAAATAAATAGATAAATTTTATTAAAACTGGATTGAAAAATAATACTTAAATATTTAATTTTTATTTCTGGATTTCTAGTTAAAGCTTTTTAAATATTTATTTTATATATTTATTAAAATCATAATATCATCAATTAAAAAATTATCATTTATAAACTGATTGATAATTAAATTGAATACATAAAAAAAAAAGAAAATTATGAAAATAAACCATTAAAAACTAATTGAAAATTCCCATTTAAATAGACTTTTATTTTTCATTTTCATCATTTTTATAAATTGAAAAAAAATATATATAAAAGTTTTTATCATATACTAATTAAAAAGTAATTTAAATATAAATAAAAAATATTTTAATAAAAATTGTTAATTTATATAAAAGTTTTTGTATATATTTAACCACAAAATATAAAAAATTAATTTAATTAATTTATTTCAATTTATAAATAATTAATTTTTGAAATAAATAATAATAATGTCTTGCAAATTAATGAAATATGATTTTAAAATTATGATTTATTTATTATTTTTATATTCTTCTCTTTGTCAGATATAAAATTTATGGGCAATAATTAGATTTCTTATTAGGATTTGATTGATTAGTTGATATAAGTGGAAAGCTGATAGTGTCCAGTTAGGCAAATACTCATTGTACACTAGATGTAAACCCAATGCCTTCTACATGGGCATTTTTAGAGTTATTTTTCCTTTGCATTCAAGAAATGTAAGGAAAATATTCGAGGAAAATTTTAAATTTTTTCTGTAGCCATCATCAAAACTGAGATATATTTGCGAATGAAGACTAAATTGAACGATGTTATTAGATTAGATAAAAGACATGATTAGATTGAAGGACTTCCAATTATTTATGATGTGATTAGATGTAATTTTTTTAAATAGAAGACACGACTTCTTTTGTAGCAAAATAGCAATTATTTTCAATTTTAATTATTTGACACTTCACAATCTTCTCTGATTAATTTTTTTGCCCATTTTCTATCTAGAATGTTCAGTGATATTATTTTCACATCTTTCTTTTCTTTATCCTTTATGACAAATAAGTGATGAGCATTTAACGAGATGTTACAGAAGAACTTTTATTGATAAAAAGTATAATTATAATTATTTAAATAGTTGGAAATAAAATGCTAATGATCAAAAAACCATTTTTCTTCTTTTTGAGTTTATTATACAAAAAGTGTAAAGAAAAAGAAGATTGTTTAAAATTGAATTTCTTATAAGTTTTAATTATGTCCAAATAGTTTTAACAAATCTTTTCTTAAATATACTTACAAAAAGATTTTATGTCAAAGGTTTTTTTTCAGGTCTAGTCTATGACAGATAAATATTTAATTTTCTAACAGAAAAAAAATGCTAATTAATTGTAAATATTAGTCAGATTATCATTATATAAAAGTGTAATGTACATAGTAGATATTTGCTAAGAATTTCGTTAAATACTCATTTAATAATAAAATGAAATATTCTGAAAAATTTAATATAGTACAAGAAATAATAATTAAACTTTTAGCTTTGTTTTGCCTCATTTTAAATCAATTTTAATTTTGAATAAAACTAATTGAACATTTTTAGTTACCATAGTGTCAGTTTTATTAAAAGTATCCTTTTAGTTCCAAAATTCTAAATTTCAGTGATAATCAGTGATAATTTTTGTTCAAAATTACAGGATTTCAGAAAAAACATTTAATTAACAATCAGTTTTCTATCTTGGATGCAGATATATCCTCTGACATAAAATTAGGTTCATTAAAGTGCTTTTTATTATATATAGTTCTTCGTAGCATTTAAAGGACTTTTTTTTTCTTTGTTAAATAAAGAAAAAATGTCCTTAAATGTTTTGAAAAACTTTATTTTTAATGCATTTTACACAAAACGGAAAAAACGAATAATGGAAAATTAGATTTTATATAAATAGGATATAAGCTATTTTACATTTGTCAGCTTTCATTTTATCTTGTTTATGTTTAATTGCAATTAAATGCTGCAAAACATATAAAATGGGTGCCAATTTTTTGTTGAAACTTTTTAATTTTTTTTTAATAAAACGATTTCTTTTGATACTTTCAAGTATATTTATATATTATGAAAATGGAGACAGTTTACAAAAATAAAAATAATAATGTTTAAGTCTTGATCATAAAAGATATTTAATTGATTTTTTTTTATTGTAAATTTTCATTGGTTTATAAAAAGATTTAAAATCCTAGACGATTTTTGTGAAAAAAAAATCAAAGTCATTCGTTTGTAGTTTCAAAAACCTTGAGCTCAAAGAGAAAAGAATTCTTTAGTTTTAAAATGATTTTCGTAAATTTGACAAAATATTTAATATAATTTTATAGATTTTCATTTTTGTTTTTATTTGTTTTTATCAAATTTTTCAAATTTTTATATATTTTCAAAAATAGTTAAAAAAAAAGACAAATTTAGAACACATAACAGAAAATAATGTCAAAAAAAATATTTTTTTTTTATTTAATTCTTCTAATTTCAACAATTGAAAAACACAAAAATATCTGGCAATGAATTTTTTCAAAAACATAAGAAAATTTTATATACAAAATAATAAAATTTATATTTTCTCGTTATTGTCACTTTTCACAATATAAATTTATGTTTTCCTTTATGCTTCTATGGCAATATACGAAAATAATAATAAAAAAGAGTCAGGAATATTGGAAAATAGTAGATCTTCGTCTGTTATATTTAATTCAATCAAAATTCTATTTTTTTTCTTCTATTTTATATAAAAATGTATATACTATAAAAAAAATGAAGAAGTGAGCATAGATAAATAATGTATTCATTCTAGTAGTAGATCCTTCTTCATTTCTATTCTACCGCATTATTTTTCAATTTTCCGGAATATCAGCAAAATTAAAGTGTTATATATACGATAGAATATAATAATATGAACCGAAAAATAATAATAATATAAAGGAAATAGAGTAATAATTGAAAATACCTTTTATTTAAAATATATCCTGAGCCGTATTTTTATATAAGTGTTAAATATATACGAGTAAGAGTTTCTAAGATTTAGGATATTTCTTTTGGTTTTTCGTTCTATAGGGGGGTTTAGTAGTAGTTTAAAAATCATTTTTTGTGAACAGATTAATTTTATTTTGAAAACTATTCAAATTTAGTTGTGATAAAGAACAATTTTATTTTACTTATTATATTTTTTTTACGTATTCAAATATGTTTGCAGTATTTTAAATGATTTGAGACTGTTATATTATAAACTATTATACTTTTAGTTATATAAATCATTGTTAAATACTTATATATTTATTATTTTTCAAACTGCAAGAGGTTTTTACGACAGTACTTTACTTTTGAAGTTAAATTCTTATTTCAGCATCAGATTAAAGACTATATAAATATGATCTGTTTGACTGTACAAATACATTTTGTTCTCGTTCAAATTTAAATATATATGTCTTTTCCCATATCCAAGTGACCTATTTCTGAATAATTCATCCCACTCCATAAAGATTCGTTGTTTTCTTTTGGAAAAGGATCAATCAAAAATTGATTTTATGGAAAGATTAAAAAAGGTAATAATTTTTTCTATTCGACTCGTCAACAATTTATTTTTCTACCTTTATTTTATTACAATCAAATTTATTTGTTAATAAAATATAATACTATAAAAAATATTTATGTTTAAATATATATTTTCGTTATATTTTTTCTAAAAAAAATAATCTAAAAATTTTTCGTATATTATTAAATATAATATTTTTTAAGTAAAAAAAATATTGGAAAACTAAGTGAAAATTTCAAATAAACAAATTCGTTTTTGTTAGTCTATGCATTTTAATTATACTTTTATTTTGACTAAGTTTATCAAAAATTATTATTAAAAATTATATAGTATTTCTAAGTTGAGTTGCGAAACCAAAAGCAAAATATTTTCATTTTGATTATTTCCACAATATATACTATATTTACTATATAAAACATTTTGTATAAATTATCATCATTTATTTTTCATAATATTATTATAAAATATAAATTTCTACTTAAAATAATAATACTTAAAAAAAATGTCTGTATACTAAAATGAACTTAACATATACCTAAACTCCCAAAACATTAAAGGCAATCAACTAAATTAAATAATCATTTGAAAATAATTTCAAAATTTTGTGTGTTGAAATCAACCAAGTATAAATTGAAATTATCATTTTAAATTTTATAAAATTTGCTACATACTTAAATTTTCTCTAACAGAAAATTTAACAGAATTTCAAGTATATTTATATTCGTTTATATATACCAAGTGAAATTTCGCTTATAGCAAGTGAAATTTTATATGTTTAATGAAAAGTTATGTCAATTGACATTTTATTTACATTTAAAGGAATGAATTTTATTTTAAAAAAAATATTCTATTGAAATTATAAATTCTCACTTGAAAATGTAAAAATCAATATAAAAATGTTCATTTACACAGTGACGAAAATATAAAATTACAATTTCAGAATTTTTTATAGTGCAGTGCGCCACCGATCAAATATAATTTAACTTCAATTTTATTGTTAAAGTAAATAAAAAAAAATTGCACAAAATCGGGTTAAAAGAAATTATTATATATTATAAAAAAAATTCAATATGCAATAAATCTTATTCTGCGATTTTTGTGATATTCAAAGTATATTTCCCAAATGTAAGAAATTTTCAAAGTAAGATTTTCTTTGTTGCCAGTCAGCGACATTTGGGGTTAAGGATTATGGAAAATAATTCCTTACATCCCTAATTTCATTATTTTACATGATTATTTGATAATGTCGACTATAGCATTTTCGGGTCAAAATCTTTTAAAAAATAACTGAAGTAAGACTTAAAACTATAATTGCAATATTATGAATTATTCTAAGACATTATTAAACAAATTATTTTGTAGTAAACTAGCTTTATTACTCCGCTACGATTGAAATTTGAAACAGTTGTAGCTAGTAAATGGTAGCTAGAAAGACATATTCAATTTTCGCTAGTTCACCATTCTTGTGACAACAAACAAATCTCAATTTTATAATATAAAGAGATGATGTTTATATTGTAAAATTATTACATATATTTTGCAATCATACCAAATATAACACAAATAATAGACAAAATTGAACTTTAAAAAGACGAATTTGACCATAAAATGCATATTAAACAAATTTTAAAAAATTAGAAAATCACAATTCATATATATATCTAGATATATTATCCATTTAATTTAAATAATACACTATACTCTATCAACCAAATAAATCATTCAAAAAAATTGCATTTTACTATTTTACCATTGATTATAAATAACAAGTTATATAAAATCAATGCTATTGCATAAATAATATCCTTAAAATTTAACTATTTTCTTTTCTATACTTAAATTTGCACAATACTCTTATAGTACATTTCAAATCTTATATGTTTACTATATATTAATGTTGTATAGTATATTCAGAAAAGTTATTCACAATTCAAGTGTTAGGTGTAGGTGTTACTATATTTATTTTATTTTCCTTTAAGTAAAATCATTTCCTTACAAGAAAATAGAAAATCTCTACATTGGAGGAATTTCAAAGATATATATTTTATTTCCCTATATAGTAAAAAAGGAAAAATTTCGTCGTTTCGTAAGACATTAAAATTAAGTGAAAATTTAACACTAGATTGCACTTGAGTTATTTTTTTTTTTTTACAATATTTTTTTGCTTCTTCGTGTTTTTAGTATCAAGAAAATATCAAAAAAAAAAATTATAAGAGAAAAAACAACATATTCTTACAATAATAAATATGGAAATTCTATTACAACATAAAAGGAGGATAGAGAAAAAATGTCCTTATTATAAATTATAGATATTTTCCTTGTACATATTTAAATTCATTCGAAAAACATTGCAAAAATAGATACTATAAAGAATTTCTTGTAAAATTTTCATTAATATTGATTTGAAAAAATAATGATAAAATGTTTCCAATTGCAAGAAAGGTGATAATCCTTCTTGAGCAAAGTATGTAAAAAAACTGTCGAATCGCAATTAATTTTATTTATAAAAATAATAATAAATTTTATTATGTGAAATTACTAAATTTTTAAGTTTTCAGATTGTAAAATTAATGTACTAAGTATAAATTAATTGTTTCAGATTTTGCAAATTAAATAACTTCAAAATTTGATGCTTATAATGAAAATTGGTGCGGAGATCAAGTGAAAATCAAATTTTCCCAATTTCTGCAGTGAAATAATTATTAGAAAAATATGATTTGAATAAATTGATTGATTGATCTAAGAGAATTTACAAAGGAATAGTAATAATATAATTAACACAAAATGTAGATCTCGAAATTATATTAAGATTCGGTTTCGTCAGATAAATTTATTCGTTATCCTTCAAATAGATTTCTGGTAAAACCGAAATGTGGTACATAAATATGATGGTAAATTTTAAGACTTTCTTCATATCTAAACTTAATTTGTAATTCTTCAAATTGGTCCCATTTTTTTTTAGTATATCATATCATGAATTTTAATGAATAACTCTGTCAAATGCAATAACTGAAAAATCTATAAAAGTCTTAGTATAAAATATAAGTTTTATCAGTAATCAAGTGAAAAATAAAATCATTTTTAAAAATTTGTTATATATGAAAATTTCTCTTGTATAAAGTTATAATTTATTCCATCATCACCGTAATATCGTTGAACATCCTTGAAAGACCATAATAAACATATTGAATCCTTGGAAGCTGCAACAGTTTTTCTATACCATACCATCACCAATATTAAACTTTTATTTCCCCTTTATATTCTGAACTTTTTCACCATTTCATTCTATATTCTCATTTTCAAAAGAACTTTTATACTCAACTCAATTTTCCAGTCATCATTTTTGTAATCAGAATAAAAAAATTTTTAACATTATGTTGTAATTTTAGTTAATGTCGAACTTTCAGTTGTTCCGGACGTGAAATTATCAATTTTGTGGTTAATTTAAAAATAAAAAAATATATTTAAATTTAAATTAGACCACGTTTAATATGAAATCGTTTTTTTAATTTATTAAAACGAAAGGATTTAAATAATTGGTTTGTTAATTTGTGAATAATTTAAAAGTTTTATTGAAAAAAAAACGGATTTGACATTATTTCGGTTGTTACTCGAAAAGGACGATTTTTAATTCAGAAATTAAATTAATAAGAAATTAATTTATAAATATAAAATATAAATTAATTAAAGGAAAAGTTAATTGAAGTCCATAAACAAATGTTTAAAAAAAAAACTATAATGTAAATAATTTTGAATTTAATCATATTTTTATTACTTTATTTTCCAGCTAAAAAAAATACTAAAGTAAACAAATCATAAAAATATAATATTATGTAAAAATAAATATCATAAAAAAAGGAATATTTGGGATAATAAAAAAATCCGTCTTTGTTATCTGAAATATATTTACTTTCCGTCTCTGGGATGGAAATATTATATCAGATAGTCGAATTTTTTTTGTAGTTTATCGAAATATTTATAAATAAATCGTTGACTTTTTTTTGGTTGCTTTCACAATTTCTTGCCAAAAAAAAATTTAATTTGGGTTTTCTAACCTTTATGAAAATACTATAAGAATAATTTAAGCTTTAACCTAATAACGAAGTTCGGTGCATCGTACGAAGAGAGTTTTGACTCGGAATTTTCTTAAAAATAACATTAGAAAATCTATTTTGATTTGCAACAAATTAATGTTGAAACAACAATTAATTTTACACTGACAGTACAATTTAACGGATATGCTCATCGTACGATATATTGTTTTTTGGTATCAATTCAAACATTATAAAGACTTTTGGTATGAAACTTTAATACGAATTTTTTGCTAGAAAGAACGACTATATTGCTTAGTAAATGGTTTTTTGGTTCAAAATTTATATACTACTTTTGCAACAATCCCGAAAATTTCTATGTATCGTAATTAATGCGCAAGAAGCTTTTAAATATATTTTTTAATTTCTATAAAATTTCTTCTTTTTGACATTCAATATTTTTCTCTAATCCAAAAAAATATTATCTTTTGTTTATTTTTAAATGATCTTTCAAATGACATTTACAGTGGCAACAAAAATTTGTTGTTTAAATTATTAATTCCAACGAAAAATTGATAAGAAGAAGTTTATGTCTATTTCCATATTTAAATTAATTTTAAATGTGTATTTAAAACTTATTCCATATATTATTGAGATAATTTATTTTAGGGGTCACTTAATCATATTTTTGTGTTAAGGAACATATACGTTTTTGTTCAATAAATAGCAGAGTTTGTCATGTAGATTTGATCTTATATTTTTTGATGATTTCTCAAAGCTTTCGGCAGGAGGTTTTTAAAAATCCAATAGATAAATTTTTAAAGGACAACCTCTGTATTTTGATAAATCAAATCATAATGAAAATGTGCATTTCACTGGTGTCACAAAAAAAACATAATTATTCTATAAAACCAAAATTATTCAATATCAGATTGAAATTCTTGAATATATCTTCTCTTGTATACGTGCGTTGTTTTATTAAATTATAAGTATTACTTTATTGCTTACAAAATTCAATAAATTGAAAATCTCAAAATTTCCGACATATATTTTACTCTTAAGTATATTTGAAGTTAACATTTTTATGTGAAAGTCAAAAGATTATCATTTAACATTTTCTTCTTTAAGGATTAAAATATTTCTTTATAATTCCATATTATTGTTTGCTTTCAAATATCTTTGAATTCTGTCTACATTCTTAATTGTTCAAATAAATTTTAATACTTTTTGTAATAAAAAAAAATGAAAAGAAAATTAAACTCAACTAACCCTCAATAAATATAAATTTAATGTACAATAATTCAAAGTTCAAGAGAACGTTGGTTATAAATAACAATTCTTTTATATATAACATATAATTTTTATGATTTCACGAAAAAGTAATTTTTCCGTCCAGACAAGGACATTTAAAAATATATAAAAAAAAAAAATTCGTTAAAAATTCTTTCTATAATTTTATAATAATAATAAAAGAAAGTGAAATATAAATTATATAAAGAATTTTGCTTTTGGTAACAATGAAATGAAAATTTCTAAATTAAGGAGAAATTCTTTAGCTGGAGTTAAATGAGTTTGTCAAGTTATATTAGTAATGTGGATTTTAGGATATTATTTATGTAATCTTAAAGTACGGAAACTAGACAGAAGGTTTTGTATGTGAATTCCAGTCGAGGCTCATAAGTCACGACTTAATAAAAGTGTAGAAAAATATATTATGATTGTGTCTTATCTAGTCACAGTTCAAATTGAACAAACTCATGAGTATCGATTGAAAATCAGTTTATAATTAATTTCAAAATTTGGTAAATTTTGGTATATAAATTGATGTATATCATTTTTATAACTTTTGTAACCAATTTCAGTCACAAATTTTGTTCTGTAATCAATTTCTATTTCCCAAAAATGTACATACACATTTTTGTCTAATTAAATTATTTTAAGTATTTAAGTATTCTTTAAGTATTCCTGCGACGATATATAATCAATTATTAAAGGTATGTTACTGAATTTTAATAATTTCCATCTAAATCTTATAAATTTATGGAGTTTATTTTTTTTTTTAAAAAAAATTTAATGATGGTTAATCTCAATGGCCTTAAAAGTCCTCCTTTTTCTCAAGAAAATTTATTATAATTGTTGACCTTTTTTATATATGTATGCTAGATTATACTGAGAAATATTTATTTTCAATCAAAAACATCAAATATTACATAAAAATGTTTACAATTCGTAAATTAAGATTATCTAAATTGTATATCTATTAAAAAGTTCATGGTTACTTTTAATCATCATCAGACAATAAAAAAAAAGGTCAAAATAAATTTAAATTTTATAATTTGAGAAAAAAATATACAAATAAAACAAAATTAAATATATAACACTCATATAATTGAGATAATCAAAAGGATATTTGAAAAAATAATTAGTAAATTTAATTTATTTAATATAATTTTTATATAAATTTCCAGAATTTATTTAAACTTAAACAAAAAAACGTGAAAAATATTGTAAAAAAAAAAAAATTTATTATTTAACGATTTTTATTTATTAATAATATAAATAAATTAATAAATAATTTTAAAATAATAAATAATATATTAAAAGTGATCCTTTAATCCTTTATATTATTGTGAATTGAAACAATTTAAAAAACTTATTGTTATTTTATCAAATAACATTTTTTTTAATATTATAAACATTATAAATAATTTTGATTAATTATTTTGTAAATGCTTGGAATTTTATGTAAAAAATTCAACAAATGCGAATTATTAATTTGTGACATCGTCGCCAAAAATTTTCACAACATTCAATTCACATATTTCACATAATTTAGATAAAAATAAAAATAAAAAAAAAATTCTATTAGTTATGTATGTGATAAATACAATATCAATTATTGGGATATGTTGGATCATAATAAATCTATGTGGTAAGTAATATAATTTTATTATTATTATTATTATTATTATTTGTGTAATTCTTTTATTTCATTTTCGTATTATTTCGTATTATTTATTTACATTATTATTTTTATTTCATTTTTATTGTAAATAAACAGTTTTATAATTCAAAATTACCCGATCATTTGGTATCCGGTTAATCGGAATCCCCGGATATGTCTATTGTGAAACTTTTTTAGAATATCAAGTGTCGTTTCTAATGTTTGTCCACCAAAAAAGAGAATTTATATAATTCGATATTAATTTAACCTTTAGTCATAAAAAATACCCATTCAGAACGATATAATTTAGTTATACGATTAATTTTTTTTCGCATAAGTACTTAATGATTCATGGATATCCAATCTCACGGCTCCCTGAAAATCTTGCAATTTAATCTATGGTATAATTTTTGAATCAATTTTTTGTTGATCATAATTTTTAGTCTCATTTTTCGATCAACTATTATATAGTGTAAATAAACTTTCTGTGATTACAAGAAATCAATTTTTTTATTATTATAAGAAAATTGTTAATAACAATTATTTAGAAATTATTATTAGATTAATATTTCTACATAATCATTTGTTTTTTTTATTAGAAAAGTTATACGTGGGTAAATGTTTTTATTAAACGCCCACATTTTCAAACAAAATAAACAAATCTTTTTTTGGACCAATTATTTATTTACGTATATAATAAGCAATCTCTAGTTATTGATATTGGAAATTTATTAGTCAAAATTGGATAAACATTGGTCAACAAAAGGATAGAAATTATTATATAATTCATTTGTTGGGTTTAAATGAATTTTGTTTTACTAATATATAGTTTTAATTTACCGAGGAATTTGTTACTTTTTTTTTTTTTTGTAATTCGAAACTATTTATTACACATTTTGCAGACCATAATATCAGTGTTTTTGTGAACCAATACAGAAATGTTGTTTGGTACACTGTCAAAAAATATGATGTTATTTCTTTTTATTAAAAGTTTTTAAATAAAATTAGACTAGTATAGACATATAAATACTATTAAACAAATATAGATATATTTGTATAGACATATTAATTTAGTAAGTGAACCTACCCAGATTGGTATTTTTATCATTCTTTTTAGAAATACATAAATTTAATTAGAAAAATTCTGAATTAATTACTCCTAGTTTCCTAATTTATAAATATTTGTTTCATATCTAATGTAAAAAGGATAAAAGTCCAAATTAAAGATCCAAACTAACCCATATATTAATTAACTCTATAATTTAATTTGAAATCTTACTCTAATTTTGCTTTATTTTATAGAATTAGTTTCATAAGTAATTTACATACTTTATGCACTTAATTTAGTTTTAACTGCATTTTCGTTTCAATTCTTCGATAGCCCAAATACTTTCCAGATCTAATACTTATTTTTACAGTGTACCAAAAATGTTTTTATACTACCATTTAAATAAAAATATCCATAAATAAATTTTGTAAATATTTTATGCGTTTATATACGAACAAAAAAAAAATTAAATATATAAATTCCATTCTCAAGTCCTTTATCATTTTTAGATATACAAAAATGCGAGGAGTAAAATGTTTTACATTTCGCAAAGCTTTTAGTAATGGTATATATACTATTTTTTATATATTATATATATCAAAGCATTAAAATGTGTTTTTGTTTCATTATTTATGATATTCATTATTATTATTTCATTTCTATTAAAATAAAATTTAAATATAAAATTTATATTATTACAAAAATATTTATTTTCTGTTTTTTTTTTGTTTGGGATTGAATATTTTAATGTAATTTTCGCGCTGGGAAATCTTTAATTTTGTTTTTTAATAAAAAACAATAATAAATTTTCTCCGAAAAGTATTTTCTTTTTTTTTAAACAAACATTAAAATTATAATGAAATATTATTATTATTATTATTTTTGAAATTTATTAACACGTTATTTATAAGGATTTAATGAAGAAATATAATATATATTTTAGTTTAAAGGATTATTATTTCTTTTTAATTTTGGGTAATTTATGTAAAATTTCGATATTTTGAATAATATTTCTATAAATGGAATTCCATATAATTAAAATTTATGTTGAAAAATGCAATTTTGATTATGAAAAACTGTATGACATTATAATTCCAAGTTATTACTTAATTAAACCATAATAATAATGTCAACTAAAAAATTATCATTAAATTTATTGGAGCTAATGTACAGGAAATTATGGATAGACAAGCATAATAGAAATATTAAATTAGATTTATGATTATATGACAATTAAAATTACAAGAAATAGATTTATGATACTATACATATATTTCATAATTTATTAATTGTTATGTTATTAATATATTGCTAATATATTGTATACTATTTTACTTGATATTAGATAGGCCTGTGGTAAAAGTCACTTCAATAAAGTGCAGTGGATATCAAAAATATGATTAAAAACATTGAGAAATATGATTAATTCAATTCGAAAACGTTTAATTTAATCTAAAATAAAAACTCTTATAAAATAAGTAAACATTAAGAAGTTTCGTTATTATTAGAAAGACAATTTTGATTTGACTCAATTATTTTTCGAAACTATCTCTTACATTTTAATATTTTTACTATCTACTATGATTCCCTTTAAAATTTTCTTGTATTGTATTATACAATTTCTATCCTCATGGCTATACTACCATTTTATATATTAAAATAAATAGTCCTGAAAATTTCCTTTAATTTAACAAATATTTATTATTTTTTTCTACTTTTATCAATTCTACATTTATCTTCAGGACATAATTTGTAACATAAATATTGACTTAGATGAACAAATATTTAATATTGTTATCATGTTTAATGAAAATGTTGAATTCTTTATACTGTTCTAAATTTCCAAGAAATTTTATCATTCAACTTGTAACAAATTTTTCTTAGAAAATCGAATTTGTCTTTAAATCTCCGTACATAATTTTTTAATGTTTGATAAATCTGATATCAATAACCAGAAATTATTTCGGACTATATATAACTTGAAATTAATTAATTTATTTATTTATTTGGTTAAAATTGAACAGAAAATATATTTATTTAACAAAATACTTATATGGAATTATTGATTATTAAATGCTAAATATTTCAACCACATATACATATACATCCCTAATTAATTTTTCTTATTTGTTAAAAAAAATATAATATATGTAAATAGATTACCAAACAAACCATAACATAACTAAAAAACATTAATTAGTGGTTTTATATTTGAAAACAGAATTTATTAATGTTTATAATGATATTTGTTATTTTGGTCGATTTGGTTTATGCTCTTTATACTTAAGTATACCAACAAAAAAAAACAACATAAATGATTATCAAATTATAACCAGAAAAAACGATCCAAAAAAATATTCCATTAAAATTTAATAAAGAAATTTTGAATTAAATTTATATTATTTGGTTAGTAAAATATTGTCAATTAAGTATACAGTACAAAAAAAATATGTATATGAACATAAATTTTAATGACATTACGTAATTTCCGTACTAATCCTATTTATTATAATTATTTTTGATTAATTGTGACATTCTAAATGACCTAAAATAGGAGTAGGTGCTGATTAAACATATTAATTTGAGAACAAAAAATTTTTGTATGCAATATATTAATTATAGTCATTATCATGTAAATTTTGATGAAATACTGTTTACTTTGGTAGAATTATGTCAGAAATATGGATTACATGATTGATTGACGATTGGTTTTTAAATATTTGTTTAGAGAAAGGAAAAGTATTAAGATTTTATAATCATTTTAATTACTAATCGTAATTTAAATGTGTTTGATGTTTAAGGTTGATAAAAAATTTTAATTAGATAATTTATAAATTATAGAAATTTTTTAGTCATAACAACTCACCTTATGTATGAATTAGTTTAAATTTATATTAATAAAATCCATAATAATTTAATAATTTAACTGAAAAATGATATACTTAAAACGAATAAAATTTCTAAAAAGATTTAATATAGAAAATTATCCTTAAACTTTTACTTTTCCTAAAAGTTACGTAATTCGACCATATATATACCAAAATAATTTCCGATAATAAATGAGCTATTTTTATGTCTACATATGTGATATATTAATTTCAGTTTTTTCTTACACAAACGCAATATAAATTGCTATAACTTTCTATATGTATTTTAATTTTCGTTAAACAATTAATTATTATATATTTTTTTTTTTGCTTTTTTTGAAAGATTAAGTTTCATGGTTTTTCTTCAATAGAATTTACACGTTAACTATGTCGGAGAAAAATCTATTTTTGATTTATTATTTTGTTTATTTTTATACCACACACAAGGTAAAAAAAAATTATTTTCTTTTTCCTTAGGAAAAGTTAAGGTTACGCATTTTAAATATCATCATCTCAAATTTGATCTGTAAAACTATTTTAGAGAAAACTTTGCTCAAAAAACAAAATAAACTTTTCTAATGAAAATAAATCAAAATTAAACGTGAAACAAATTTTAACTAAAAATAAACTTTGGAAAACTTTTTAAAAGTTCAGTTTTTTTTTTTTAAATATTCTATCTTTTTCCAATATTTTTCTTTACTAAATCGATTTTATATTTACATTATATAATATCCATATTATATTTGTAATATTTTATTGAAATAATCAATTTTACAAAATTTCATAAATTTTTATGTTGCAGTGTAATAAATTTTGTTAAAATAATTACAATTATCTCAAAATAAGCTATAATTAATTAACACACCAATAAATCCAAATTAATAAATTAAATAATTTGTCAAACATTATTATAATTTCCTATATATAAATTAATACATAATAAATTTATGCTAAATTAAGTAGAAATTATGATTTGTTTAATAATTTAATTTATACAAAAAAATCCGAACCATATGGTTGAGAAAATTACATATTTTTTTTAATTATAATTTAATTATGTTTACGAAAAAATAAAATGGACAATTGAGTACAAAAAAATAATAATTAAAATTTCGTCCTTGCATATAAAAATTGGTTTATGTTTTTATAGACGAAAAAATTCTTATATAAAATTATATACATATTTTTTATATGTATATATATAATTAAATGTGAATATAAATAAAAAATATTTCATTTAAAATTTTATTTTGATTGTTTAAAAGAAAAGTTAATGATTTTCCAGGCAGAAATATTTTATAGGAAGAAATTTTTAACAACGAAAAGTTGTAAAAAAAAAAGTTTTTTTTTCAGTTTTTTATATATCAGGATTTTCAGGTAATTATTGTCCTTTACGACATACAAATACATTAATTTGCATAATATAATATCGTCCTTTTCCAATCCAAAGAAATTTCTAAATATAAAGTACGAATATGACGATTTGATTATTAAGACTGAAAACTTATATGCATTTAATAATAAAATTTTCAGAAATTTCTCTTAAAATATCTAATCTTCTTATCTTATTTTTACAAGTTTATTTATTGATATTATTTATTGAATAATTAATTAATAACTTAGACCCTTGCAATAATTTTTTCCCCGGAAAAAATCATTTAAATGATATATTTATCCAATTAGATGAAATTTTTTTACCTAATTTTATTTTTCCAGTATAATTTCTGCCTTTAAATTTCTAATTATCAAAAAAAAAAGATATAAATATAAGTCTTCCTAGTCCCAGTTTTCCAAATTCTACTCTGAGTAAATACTCTAAGGCATTTTTAATTTTAATATATATATTTGCATTTATTATTCTTTTAACTCAGCCCCAACAACAAAAAATAATCAACAAAATTTCGTTTACCAAAAAAAGAAAAACCCTATCCAGAATAAAATTTCATTTTTCAACTGACAACACAATAACAAATATCCATCTGAGTAAAATATATTATCTAGCTTTAAATTAAATATTAAGAAAGTATAATTAAAAATTTTCATTATTTCGTATTTTAATAAAAGAGATGAAATTAGCTTTTATTGAACCTCCATCTAAAACGTCATTTTAAAAATTCACTAAAAAAATTTATTTATTAATAATAAATTTAAAATACTTATTTTCACTTAAAATTTACTTTGTCCACCCACAAAATTTGGTGCCAGCAAGAGTAAAAATTTACAAATTTAATATTAAAAAATAATGTCTGTCATGTCATGTCATAATAATAAATTTGTTTCATATGATCAAAAGTTCCAACTCTCCATCTCAATTGTGACATTTTAAAGAAACGATGGTAAATTTTATTTTTGTTATTGTTAAAACTTTGTGTTTTTTGGTTGACCTTGTATATACCCAATAAAAAAATTAAATATATTAAAGGATGGTAAATTGTTTTTTTAACACTTTGATAGCTAATTTATTATTAGAAATTTTAATTAATTTTAACCCTTTCTGTACTAAAAATTAAAGTAAGTAATGATATTGAAAATTTTAACCCTTTCTGTCTAAAAAATTAAGTATGTAATGATAAATATGGTGGGCATTTAGAAATTATAATATTTTCAAACTAAACTCTGAAGTGCGTATATAGTGCAAAGTTTTTGATCTTCTGGAGTCAATTTTATTTTCAAACAAAATTTAACAAAGTTATCCCCAAACTTTGAGATCATAAGTATTGACTTACAATATAAGCAACATATTAATTTAATCTGCAATGGTACACAGCCAATATTAAATTCGATAATATCATTTATACCAAGAACGTCTCTTCTTATTTACTATCTTAAATTTGTTGCTTATATTTTTTTTTATTTACAATATATTCAGTACTGTCGATTATACATTTTCCCACTTACATAATTTATTTTTATGAAAATAAATTTAGATTATTTTTGATCACATCATAAAATATGTAATTTATGAAAAATTCACAGAGTTTTGTAAGATTTGAAAGTACCAAAATACACAACAAAATTTACTTTAAAAATTTAATGAACTGGGAAAAAGTTATTGATAAAATCTTTATTTGAAAATTTCATTTTTGTTATATTTAAGATTTAAACTTAAAGTGAAATGAAAATGAAAATCTACTGTGTGACATTTTCAAGAAATTGAAGAATATTGTTTATTTACATAAAATTTAATTTTCTTTTAATATAAACATTTACATTTTGATAGCTTGCATTTTATGTATCCTTTTTTAATAATTAAATTTTCTAGTAAATATACCTACTAGTCCTGCTTTGAGAATTATTTATTTTAGTTTTCTTCTTTTCTGATAAATAATCAAAATTGTCAATTAAATATTTATAAATTATCTTAGAGTCAGTAAATACTATTGGGATATAGTAAGTACATATTTTATATATTAAAATTATCCTAATGAAAGTACAAATTTATTTCCAAATCAATAAGTGTGGAAAATATTAAAAATTGTACAATTATATTTGAATTTTAAGTTTGCAGATATTTTATTTCTATAAAGTTTAAATTATACTCAAAATGTATACAATCAGTTTTTGAGTTTTTAATTATCGTGGTAATTAAATTCTTTTTATCAGCATTATTCAAAATTTTTAAGTAGTGCTGATTTTAGGTCGTAAGAAATTTATAATCATGTCTAAATTTTAACCTAGATCAAGAAATATATTCTACTTCCTAAAAAAAACTCTTTATTTCAATTCAATTTCGTATTGAATTGAAGTGTTAGTATTGAAATGACTTTAAATAACTATTAATATTATGTCAGTGAGTGTAGCTAATTTCCTTTTTAATTAAAAAATTTAACAATGTTTTTTTTTATTATCAAGTACATTTACAGATTTAATCCCAATTCCAAAACCCCAAAATAAAACAATTCCTTTTCACAACAAAAATTATACAAAATCCTATATTACTCATTTTGATCCTTTTTATTTTTGCCATTTCAATTTTCATTTTATTTTCAAAAACAAAAATTTGTATTGGTTACGCGATATAGCGTATCATATTTTTAGTATTTAATTTTGTTTGCCTTTTCTTTTTGTTTTTTTTTCAAAAATAAAATTTTTAGGTTTTCCAATTTTTTCCCTTTTCTCTTTAATTTTTGTTTAGGTCTTATAAGTTTGTGAAATTTCAATTAGGTACAAAATTTCTGTGGTTGTCTCCTTATTTGAATTGAAAGCTATACACAAAAATTGTAAAAAAAAAAAAATAAGTGAACAAATAGAAAGTGGGAATAAAAAAAAAACAAATTTTCAATTTGTGTAACACGCCAAATATTTATATACAAAAGGAAAAGCATTGGGAAATGTTTATACCAAAAACTTGATACAAACAAAAATGAAAATATTAATGAAAAATTGTATACTATATGAAAAATAAATAAATAATAAAAAAATATCCTTGAAAAAGGTTTATTTTTCCAGTTCTTCGTAGTATATACAATTAAATTTATTTTCATTTGAATTTTTTTTTTTTACTTTAAAATAAATATATAAAAAAAAGAGAAGGTATAATTAATTAGCTATATAATAAAAAATAAAAACTTTATTTCCTTTTTGTGCCATCATCAGGTGGAAAATTCTTTTATATATAGAAAAACAAATTTTTAATTGCTTTTCCAAGGTAAAATTCTATAATTAGTAAATTGATTTTTTGTAAATTAATTGGTCTTAAACTGATTAATTGATATTAAATTGTATATTATTGACAATAGTTTAAATATAGTTTTTAATACTCATTTAACAAGCATAATTCCTTGGAATCCAAAATTTATTTATAAATTTTTAATTAGATTTTATTGATGGTTATCATTAGGTTTTAAAATTTCTCATAGTATAGTACAGAATAATCTTAAAGTACAGAAAAATATGTTATGTAATTAAATTAGAACTTTTTTTCAGAAATTAAAACCATTTCAATTTCATCCTTTTTTTCTGTTTTTGAAGATTATGATATTTTAATTTTTAATTTTTTCCAAACACATTTTATAATTTTCTTTAAATTCTTGAAAAACAAAAAGAAAATTACCATATGGTACTCAACATATTATTGAAAAGCATATCAACCATAAAGAAAAAAAAATTGATAATACTAATTTCTTCACACTTTTGAACATACATATATATTTAATTTCCATAAAATTATTATTTTTTGTAAACATATTTTTGGTAATTTAAAAATAATTGCCTCCTAAAAAAACATATTTTCATTTTATTCCAACACGAAAAAAAAAAATGAAGGAAATTTTAAAAACATGAAAAATCAAATATATGTAACCTCATTAAATCGTGCTGTTTCTCATATATACATTCATAGTCATTCTTCTATTTCAATATTAGCACTTTTTGTTATAAAGATTATATTTCACATATATGAGCATTATAAAGTGTTTTCATAACGAGAACTTTTTTTCATAAATGTAAACAATTATATTATTATATATGATATTGTACTTTCAACCCAGTTGAAAATTAGCTTTCATCTATAAACGTACAGATAAAATAATGATTATACTCCTTCTATCTCTTCTCTAAGTGCTTATTATGATTTCTAGAAATTATTACAGTACTACCTTTCAGTATTTGCTATATGTCTGATAACTTTTATGTTTATTTTGAAAATACAAGAGTATATTTGCCAGCCTATTAAATTTATAGAACATGATGATGATGGTAAATGGTACATGTCACATATCAAAGTATATAAATGGAAAATTACTCAAATTTATAGATTTTTTTTCGGTGACATATTGTATTATTGATATTAAGAAATTCAAATTACAAAATTATTCGTAATAGTATACTCGTGATGTTTTATACAGAAAAATTGACAAGGGGTAGGTTCGTTAAAAATATAGAAATCTTTGTCTGATATTTATTTTCTATACATGAAATTAAAGATTCAAATCTCTATTTTCAGAATTTTAATGGTTTTTTATTATATATTAAAAATTGAATTGATTAGATCATCTAGACTAGATCTAGAAGGTGGCTCCTTATTTGAAGCCTTTTTTTCAATTTTTTTTTTCCTATAACTTGGGCAAATTAAAAGATATTTGAAATTCGTTTTAATATTTTTATTATAATTAAAATTCCTCGTCCATAGACAACAAATTAACCTTAGTCTATATAGTGTTTCACTCTTTTGAATGATGATTTGGAATATACACCAAAAAGTATGCAATTGAATATATAACTTTCTTTCTGTGACTGGTAGAGCATATTATACCAAATTGGATGTATCGCACTGTCATTAAACTCAAATATCAATTTACTTTGTCCAAATAGCAAGGACCATTTTTAACTATTGGAATAATCAATTATATTTTTCCAAATTTATTGTTGTCAACAAGTTTGTTAAGATATTGGTGTAAAAATTTTACTTTACTTATGCAGGTTGAGGTTTTACAATAAATATTAAGAACTGAATGTTCACAGCTGTATTTCATTCGAGTTATTAGTCGGTCACTAATACTTTCTGTTTAGTCAAGTATGATTGATATAATTATATCTAGAATTATTTATACAATGTATTAATCTTGATCCTATTTTGCTGACACTGTGAAACAGAAAAAAATCCGTTTAAAATTTACAATAATATAAAAGATATTTTTAGTTTAAAATCCTCCTTTTTGTAGGATGTCTGATATTAAAAAGGTTTGAACATGATATTAATTTTAAATTAAAATTGTCATAGTATAACACTATATATCTACTATATCTATTTTCAAAATTTATTAACACTGAATATCATATTTTATTCTAATAAAAAATTGTACATATTTAAAATTTCAAAGAATATAATATAAATTTGAACAAAATTTAATATTACGCCTTTAAGGCCACTTAAAATATAACATTACACTTTACAAGAATCATATTTTTTTTAAAGAATATTATTCATTTTATTTCTCAAAACTATATTACACTTTGGAGCTTTTCTAAATAATAATTGCAGATATAAAAAAAATAAAAATTACCCACTTAAAGTTCATGTTTCAAAAATATTCTTTCGTTTTTGTGTATACACAATTATACATGTCTTATGCAATGATACTTTTTTCTAGCTATTGTACTATACATAATGATAATCTAGTCTTACTGTCATTGTCATTGCACATATATTTATTTATTTCATTAAAAAAAAAACGAATCCTTTACCAATGTTTTTTCACAATAATAACAAAAAAAAATATCTTTTAGCAACATTTAAGTATTGCAAATATAAATATAAAGACTTTTCTAAACTATAAAAATGCTATATTGCAATATAAATATATTTCAAATAGATATTGTACCCAGACAATTCATATACATATTTAAATATGTTGTGTGATGTCCTAACAAAATGTTGTTTTTCCCATTGAATATTTCTTTTTCGCAAAAATTGTGTAAGTGTTATTTATATTTTTCGAAAAAAAATTTTGAAGTGTAATATCACCAAGGTCCTATAAAATAATACGATATATAATAAGTATTCGAACTTAACTCAGTTTTGTATATATTTTGCTACTAAATAGAAATATTATAATCTTAATAATAGTATCATTTTATAGCTCCAGAATTTATATATTTACAAGTAAGAAAGATCTATTTTACAGAAAATATAGAAAATGGTAAGAATACAAATCCTTGAGGAATATACCATGTTCCAAAAATCAGTTTTATGTTGTTTGTATTGTTCATTTCTTTTAAAAATAAAATTGTTTTGTGTACTAGTAAAGGTTATTCAATCATCTGGGAATTTTCTTATTTTTTGGTATATACTTAAATAGGAAAACTCATTTTGGAAAAATGTTAATTCAATATATCTTACCATAATTTAAACAAGATTTTTTTCTTCAACTATAATTTTAATATAGTCGAAATAATTATTTGTTTTTAAATTATAAAAGTTTTAAGGTTTGGGAAATATTTCACGTAAATGATCGTAATTGTGAAAAATGAAATTTTATAATAATATTTCTTGTAAATTTTCACATTAAGATGATATAAGACAAAAAATTTAACTATCATTTGTATCATTTTGAATGAATAAAATTAGTTCTTCCTTAAATCAATATTTGGTAATTGAGTACCTCAAATATTGCTAATTTTTGATATACACACAACCCTACTAATTAAAATAATTATTTTGAATATTGCCCAACTTCAATGCATCGTTTGAATGTTTAAACTATCCCTTTTAAAATTAATTGTCACACAATTTCATTTTAATATTATACTTTCATAAACTTTCTTCTTTAATGACTTACGTCAGATTTCAACAAATTCCTCAACTTCTATCATTATTTAATCAATTCATTTTTTATAATGATATTCTAAAAAAAAAATTTGGTAAATTTTTGATATCTAAAGAAAACAAACTCATTTCTTTTATCTCTTCATAAAATGTAAAATGATAATCTCGAAAATAATGAAGATGAAGATTTTATTATTTTTGTTGTAATGATTATCAGATTAACAGCGGAAAACGATTTTAATAATTTAAATATATAAGAAAGAAAAATTTTTTTTTAATTAAAAAATTGAAATTGCCCACGCAAACAAAAATTATTATTATTAAAAGAATTTTAATTTAAAAAAAAAAAATGGAAATGTTTTGTGTTTTTCATTGATGATGTTTATTTATGTATATACCGAACCAGTTGTTGGTAAAAAATTATGTTGTTAAAAATAAAATGTTTTCGCTGGTTAAAAAAAGGGAAAAATTTTTTTTTGGTTTTCAATAAAGTTTTTAATATACCGAAAGTTTTAAATTAATTTAATTTATAATTAACTATAGATTAATATTATGCATAATATGTATTATAATTATGTCAACATAATAGAAATATTATAATTAAAATTTATATAAATACAGGATATATGAAATGATATTGTTTTTAGGAAAGAAACAATCTTGAAACATGAACTTTAAGTGGGTAATTTTATGGCTTACTCTACAATTTTTCGTAGACAGAACATAATACTTATTATGTCCATAAAAAGTTTAGTTATTAACTATATAGATATAGAATATATTTTCTATAGAACAAAAACTCTTTAATAATTGAATAATTTTGCTCCATAAATCAACTTTTTATCTTAAATATCCAAAAAAAATCATTTAAATTCTTTCAAACAATTTGTACTTTACATCCAATAGGCATAACCTTATAAAATCATCAACAAAAAACTGCATATAAACTTAATCGTAAATAAACTATTTCACCAATTCATATATCCTACCCTTTGTAATTCAATATTAAAAGGATTTAATTTGTACCTTACACAATCTATTTTAAAACTGATGAAATCCTAGTAAAGTTTACCAAAAAAAAAAAAACAAAAACAAAACAATCTCTTAAAAACCATAAAATTTTCCGAGCTTTTGGTTTATTCAATTGAAATTGTGTAAACACAGAAAATAGGAAATTTGATCAGGAAAAACAAAAAATGGTGATAAAAAAAATCGTGCAAGGCATATAATTCTTCAAAAAGTAGTTCATTCCAAAAAAATGTTGATAGGTAATAAAATATACGACCAAAAAATGTAATTAATTATACTTGCAAAAATATTAGAAAGTTTATAGGCGATGATGTGAACTGCATTATGATAGAATATACATATGCATATATGCAAATTCTCTAAGGATTAGAGTAGTGTCATATACAATATTTACTGTAGCTTTACACAGAGTGATTTATGAAATGTCGTCATAAATTATTTTTAATATACCTACTCGGGTGAATATAATTTTATGAAATTTTCGGAAATGTGCTGGTAACAAGAAACATATTTTAATTCAAAAATATTATTATCCATTATTTTCGAAATTCGTAATAAATATTATTTCTACTCGTTTGTTTCCTTTAGTTTGAAAATGAATTTTAAAAGACGGTTTTAGATTTGACAGGGTTGTCATTTATGAAATCTCGTAATCCTGGTTCAATTTACATTCGATCATATATATTTGCCCAAATTTTTATCTCACTTTTCGAATGACTAAAAAAAAGATCAGCAAAATCATTTAATTACAAAGATTGGTAAAAAAAAAAAATTGATAAAATTCTACAACCCAAAAAAAAAAAAACTAAAACCTTTAATGAATTTTGAGTTTTTGGTTTTATTGAAATATTTGTTTGTTTGTTTAGTAGATTTTCAACCGAAAACAAACAAAACTATCCATGCAAAATTATCCTTGTATATACAATATTAAAACCTATAGTGTATTGTTGAAAATTGTGGTCATTTTGAATTGCAGACTATGGTCACATGTATATAATGTATAGTTTATGTATTATTGAAATCATTTTTGTTTATTTGTTTTCATACCATCTATGAGAAGCTTTTAAAGCCCTCAAAACAAATACAATATAGTTTGTTTATATTGTTATAAGGACTTTTATCTGTAACTAATATCATAATTCATTTTTAATACCAAAAATAGTTTACTTTAAAATGAAAATATTTAACAAAATTTTAATACATCAAAAAAATTTCAATAATTTATTTTCAAATTGTTTAAAATAGAATTTCTATGAGGTGTGGTCAAAAGGATCTCTCACTATCTCTCCGGTTGCACCCCGAAAAACAAGAATCTTGAAATATTTGAATTTGAAAATAATTAGTTGACTAGATTTAATACGATTAAGATTAATTTTAAATATTTTTTTATAATCTATTTTTCTTCGGTTCTTAAAATTTTTCTCAAATTTGTTTGTATATAAAATGTCCTTATGTTTTCTGGGGAATATCCTATTATAATTTTTTCAACTATCCTTTTCTCCTATCAAAAAAGGATTTCGTTTTTTAGATTATATCAAAAAAAAAAATTTTTTATAAAGATGAATTGGTATAAAATGTAAAATTAAAAGAATCCATTTTTTTTTCCTTTCTAATATTTTATAATATGAAAATAAAAAATCAAGAATGAAAGCAGCACAAAAAAAAAAAGAAGAAAATTTGAATAAAATGGAAATTAACTGACATTCTGAGTGGAATTTCTGGTTGTTGTTTTTTTTTTCTCTATCATGTCCTATGTTTAAAAGGATATGCGGAACATAGAAATTTTTATTTTATATAAAAAAAAAAATGAAAAGAAATTAAAATGTATGTTTTTTTTTTTTTTTGGAATGAGCTATGCAAAAATGAAAATATTTCAGAATCCTTAAATATCATTATATATAATATATATTAAATCAGAGAGAATATTATAGAAGAAAAAAGGTCAAATTAATTTTGATATCAGAGAATGATTTTACTAATATTTTTTTTTTTGATAATGTTTTAGTAATGAATACTATTTTTTTTTTGTTGAGTGGTGATGTTAAATTATATTAAAATCAATGTTTTTTTTCCCTTTAGTAATTATTGATTGAATGAGAGTAGATATTGTAAAAGAATTAAAATATCAATCAATCATTATGAAAAAAAAAAAAAAATTTATGGAGTTTCTTTTTTTTATTTCTGCATAGAATACATATTTTAAATTGATGTTATAATAGTTACTGGAACGTAACGTAATTGATTTTCGTTTTAATAGCATGTTTTATATATGAGAAATATGAAAGAAAATTAATTGAAATTTATAGTAAAATTATTTTGGGAATAATATAGATTTGATGACGTTTTTATTACAATTCAATTTATCATTTTCATTTTCTTTTTATTATTATTTAGAAAGGTTCACTATGTATGATGAGTTTTGATTATATGGACCATATAAGTAATACTGTAATATGTAACTGAATATAATCAAAAATTAGTCAACTGCAATTGAAGCTATAACTCAATCATGTGATGTTATTTGTGTCTGTCAAAGTGTTAAATAAATAGTAGGTCTGGCCACGAAGCGAACCAGTGACAATTATAATAAAGTCTAGGAGTTAACTCACTATACGGAGATCTCAGATTACGATACTTTTACGTAAAGTTCATATATAAAAATATTACGATTATTTCTAGTAACTATAAATTCATTTTAGTCTGAAATTATTTGAAATATACGTACTTATGTGGCCTGTCATAGTGGTAGCTAGCTGACAGATTATAAAATACTAAATTCATGAGTTTTAGCTTGTAATGAAAACAGTTTAATTTAATTTGTACTTTAATTTAAATTATTTTTCAAAATATATAAATTAATTACACAAGTTCAATTTCTTAAATACTTAATTATTTGAAGTTTTACAAGTCCACTTATATTATATATATTTACAAGAATATCTACATATAAGTAAAATTGTGTAATTTCTATTCTAATTTCTACTGTTATGTGTATTCAAATAAAATAAATTATCTAACAAAAATTATTTTTTTTTACTTATATTTTAATATATCCCAAACCACACTTTAAAATGAAATTACATTTTATAAAATTTTACATTCAATTTTAATGTTAGTATATAAATTATAATTGTAAATTGCTTTTACCATCAACAGACAAGAAAAAAAAATATTCTATCTTCATTAACACTTGCCATATACACAAACATATTTAAATGCATTTTATATATACATATATAATTTTTAGTTAAATATTTAATTTCCTTTTTCTATTCTATAATGTGGTTAAATCATCCTTAAACTTAACACAATTTTATTATAATAAATGCAAATAAAAAAAATTATATATATATTTCTGAAAATGAAAAGAAAAAATATGGAAAATCTTCAAAAGAAAAACAAACTTACATAAAAAGTTTATTTTAATATTTGAATAATAAAATTTTGTTTTCAGATCAAAAAATAGGAATTATTGTATGTTGAATTTACACTATAGCATGTGCAGATTAATTTTAAACTTTAGTATAAAGAATGAACGTATAATCAATCTACACAGAACTAAAAACTATATTTAATATTCTTTCTTATACATCCATTATTTGCTGGACCCTATCGCTACCACTATATATGCTTATGATTGCTGAACAATCCATAAGGTATTAGTAATTTCAATGAAGTCACTGATGTTACAAATTCTGTTAGTAAAAAATTTATACTATAGAAATTTTTTAAGACTATTGTGAAATTTTTAAGAAATGAAAATGAACTGTCACTGCGCAGTAATATAGCACCATTGTAATTATCCAGTTAGTGTTAATACCATATTAGAATATATACTAAAAAAAAAATTAAATATTTAAATAGAATTTAGATTCTCAACTATGTTTCTTCATTTTAAAAATATATAATACATATTTCATATCAAACATTTATATACCAAAACTTAATATACCAATAACCAAAAATAGTTATTTTCTTATAATGCCAAAAAAAAGCTACTAAAATATATAAAAAAACTTAAGAATTCAAAAAAAATTCTTACCGCAAACTTTACATTATCAAAGTGTAAGCTTGGAATTGGAACTGCAAACATCAGAAGGGAAGAAAATAGAAATTTAGTTATAGATATTTTAATTTTCATATTTATGGGGATTTTTTATGTTTATACGACTTTTTTTTTCCGCCATATATGCTGCCTTTTTTTTGCATTAGTGTTAGGAGCATTACATATATATTTTAAATTACCATATAAGCAACATAAAATGTTTTTGAAAAGATGATGGTTAAAAAAAAACATTTTTTTTTTGGTTAAAATTCTAGTGATATAATGCCAAAAAAATAAAATATGATAATATTTTTTAAATATGTTTTTTTTTTTTCGTTGCTGTTTGTAACACAACATAGCGTAGCGTTGATAGAAGTCAGAAAAAAAAACATTTAAATTTATTCATTTTTATAGTTAAATAAAGGAAATTACATTAATTCTTAACGTAGACTGAATTATATAGGAAATAAAAAAAAGTGGTTTATATGAGACTATGGAAAAGGGTTTTTAAAAAGAAGCTTGTTTAGTCATTGGTTAGTCCTTTCCATTTATGAAAACATAATGTAAATAAATAGAATACGTAAATATTGGATAAATTTTCCTGTAATTGTAAATGATTTGTTGGACATAAAAATTATCGTTGAAATTCGGAATTTTTGTTAAATTTTTCATTGAAATTCGTCCTTTTTGTTCAATAAATTTTATTAATATCAATTTCATATTTTCTATTATTTCAAACAATTCAAAAAAAGTTAGTTTAAATATCTCCTTGGATATTATTCTGACGACTCTTCAAGTTAAATTAAAATAAATTCATCAATTTTCTGCACTGGACTGAAGGATCTGCTGTATTCATATTCCAAATAAATATTATATTTCCTATTTTTATGTTAACTTTTTGACAGTAACAATTAAAACTAATGCTTTTTTTATGTTGTTGAAAGCATACCACAAAACCAAAATATTCAAAGTTTCATTTAACATTTTTCATACCACAATTTTTTACATCAAACAAAACGAAAAAATTAAATAACAATTAATTTTAAACTTTTAATTCTTAACATAAACTTTATTAACTTTATAAGAAAAATAGAATAAAATTTTAACAATTAATTTGTACAAAGATGACAAATGATCTGATTATTAAAATATAATATTTTTAAACTTTTAGAACCTTGACATTTTCTTGAAAACTTTTCTATATTTATATACAAATTTCAAATGATAACATTTCACTGCAATTTTTAAAGAAAATATTTATATAAATTCTTTTATAAATATTGTAAAACGTAAAGAAAGCTCGTCTAGAGGTTTTTCAAAAATAAATTCTTTAAATAAAAAAAAATTGTCCATTTTTCTGTTAAAGAAAGTTTTTTGTTCTCTTCCTCTTCTAAATATTCTTAAGATAAAAATCTTATACTTACATTTATATAAAATTGAAGAGGCTTATATGTACATATATTCTTTATTATTTCTCTGTTATGCTTGTAACCCCATTTAACATTTTTTATTTACAAAAAAGAAGAATTTTTATATGAAAAATCAACAACAATGTTTTTTGAAGTTCAGTTGCATAAACAACATGGAAAATAATCCAAAGAACATGAAGGAAAAAAAAAAGAATCTTAAAGATAAAAATATATGCCTTCAGGGTCAAAAACATATAAGTAGAAAGTATGAAAACAATCATATATGTGAAAGCTTAAAAAGAAAACAAGATTGTGTTAAGAAATTCTGGATGTTTATTTAATTTTATTTAATTTTTTTTATAAACTCTTGATTTAGCTTTTGTGCAAAAAATGGAAATTTGTTAAATATTTTTATAACAATAATGAAGAAACATGAAGATTTTAATATTAACTGACGAATAAATATTTTTCTATAAATTGAAGAAAATTAAGAAAATTATTTACTATATGCAAAAAATATTGCATATTTTGCATATTTTTTAATTAAAGTAATTAAAAAATTTATTTAATGATTTTTTTCACCATAAATTTTCATGCAAAATTTAAATAAGAATTTTGTAATTTATTTTATAAAGTTAATTAATTCGATATTTTAATTAAATATCGATTATTTACTTATGTCAGGGAAAATTAATTGAAAATAAAACAACAACCACAAACCTTTGATAAGTCCTTTTTTTTTTTGCTTTCAAATTGATCATTTTATATAATATCGAGAGATTTTTATTCTGTTGGGAATTTTTTTGAGGAAAAAATAGAAAACATATTGTTTACCTATAAATATGTATAAAGAAAAATTGTAGTAAAAGGACAAAAATATAGTTTACTGCGGTGAAAAATGTTTATTTATCGTTCAATATAGGATTTTTCTTATATATTTATATATAGTTGATTTAATAAGATTAAATATTTTCTTCATTAAACATAATAATAATCTATGGTAAATGTTAACAAAAAAGTCCTTGTTATTTTTTATATACTTAGTTAGAAATCCCGCAGGAACCTGTCACACTGATTACAATTAAAATATATAAATAAGATTGTGTCGAATTTGAGGCATTTTTTCCATTTTCTGTAATAGCTTACAAATCATTTTGGAAAGGATTAATAATTACAACATTTCTATAGCTTTGCCAAAATAAATTTGTAACATATTTCAATTCGTGCTTAATTAAAGTACTATAATTTTTTCACTCGCATTAACTAAATTTTTGTGAAAAATTACATTCCTGAGTTTAAAACTTAAATTTCATTACTCTTAGTAGATATAAGTGGAATAGAGTATATAGTAGGTATGTCCTACAGACATGTACCTAGTATAAAATCATTGTTATATTAAGTAGCTAAAATATAAAATAGTATACAAGTTGGTAATGGTCAGAATGACCATACTCAAACTGGAATAGTTTAGCCAGAGTATATAGTAGGTTTGTTGACTATTTGATTGTAACGCTAATAATTTTACTGAATTAATGAAAATTAAAAGATTTTATTGTTTTTTTTTTGGACAATGTTTAATTATAACTTTGTTATAATCTATTAAATTTATTAAATCAAATTATATTTCCAACCTTAATTTTACATTTCCAAGTCTAATTCGTATGGTAAATAAATTTAAATTTTTTACAAAAAACCATATTTAATATACAAAATAAATACACAAAGAAAAACTTATAACTTCCCTCTCGACAATACTTGAAAACAGCTTAACCTTCTGCTTAACAACATTAACCTAAATTTATACTCGTTTTTTTTTTTGTGTGAATCTCTATAACCCTTTTTTTTAAGTATCGAAGATAATAAAAAAAAATAAACTTTTCATTTAATTTCTTATTTTTTTATACATTTATAACTTTTTGGTGTGGGCATCTCTTTTTTTTTTGTGTACCATCATCACAACATAAGATATAATTTTGTATCTAAATTCTTCTCTTTTTTTACTATGTATATTGCGGTACTTAAAGAAATATTTCAAGTAAATTGTACCAGATACCATACATAATATTAGAGAGAGAACGATATTCACTTAATATATCATCACTTTTAGTTGTTTTGTTACTTTGCCGCCGTCATATTTTCTTCTTTTTATGTTTACAAGGATACAAAAAAATAAATAATATAAAACTTTTTCTTGAAAATTTTATGTTTTTTAATGTAGTTTATTTTTCTATTATTATATCCTTATTTAACAATTTCCCATTTTTTTTTTTTTTTTATTTTTACTGTTTTTTAAGTTATCTTACATTTATAATATTATTTTGGTATATGGTGTTTGTTTTAGTTATAATGTATGTATAATGTTTCACATTATTATGATAGTGTTTTATGTTTCGTAATAAAAATAAAAATACAGAAAAAGAAATATTCTTATATGATTATCCTTTTGCTTTTTTTTATATTTCCTTTAAAGATTTAACATTTGCTCTGAAGGATGCTCATGTTATAGTACCAACAGCTGTTAAACGTGGTGATAATGCGAATCTAACATGTTATTATGATTTAGAAGATGATGTTTTGTACTCAATTAAATGGTATAAAGGTAATAGAGAATTTTATCGTTTTACACCACAGGAAATTATACCAATGAAAGTATTTGGTGTAACTGGTATAACAGTTGATGTAAGTTTTATTATATATATTTACTTTTTTATTTTTCTTTTTATAGTTAATCTTATAGTTAAATTAAATTAATGTTTAAGTCATAAAAGATAGAATTTTATGAAGTTAAAATTTTTGTAGTTAAATGTAATTTACATTTTTCAGTATTTTTGCATACATATACATTATATTAAATTTTCCAAAATTCAATAAAATGAGAATTTTATATTAAATAATTTTAATTTTTTAGAATTGGATTTAATAATATTTTCTAGATTTAGAAAATATAATTAATTGTTACAACAGTCAATAAAATATTTTAAAATTTAATATACCAAATTTATTTTAATGTAAATTAATTTATTTTTATTTGTTATTGATTCATAAACTTAAATTACTAAGTAACAAATTGACCATCAATAATAATTGACACAAAATTTACTTATATCTAAATTTGATTATAAATTTTTGATGAGAATTATTTTAAATATTTCCTCATTGTCCTATGGGAAGTATTAATTACCAATGTTGAATAAGATGTATTTCAGCACAGATACTATAGAATATTCTAAAAATCTGTAGACTAAATCGAATAGACGAATCATTTAGCGAAATATTCAATTATCTATATTAGTTATGAATTAGTCGAATTTAATTCTAAATTAAGATTTTTCTAACTACCAATACAAAATTTAAAGAAAATGTTACTTTATGCTTATATTCTTTACAAATTAAATGAAAATTTACTTATTTCTCTTTTGGATAGGATATAGCCAAGTAGTAGTAAAAAGCTTTCGAATTAGTAGAACTAAAATTTCAGTACCAAAAAAGGTTTAAAATCTTAAATCAAATTTCATGTTTTTTATTCGATTTCCTATATAACTGACTTTCAAAATTACTATTAAAAATTATATTATATTAAATTTCAAATTTCTGTCGGTTTTTTTTTCTCGCATTTCATTTGGTTTGGTTAAACATTTTAGGTTGTAGACGTAGAGTAAAAAAAACTCAAATTGCTCATAAAAATACAAAATTATTATAATATTGAAATAGGCCCCACGTTACTTTTTCTGTAAAAAGGATACGAATTATTATACAAAATATTATATTATACAAACAATTCCGTACATTATCCTCTCTCTCTCTCTATCTGACGAATGGCTAAAAAATTTCAAAATTTACATATATTATTATTATTTGTTTTTTTTTTTTGTTTTTAAATATCCTTGTTTTGTTGTTTCATTCCTTTATTACGAATTATATGAATAAATTTACCATTTTCACCAATGAAGTTGGATATGGGTAAAATGTGTGTATATCATATCATCATCATCAGTTGAGTGTATATAATAAATACGATAATATGAATTAAAATGTTTTGTATTTTTGGTAAGAAGAGGACAATTGAGAATTAAAATTCAGTGCAAATGGAAAAATATTATTAACATCACTTTTTGAAAAAGGATTTTATAGATTTAATTTTTTTTTTTTTGAGGTTATTAAAGAATATAATTTAAGATTTAAGATTTAATTAAAATAATATTTACATTTGAATCGAATTAATGCTCAAATTTTGGTCAAACATTATTGGTAAAAATATTTTTACATTATGTATTGGTAAAGCTTTCTTGGTTATATTTCAGTCTGTAAGATAATATTTTCAAGCAAATTTCAAATCATTTAAAAATACATAGTGTAGTAAAGTGATACTTAATGTACAAATTTTTTTGGCTACTTATATTAAATTTTAAGCTTTTCATTTTCTACCACAATCATAAAATATGAAATAGCTAATAACTTCTTACAATAATTTATTATACCTAAAATTGATAATAATAATTTCAAAGAATGAAAATTGACAAATTTTCGTAAATTTTAAATTAAATATTTTATTGAAATTAATAAAAAACTTTCTTCTAAAGTTAATAAAAAAAATAAACTTTATGCATTACAAAAATGAAAATAATAATCTTTCGTTTTTCTTTAGAAAAAAAAAACAACTTTTAAATTGGAAAATGTAAATAAATAATTTAAATTATAAACAATTACACTTTTCTCTCAATAATTTCACTTTAAAACTTTTTTTATTAAAACAAAACAAAAAAAATCTTCATTAACTACAAAACTTAAAAATAAAGTACAAATGCAAAAAGTTAACAAAACTTTTTTGCAACAAAAAAAAAACAAGAAAAGTAATAATAATTTTCAATATTTTCTTTTAAGTTATTTAAAAAAAAAACTCGTACATACATAAAAACAATTTTCCCAAAATAATAAAATTGAATTTTTTTTTGTATTGTGGAAAAAAAGAAAATTATTTTGTAGTTTTCTCTTTTTGAAATTTAATAAAACAGAAAATTTTAATAAAAAAGAAAATTATTAAAGTCAAAGATTTCAAGTTTTGTGTCCTGGTCCTCGTAATAAAATCTATTAACTACAAAATATTTATTATTGCTTTTTCGCATTTTTTAGGACACAGAAAAAATTGGATAAATTTACGTGTATTTTACTTTCATTTTGTCAGTTTGCCTGACATTATTATAAAAATTGGTGATATTGGTTTATAATTCGTTTGAGAGAGCAAAAGATGTTATTGGTAGATGTTATTTAATTAATTAATGTAGTAGAATATTATTTGTTTTTTACAAAATTCCAAAAATATTCATTATTATTTTATCATTAAAATTAGTATAAAATCTGTAACATCCTTAATAATATCAACAGTTTTCTATCATACATAACTTTCCCAATGGATTATTTTGCATATTTTTAGGCGCTTTAAATTTTTTATTTACTATTGGTATATTTCAAAAAATTACCATTGCAGTGAAATTAGAAAAATTGTAAAATTAACAAAGAAACTTTGACTTAAATTTACTTTTGAAAAAAAAAAACCATAGCTTTTATTTGATCAAATTATTTTTATGTTAGTTATTTACTTTAATTGAACGTGAACTGAACAAAAAATAATAAAAAAAATATTCTTTTTTATCAAAGGAATTACTAATCTAAAATACATACTTTTATTCTTCATGTTTTTTTTATGTAATATTTTATTTTTTATTTTATATTTTCTATGTTTTTTTTTATTCGGGATGTTATTTTATTATTATTGTCGTTATTTGATCTTTGTCAATATTATATTTATAGGATGTGTATATAAAAATACAATCAGTCCTTGTCAAAGACAATAAAATTTTATGTCAAAATATGAAAAAAAAATATTAAATAAAAAAAAACAGTGAAATTGGAGAAGAAGAAAGAAGAGATATTTGTTAGCTTATATACAAATCTAAGAGATATATAAAAAGTTAAAAAAAATAATAATAATAATATTGATTAAGATATAAATAAAATAAAACAAAAATAATAATAATTGATAGTCTGCCAACACACACAAAAAAAAGAAAGATTCTAAACCATAAAAATATAAATATTTTCTATTTATTGGTTTTGGTATATGAAATTTTGAAATTGTATTATTAAAATTCTAACAAGATAAAATAAATTAATTGGTTTATTGGTCAAATTAGGCACTGTTTGGACTTGTACTAATCGAATTACTTTTTATATTTATTATATATTTACTGAAAGGTTGTAAAATTATATTTTGATTATAATTTTTTTGAAATTTTCTAAATGTAAAAGTACACATTAATTGTTACTTGTTCTATCTGTAAACAGAAGAGTAATTTTATTACAGAGATTAATCAACAGATCAATTTTTGTCTAACCCTTTCTGTCATATATTCAATATATAAGTACTTCTTCAATTTCGAGTTAAAAAATGACATTCAAGTCTAGTTGAAGGAAATTTAATTAAAAGTTATCTGATTCTCAAGAAAATTTATAATTTCCTTAAAGAATATTATGTCGAAATGAAAACCATCTAGACTCGTACACATTTTTATTTTCCTATTAGTAAAAATAATATATAATAAAATCATTTATAAATTGTTAAAAAATTTATTTTTTTTTATGATCGTATTTTTCTATTATTTGGCTATTAAAAAATCATTAATTTATGTTAAACATTTTAAGAGCCAAAAATTTTCATCGTTATTTTATTATATAGACATGGCAATAAAATTATCCTATCTCTTATCTACTTATTAAGTATTATATGGTACTTTCTGTTATCCTTGATATATAAAAAATTTTGATCCAAAAAATTTCAACGAAACAAAAATGTTCCAATTAAAAAAACAATTGTTTAATTATACAAAAAAAAAAATTTCATATTTTTTTATCCTTTTATCCTGGAATAAAAATAATCTATACAATATTTTCTCATTAAACTAAATTAATATTTACCTGTATATTTTTGCAAAAATAATAAATAAAAACTAATTAAGAATAATCAATAATTTTTTTTTTGGTTATCTATTTAATGATGGGTCACAAAAAACATGAACGATACAAGACAAAAACACCATTTTCAGCAAAAATCAGTTAAAATTATCTAAAAAAAACAACAAAAACATGATTAAATCGAAAACCAAATAATTATGCTCAAAAACAAAAATAACTATTTTAATGTTATTACATGAAATTTTAAAACTTTTCCTGATAATTTTATGTTGATTATATATGTACTACTTACGTATGAAAAAAAGGACAATCTATAAAGTTTAATTTTTCTTTTGGGGTTTTATTTGTATATAAATTTAACCATAATACAAATAAGGGTTTTTTTTCGAAAAATAGGTAAAAAACCATTTGTATAAAATTTTTTAGTTATCAAAAATATTTCTTGTTTTTGGATTAATTTGATTTTAAAATGTCCTTTTTTTTAAAGGCATTTTGTAGAAATAAAACAAATTTTATTTTTGTGGCTGGTGATAAGTTAAATAGAATTTAGACACTTTTGTTTTTTGTTTTTTAAATTGTCATATCAACATATTTTTTGTCCTTTCAAGGAAATTATTGAAAAGATTTTGAATTTGTTTAGAATTTGTTATAAGATACTAAAATATATAAATTAATATTAAATAAATGGGATTCATTTTAATTATAAAACTTTGTAGATTTAATTTTAGATAAATTCAAATTTTTTGGAAAATTGTAAATAAAAGTTTTTTGGTAATTGATAATCTTTTAGAAATCAAAATAAAATTTTGTTAAAATTATTAAATTTCGACAATTTTATTAAAAATTATATTGATTATCTTATTTCTATGGGTAAAATATTTTCAAATTTAAAAATCCTGCCAAAATTTATATGAAATTTGAAAAAATTTTCTAGTCAAATTCTGTTGTAGTAAAAATAGATATAAAAAAAATTTGTATGTTGTCCTATCAATTTTATTTTGGAAAATTAAATCAAAGTCTCATAAAAAAATTTTTTGTACTCAATTTATTAATTTGAAGAGATTTTTATTATAAATTTTATCATAAAAACTTTAATTTGTCTCTTAGTCTAGTAAAATAAATTATTTCAAAAAGCCACATAAGATTTTTGTCTTAAATAAGAATATACCATCAAATTTCGTAAAATCTTTAAGTCCATCAAAAGTATCATATAGCTTATTTATAATATAAAGAGCTTTTAATATAACCACAAAGTCATTGGTATACCACCCAATGCATAATAAAGTAAATATCATCCAAAATATTTGGATTACAATCAAATAAACAAACTGCCCATTAAAAATTATGTTGGGTTAAAGTATTAAATTTCTCATCATATAAATAAATGTAATAATTTTTCGTCCTTCAAAAAAGTAAATAAATTTATAGACATCATTCTTATTTATTTTATTAGATCACTTTTAGTTTCCCAACTTAGCCAAATATTTTATATATATTTACTGAACTAATTCGATTTTTATTTATTTTGTTTTAGAAAGAAAATATATTAATTAAATTTAATTATTTTTATTATATATTTTTTTTCCAGCGGTCAATGTCAAATGCTAGCACTGTTATGCTGACATCTATCCAGCCAATTGGTTCTGGTAAATATAGTTGTGAAGTATCAGCTGATTCACCATCATTTCACACTATTATTGTATCTGGTGAAATGGAAGTTGTTGGTAAGAATAATAATATAATTTCATCAAATATAAGATTGTTTAATAGAATTAGTAGTTGATCTTTTAAAATATATTAGTTATAAATTTTAGTTGCTTTAAAAATTTTCTAGTATGAAAATTATGTTATGTGTAAATTATCATTTTATTTGCCACACAGTACATTGAAGATAAATTTTGTTATATTATATACTGAAGAATTGTTGAAACTGCAATTAATTCTGTAGCTAATTTTTTTCTGAAAAAAAAAGGATATTACTCAATTGAAGCCAAAGAAACTGCACATTTTTCATTTCAATTTTCCTTATTATACATCGTAAATAAATATAGTTACTTTTGTTTGGAAAATTCCAGCAAATATAAATTAATTTTATCTAGCTACCAACCTCTGGCAATTTATTTATTTTATAAAATATTAATTTTTAAAATATTAATAATATCGAACTACGGGGAATCATTTCAAAAGAGTTGAAATATGAAAACCAAAAAAAAAATGCATTTCTAATTAAACAGGATCCTTTTTAATATACAACATAAAAAACTATATATATTTTACCCACCATTATTATTGCTATTAGAAAATATTGATTTAATATTTTTATTCTGGGCATTTACTAAAGTTAATTATTATATTATATAAAATTTAATTAATATTAAATTGGATATATAAATAATGTAATTTTCTAAATTTTAATACATTTCTGATTTAAAATTAAATGTCCACGTTACCAATATTTTGCTGGTAAAAACAACTATAATTATAATAATAATTTAGTTTCATTATATTGGAGTAAAATATATGAAGCTTTGTTTTTTACATACGAAAATGGTTTAATTAAAAATATTATATGCAGTACTTAACGCTGTTGGAATTAATACTATAGTTAAACCTCTAAAATACTTGGAATAGTTAAACCTCTAAAATATTTGCAAAACTATAAAATATTCTGGCATTTTTTTTTTAATAAAATTGAATGAAATTATTAAAATAATTTTGTATAGTAAACAAAATGAATTATTAATATGTTTATAACTGACTGGTATACAAAATATAATATTTTTACGGAATGATGAAAATAATTAATATTAATTTTAAAAATTCCTAAATTCAAAAGGGCAAATGCAATAGTTAAATTTGTAATTTGATATCTAAAAGTATTTCTATACCATAAAGTTTTACCTTCTAATGCAGTGATGCATAAATTAAGGCCAGCGGGCCAAATTTGGACCGACCAATTCGTTGGCTCTCGAAACGTTTAATATATCGTGGAGATTTTTTCGTAAAATTTACTAACTGAATCAATTAAAATTCTGAATTTTCCGTCGTACTTCAAAATCTTCTGTTAAGTGTTTTAATATTCTGTAGAAAAGGCCGAAGCACTAAATCTACTTTCTTCTTGAATTTATAGAAAAATGAAAAATTCTGTCAATTAGTTATAGAAAAAACTCAAATTTCCTAATGGCATCTAATAATAAGAAAAGAAAAATTAATGATTAAACCTACGGCTATATGCACTTACATACAGAAATGCAATTAATTGCCATCTTTTTTTATCATTTCGATTTATAATTTTAAACGATTTCTAAAAGTTTAAATAAGTTTGGGCATCGCTGTTCTCTAATGCTTTCCATTTTCCAAATAAATTATAATCTATAATTTTTTACAAAATTTTTTTTTTAATCATTTTGTCTGAAAATGTAATTAATTAAAATTCTTTCGCAACAATCACTTTTCTAGTGATAATTGAAAACACTTTTACATTTCCACTGTTGATTTAATGCTAATTTCAACAACATATTAAAAAAGATAAAAATTAATTTTGTATTTTGTATTTTTTTCAAAACAAAAAAACTTTATTTATCTAATAAATTTATTTCAAATCAAATCCTCACTTTCCAAAATCAAATAATAAATATTTTTATTTTATTTTATTTATTTTTTTGTCTTTGGGCACGTATCCTTATTCTTTATTAGTAGTAATTTTTCTCATCTTCTTTATATACAATATTAAAATTGAAAATATTTTCACGCATTTTCCTTATACCCCCAGATGAACGCAAAAAAATAAGTAGAAAATATATAAACCCTAATATATAACCAACAGATACAAATTACTGTAATTTTGAAGACAAAAAAAATCAAATCAAAAATTCCAATTACACCAACAACAGAAAATGAAAAAAAATAAGGAAATTTTTATAAATCACATCTCAAGAATCTGGTGTAAAAGAATTATTATTTTTCTTGATATTTAAATTGCCTTGTATTTCACATTCAAACAGAGAAAGCCAAAGAAAAAAATATTAATTTTTCCCATGTCCAATCCATAAAATTTCTATTCATCATTCATTCATCTATAAATGTCCTTATTTATAGAAAGAAAAAAAAAAAGTCTTAAACCAAAATAAGAGAAAAGGTCGCGAAAAATTTCATTAAAACAAAAAAAAATTATCAAGGAATCTCAAACAGAAAAGCTTGGAAAAATTGATTTCTTTTTTTTTTTTGGTTGAGTTTCATTCTTCTAAGTTGGATTGGAAAATTGGTGTCCATATTTGTAAGTCAATCTTTTTGGAAACTTAGAATGGAAGTTTGGAAAATTTATTTTCTTGTGCACTGGAAGTTTTTGATCTCTCAGTGTTATCTGGTAATTAGTTTGTTAAATATTATTCCAAAAGCCAAAATTGGAGGAAAATGACGACATAAAAGTAGTGCAACTATGTATACTACCTAATGATTCATATAATGGTATTAATATTATGCTTATGGTTTTGTTACCTTCAGTTTAGAGACACAGATTCTTAGAATTTGATGGAACTTAATGATTATAAACATTTCGCATTCAGTTCACAGCACATTATCATTCAGCTTCTTATCTTCACAGTGGAATCATACGCCACTCTAGTGCTGGTCACTATATCTCATAAAAATTTATTTTCATTATTTTTCTTCAAATTGTACCATTGAAATTAGTGTGCCCCCCTCCCCACACCAATAATTTTAAATTGATTCCTTTTAAAATAAAAATAAATAAAATATTGAAAAACCAAATAGAATTTATTTTTAGAAAATGTAGAAAATTGTCAAAACAGATGCCAATTTTTCTAATATTTTTTCAATTCCCTTTTATAAGTAATAGTAATTTTTATATTTCTGATTGTAATTCCATTCAAGTTATAATAAATATTTTTTTTTTCTCTTGTTTTTTTCAATTTTAATTTTTCATCCAGAATTAAATTAATCGTCACGTTTTCTTTATATTCGGGAAAAATAAAATATATACAAAGATGAAAAGTCTATAAAAATAAATAAAAAAAAAAAATTTTTGAAATAAAATTATATTTACTTCCTTTTTTTTTTTCTCTGCTGTTTGTTGTTTATCAAGTTAAGCGTTTGTAAATTATTTTTGTATGTATTATAGATTCTATATTTTTTTTGTTGTTGTTGAAATTTTCATTTTTCTACTAAATAAATCATCCCTTCAAATACGCGGCCAATCTTCTTTTTTTTTTTATACTTAAAGAATTTAACATAATTTATAAATTTTCTCCAAAAAAAAAACGAAAACTTATGCTTTACATACCGTTGACATTGTCTTGTCTTTATTTCCCCCCTTTTGGATTGGTGGTGTATAGTAGAGAAATCTTCCAGGAACAAAAAAAAAAAAAAGAAGTTAACTTCGTTTATTCTGTAGCTACTCTTTTAGTTTCCTGCTTCCTTTTTTATATATATATATTTTTTTTAACTGACACAAAAACAACAAAGAAGACATGACAGTATTTTTCACAGCTATCCTTATTCACCATTTCTGTTACATATTTAACAGCTGGATGGAGGAATATAAAGAAATTCAATTTTTTTTTTTTTTTTTTTGTGTAGTTTTTTTTTATATTTTGAACCCTTAGAGATTTTTTTGTTTTTTGGTATCTTGGTAGAAAATATGAAATTTTTATTAGCATTTTATCTTTAAATGTTTTTGTAATATTTTTTTTTTCCTTGTAGTATACAAGAAATTTCAAATATGCTCATAAAATGAGAAAAAAAAAATTAATATAGTATATGAAGTCATATGTAAATTATTGTCATGAATATATTTTAAAAAAAATTTCATTTGGACAAAATTGTATTTGATTGGATTCGTGTTGGTGATGAGTTTAAAGTTTTCATAGTCAAAATAAAAAAAAGATAAAAAGCCTCTGAGGCATACCGAAAATGTTATAAGGATAATAAATTTGATTTACAATTTATTAATATTTTATTAAAAGGTTACTTTTTAACCATTCTATATCTACGCTTTTATATATTTTTAAATGATTCTACTTGCACCATAATTTAAATTTCTACAGCATATTTTTTTAGAGTCCATTATTTCAGGTATACCAAGTGAAACAACAACACTTTATAAAAATGCAGTTTTTATCTTTAAAAATATAGAAACTTTTTATTTCTGGTATCGTTACAATTTAATCGTAATTTCCTCCATAAAAACTTTAGTTTTATTTTTAGTGAACATTTCGAGAATTTACGTAGACCATGAAAGATGAGAAATATAAAAAAAGAAAATAATGTCGGAAATTAAGGACAGAGAGAAGATTTTTTTTTTGTTGATATAAATTTTTTTTTTACTATATTTATAAATAAATTGGATATTAAATTTTATTTATAAATAAATTCTAATTAAATTTTATTTTAAATGAAAATTATTTACCGATGAGACAAAATTGGTGGCCTAGAGTATTAGACGTAATGTCTTCTTTATTAGCTTTATTAGAACCTAAACAAAATTAGTTGAAAAAAAAGAAAATGAAATTAAATGTATACGGACTTTAATTTAATTTTAGTAATACTCTAAGAATCTATGTGTTAATTTTAGAGTTTTTAATGATTATCACTTTATGCTTTAGAAAATACATTATTTAAGGACTTTTTAAGGAATTATGTGTTTGATAACAATTAATGTAAATAATATATTTCCTTTATTTACACTATATCCACCTTAATTACAAAATAATAAATTTCTGCAAAAAAAATCATAAATATTTGAAATTACTTTTAATTAAAATATTTCATAAATTTTAAATTAATATTGCACATATTTTATTATGCATCATTTCTAACTATTTTATAGATTTAAAACCATTTTAGAATTACCCACACCAAGGACTTGTATACCATCAAAAAGAGTATGGGTCTTTTCCATACTATTTTTGGTATACAAATTTGATTTGCGGTAGACAATACGAGTACTATATTCAATCGTGTATATAACTCTTTGATACAATTCCGACAACCTTTTCAGATTCTAAAAACATTTCTACATAAAAGTATTTTTTAATTGAACGAAAAACTTTTTTTTATCAAAATCCAAAGCTAGAAAAAAAATTTACTTAAATTTTTGTCACGCAAAAACTAATTTACAAAATGTAATTCAATTTTTTATAAAGTGCTCTTTTTGCATTGATGCGAAGAGAATTTTGGTGGTTTCAGGTGGAATATTATATTTAAAAGTATTTTACAAAAAAAAAAATTTCCAATTAATTTAGGATACATTTTAAAATTGTTTCCATAACCTGAAGAGGATCAAAGGAATATAAAAAAAAAATTATGAAATGTTATTAAAAACTTTGAATAATGAAAAAAAATCATTAATGCATTTTTTATTGATGTAATTTTTGAAATTATATTTAGTTTCTTTAAAATCAAAAATAATTAATTGAAAATAATTTTAATTCAGTTTAATTTACCATCCAATAGTCTATCTATCACTGCCAGATTATTTTATTTATTTGTGATGAGAAAATGTCTAAGAAGTTGTACAATAAATTAATGAAATTTCAAAATTGTATTAACCAAAATACGCAATTATTATCATTCAACTAAACAATTTTCAAAAATTTTTGTGAATATTTTTAATTAAAATAATTTTAGTAAATTAAATAACAAATTATTATAATTATAAAGTAACTTTGAACCGAATTTGACTAAAGTATAAGACAGAAAATTTTCCAATGTTTCAATTTAAGTTATAACTACGTTTTCTTGAAAATATGTACATAGCTACATAAAATTTGTTAATAAACCCAAAACTGGTAAGATGGGTAAATTAAATTTAATGGTCAGGGGCGAAACTTTTTTGAGTTAGTAAATAATTTTTGTAAGATTGGGCAGTGGTGGTTTTTCTAAACAAACAAACAAATAATCACAATTACTCAACTATATACATTTTTCGCGAAAATTTCCAATTGTTATTATCATCACGGGAATTTTCTTCTTTTGTTTTGACAAACAGAAAGGAAAAATTGTGAAAATTATATATAAAAAGTTTGTCTTTTTTATTTGATTTAAAATTTACAAAAAATGTTTCCGTGCAGTAGCAATAATGATGATTTCATTTTTTTGTTTAAAGTTGTACCAATTGTGTCAACTTTTATTTCATATTCCAACCCGTACGCATCCTCCTTCCATTTTGTTTTTGTTTTATATGGTAAAGAAAATTGTTTTTTTTTTTTTGGACGACAAAGTTAGCAAAAATTTTCTTTTTCTTTTTTTTTTTTATTATTATTACAAACAGAAAAAAAAATCTTATAGATGTGGTAAAGGAAAATGTTGTTGCTTAACGATTTATATTTCTCTAACCATTTTTGTGTGTGTGTTAGAATTAAATAAAGGAAAATATTTTGCCCTGATATTAAATTCTTTCACTTTTATTTTTTGAAAAAATAAAAAAACATTTTCTTGTGTATGTTATTCTTACTTGTTATAAAAGGAAGGAAAAAAAATTTACTTATAGAATTACCTTCTTCTTTATTAAATCTTGATTATAAAACGAAAAATTCTTATAAAATAAATTTTTGAACCTTGAAACAAAAAAAAAAAAAATTTCACAACTTTTCTTGCAATACCAAAAATTGAGAAAAATTTCACTTAAGTATTTTCTAATTTTTTTTTTGGTTTTGAAAATTGTTTTAAATACAAATTGAAATACGCGTATATAAAAATTTAACATTTTTTTTAAGATATTTTTGTCAATTCCAAAAGATTTCCAATTTAAGAATTATTTTTTTTTAAAAAAAACGTGACTTTAGTTTTAAAAGGTTCAAAATTTTTTTTATAGAATTCTGGAGAGATACTTAAAAGCAGCAATAAATTACATTTACTATTCATTCCTCTTCTTGTGTGAGGTCACACTCTTACTATACAAATTAGTATTTTTGCTAAATAAATAGAGAACCTTTGGAAAAGATCGAATTCGATTTGAAAAGAAGAAAAATTTGAATTATAAAATGACTAATTAAAATTATATAAAAATCATTTTGATCGGATATTAAATTCTAACTTTATCAAAATTTAAAAGTTTACCAATTTTTAGTAACTTGTTGCTATAATTTTTTCGATTTCTTGTGGGTTTTTATTAATCTTCAAATATAATAAGGAAAAAATTACCTATTTTTTTTATAAATATTTAATAATAATTCTCCAATCAGATATATCAGCTAAAAAAATATTAGAAAGTTAATAATTTATTTTAACATTTTAAAATAAGAAATAGCACAATAAAAATATAGAAAAATGATACCAAAAAGTATTCTTTTACTCATCGATATCAATTTATTTTTATGGAAAATTTGTAATGGAAATTTTTTTTGGCTTCTTTGTAAAATATTTTGCATAAATAGAATTTGTAAAAAAAAAATTTATTATGTTTTCATTTATCAAAAATAATAAATCATTTTTCTTCATAAATTCTAATTTTGGAGTACTTCCTTCAACTTGAGAAAGAATGGTAAATTAAGTTTAGAAAAAATAATTCAAATTAATATACACTATTTCCGATAATGTTAGTTATAGATTTTAGTATTTTGAAATTATTTCAAATTTTAAAAGCAAATTATCTATTTTTACATTTAAATATTAATCGAAAATGTAATTTAAGGAAAATCTATTTTGGTACACAGAAATTATTACAAAATTTAAAGTAATTTTTTTCTCTTAATTAATTTATTAAAAAAAAAATCTGATTCAAGTTTCTGTTCAGATTCTCAATTTACCTTTTATAGGTCCGATTTTTATAAAACTTTTAATTACTAAAATATTCGATAATTTTTTTTTTATGTATATAATTTTAATAATATTTTTTCTTACAACAATTTTTTAACAAAAATTCTTTTTTCAATATAATAAAGAAAAATTAATAAAGTAGAGATTATCTGAAAATCTTTGCTTAATAATCTATAAAATGAAAATCTTTTTTTTTTTTGGCTAAATAATGTCTTGAAAGAAATTGTTTTTCCATACTCCAAAAAAAAAAAGAAGAAAATTAATCTTTTAAAAGTTTATTTTTCTTGTCGATTATTTTGTTATATCCAATCAAATTATTATAATATTTTTCTATCCAATAAATCTTAAATGTATTAGACAATTATGATGATCAATAAAGTTTTATTTTTTTTTTGTGTACAGTGATGGCGTTTTTAAAGAAAAATAAAGCCCCAAGCAATCAAAATTTTATAAAATATTAAATGATATTTTTATGATAAAATAGTTTATTTAATTTACAATATTAAGTTTAAATGTAAAATATTATTTGTTGATTTGCTTATGTAATGATTTGAAATAACTGAAAGAATTTATTTAGTGGACTTTATTATGGTATACTAATTCCATTGATTAACCATTTTGTTACTTATACAAATTTTCATTAATTTCCAAGTTAGGTCACAGAGATGGTATTCAAATAGTATACAAATTTTTATAACTTTGGGAACCTGTTTATAGAGACGAAAGTCATACGTATACAACTAATCTTCATTATCTTGGAAGTTAGTCCATTTAAACAAATTTCTTATTTACTTATTTAATTTATCGAAAAGTAAAAAATCTAAAATAAAAATTATTAGATTTTACTGTATCTTTTGTTTCAATCGTTATCCCTGCTAAAAAAGATTTTAACCATTTATATAATTTTGATTATTAATATCGTTATGAAAAATATTTTCAATTATCTTCTTTATTATAATACTTATATAAAAAAATATATATTGAAATTATGATGACAACTTACAAATTACCCTATTTTCAACAACGATCAAACCTTCATAACATTTTTCACTTAGCCATAACAACAAGAAAATTATTAAAAAATTCTTCGTCAAAATATTATTTTCATAACGTTTTAATGTCCTTAGGCTCTTCTGGATGGTTTGAACGATTTTATATATAATTATATATATATATATATATATATATATATATATAAATATATTAATTAAATTGCTGTTGGCATTTTACTTCGGAAAACAATTAGAATATCGTTTCTCTCTTCATCTTTTTTTTTTTTTAATTTTTCAGGCTAAATATTTATCTGTTGGTCTTAGTTCTTAGCATTATTATTATTTTTATTATTATTTTCTTCTTCATTTCAGATTTACCAAATTCAGGACCGATAATTGATAATAAAGATAAAGTTTATAGTATAGGTGATATACTTCAAGCGAATTGTACAATTCTTAATAGTAAACCGTCTGCTAATTTAACGTGGTTAATTAATAATTATATGGTAAGTTTGATATGTATTTTAATTAAAAAATTATGAAAAATTTTATTATATATTTTTTTTAGGAAAATTTTATTCAAGAAAATTTTAATATTAAAATGAAACATTTATAATTTTGTTGGTAGATTTGAGACATTTTGGATAAAAAATTTAAGAAAATTAGTAAAAAAAAGTTTACTCAATAAAATCTCCAAAAATTTAATCAAAAAACTTTCCATTAAAATATTTTCGATTAATTTTCTTTTATTAAAACTAATAAATTGAATTTTTATGAATTTTAATTTTTTTTTTATAAAATTTAAATTAAATTTAATACACGAATATATACAACAAATAATGAAAACCATCACGGAAATTCAAATTGTCATTCACAGAGTGATATTAACCCAAAAAAAAAATACATTTATTTTCCTTTTTTTTGTTTTGTTTTATTATTTCCCGCTTAATAAAAGTCAAAGAAAATTGAAAATTAATAAAGGAAAACAAATTAAATATTTTGTTTTTGTTATTTGAAATTTATTTTTATGATTTTTTTTTTCATTTTTCCCAATTTTCCTATTTATTTGTATATAAACGTACAAAAAAAAAAAAATAATATAAAAATTAAACGTTAAATTCTGGGAAATTTCGATTGTTTACGGTGATTAATTTTTTATTGTTTTGTTTTTGTTGTTGTTATTATTTACAAAATAAAAATAAAAAATTGGAAAATTAACACCCTACGGAAATTTGTTTGAACACCTCAATTTTACTTTTTGTATTTTTTTTTCTGAATTTAAGAATTTATCATATTTTTGTTATTTTTGGTAATTCAGAAAAAAAACCAACCATTCTTCCTTTGTCCATATATGAACAAGGAATCTCTTAGGAGGTGGTAAATTTTCAATACAAATTTTCACTGATTTTTAAATTAAATATTTTCTTCGTGTTATATATTTGTTTTTTCATCTTCTACAGGTTATGCCACACCAAATTGTTCATTATAATATCACAAAGGATGACATATTGAACCTTGAAACATCTGTTCTCGGACTTAAATTAGTTTTAACACCGAAACATTTCCGTAGTAAAAATCTTAAGGTAAATATTATTGGGAGGTGAAAATATTTTTATTTATTGCTTTTTATACAATTTATTAATTTTGCTTATAATTTTATGATAAATTGTTAAACAGCAGTCGACATTATACATTTGAAAATCGTTTTGATGAAAAATTTTAATTAAAATATTTTAGATTTTATGTTATTGTAAAGGACATTTTGTATATTATATTATTATTATTTTTTTCAGTTAGGATGTAAGGCAAAAATCTATGAAATTTATGAGAATATAACAGAAAAATTATTGGAATTAGATTCGAATAGTAATCAAATATTAGCTGATGATTTTAGTACAATTGGTAGCAGTCGACATACACAATATGATAATGAATTTAGTAATGGCGGTGATCAATATGATATTAAAATGCATCATATACAAGGTGAGTTAATGATATTTAATTTAATTTTGATGTTGGGATTACTTAAGTTTAAATTAAAACGACAACATTTTACTTAATAATTATTTGTCGTAAATGAAAATGCTGATTTGTTTTCTATTATGTCTCTAAAAAATTAAATTTTGATTTTGAGGAAATTGTAGGAGAATATGTAGATTCTCCATAAAATGATTTATTAACTACTTGAAAAAGCTAATTAAAAATTATATAAAATTAGAAAATTACTATTTCCTTCATTTTCTAATGAAATTTCATTCAAATTACTGTTCACTGGTTCAATATAAAATTATCGATTCAATTCCAAAATTCAATCGACCATATAAGTAATAATAATATCCCAAAAAATATCCTTAATTTAATATCAACACAAAAATTAAATTTTGCTGATTTTGTTATTACATACAAAAAATTGTTCTTCAATATAAAATTATTTTTATACGATGCAGTTTATATCCTTAAAATTTTTTTATTATTTTCATCAAATTGTCAGTAAATATTTATACAAATAACCACAATAAAAAACAGTATATCTTTTTATATATAATTTTTTGATAGATTAATTTTTACCATAAATAAATATCACTCGATATGGTCTGCTAAGCATTATAGAATTGATAAAAAAAACATGCCTTAGAGACAAGAGCACATAAGAAAAACCTTACATCATGGATAGATTAAGTATATATATACAACTGGATCCAATATTATATAAAAAAAATATTTTCAATCTTTGAAATTTACTATCCTTATGATGTCCTTTTATAATAATAATATATAATATTAAACAACCAACGTATAATATTATTATTATACGATATGACAAGCCGGTGTAATGAAGCTTGAAGCCTTCAAGGACGTGATATTTGAAAATAATATTATATACATATATTTAAAGGATACTATAGGCAACAACATTCAATTTTTATAGACATGCAGAATGGACAGATTTTTGTAAAGTTGTTTTTTTTTTATAATGTATCGGAATAGAAAATATTATTATTTTGTTTGTTATGGAAATGTTGGCTATGATTTTCGTCATGGATTTCTTGACGTCCTCTATACACAGAAATAAAATCATATTCAATTTTATTCCTGTTAAACAAAGTTTTAATAAACTAAAATTCGTGTAGCGAATAATTTCAGTTTGAATCAATATTTGTGATTATGTTGCTGAACTAATCAGTCATAAATGAGTTGAATTTTGTATTTAATATTAAAAAAAATGCATATTTATTATCGTGTGGTAGATTAACTATTTGGTAGTGTAATAAAAAGCTCAATATTCGTGATAGTATTGATAGTCCCTAAAATCAAGGTACAAATTCGTCATCATAAAAGCAACAATCAAAATTTCAATTTAATTATTTGAATATTATTCGGTTTACCAAGTAAGTCCTAAATAATTTTTGTTGTATACTGTATCCAAAACTTTATTGTCCTTTTTAATATTACATCCTTTAGTTAAGTTTTCGGTTTTTTTATTTTTGTGTTCAGTGCATTAGTCGAATTAATATTTTTTTTTTAATAAATAAAATTATCGATATTTTATTAGTGAATAATAAATAATAAGATAACCAAAGGAAAACAATAAATCGATTTTATAGTAAGTGAAATTGTATAATGGTCAGTTCAGTACATAATTCCACAATGACATAAAAAATTAATTAATAAACATAATTTATTAGTTAAAATTAGTTTTGGGAATTTCTATACTAAAACAAGTTTCATAATCAAAAATTTATTGATAAAAAAATACTAAGCTCTAAAACTTAATGTACCTAACAAAAATGTAGGATTTTTGATTTCAAGCCACTAACTTTTAGTCTAAAATGCATCTCTAAGGGCGTATCGGTTAATTAGTGACAGCTTCTAGCAATGGAGAAGAGTTTTTTTTAACTAAAATATATTCTTTAACATATAAGCTGCGTATATCGTTTCATTTTATATCCACGGCTTATTTTAATTTTTTTTTCGTTTATAAGTTTCTGGTTTTCTGAAACTTTTTTTGATAATCCTTTTAAAATTATGATCATACAGTTAATATAACCTACCACATTAATATAAACTTTTATTTACTTATATGCTATCATATTTTTCTGTAAATATTTTTATTTTCATAAAAGTTTATTTTAATTTACATATTTTTATATACATATAAGATGCCATATTAAATGGTGGTATATAAGTTGTAAACTTTATGAACTTAATATTAAGTTTTATAAAAATGTATAATATTAATTTCTTTTACTTATTTATAAATATCTTATAAATGTATATAGATAATTTGTGGAAACCTCTTTACAAAATGTTTCAATAAAATAGATTTTACAAAATTTTGAAGGATTATTTTTCCAGAACCTATAATTCACTGGTTTTAATTTACAAAAATTCTGTTGGAAAATATTTTATGGAAAATATAACGAACAAAATTTGCAAGGCTGAATACATATATCTTGTAGATTCAGTACTAATTTAGTTATTGAGTTGTAATTTAAATTTTTTACTTAAAGCAAACTTGTAGTCTTCAAATATCAATTAATTTCTGTCCAATATTGCTAGTTCATTTCTATATATATATATTGCTGGTTCATTTCTATATAGTATAACTTTTGTATACCAATTAGGCGGACATCAGGAAAATAGTTGTGCCAGCCATTTGTATAAAAGAAAAACTAGTCATTTACGAAAATTCGTTTAATTTCTATAACAAAAATATATCTAATAAAAATGTTAATATAAATTCTTATGCATAATTTAGTATGTTAAATACTTAAATCTAATTAGCAAAATTTGAATTTAAAATATGCTTTGATATAAAATGTGTAAAATACACAAATTTTAAAATTGTAATTATCTTACAATATATCCGATTTCTTATTATTTTTAATTATATTAAGTAGCTGGTAATAAAATATCAAGAAAATTAATTAATTTAATTCATTTTTTTTTTAATCATTTTTTTTAAGATTTATACAAATTCTTAAATTAATTTTATATGGTGAAATTAATATAAACATATAAATTTATTTACAACATATATTATTTAATTACGAAAATTTTCATATAAGTAGTTTCATTTGTATATATAATATATAGCTATCAAAAAAACTAAAGTAAACATAATTCATTCCAATATTATTTTTGCACTATAAATTATACCGCATAAAATAACATAATACATACATATGTATATTGTAATGCAGATGAAAAAAAGTTTATTTATAGAATATAAATTTTAATTCCTAAGTGAAAAAGTTTAATGAAAATAAAAATTGAATTATAAAAAACAATTATAGGATTCCATACTATATTTAAAAAATATTGTTTGATCTTTCTCTATTATATACATAATATTTTAATCCAGAATTTGAGCTTCTAATAGATTATAAAAATTATTTACCCTGGAGTTAAGAAAAGTATAAAATTACAATTTAATGGAAATATTTTATTCTGGTTATTAATGAAACAATTTCTAGTTTTTGCAGAACTTAAAAGAGGTTAGGGAAGACCCCAGCATAAAGATTACTCAAAAAAAAAAAAAAATTATTAAACTTTTTCCTTTTAAAAATTAACTGCCAAATTTACCATTCAGTAAATTTACACGAAAAAAAACACAACTAAATAAACTTTTAAAGAATTTCAAATATTTCAATAAATGAGTATACAAACCAAAAATATTTCATGCGTTGTTTAACATCATGAAATTTCATTTAATTATAATGGTAAGTTAATTATAATTTTTTCTGGCTTTATGAATAATATTTTAAATATTCTGTATAATTTTGTTCATTATGATTATTTGTCAGTCAAATTCACAGAGAAAAAAAAAATTTTCTTTTTAATATTTCACAATTTATTTAAGTTTTCTATATACAAAAAAAAACTAATTTAAATGAGTGACGTTTTCTTTGTTCCCTCTGGGAATTAAAAAGTCTTTTCTACATTAATTTTTAAAAATATTTTTACTTTAATTTAAAATTTCAAAATTTTATTACTTAAATTAAATATTATTTTCTTATAAATTATGATAATTTTTTATATATACCATAGGAGGAGATTAATCCATTTTTATTTTATTAAATTGTAATTACTCCTAAAGTTATGTTATGCTTTATTGTCAAGTAATTATTGGATAAATTCAATCCTGGTTTATGACATATATAATAGCTTGAAAGATTGTATTAATCGGTTTTGATAGGAAAAAAATATATTAAAATAAAGTTAATTATAAAGAGTTAATATTTATGAAAATTTTCAAATTAATATACTAAACGTTAAAATGATGTAAACAAATGTTTCTAGAAAAATTTAGAAAATTGTTTTTGAACTAAAAATTTAGAAACTTTTTGAATATTATGAAGTTGTGGCTTTAATATGTTTCATAATTTTCTGAAATAATTTTTTATAAATTTAAATATTTATGTAAAATTGTTGTACAAAAATTGCTATAACAAAATCATGTCTTAATGTATATTCTGTAATAATATTCTTTAAAATTACTTAAAACTTATTTTTTTATCTTTGAATCTGATACATTTAAAATATTACAATTAAACATTACATGATTTTCGTCTTCCAATGATAACATTTCTGATTTTATCGTATAACAAAAAATAATTTTTCAAATAAACAAAAAAAACTTTCATCATATTTGTCGCAGAATTTCAAAATTTTCTATCTCATGAGATATTTATTAAATATTATGCAGAAAGAAAAGTTTTTATAAATTCATAAATTTTAATCTATTTTTATTTTTTACTTGATGGTAAATATATTTATATGCTTAAACATATCAGGAGTAAATAGTAAATTCGGTTTTGCGGGTGATATTTTCTTTATCATTTTTATTATCTTTGTACTTTATAGTGTGTACACGGCTTAAGGGATTTAATATAGTACTTACACTAATGAAAATTTTACCAACCATCTAGCAAAATAATAATTCCAAACAACTTACTGGCAATGGCAAAGTGCAAAAAGGAAGAAAAGTACATTAGATTATCTTTACCTAACATAAGTAAATACATGGCATTTTGTTTGGTTATGTACAAGGTGGCATAAATGATGTGATGTAAAATCGCATGTGAAGATTAGGAAATTTTCAGAAAAAAACCTGAAATTTTGAAGGATAATAAGTAATCGTGAATAGATTCGTGAATATTTTGAATATTGTAAATGGTAGTTTCAAAATCAGAGTTAGGACAGACCAAATTATTGGTATATAAATGAGGTGCAGTTCACAAATATTGAATAATTGAATAATATTTTTATTTGAATCGTTATCACTAATTTTGCTGAATACCAATGACACTGTTAATGTTCCAGGACCTCTTAAATTTATAAGTACGTCGTTGACTGGCAATTATAGTCATTTCTAAAATTAAGTAAGAGATTTAGTGAGTTCTAAGAAATAAGGACTATATTAATAATTTTTGCAGAATGTTGTAACATATTTGGGCTTACCTTGTTACAAAATAATATCGACATAACCGCAATTGCGACAATTTATATGTATAAAATATACTTGTGATGAAAAAACGACTTTTAATAATTTTTTTTATTATTTTATTTTTGTTAAACTTTTAGTTTTTCTACTGTTTTGTTGGTGAAAATTTTTTTTTTTATTTTATGTTGACAGGCACAGAAAATGTATTTCTATGTGACACCACAACAAAAGGGTTATATACGTATAATATACTTGTGTCTAAAAGAAACTTTAATAAATTTTTCTGTCGCTCATATAAACATAATTACTAAATAAGGTTTATTAAGATGATGATGATTATTATTATTATTATTATTACAATGATGACTTTCAGGAAATCTTCGTTAATGACATGACAGAGAAGAATTTGTTTTTTTTTCTGAGGTGTATTTCTATTACATAATATGTTAAATCATAAAATGGTATAAATAATTATCTGACACAATTTTTTACTCTTCTCTTGTATTTTTGAACGAAATTTATCTTATACACATAGCTATACGTATATGAAAAACGTATTTAATTTGCGTCTTTAATTATTATCAAAAAAACTGGTACATGATAAGTAAAATATTATGTATTAAAAAAAATTGTTTTTATATTAATTAAATATGAAAATGTAAATATAATAATTAATAAGATGGAAATAAAATTAATTTAATCTTGAGTAATTTTTGTTTAACGTTAGGAGGGTGAGTAGGGTTAAAATTTGTCGAGGTTTTTAGATTAGGAACTAAGAAAATTAAAAGTTTGTTGTATGTTGAAACATATTAAATTTTGTTTTGGTTTTTAAATGATTAAATGATTTAAATACTTTAATAAATTTTAGAATTATAGTATAGATGAGTGAAGGGATTTTGTTAAATAAAACAAATATAATGAAGTGGTTATATGGAAATACTAGCAAATATTTGATATTTTAGAAGTCTGGAAAACTTTCTGTATAAAATTTGGAATTTAATCAATATATAGATTTGTATTCTTTGCTAAATAGTCAAACTTTTAGTAATAACTCAAATTATGAGAAATAATTTTGGTTCTGTGATGTGAAGGTATACGTATATAAGTGAAGTGATACTTTTAACAAAATTCTAAAATAAACACTGTCACAGACAATAAAATCTAGACTAAGTCGTCCCATAAAATAAGTATAAAGTTTTATATGTTTTATTAGAGAAGCTCACCAAAAAGATATTCACTTATGTCCCTTAGATTTTCCTAACTTAATATTTTCGGCATTGAATCAAACCCGGGATTTAGTTATAAAAGTCTAAGTCTTTTAAGTCTAGGGATCTTAGCCAAAAATACTATTTAAAAAACAATTTACAATTTAACATTTATTACAATTTATTATTTTTCCGGAAAAAGTGACACATAAATTTTCTTATCACTTACTTTATTTCTTACAACTTTTTATAAATAATAAAGTAAATTATAATAATTTTTAAAATTTTCTTTAAAAATTAATTATATTCAATATTACTTATTATAAGTTAAATTTTTAGATATTAATTATTTCTAAGTATAATATAAAAAATCAAATTTCTTAAATCAGATAAAACCGAAATTAAAATTTCTTTCTTTCTTTATATATTTCTTATAAATACTCCAGCACCGGATATGTCAGCATCATCATCATCTTCAACAACATCACCTTTATATTTATCAAAAACTTTTTCAATATTCTTAATAACAACAGCAGTATCAATAACAATAATGATAAGTACATCAATTTTATCATTAATAATAAGATTATTATCAATATCATTGGCATTAATATTAATAAATTGGTCAAAATTTTTAAAAAATATTAATATTAATTTGATTAAAAAAATTTTATATCAAGTATACTTGAAAATATTAGAAATTATATTATTAGTTATTGGTAAAATGAAAAATATAAAATTGACACTTATCGATAATAATAATAATATATTCAATAACAGAAGTTATGAAAGTTTGAAGAGAATTTTTTGTAACAACAACAGCAGTAGTAGTAATAGTAGTAGTAGTAGTAGTAGTGATAATAGAATAAAAATTAACACACAAATAAAAGAAGTAGTTAAAAAAAATGATAAAGTGAAATGTAAATTTTTATCTATATCTAAATTACTATTATCATCATTATTATTATTATTAGAACTATCAAGTGTTGGTAGACTAATAAAAAATATAATATCATCAATAGCATCAACAGCAGCAGCATCAGAAGCAGGGACAACAATATCAACAACAATCAAAACAAGAAGACTGAAAAATCATCCTTCATAGAAGGTTTCTGATTGAAAAATATATATATAAATAAATAAACGACAATAACCTGTCAGTTGCAAAAATATTATATTATATACCAAAAAAAAAAAAAGGAAAAAATTATTATTAATAATAAAAAAATATATTATGTATATATTTTATTAAAGGAAAATTGATAAACGAAAAAAAAAGAAAGAAATACTCTTAAATAGGAAAAAAAATTATAAACATATTGACATCCATGATAATTTTCCTTAACATATGTGAAGTATATTGAACAGGGTGTCATAATTTAATATTTAGTAATATTTAATTGAACTATCAAGTTTATTGAATTTCATTTATGCTAATATTATGGGTTGGAGTTCCAATAGTTGCCAAGCCATTTAAAGGAACACAGATTGATTCTTCAATTTACTGGCATACAGATCACTTGACTGTAATGTCGTATTTATAATAACACTAATAGCAATATTGATATTGAACCGAAAGCAGATTTTCATCAATGATTTAATTTTGAGTTATTTTTAATTAGTAAAATTATAAAATGATTTTTTTTTTTATTATAAAAGTGCTCTTTTACCCTTATACATATTATTTTCATTTTACCACAAACACAACATAAAATTTTTATTTATATTCATTTCAATTGCATCTCATTTTTCAATTATTTTTAAATTTTAAATTTCTGACATTTTAAACTAACCTTTTATTTAATTTTATTGTACAGAAAGTATAGCAGATTATAACATCGTTTAGTGACTATAATTATCGAGTTACTTTTAGAAGAAAGAATATACCGAAAATCATACCACACATATAAATCAATATTCAAATATTGCAGCATGATATATACAATTATTTTAATATATTTATAATTTTTCAATTACTTTTGATTTATTTTTATTTTCAATATTGCTTTGTTAATTTTAAATTTTGATTTATTAAACTATAAAAACAAATGTTACCAGCATTAAAAACATGTTTTATTTTGATAGATATATATTATATACCATAAAATTTTATAGTGTAATTTATACATTTTTTTACTTACATTAAATTTTGGAATTGATGATAGTTTAATAAACTAGAGGACATCCTGTTAAAATATATATACAGAAAAACCATCATCTATATATTTCTCCATAGTTTAATACTACAACAAAAACATTTTCTCTTAACCAAAAAAAAAGAAAAACTTGTTAAATATTTATATAAAAAATATTATGGTATAGAAAAAAAAAAGTAATAACATATTATTATAATTTTCTATGTTCAAACTTTGTTCTCTATCTCCCTATCCACAAATTTGTACATAAGGATCTCTTGAGATAACTAAAAAGAAATTAATTTTTTTTCTGTGTATTTACAAATTAAAGGACTTTCTTTTTTTATCAAAGAATGATGATTGATAATGTTAAACAGAATATAAAAAAAAAATTGATTTAAATATTAAATAACGAAATATAAAATTATAAATTATATAAAATATAATTAAACAAAAAACAAACATTTTTTTTTTGCCCATATGAGTAAAATTTTTGTTTAGAAATTCATAAAATATAAATATAAAAAATTTATAAAATTATTAATTATTAAAATTGTGAAAAATTGTGTAAAAAAAAAATAATCAAATTTAATAAAAAAAAAAAAAAATATTTTTGTGAAAATAATTCAAGTGAAAATGAAAATATAAAATATATAAAAAAGATTTATAAAATACTGAAAAAATAAAAATGAAAATTTATTGTAGACATAAAAAAAATTATTAATAATAAAAGTAATTCTATATTATATAAATGTGTAAAATAATAAATTTAATATTATTTATATTTTTAAGATAATAAATATTTAATTATTTTAATAACATATAAATAATTATTTATAGGTCAATAAATTTACATTACTTAATTATGAATAAAATATTTAATAATTTACCAGAGATAAAAAAAATAATTATAAAAAAATTTAACATAAAAATAAAAAAATTGTAAATGAAAAACTAAAAGGATTTTTATTTATTTCGTATTAAGAGAAATAATTATATTCTAGAGGATCTTTGGTAAAAGTAATTGAAAATTTTCGTAATAGGATATTTTAAGTTATAGAAATTTATATATCCTTTGGGCTTATGAATTTGTTTAATTGGATAATTTAATAGGATAAGTAAAAAAATCAAAGTATATGTACTACTTATTCACCTAATTAATTTATACTATAATTCATAATTAGCTCATATAGCAAAAAAGTTGAAATATTATAGAAGTAAGTAGAAATAAAAGTGTTCGATTCGAAATTACTGATTAGATTGAAATAAAGTGTTTCAATTGCATTAATATCAAGTAAGGTAAGACATTTAAGCTTAGCATCAATAAATTCTACACAAAATTTATTTTTCTTATCACCAATTTATAGAAGGAGAATAGAATTTTGGGTTGACTACAGGTTCAACAGATTAGATGAGTTAAAACAGATCCAAAAATTTCACATTATGTTTATATGATTCCACCGAAATATGACTTTCTACCATAACAAAATTAATTATCATTATTTAATTTGCCAAATAATTGTAAATATATTATTAAATTGTTCTTCCTATTTTCGCATTTTAAATCTATATTAATTATTATTCAATAAATTTTCGATAATTAATAAAATTCTACAGATTTATATTATAATTTTATATTTATTAAACTATAAAATTCGACTAACCAAAGGCAATAAAGTTTTTAATGTTCATTAGTTCATTTAGGATTATAATAAAAAAATATTGAAAAGTAATGTTTTTATGTTGAACAAGGCTTATTAATTTCAAAAAATCATAAAATGAAATACACTTAAGGGGTTGAAATTATTTTCATTTTTTTTTAATTATATGTGGAATTAATTTGATGATGAACTGATAGTAATATTTAGTAATTCAGTAATATTTTGGTTAAATTCTTTATAATGATTAATTGAATTTAATATAATATGTATTTATTATAAATTCGGATATATTTTCATACAGGAACAGGACTATTAAATTTAACAAGAATTCATTATTGGAATATATTTCCCCTATAATCTTTGGAGACTTATATCAATTTGATTAGTTACCATTTTTAACTGCAATGTTTATTATTTATTATAAATTATATTTTTTCATTTTTATTACCTTATTAAATAGTTTTAGGAATTATTTTTATTTATAAAGTTTAATCAATAAATGTTTGTAGTGCGCCAGAAGAAGAAATATTATTCCAATTATATTTAAAAAGTTTCCTTTTAAAATTTTGGAAAGTTAAATCTATAATTGAGAAATTTGTTTAAGAACATGTTTTCCTAAAAGTTTTGAATAATCTGTGTATTTTTCACTATAAGTAGACAATAATTTAAAGTATATGACAATGAACTCGTTACAAAATTATTGGATTTACATGGAATTATTTATCCCTACATCTTTATCTCATTTCAAATATTTTTAGCAAGTAAAATGTTGAAACTATCCCAAAAATATTTAATTTAGAAAAGTAAATTTGTCACTAGAAATATGCTAGATACTTAGTATGAACTTTGAACCCACATTTTAGCTAAAAAAAACCCCAAATTTTAAATTAAATTCATGATTTAGATTACAAAAAGTAATTTTTTATCCAAAATTCGCGCAAGAGATCAAATTTTTTATTGCATATTTTTTTGTCCACCCTATTAATTTTCACCTGGTATACCTCTAGGTATTTTTAATATTTCTGTTTCTGTAAATTTTTACATTCTATACTTTTGCCACAATGAAAAATGAAATACATATATTTAAATTACTTTTTTTAACCTTTTATAGAAACCATAACAAAAATATAAACTTTATAACAACTTACAATATGAAAAAGTTTAATTTTTATCTACCAGAGATTGTAACAAAGTGTTAAGTACAATATGTTATACCAAAAACAAAAAAAAAGAGGAACTTAAAAAATAAAGCACATAACTTATAACAAGGAAATAACTTTTGTATTTTGCAATAAAAAAAAATAACTAAAAACTAGAGAATTATACAAAAATGAATTATTTCAAAAAAATTAAAATGTTTAACAAAGTATAAAACCAAAAGTTAAATCCAATTAAAGTTTTAGATATTATGCTATACAAATTTTGTAAAAGGATCCACCTGAAGCTATATTGCATATACGTGCGGGATCAATATTCAAAGTTTTTAATATATATTTATAGTTAGGAATTTTATAGATATGTAAAACATTTATCAAAAACTTTTTTTTATGAAAATTAAGTCAATAAATGATAGAAAGTTATTAGAATAATTTTGTATGTAATGAAATTGTTGCAGAAAATTTTTGTTTATAATTTACTTGGAATTGTAAAAGTATTTTGAGTTATATAAAGTACTGATAGGATAATATTGTTAATTAGATATCTAATTTCCAACCACAACGCATTCCCTATAAATAATATCCTTGCAATATCTAATTAAAACACAACCAAGATACTATTTGCCCTGATGGCTAAATTATTCCTAGTCCATTCACTTGACTTTGACTATATTTTCTAAAACTTTTAAAATCTTTTAATTTTTTCGTAATTTTGTGTACTACACTTAATACTCAAAATTAAGAAATTCACCTTTACATTAATTCATGGGAACAGTCTTCATTAAAAATTCCTTTTATGTTCAAAAAATTTTCGTTGGAATGTAAAGAATGAAATTAGCTCAAAATTTCTTTAAACATTTAAACATTTATAGCAAAAAGAATAATTAACTTAGGAATTTAGTTTGTTTCTTTAGTAGATTCCAAATATATATATTACAAAACTATCCAAAAAATTCAGGAAAAAATTTTATTTTACTACAGGATAAAAGACCAACATTTTTTTATAAAAAATTATATCCTTAAATTTACAGTATATCTTTATAAAATATATATAATCAAAATTGGTATTTTTCTAAAGAATTATGATCACATCCATTTCTTCAAAAGTTTATTTTGTATATAAATGTATATGTACAGAAAGGAGATTAATATTATTTTATATATATTTACTTATAATTACAGTAAGGATAATAAAAATTCTCTTAATATTCAACCTTTTATGACCACAAAATCCTTTGAATTGTTTTTAACACACACAAAAAAAAAGAATAAAAAAGAAAATATATGAAAAGGAAGTTTTTTTTTTCTTCTTCAAAGATTTCATCAACAACACAAACATTGATAACAAAACTTTTTCTCATGTATATTTAGAAAGACAAATTAAAACCACTTCATGTAAAACGTTTAAGGATAATTTATATAATATAATAAAATACATAAATAAAAATTTGTGTAAATGTTAGACAAGAAAAAAAAGAAAAAAAGAAAAAGAAAATTCGGATCAAACAGAAAAAAAATGTACTAAAATTAAGACAATTAAAACTAAATTATAAGTTTTGTGTTCATTGACATAAATAAATATAAAAAAATAATTTCCTTTTCCTAACACACACAAAATATTAATTTGAGATTTAGGAGAGAGATCCTTTTAAAATCGGACGTAAGTCAATTTTTTTAAGTTTTCAGTAAAATGAACTAATTTCTATATAATTTCTGCAAAATCTAGGAATTTATTGATATAAAAATTAGTGACAGATTATTTAACATAATATTGCAAGCATATCGTAATATTGCAAGCAACAATTGTACTGATCTAGATCATATTTCAAGTTACTTAAAATCATTAATCATTTTATTAAGAAAATCAATAATTCCATGTATGTCAATCCATAATTTATTACCAAAAAATTTTAAAGCAGATATAAAACTGTGTTTAAAAACGTAATCTCCATGAGAAATATAAATTTATTTAATCAAGGATTGTTACTTATCCCGACATCCTTTATCTCATTTCAAATATTTTTAGGGATATTTCCAAATTCAAAATTCATACAATCGTCATATAGTATCAACAATTTATTGTACATATGTATATAAAAATAAAATAAGTAATAAAACAAAAATTAGATAAATAAAATAATTTAACTCACACTTGCAAATATATTTTACTCCTCCTATTCAGTAAATGTGGTAATGTATATAGAGAATATCAAAGAAGGATATAAAATTTTATTATAAAATTCTCTCAAACTAATAATTATTGTTATTATTATAAATTTTTTGTTTTCCATTTTCTTTTCTATACCATTTACTATACTATTTTTATATGTTTATGTATAAGTGTCTCTAATTAAAACTTTATCAAAAAAAAAAAAAAAAAACGATTTTGTTTTTAGATATAGAACTGATAAAAGAAAATAACAGCTGTTCATAATGTTTATTACCTAATTTTTGGTAATAATAATATCCTACACCTTATCTTTATAAGTTTATCTATATTTTGTTTATATAGAAAATCTTTTTCCTATTATATTCTAAATGGTAAGAAAACTTTTGTGGCTATGGCATTGACTACAAAAATATAAGAAAGAATATATTGTACAAAAAAAAAATATATTATATAAATAAACTTTGTCTTTATTTTTGGTAAATTATCATCGAATCCTCCAAAAAAAAAAAAAAATTCTATTACTACTTTTACATAGTCGATATTTTCATTTGACTAAAAAAAATTGTCATTACTTCTTTATAACTTTAAGGGAAATTGGTGGTATTACAAATTTTAATCCACATTTGATATTGTTCTTAATCGTTCAAAATAAATTGGGATGCATTGGTTTCAAAAATGATAGTACACAAAATGTCAACAATGTAAATGTAGTCAACTTAAATCATAAAGAATTTTGTAGTTGTAATAAAGTAAATAAAAATATTACTTGAAATGATCTATAAATTTCTTTATATATATATATTAACATTTAAATAATTATCTAAATAACAGAGTATAATAATAAGTGTAATTATATAGTTGTCCTTCATCAGTTGTCACATTAATTAAAGAGTAGTATAGGAGGGATAAAAGTCCTTAATAGATCATCAATTTTAATTTAGTTATGTATATATTTTTTAGGCAATTGAGTATTGAGTCATTCTATATATTTGTAGAATCGAATCTAAAAAAGATATCGAAATAAAATTTGTAAACATATAATATATTTAAGTTGGAGCAATTTGCAAATATTTGATTGAACCATTTTGATTTATTGAACCATTTTTTCCCTAAACTTCTGAGTAGGTGCTGATGCCTGCCAGGTTGAATCATATACAAAAAACTGACAATTAATTTTTACGACTGGGTCATTTAGATTATCTCAAATAAAATATTCAAATTCTGATCAAACTTCAATTACGATTCCTGGTATACTATTTTTAATTAATTTCATTTTAATTTCGTTATAAAACCCAAAAATAATATTTTACATATTTCAATTAACAATTCGACTGGCGAATATTATCCTTACAATAATGTTTTCTTGTATATTTTTCGAAAAAATAATCAAATTGTAAAAAAAGAGCAAATTAAAAGCAGTATATAAAAAGTTTTTCAACATAGAAAATATATGAAATTTACTAACAATTTAAATACTCTATGCAAATAATTTTATGTAAATTTTATGTTATAAGTTTTATTGATACCAAAATATTATTTTTTTTTTTTTGGTATATTTACACAATATTTGAATCACAAATTTTTGTAAATAAAAACTTTTAAAATTTAAGTTTCACTTTTAAATAAATATTTTCAATTTATTATTAATAATAAAAATTATATATTATATAAAAAGTTTTCAATATTTCGTCCTTGCAAAGAAGTTGTAAATTAGCTTAAAGTTTTATTGAATACAATATTGTTTAATATATTAATAACGAAATACATTTTGAAGTGTTAAAACAATAAGTTTTTGACTGTGTAATTACGATAATGAAAATATATTCAGTAATATGCAATATTTTTACAAGTCGAAACATTAAATTTCAGTATATATTTTATTTACCATTTTACTAGTATATAATTAATATTAAAATTTAAAAATTTTTTTTTAGGAAAAGTTCAATTTTATTTTATTTTTTGCGACAATAAATTTAATATAAAAACTTTTTGATTATTGTTTTTTTTTATGTATGCTATGTGACAATTTTATTAATATTTTATTGCTTTTGGCTATCTGTCCCCATAATATAATTATTGTATATACTCTGGAGGACATAATGAATAAAATCATATGATAAATTTTTATTATATTATGTAAAATAAAAAAAGATTTATTAATGTTACACATAAGTTTTTTGATGGATGAAAGAATGAAGAGAAATTCAGTCATGCAGAACATAAAAATTCAATATATTTTAAATTAAATTGCAAGGAGGCACTAATGGTAGTATTCCATCTACTGGTAAGGGATAATGGAGTTCTATTGGGAAATAATAAATATTAAAAGAAATTATATATAGAATGAATGATTCATATTGTTGATAGAGATATTTAGAAATGTGAAATGTCATGAATTCATTTATGCAATTATGGATTAAAAATTGCAATACTAAATTTTAAGACTAATTATGATTAACAAATCAGTATAATTAATATTAAAACTTTAATATATCAAATTTCTTATTAAATTTTTTCTATATTTTAATTTAATTAACTATAATTAAAATTAGTAAATCAATAACTACTTTAATTAAAATTAAGTTCAGTTTGTAAATATTTAATTCCAATAATGATAATTATTACATTTTTAATAGAACCATATATGTATAATTATGATATACAAAAATATCACATAAAATTTATTTTGTCGTCATCCTTTTTAGATGTGTTTTTGTGTAGTTGAATCAATCCTTTTTCTATATCTGTGTTTTAAAAAGTCTGTTACCAAAAACCAACAAAAATCTCTTACCAAATTTTTTTATTTAACTAAACGACCTACCAAAATATATTTTCGTAAAAAATATATCTATCTATATACGTTAACCTGAAACATTTTTGTGGCAAATATAATAATTTACATATGCCATAAGTGACAAAACTTTTCATTTTTATAAAACATCTTTCATACGCAGATATAAATTTTCTTATTTTTATCATATTCTTTCACATCATTTTTTCTTTTGTAAACTCATTCTTGTCATCATCATAATCATAATAAACTTGGTATACTGACATATTATAATAATCGCGATAAATTTATAATACATAAAAGAATAAACTTTTTGTCAAAAATAAGAAATTGTCATCTTCCACCTTTAATTTATTTTTATTTTGTTCAAAAAAAAAAAGGAGAGTATAAAGTTTAAAAGGATAAGAAATAAAATTATTTGTTAATAAATTAATAATTTTTAATTACCTTTAATTCAAGATAGTAAACGTGTCTATGCGATACTCGTAGTCCATACCCAGTGGCTTTTAGCGGCCACATTAGTATTTTTCTATTAATTATGGCAATTAAAATTAAAGAATTGATAAGGTTTAATTAGCTAAATTTAGAAACTATTACTTTAACAAACATGCAAAATGTAAATACCATATAATAACTATTTAAATATTATAGTTTAATCTATGTAATAAATGCAATAAAGAAATTGAAAATAAAATTATATATAAATAAAAATATAATAAATGAAATTGGAACGAATTCAAACGGAAATAGCATAAAATATAATAATAATAATAATAAAAAAAAACGAATAACAATTTATACCAATTTCCTAATAGATTGTTAAAGAGGAAAAGGAAATTCAAATAATTTGAACTTAACAGCAAAATGCACAATGGATAAACACTAACAATTTTTTTCTTTTGAGCATTTACAAGATATTTTTTATATATCTTAAAATCAGATACTTTTTCTCTATTTCCAATTCCGTAATTATTTTCTCATTTCATTTTTTTTTGTTGTTGCCATATTTTCATTTTGATTTCATCAATTTTATTGCATAAGTGCCAAAAAGCTTAACGATAATCTTCGAAGAAAAAAAATTTATTACTTCTTCAAATCAATTTAAAATTAGTGTTTTGTGTGCGCGTATTGCGAAAAGGTATTAAAAAATAAATTTAAAAAAACACTTTCTTTGATTGGATTTAAAAAAAAAAAAAAAACAGAAATATTTATATAGCATAAGATCCTTTTGAAACTCGGGTATACTCAATACTTTATAAATAAATAAAAATCTGTTTTTTTTTCCTTTGCGCGTTCAAATGAATATATAGAATTTATATATATGTTTGTTATTCATTTCCGCAAAAATGTATAAGTAATATAAGTTACTAAATGGTTTTCAACAACAAATCACTTGCGCCATTAGATGAACAAAAAATATAATATCCTTTACTAAGGATAAAAGGAATAGTTTTATACTTATATATTGTATATTATAGAAATTAAGTTCATTTTTATTAATTGGATAATGATCAATAATCTATTTTATTTTTTTTATCATTAGTATTTACAATCATGAATAGTGTCCTTTACAATTTCAGATATGAGAATAATATAGAAAATTTTTCAGCAAGAAATTTGTAATTATTTACTGAAATATTTCTCGTTGTAATTAAATTGTAATTTTCATAGTTTCACTTTTGGTATCGATCTGTAACAATTACTTTGTTTAATAGTACAGAAATATTGATATTAAGTCTGACATTATTTATAACTCATCGAGAAACTATTTGTAGTTGTTATTAATTGTTTGTCCACTAGCTTTAGCTAGAAAGAAAGTTAGATAATGGTTCAAAGCCAAAATCAGTAATAAGTATAAAAGGTTTATTGTATTTTTTTTCCAACTTTTTAATGACTAATTTCTTATTGCTAATGCTACTCATTGAAAATAAATATAGAATTGTCATAAAGTCATAGTTTAATCTATGAAACGATGTCGAAATTTAGAACGTTGTATAATATTTTTGTCATATTAAGGAAAACACTCTCTTCATTTCTTTCTATACTTAAGTATAATATTTTTAAAAGTCTAACGAGCAAAGGAGGCTCAAGTGTATCCATCCTTTCATATCAATAAATTAAATGAAGACTAATTTAAACAATTAAAAGAAAATAATTTAATATTTACACAAAAAAAAACTTCTCAATTAATTTAATTTTGTTTACTTCATTCCAATCCCATTCTTTGTTTAGTTTCGTCCCATTTCTGTTTGCACATCAATTACATTTTTATCACTAATTTCCTTTTATCCTATTACAAAAAATATCGTACATTTATATAAAAATGAATATTAAAACAATTATTTCGTTCGTAAAATTGATTTAATTTATTATTGAAATAAAATGATGCATTGGGAATTAAGAGGATATTATGGGAATTAGGAAATTATGTATTTAAAAATTAATGATATTTTTTATAATCAATAATTTAAGATAATTAAAAAAAATTGTTTATTTTTTGCTTATTAATATCGTTGATAGGATAAATTACAGCATGAAATTAAGTTTACTGATTTTTAACGTTTTTATAATGTTTATCGAAAATATGTTAATTGATTTATTTAGGAATATATATATCGTAAGAACTAAATTGCATATATCCTTTTCATGGTTTGAATGAAAGTATAAATAATGGAAACAGATAATTCAATTCAATTTTCGCAATCAAAGTAAAATTGTATTTTTGAAACCAAATGAATATTTATATATTTGTTTTAAACTCAGTTTTTTGAAAAGTTAAATATATTTTTTCTCTTTAACTAACTCTTCATATATGTGATATTTTCACATCTGTTTAAATAGAAAATATCTCTGTCTTGTTTTTATACAAAATAAGAAACTTTCCAAAAACTTATTATAGAGTTTTGAATAAATTTGATACACACATAGTCGTCATATGGTCAGAATTTAAGTTATAAATAAACTTTTTTTTAATACAAAATTAAACTAAAATATTAAAAAAATATTATTATTTAATTTTTAATAAAAAAAAAATTTTAGTCTTTTTAAATTTTTAATTATTTCCAGTTATTATATTAATTGTAACATTTGTTAAAAATTATAAATAATAATAATTATGTAATTTTTTAATAAATATAATAAAAATTTTAAAATTTAAATTTTTTCCATTTTAATTTTAAGCTACCGTAAAAATTCTTTTAAACTTATTTACAATTTTTTTTAGATTTTATAATAATTATTTTCCGTTTCAACCATCAAATAAAATCAAAATTCTTAACATTTCTGTTCTTCAAATTTAACTCAAACCAAATGAAATATTCCATTTAATAGTATACAAAAAAAAGTTTGTCTTATATATTCTAATATTACATTTTATGCTAATTCATCTTTTTAATATTTTATATTTATATTTTTGGATGCCACAAAAAGAAATTGTATACAAAGAATTTTACACAAAAATATCAACAACAATATAAAAAAAAGGATATATAAAAGGATATACAGAACAGAAGCTGGTAATTCTTTTTGGTATACACAAAAAATTATAAATATTATATTCTATATGTATACCAAAAAAAAATAATAATAATAATGAAGAGAAATAAATGAAATCTAAAAGATAATTTAAACTTTAAAACTTTTGTTGTATATTTTTGTTCTCTTCTTAATTCAATTAAAATTATGTTGGCTAATTGATAGACTTTTTGGCGTCTCATTAATCACAGCAGTGAATCCTCTCGAATCCATAATATTATTTTGATAATTTTATAGATTTAATAAATTAATTTTGTATACTATTATATGATGTTCAGTTCATTATATTGAAAAGTGAATCAGTCTCTGGATGTTATAGATTATTGAATATAATATTGTATTTCTTGAATATTATGTTGTAAAATTAGATGACGCTAATAGAAGAGTTGTAGATTAACGATACCATAAAAATGTATTATAAAATTTCGTTTTTTTCGTAATAATTATTTTACCTATAAAGTGCAAAAGCTATTACACGATTTATATTTATTTAAATGATTTTCGAATAATTTCAAATTCCAAAAAACCTTAATAATATTCATAATTTTTTTCGAATTCCACTTTTCATTATTCAAAATTATGGTATACAATCGTAAAACTTGTATGGATTCAATTGATTTAAATATAATAAAAAAAATATTTATATGGTTACAGGACATATAACATAAATAAAATCCTTTTTGCTTTATTTATAATTTATATCAATTCATCTAAAAAAAAAATTGACATTTTGAGTTATCCTTCGGTGGTATACACGAAAAATATAGTATTTATATTTAATGTATTTTTGGTATTGATAAGTTTGCACGAATCCATCTTCTCAATTTTTAAATTAAAATAAATTTATCTTATACGGTAGGTACTCGTATATATGTATTATTAAAATAGATTTTATAAAGTAAACATTTTTTCTTATAAAATTTAATTTTTTCAACCAAGGTAAATTTGATTACCCAAACAACAAGAGATTTTTAATTATAACAAAAATATATTTTAATTCTCCATTATAATGACACCATTTACACAAATTTATATAGCATTTGTGATTTTATATTTCTTGTGCTGATCCTTTCCATCATTTTGAATGTTAAAGTCATCAAAAAAATCAGTTTATATTTTTTTATGTATATTAAGAAATTCATTGAGTTTGATATGATATATAATAAAATTCGATTAAAAGAGGTTTTCTAGATATAAAAATATATATATGTAAATTCTTTCAATATTTTTCCAATTTTTTGTTTGTATATTGTAAGTGTTTATTAAAAGTATATTTTAAAAGAAAATTGATTGAGGTTAACTTATTAAATTTTCTGTTAGTATTTATATTGAGAGTATTTATGCCTTTTTTATTGAAAGGTTACGAACCCTTTAAATTATGAATAAATATTAAGGATGTCAGGTAAATTGAAGGGATTATTATGTACTCCAATAGTAAAAACTTTATATTTAGTTTAATTTTTTCTTTATCCATCTAATAAAAATTTTGTTATCAATATAAGATTTTCAACGGGAAAGTACATTGATGTGGTATTATTTGCTTGTTTATTACTTTTTAGTTGAATATTTCTTTAAGGGAAAGTATTTTTAAAAAACTTTTTTTATTTATATTTTTTATTTTACACTTTTTAGTCGGTCAAATATTTATTCATATAACCGACTAAAAATATTTAATTACTTTGACAACTTGGGTATGATTTGTTTGAGCTACCCATGGCCACCATTTGCACATGTGGCTGATGTTTTTTGTATAATCGGCTCCACATGACCCAGGGTACTGCTCGGACTACGCTTCAAGACCTTTTATTTGATGCCCCATCGATTTTTTTATGATGGGCCACCACATGACACAGGTTTTGGCCCTAACATGAATTATGAAGCTCCACGGACTGCGCAACGAGATGTATTCTTCAATACCTTTTATTTGATACCTCTCAAGTCTTTTTGCATTATGGGCCCCACAAGACCCAGAGTACCTCTCGGAACAGATTTTGGGCCCACGAGATGTACTCTGCACGACCTTTAGAATATACTAAAATATATAATATGATCAATTCATAGTACAGAATGTACTAGAATTTACCATATGGCACAAGTAGTTGGGGCCGTGAGGCCAGGGTATCGGTCCAAACGGACCAGTCCAACTGCTCATCTACCTAGTTGTGTGTCTAGAGGCAGGTCGCAGACAGGCAGGTGGACACGTCCACCTTCAGTTGCTCTAGTTTCTTTACATCATTCATAGATTTCATCTATACATCATATATGCATTATATACTTTTTAGTATATAACATTTGATATATGAGGCATTCAGGGGACGTGATGGCAGAGAAGCTGCCTGATCTAGTCCGCGGATGGCGTGTCTGGCTCGTAGTCACTACACCAGCAACATGTCCAACCGGTGTGGAGCTCCCTTGTACCAGAACACTCCAAAATCTCAAGTGCATTTTGTGCACCCTCTGACTGCAAGTCCGCCGACGTGATGGCAGAGAAGCTGCCTGACACAGTCCGGGCTGAAATGCAGTGCTCAGAAGGACCACTCCTACCACTTGTCCAACCGGCGTGCATGCGAAGCGCGTGGGGGGCCGGTGGTCCCCGTGAGGGGGCGTCCGGCAGGGGGAGGGGAGTCCGCAGGGCTCCTGACGAGAGGCGGCCCCCCCGGGCTACTACCCAATGAGATGTACTGTTGAAGACCTTTCATTTGATACCCCACATGATTTTTTGTATTATGGGGCCCCACATTGCCCCGATTTGCGCCCGACATGACCCACGGCGCCCCCCGCGGACCACCGTCCAATGAGATGTACTCCTCAAGACCTTTCATGTGATACCCCAAATGGTTTTTTTGGTACATTCAAAAATTAAACAGCCCTCCGCGCCCCCTTTCCTCTTAATCAAAAAGGCCCCAAATTGATACCAAGCCATTGATGGCATGAGCTCAACTTCCAAATTTGAGCTCAATCGGTCAAGCCGTTTAAGAGTTATGGCCAGGTGAGGAGATATATATATATACAGTTGCTCACAAAAGTATCCGGCCACCCTACTTGGTTCAAAATATTTAATGTTTTTCAGTTCATTTTCAATTAAGTATTTTTTTTAATATTGGCTATAAAAAGCCTTTACTAATGCACTTTATAATACTAGAAAAACGTATTAGAAAAATGAATTAATTATCAGAAAAACTTACATAGCTGTCCGAACTCATAAAACAATTGACACTAAAGTCGGCCACTAAGTGTGTATGCATACGGGGGACTTCCCCAAAGTAAGTTTAGTTACCAAATAGTTTCCAAATAGTGCGTCATTCGAGAAAAATTGCATTTCCAAATTATGTACTTAATTGTTTGGTTGTCGATTTTTTCTGAAGTATATTTAATTTTGATATTTCTATGATTGGATTATAAATTACAAGACTAAATAATGTTAAAAAATAATAATTATTTGTTTTCTGATATTTAGAACTTAACGTCTAAGATTACTTCTACTGAATAAAAGAAGTGGCCGGATACTTTTGTGAGCAACTGTATATATATATATATATATATATACTGGAAGTGTGAATTCATAAAAGGGAAAGTAAATTACATCTAAATATTTGACAATTTTAATATGATATTTGGCATTGTTAACAATTTGGTCATATGCTGGCAGTGGGAAATATGCTAACAGTTAAATGATAATCTGTGGAAAATTTGTTTATGCCAGAATAATAAAATATTGTTTATATTGAACTATAATATATTTCCAAAATTTTATCATTCAAGCATAATAATGACAACCTCTCAAGAAATATGATAATTTAGCAATTATTATGATGAAATTTTTCGGTGTTGTTCATAAAAATACAAAAATACGTAAATATTTTTCAATTATATTTACAAATTTTAATGAAACTAACTATAAAAGTAATAAAAAAAAAAGCATAAATTAGCTATGAAAATATAACCCAATCATTAAAAACCATTTAACTAACAAAAAATTATATGCAAAATAACAAAATCGTTAATTACAAAAACATATTACCATAATGTAAATGCTAAAATTTCATAATTATTACTCGTATTTTTCATTCCAATTTTGGTAACAGTATAACCTAAACATAATTTCCCTTAGTTAGAGATATGGTAGGTGTTTACGATTTCTATTCAAATTCTAACAAAATAAATTACATTCTAATTTGAAACAATCAATAAAATTTCAAAATACTATTATTATAATAATAACAACATTCAATTTTTAGAGAAGATTTATTACCATTCAGAAATAATCTAATAATTATTATATTATTTTATGGGATTTGTATTGAAGACAATCATTTGAATTATAATCTATAAATCATATAAAATTTATTTAATATATTATAGAATTTTGTATTAAAATAATAATAATCAAATGATTTCATTATGTAATAGAATAAATAAATAAATTTCATTGTTAATTAATTATTTTAGATTAAAATATGACAAATATTAGTTATTCTAACCAAAAAATTATTTAAAATTATTTTGTTATAAAATTTAGTTGCTCTAAAAGTACCACAAAAGTTTTAGTGACATTAATGATATCGTAATAAATATATTTTTATAACGATTATTAAATGTATTGACATGCACAAATATAAATTTTAGTACCATGTCATTGTTAATCAATAAAAATATAGAAACACAATGAGGTACATTCATACGTAAACTATATAAATTAATTTTCCATCCAATTCCTTTATTTAAGTAATTGCAGCATTTTCCATTAAATTATAATATAAATTTTACTATATTTATTCCAAACGTCAAATGAAGTCAATCAACAAAGTAGTTAAAATCTAAAAGTTAGAGAAATATTTTGACTATATTTTGTAATAATTTAAATGCAGTTTCGTATATTCAACTTTTTACAAAAAAATCTCTGTAAAACGTCACCCAATCATTCTATTTTCAACTTAAATTTTATATATCATTGAACATAATTCAATTAAAAAACAAAATACATTTTAGAAAAACTAATTTTCTAAAGAGGCCATATAAATACTGACAATTTTTTTTCTAAAACAATTTTCCGATTTTAGTATTTAAAAAGAATTGAAACAATTTTTCTATTTGTTATTACCGCACATAACAAAAAAAAATGGATGATGGTAAAATCAATAAATTCAAATTAATTATAAGATATAAATTATTAAATAATTTTAAATTTTTCCAAAAAGAAAATGTTATGATGAAAAATGATCCAAAGAAATGTGGTGGATATAAATATGAAGATGGTACACGTTACATTGGTGATTGGAATCAAAAAGGTCAAAAACATGGTTTAGGTCATTTGGTATAAAATTTAAATTGATCAAAGTTAGTGAAAAAATTGTATTTGTTATAAAATTGTTTATAAATTTTGTATAGATATTAACTGATGATACAAGATATGATGGTGCTTTTACAGGTGGTATGTGTAATGGACTTGGTTGTATGTGGTTTCCAGATGGAGCAAAGTACATATAATAATTATTGTAATAATTTTTCTATAATTAAACTTATAATATTTAACAAAAAAAGATATGAAGGTGAATTTATGCAAGGATGGTTTCATGGTCATGGTATATTTTGGCGTGCTGATGGTATGAAATATGAAGGTGAATTTCGTGGTGGTAGAATATGGGGATTAGGACTTGTAACATATGCAGATATGTCACATGGATTTCCACGAAATGAAGGTAGAATTTCATTATATTATATGTGTATATTTGAATAAAAATTTTAAATTTATATAAAAATGTAAAATTGATTATTTTTTTATAGGTTATTTCCAAGATTGTCGATTAATACGGAAAAGACGTTGCCCAGATATTGTACAAAAAGCTCAGAAAATTGCATTAATGGCTCGTGCTCAATGTGAGCATCCATATTAGTTAAATTTGATTAATTTAAAATATTATAAAAATAAACTAAAATTTAAAATCGTAATAGTATAATATTATTTGAATATTTATCCACTTGATATAAAAATTACACCATATCTGATTTGAAACACTTCTAAATTTGAATCGAACAATTAAATTATCCTATACTATTTTTTCTAAGACGATGAGAATTAATTTGTATAACCACAGCTAATTGGTTATATAACAGTTTATAAAATATAGTATCTGTGTTGTTGTAACCCATAAATCGCACTACAAAATATCTTACTCAATTTTAGCACTTATTTAAAAACTGTTTTAAAATTTACACTCCAAAAAAACTTTCGTACACCGTATATACTTTTGAAACTCGTCCTTCAGAGTTTATTTCTTTAAGTAAAAAGAACTTAAATAAATTTTAATTTACATTTTGGTAAGAATTTCTTTGGAAAATAATTAAAAAAAAAATAATTGTTAAATTTTATTACCTAAGAAAAAATCTGTTCATTTCGATAATAACATTTTCAAAAATGTGTAGAAAATAATTTCACTAAAATTACAAGTATGTATACACGTTAAATTTGTAATTAACTTTAAAATTTTATTTTAATTGTTAGAACTGAATAATTTTAATATTATAATTAAAAATAATGGTAAATGATAATATAATTTTCAAAATTTTCAATGAGTCCTTTTAATTCTAATTATTAAGAAGTCATTAGCTTTATATAAAATTGATACAGGACAAAGAGTATAAAATGAGAATTTTCAAACTGATTTTCGTGTTTGTGAATAAAAACTAATAGGTGCTTACCACGAATTTGATACATTAATTGACATTTGTTTGAAAAAAAAAATAGTATTTTGGAGTCTTGGTTCTTCCTGAACTTGAAACTCCTTGTCTTTGTATCCATTAGAAACAAATTTCAATAATATGAAATACTCTGAAACGTCTCAATAATAATTGCACAAGATTTAGAAAAATCAAATAGTTTTTGTTATCAAGAACACTTATTTCTTTTCTAATCAAAATTTTATTATAACAATATTAAATATTAAATTATTTATTGTCAAGTATAAGAAGTAACAATATTTTTACCTTTCAAAATTTTTATTCTAAGTTTATGGGAAAATATTAAACTAAATAAATTTTGTTATGTTTTACAGAGAAAATTGTAATGTCAGTAATGCATTTATTTCCTTATCCTGATTTTATTATTATTATTTTGTATATCCTTAAAATATTGTAAGAATTTTCCTTTTTCAAATATTTTTCATTATTAAGTAAAATTTTACTGATTTTTTTTTATTTCACGGTTGAGTTACACAAGCATGAAATAAAAATTGTACGAAAGAAACTAAACAAGAGAAATTTCTTGGAAATCTTAGTTTGGTGAGTTTCAGTTGTTGAACTTTATATTTATATTATATTCATAATAGAAAAATATAAATTTTTACTTACATTTATTTTTTTTAGAAATATTTATTTTTGATATGGAAACTTTTGGTTTATTAAATTTTTATTATTGTGAATAACTATTCAAAAAAAATCCTTATAACAAAATCCTTATATCATTTGAAATGAAAATTTTTATTGTACTTTTACTAATATTTATGTAAATATTACTAGTTTTATTGAATATTTTTTTTTTAATTTAATTTCATTTGATAAAATAAATATTGCTATAGCATAATTTTATTGGAATTGTGGCATATAAACTAAATTTCTGTACATTTAAGTACATTTTCAGGTGGAATTAAATTTGTAATAATTATTAAAGATCAAATTGTTGTTCAATTTAATTACAAATATGAATCAGATGATGGTTTATTATGCTTTAGATTAGTAATAGAATTGTCATTAAATTCTTAAAACTACTACGTCTATTAGTTAACATATTGTGGATTTGTTTGAGATAGTAAAGATTGTTAATGATGAACATGAAAATTATGTTCATTTGTTTGAGATAGTAAAGATTGTTAATAATGAACATGAAAATTGAAGTAAAGGACCTGGAATATTATGTAGCGACAATCACAAAGTATGTGTTGGACGTCAATCATAGATAAAGTTAAACAGTTTTAAACAAAATATATTTAAAAGAAACATAAATTAAATTTAATATAAATATATAATCCTGAAACGTGACATTTTTCTAGCTTGGTGTTATTTATTTTTGATTTTTTTTACTCAAATTGCTATATTTTTATTTATTTAATTTTTATTATAGAAATTTATGACTAGTTTTTATGTTATGTGATTGTGTAGATTAATTTTATATACAAAATTTATTATTAAATACTAAAACATGTTGATCCAAATGAAGTAATAATTTAAACCTTTACGGATTTAAATCTCTTTGTCTAATTAGAGCTGGGGTTTCTCTTATTCAATATTAATTTATATCAAATCTACTTTTGACTTAAAAATTATGATCCAACCAATTTGAAACTTTTCAAAGAAGCTCAGGATAACACAAACTCCTAATATAAATTATTTAAGGATAATTTCCACTTTTTTTTTCTTATTAAAAATGAAAAATTCTAATTCGGTTGAATAAATTTAATACTGAAAACTTTATTTTAAAAAAAAAAACTGATTTAAAAATCGATTTATATTAAAACTTATTAAAAAGTCTAGTAACAAAAAAAATATTGATTTCTTTTTCTGAAAAAAAATAATCTTCGAATAAAAAATGAGTCCTTGAACCTGTCATTTTAAGCTGTCGCTATAAGTTTTATAATTTTTCTTTGATTTTCACACTGGTGTAACCATGATAAAATTTTCTAGAAATAATATGTAAATATAAAATATTCTTATTATATTTATATTCGAGAAAATTTTATGTGTCTGTAATATTATTTTGTTAAGATCTAAATTATTAAACCCAAATAGGTGAATAAGAAGAATCTGTAACATATGTGGGAATAATGATTTCGTTGTGGGACTAGCAGGGCAGTACTATTCATAAAACAAGTAGAAATATGTGGACAAATTTATGCAATATGTAGTCACTGATATGAAATAGTCACTTATTAGTAGACGAGGAGCTATATATTGTATCCTATTTCGCTCTCATCCTAAATAAGTACACAAAACTTTTCAAATACATTAAACGTGAGGTACCACAACCAAAACTATGAAAATTTCAGAATTTTTTTTAGTAAAAATTCAATAGAAACGCAAAAACTTTTTAAAAAAATAAATTTATTTTCTATTTAACAAAATTTCTTTATATAAATATTTTCAATATTATATGTAAATATTATTTTTTTACTTATACATACATATATATATTATATTAGTAAAAAGGATCAAAATTATATTGAATTTCACTACACATATAATACTTAAACAAACACATAATGTCATTCACAAAGCAACCATATAAATGTATCAGCTTTTCAAGATAAAAAAAAATAACAAACAATGATGATCATATTTTTCAACATGTTTGAATGTTTTACATTTTTATTTATATATTTTTAGAAATGCTTTTTTTTATGCTCAACAATCCATGAGAAACACAAGGACACAAGGTTACAGACTTTCATATTAGTTTTATTTTTTTTAACATTTTTTTTTTTTTTTGTATTTTTGATATTATATTGATGATGATGATGATACGTTTATTGTGTCAAATGCAAATACGAATATTTATAGTACCGACATATTATAGATAGAGAGTGAATGTATCTAATACTGAATATGATTATTTATTTTTATAAAAGAAAAATGTGATTGATTAGAAAAATGTCACATCTAACGAAAAGAGATAAACATTAATGGACATTTAAAATTTAATATGTTCTTAATATATTAGAATTGATATTATAGGAAATTAATGTTTAAAAATGCATTTTTTTAATAAAGACCATTAATTTAAGTTCATGAAAAGGACCAAAGTCTGGAACAGATAAACATATCACAATTTAATTAACGTTTAGAAAGAATCATGTATAACATAATATTGACTATTTTATAATGAAAATATTTAAGGAAACTAGTGAATTGATTTTTCTACTGCAATAAGTATAAATTATAGTGAATTTTTTTTAATTATGTCGGAAATTTAAATGTTTTTCTACAAAATCTTTAAATATTTCAACAACAATTTTATATTTTTAACATTAGTAATAATTTAGTTATCAAATATATATTCTAGTCATCCTTTGTGTACATAAGCTCATTGCTCTCTGTACTACAGTTAATTTACTTTAAAAATTTAAAATATTAAAAGAAAATAAATTTCAAAATAATATAAAACTAAAATTTATTGTTTACCACGAAATTTTAAACTTTGTTTACCATAAAATGTGTACGATAAACTTGCATAAAATTACATAAATAAAAGATACTAAAATTTAACTACTATAAATCTACTAAATCCCAAAAATTCATCTACTTTTCTGCTTAATCCTTTCTGGTATTCTATGAATTGTTTTTTTTTATAAAAATCAAAAATTATGACTTCTTCTTCTGTCCAGATTAAATATAGTATTTAAAATCGCATATAGTAGTAATTTTTATTTACATTTTTGTTATACAGAAAGATTAGATTTTAAATAAAAATAAAGGATCATAAAAAAAGGACACATAGAAATTTTATACAATGCATTATTACACTATAATGCTAATTTTTCTAGAAAATTATAAGCTCGATTTTTTTTTAGTAAAAATTATAGCGTTCCATTTTAAGTATACTGATATCAAATAGATGAAAAAGATAATAATATTTTCACTATTTACGAGTATAATTCGAATTTCTTAATCTTAGAAGTTTTTCCGGCAAAATAATGATAAAATAACATTCATTAGTATCTTAATTATCATAAAAGACTCACAATATTCGGCAACAAACTTTCGAGTATAAATGATTATTTTAAAATTAGAACAGGAAAAGGATTAACCTTATTTCTTTTTTTTAACATTTATAATGTTAAATAATCCTAATATAAAATACCATAAAAATATTTATTTTATGTATATGAACGAAAATAAAACGTATACGTTATCCTTTTTATATATATAAGATTTTTGGTTTCCCTATATTTATATATTTTTGGTCCATTATTTTGCCAAGGCACTTTTTACCTTTAAATTTAATTTTTCAGTTTCTCTTCTTCCTTGGTTAATATGTTTCTAAAGTTTCATACGTAACTTTTGATTGTATATTTATTTTTATTATTTTAAGGATAATATGAAAAGAAAAAAAAATGCTTTCTAGTAAAAGATCATTTATTATTCTTGTCACCTTTATTTGATTTTAATGAGTTTTTTTCCGGATATTTTTTGTACTTTACTTAATATAAAATTTATTGTAGTTTTTCAGTTTCTGGTGTAATGGAAAATTTTTAAAATATTACTTTTTAAAAAATTTGTAGTAAACAACATAGTGGTATATATGTATGTATATATTTTTTTGATAAGCTAAAAAAATTAATGTTATTTGTAGCAAATTTTTTATTGTAAAAATTTACTGAATATTTTTTCATTAAATTTTCTTAATTAATAACTCTTTAAATGTGTATTCGTAATGTGTAAACTTTATTATTTTAAAATAATGTCTTTTTCTATGCCAAAAATATCAATTTTTTTAATTTATATGACAAATTTTGTAATAGAAAATTATTAGAAATTATTATTAAATTAAATTTCATTTAATTCTATTTTAATAATAATATAATTATCCATTGATTAAATTGTATTTAATATAGAGAATGATTATAATTAGATGATAATTCTATTCATGACTAAAAGACAAATATTGATTCATGTTCACAATTCATTATTCAAAACACACAGATAATAAATGAGTTTAAATATTTAAATTAAATTAATTTCAATAAAATATAAATATTAAACTGATAATTTAATTAATTTTATTGAACACTCTATCTACCATTTGTGCTGAAATAGAATTTTCTATAAATAAAATTTAAAAAAAATTTATATAAGTATAAGGATATTCGATCAAATTTAAATTATTATATGTATATATAAATAAAGGATTTTCTAGAAAAAATTATTTTAAGAATTAAAGCAAATACTTTATAAGCAATATTAAAAATATTAGTACCACGTTTTTAATTAAAATGATAATGTTTCAATAATTTCAAATCAATTTTTAAGTATACATACAAAGAATATTTAAATGAAACAAGTTCAAATATAAAGTTTGTTATAAACTACTATAGCTACTATATAAAAACATTAAACATAAAAGCTTAACTTAAATGAATTATTTGATTTAAACATAAAACATAAATTTAGTATACCACATTACAACATATTATTTATATTCCGATTTTTATACATTATTTATATTTTATTATTTAGCTTCCGAAGCTTTTGCAATATACTTAATGTCTAAGGTCAGAAATTATAAATGAATTTGTAGCAACAACAAGACAAACGAATTAAGTTTAAGGATAACTACTTTTTAGGATAACAACTCATTTTAGGATAACAATTTTATTTTTCGTCCTTTTTTATTTCGAATTTTCGAAATCTAGAAAAATCTCATCTCTAATGATTAAAGGAGTACCTATAGAGAAATATTCTCACTCTTTTGGTTGAAAGCTAAAAAATGATTTAACCTAAATATCCTTAGCACCACGTGTTGACATATCTTTTTTTTTGTTTATTTACAAAACAAACCCCTTAACGACGTTATACAAACTGAAATGAGCGCTTGCTCAATTTGCACCTAATTCCTTTCTCCATTTTAGGTATAAAAAAAGCTTCATTTTTTTTCAAAAAAATTTACTAAACAACCAAAAAAAATCGAATTCAAATCAACAAAATTACAAAAAAAAAAAAAAAATTCATCAAAAATCCTAGTAGGATAAATTAAATTAATTGAAATAAAATAATTTAATTAATTAATTTTGTGTGTGTAAGAATTTTTGCATAATTTAAAAAAAAGGAAGTAAAATTGAAAAAAAAAAATGGCAAACCGAGGAAATAGTAAATTTCAAAATGAATTATGTGGCAGTTGTCCAACACGTAATGTACAATTAAAAAAGGTTGAATCTGGTGAAGATTCAGATTCAACTGAAGTATTATCAGATACAGATGATGAAGATCGTTGGAAAGATGCATCACGTGTTGCTGAATTACCAACAGATTATTGGAATATACAAAAATTAATAAAATATATTAAAGCTGGTAATCAAACAGCAACAATTGTAGCATTATGTGTATTAAAGGATTATGATTTAACAACACAAATTAATCAATTGGCTATACAAGATATTGGTGGTCTTGAAGTACTTGTAAATTTACTTGAATGTAATGATCAAAAATGTCGTCTTGGTTCATTAGCAATAATGGCTGATGTATCATTAAATATTGATATTCGTCGGACAATTGTTGATTTAGGTGGTGTACCATTAATAATTGAAATATTAAATAATTCAGCAATGGATTTAAAAACAATGGCAGCTGAAACATTAGCAAATGTTGCTAAAGTTAGATTAGCTAGAAAATTTGTTAGAAAATGTGGTGGTATACCAAAATTAGTTGATTTATTGGATGTGAAATTACCGTAAGAATATATTTTTGAAATTTAATTACAATAATAATGAGAAAAAATTATATAATTTATTTTAAAGCATTTTACAAACACCAAAAGAACAATTAGGTATTGAAGATATTGAACGTTTACATATGGCTAGAGCTGGTGCTAAAGCATTATGGTCATTAGCTGATTCAAAACATAATCGTGAACAAATGAAAAAATATGGTATTGTACCATTAATGGCTAGATTATTAAAATCAATTCATATTGATGTTGTAATACCAATAATGGGTACAATTGAAAAATGCTCATCACAAGTAATGAAACAAATTTAATATTTTCGAAAAAATTTAATTACATAAATATACCAAATTTTCCAGGCTAACTATCAATTAGCAATAACAACTGAAGGTATGATTGCTGATATTGTTAGTCATTTGACATCACCAAATGTCGACTTAAAATTGGTTTGTAGTTCTGGTATATTTAAATGTGCTTGGGATGATGAAGCTACTAGAGTTTTAGTACGTGAAGCTGGTGGACTTGATCCATTAGTTTTAATTGCAAAAGATAAAACTATTCGTGAAAATAAACCATTATTAGCAGCAGCAACCGGTGCTATTTGGAAATGTGCAGCAACTAAAGAGAATGTTGAAGTTTTAGATGGAGTTTGTTATTAAAAATCATAAATTTAATATTTAAATTAAAATATTTTTTTAAAATTAATGTTAATTTATTTTATTTATAGATGCGTACAGTTGTTGTATTGGTTCAATTACTTACAGATGAAAATGATGATGTATTGACAAATGTTGTTGGTGCAATATCAGAATGTGTTAAATATCAAAATAATCGTGATTTATTACGTAATTCAAATGGTTTACCATTTCTTGTAAATTTATTAAATTTATCACATCCACCATTATTGGAAAATTTATCAAGAGCATTAAAGGAATGTGCTGAGGATATATCAAGTATGAGAATACTTGAAGAATTGGATGCTGTACGTTTAATATGGTCATTATTAAAAAATCCAAATCCAAGAGTACAAGCATATGCTGCATATGCAATATGTCCATGTGTTGAAAATGCATTGGTAAATGTTATATAAATTCAAATTAAAAAATTATATTAATTTCGTTATAATATTGAAAAGGATTCAGCTGAATTGGTCCGGAGTTTAGTTGGTGCAATGGAATTAGTTGTTGGTTTATTAAAAGCACAAGATTTATTAGTATTATCAGCTGTTTGTGCTGCAATTGCAACAATTGCTAAAGATGAAACAAATTTAGCAATATTAACAGATTTAAAAGTTATATATAAACTTGCTGATTTAGTTTATACAACTGATGATTCATTACGTGAAAATTTAGCAGCTGCTATTGCTAGCTGTGCAACATTTGGTAATAATACACAAGAACTTGGACGTTTGAGAACTGTAACACCAATTGTTGGTTTTATGGTTAGTGATAATCCAAATGTTCATCGTACAACTGCAATGGCATTAGAAAAATTATCTGAAGATCCACAAAATTGTATTACAATGCATCAAGTAAAATTTGAAATTAATTTCGTCTAGACAATTTTGTTTTAATTTAATTTTGTATTTAATAGGCTGGTGTTGTTCAATTTCTATTGGAAGTTGTTGGTTCAACTGATAAAGTATTACAATTAGCTGCAGCTGGTTGTTTAAGAAATATTCGTGTATTGGCATTACGTGCTGAAGAATATTTAATGAAAGTCGATGATATGAATTTAAAAAGAGACAATTTATTAAAATCTTAAAATGCACATTATTTATACATTATATATTTCTTAATACAATTTAAATAAAATTTTGGTAACATTCACTTGGTACTTAAATAAGATTTGTTTAAAAAAATTAATTTATTTTCACCAATTATAATTACAATAATCTTAGCGCCATCTTGTTCTGAGTTTTAAATAGAAAAGCTCTAAAATTGAAGCTTATGTGAAAATGTCATGGAAAACTTTATTTAATATAAATATTTGAACTTTAGTTGAGACTCAAATATTATGTTTACTATAAAATAAGCTTTCATAAAAATGGATTTCCTATTTCCTATTAGATGCAAAGAATCGAAGTTATTAAATGATTTCCCTGGTTTGTTCGTAGAGGAAATTAAGTTCCAATTTATGGTATACACATAATAATTATACTATACTAATATATTATATGCAACTTTCGAAATTAAAGCATTATGTCTATAAAAGTATTTAGTTTTGATCTTTTTGCTTATAACTTGGTACATAATTTCGTGTATAGCTGAAAAATATACATTTTTTATAGTTTAATTTTAATACTAAGGTCCTAAAACACACAATCTGGAAAGGTAAGTAAAGTAAAAATAACCTTAAGACGATTACAATTAGTTTATCTTGACACTTAGTAAAATGAATATATTTAGATAAAATTAATTTCATGTTAAATTTACTATAGTCTTTTTTCGTGTTCTGTCTGATGGTCTGTCTATTCAAGGAGAATGAGAATATTGAAGATACAGTAAAGTAATGATTTCTTTGGTTGGTTAATAAAATTCGTCTTTTTCCAATTCTAAATTGTATTTTCAAAATAGGTTTAATTTGATTTTAAATATGAAATCAAATTTCGACAAATAAAAATTTAACTAAGACAAAAATGAATTTATTGAAGAATTATGAATTCCACCCTAAAATATCCAAATAATCACAACAAAAGCTAAATATTAGCTTTTTATTGTTTACAACAATTTGATAAATTTCTAATAAAATGTAGAATTTAATCAAATTTTACCTAAATTTTTTTCGATGATTTATTAATTATACCAACAAATTCTTATTTACCAAGAAAAAATATTGCATTGTAAATAAATTTTACATAAAAATATAAATATTATTAGTTAATATTATCTTAGATTATTCAATTGTGGTTTTTCATATTTTGTCTGTATATCATGTACATTAATCTGTATAAAAACTCTATATAAAAATGCCTTGTTACTTAAATGCACAATTCTTGTAATGGAAAGTTTTATGATTTTTATGTACATTACAAAATCCCTACACAGAATATAAAATAACATAACAAATATGATATATTACCAATTTGAAAATCAATAATTTTAGAAGTTCTACAAAAAAAAATTATTATCTATAATTTATTGATGTAATCTATAAATATAGGTAAAGAAACTATATATTCAACTGTATGAATTCTCCAGGCGTTAAATATTACAGCCAGTAATTAAATATTTTACTATATATTTAAAAATAATATACTCTATAAGCAATTAAGAGAACTTTTTTACTGAAATATCATATTCTCATTTATTATTAATTAAAATGAATTTTCAATTTTCAATAAAAAAAATATGTAATATTGATTTTTGTAAATTGATTCATTTTTAAAACGAGGTGACCACAAAAAATGCTACCTAATAGCCTTGAATTGTTTAGGTAAAAAAAAAATTGAAGCGAATCTTTTAATATATTATTTTATTTTCGTTATTATAGATTTTTAATTTATTATTTCGATATAATTGGTAATTATGTATATGAAATTTGAAACTAATAATAAAATTTATATAAATTTTAATGTCATGTAAATGACTAAACTACGTACATATAAAATCATAATCAAACCATGAACCTATGTGGTTTTTTTAATTTTAAAACTGTCATTTATTATTATATTTTAATTTCAGTATTTTTACTAATAAAAAAATTATGATTTTTGCAAAATAAATAATTTCTAACTTTAATGAATGACGATTTTCTAAAAAATTGTTCACTTATAATATTATAGTCAAATTTGTAAGTTAAAATATAATTCAACTCCGTAAGCTATATACCAAAAAATTTAGGTGATTTAAGATAAATTATGGATCTAATTATGGATTTTTAATTATCAATCTTGAATCTTGCCCTTTTATTGTAAAATAATGAAAAATAAGCATTCTATTATAGATTTATAAATTAATATATTAATAAATTTTACCAGAAATTTGGTTCTGTTGTACACTAAATTCGATCTTTAATCTTTATGGTCTCTATATCTATGATCATAACAAAAAAAATTTGTCTATAATCAATGTAAATTTGGTCTATAATTAATAATGTATATAATCAATGTAACAAATGTATAAATAGAATAGTCTTACATACTTACAATTAAGTTAATTCCCACTTCAGTATATTTTCTGAACTAAAATAATATTTCTAATATTATACATTTATTTCTGTCCTAGCAATTGGATAAGTCTACTAAATTTATATATAAAAAAATCCGATTATACTTATTTCTCCTAAAAGCTATCAACGAATAATAATTTATTTTTTTTGCATCATTTATTAAATCCTCTTAGTTAGATTAAAAGAAAATTAAATTAAAAATCATTTGGTTCATTTGATTTTTCAATGGAAAATACATTTAATATATGTATATGTAAATATAAATATTATTTATAATTTTTTAATACAATAATATATATAAATTTAATTCTTAAAAATAAATTTTAATTATATAAATTTTCTGGATTTCCAAAGTTAAATTTGTATACAAAAAAAAATATGTATATGTATGTTAATTCAAAAATATTTCGATTTTGGGGTTTTTGATAAAAAAACGTTTAAATTATTTCTATATTTTTTTTTGTATATACCATAAATTTAACATTTATTAATATTTAATATATTTTCTTTTTCAATTTAAATTCTTTTTTTTTTATCTTTTCAATATATTTAAGCGATTAATTTTCCCATATTTTTTATACATATATATTAAAAAGTTTTTATTAAAATTTTATTTTCACATTTAATTAATTACACGAATTTGAGTAAATATATAAATGTACTACACACACATATATTTAATATATAGATAATATTTAATATATAAATTTTTGACTTAATATTTTTTTAATTAATTTATTTAAAAAATCTTTTTACAAATTTTTATGTATTTGTAATACAAAATGGAAAAAAGAGTTTACATTAATATGTATATGTATATATATGTTAAAACCTGTAATATATAAATCGTTTTCACCTATCTATTTACTTGCATATAACCTTAAAAAATTACTTTTTCATTAATACCAATTTGAAATTTTTATATTTTGTTAAATTTAATTATACAATTTTTTTGAAAAATTTATCAAAATCTTTGGAAAAAAAATTAAAACAAAATATAATTATTTGATTTGGAAGCTCATTTAAACATATTTCAGTTTTCTTTTTTTGTTGACAATTAGCAAAAAATTTCAATACCTTAAGATTCGATGATAAAAATATTAGGAATAATAAAAAGTGACTTAAATTTTTAATATTGGAATTTATACTAATTTTTTTTTTAAATTTTGATAATAATATTGACAATTTAGTAGAAATATTTAGTTTTATAATAGTTACATACAAAAATTATGATACTGATCCTGGTATACTCATTAATTTTCAAATTAAGTATATGACAAATTTAATATTTTTTCATATGTTTGCCTAAAATGCCTAAAATTAGGCCAAAAATGGCAAATTTAATAAGTTCTTCAAATTTTTTTTAACACTTTTTTTGTTGATACGTCAAGTCAAATTTAGTTTTCTAATAAATGCATCTTATTACTACATTTTAGTTTATAATCAAATTTTCACCACAAATATTTAATTTTTTTATAACAAAATTTTGGCCGATTTTTATAACTTAATTCAAAAACAAATTCGTACTTTAAAAATAAAAAAATTAATCGTATTCATATCACAATTTTGTCTATCTAACCGAAAAAAAAAGAATCGTAATAACAAAATTAAAGAAAATTTAAAACAAATTAAACTAAAAACTTCTCATCAGTCAATAACTAGCATTACTGCCACGGGTTGAAATGCTCATCCTACGTTCAACACGATTTGAATGAACAACACAACCAGGTGGTGGATATCTCCATCTTCGTGGCCGTGATAATAATGTACCGTCTGTCGATGCTCGACTACGAAATGGTGGATCTAATTCACTTTTTGAACTACACGAACTACTTGATCCCATTTCGTCATTCATTGAATCTGATTTATCCTGTTCTTCATTACAAGGACCTATTTCAATATTAGAAAAGTAAATTTATATAAATTAATTTATATACAAAATATTATTTTGTTGAAATTTATAATATTTATATTATACCAATAATTAAAAATGATCTTCTTGTTTCAACATGATTTAATGATTTTGGTTCATAAAATAAGCCATTCGTTGAATCTGGACTAGTAACTAAATCAGTACCATTTTGTACATCACTAGTGGAACGTTTTAATTTTGGGAATTTATTAAAAACACGCCAGAAACGACAAACATCTCTAAATACACCTTGAACCTATAAATTATTATAGAAAGAAATTCAAATAGTAATTAAATTAATTTTAATTTATTATTTGTTACCGCTTCAATATCTTCCCGAACTGAAAGCTCATGAAAACAAGCACATGATATTTCTCTACCACGTCTTTGACCATCCTCACAAGTAACCATTCTATCACGTGCTTGATCAGTTTTATTACCAACTAAAATTACTGGAACATCTGACATTCCATCCTTTTAATAAAATAAAAACAATATTTATAATTAATTTTATAATTATTAATTAATATTTTGTAGACAAGTGTAAAATGAAATGTATCGTAAACATTTCCTAGTATTTTATACCAAATTGTAAACCATATTTCTAAATTTATTAAGGACAACTCTTAATTATGCTCATAAAATCTTTATAAAATTTAATTTATTATTAAATCTTTATCTATACTTCAATTCTATAAATTAGATTGTGTTAACATAAATAAATAATAAATGTTGACATTATTTCAATGTATATCACAATTTCAAGATTTAAATCTTTGTATAATAAAATGAAAAGTAAAACATTTATCTAGAAATCTTAAAAGTTTGTTTTGAATAAAATAATTGAGTAAATTTTCAATAGAATTATTATTCTACTTATGTAACATATTGTCTCATAAATATAAAATTTTCTTCTTAACAACATAGAAAAAAAAGGTTTCTTTTAATAAAAAATGATAATGATACCAAAGAAAAGTCTATTATATTTCTTAGATCAAGAAGCAAAAAAAATTTTTGAAGGACTATGAAATTTAAGCCCTTTTTGTTGTTAAAAATCTGTTACATAAATCAAATTCCTCTCTTAAAAAATTCTGTTTTATTAGAGAATCAAAAAACGAAATCAAATTTGCATGGATTTGACATATTTGGTAGAATTTAGCTAACTTAGTTCTTAGTTAGACCATGAAAACTATGTTAAGTTTTTTTTTGTAATACATATTTAATGAGCTAAACAAAATTCTATAACTAAAACTAGATAGTCTAATTCTAATCGAATGACGTAATTATTGAAATTTGTAAATAGTAATTTGTCTATTTCGAAAACTACTATATATGAAATTTATTCTTATACCAGATGTGTTGGACTATATTAATCAATCAATAAATTGTCTAATCGAATAACTTTTAATTATTGTTCATATTATATGTATATGTATTGTTTTAATTGGAGATTGTCTGCTGTTAATTAAAGAAAACATGAAAAATACTATTAATTTTTTCTTGTATATTTGAAAATGTAACAGATTTTAATTATTCTTAGAAGAAAATTTTCCATTATAGTAAAAATTTAATTAATGGAGACGATGTTGGATGAGTAACAAGAAAATATTTTCTGCAAAATTTTGATTTTGTTATTTTGGTAAAACATAAACATAAAATCTAGGTGATGGCCTTGAAAACTTTTTACTAATTGTAAACAATTATATAAGCTATGTCTTGAATATTTAATGAGTATTCGTAAACTGACATTTTAGAAATGATTTCCATAATTTGTATTAATGGTGTATGAGATTAAATGAATTATTAAGTATTTTAAGAATTCTATGCATATTTATGTTGGTAGAAAACTTAACACACTCAGAACGCCTTCAATTTTACAAGGATATGCGTTGTATATGTTCTAAGTTATTTAAAAACATCTGAGAACGATTTAGATTCAATTAATTTGATTAACGATCTAATAAGTGCGTCAACTTTGTTCAGGTTATCGTACTATGATAGAAAACTGTCAGAGAACTCATTTCTGATAAAATTCAAATAATATAAACCAGTTTTACACATATCCGATCAACTGAGTCTCACTCTACAACAGTAAGTAATATAATTAATATAATACATATAAGCTACTATACTTTGGTAAAATAATTGTTGACTAAACAGTGAAAATAATGATTAAATTAATGAAAAATTCTTTATCATCATTAACATTACATTAAATTTATTTAATATATTTATTACGAATCACACTTAAATTACAAATGCGTAATAAAATGTCCAAATACATATTAATTGGCAATTTCATACTTTTATGAACATAAAAAAACACCTGAGTTGGATTAAATAGAAAAGTTATATTAAATTAATATAATTATTTAATTCTATATTAATCTTATATTACTTTCCCATTTATATTTATATTTTAACTGGATTTACTATAATTGCGTCTAATTTCAGATTGTGAACAAAAAAAAAAGTATATATTTTTTGATAAAATATTTTCATCTTTGATCTTTTTGTAGAAAATTACAATTTAAATTTAATTAATTTTAATTTATAATAATCAAAAGAAAAATATTCTAAATTAAAAATCAATACTCACTTTACTATTTGATCCCAATTTACGTCTACGTTTATTATAATTGATTAAAAATTTTAATCGATTACATTCATCAAAACTACATTTATCAGTTACTGAATACATTAATATAAAAGCATCTGCCCATCTTATATTTGCTTCCAAACCAACACATTCAGTTTCCTATATTCAAAATTTAACAAAACATCAAAACAAAATTCATCCATTAAATATATAAATATTTTTGAAAAACAGAATTTAATTTAATTTTACTTACATTTGGTTGTCTGGCAGCATCTAATATTTCAAATGATACTACATCATTATCAATAATAGTACTTGTAGTGTAAATATTTTCAAAGAATGGATCATATTCACCAATAAATTTATTTGTTATAAATCGTACAACCAATGCTGTAAAAATAAAGGAAAAATAATTCTTTTGAATTTATTTAAATTTTTGACAAAACATAAAATAGTATATTTATGTAAATAATTTTAGTAATAATTTTGATAGCAGACTAACAATCATAATGTTGGCATCATATACCAGAAATCGTATCTTTCACAATGCTATTAAATATTTTCTATACATCGAATTAAATTCATAATCATCAGAAAGTACAACATATCAATAACGAAATGATCTATCATTGCAGATACAATATCATCTAGGTTTCTAAAATTGATCTACGTAAGTTCTATTTCATTCATTGCGTTATTGACGTAATCTAAATTCGTAAATTCTCTACGTAAATAAAAAATATTCTATAGAAAAATTCCAGCAAATTATGTAATTAATTTTGATTACTCGCAATTACATTATTATAACCAATTATAAGCAAAAATTAATAATTCGCAATAACCTATTATGGAAATTTAATCAATATTTGTAAGGATATCAATGAAATTTTATATGTTTTCATTATCACAAAAATTTATTTATGATAATATATTTTTTTTTAGTAAAAGAAAAAATAATATCATACAAAAGTATAAATAAATATATTTATTAAAATTCTCTTGACCTCATCTCTGATATTATGGTTTTAATAAATATAAACTTTTTACGTTATATATTTACAAAATTCTAGAAAAAAATATTTTACTATTGATAACCTTACAAGAAATTAGAAAAAAAAAATAAGAAAAAGGATTTTTTTTTTAGAATTTTTGTAGCCAACAGATATTTACAAAATATTGATTTACAATGAAAATATTTAATTTCACAAGGACTAAAATACTTTTATGTGAATTTACAAACTATATGTATTTGTAATCAAGGACTGAAGGCAATTTTATTTTGTGTAGTTATTGAAAAAAATAGTAATCCATATCACGATCATTTGGATTTGACTAAAAAAAGAATATCCTTTTTTCCAAGAAATCAATTTTCTATATTTAGCTAAAGAAATTTAAATAAACAAAAAATAATTTGTTAAAAAAAATATCTATGTAATTTTTATTAATAGTTCGGTTAGAATATTCTAACGCTTTTAAAGAATTTTACATTTATGTATTCATCGTTTAATTTCTGGGTGTTTTGGTCGGAAACTGAAATTATATTATTCAAAATAATTTTTTTTCGGTGAAATTATATACTAAAAAATTATTCAGAATTAAATATAATATTTTTTGATTAACAATTTCAATAGTGTTGAAATATTAAGAAAGAAATTGAAAGAAAAAGGTTTATTTAAAATTTCAATATTCTTCAATTTCTTCCAGGATATATTTATGTATAAAGTAATCTGTTTGGTTATAAATATTTATCCTATATATATAATATAATTCAATTTATATCCTTATGGTTGTTTCTCCATTGTATAATACGATAATATAAAATATATATTTACAAATTATAATTTAGTTTTATAAAAAATTTTTTTTATTAAATTATTAGAATTGAGAAAACAATATTATGAACCTTCAATCATCGAATACCTGAATATAATAGAAAGTGAATGTTCAATCAAAAAGTTTGAGAGAATTTTCAATTTAATTTATTTTTCTTTTTATATAAATACGGAAAATCGGAAAATATAGGTCATATTTTTTTGTTAAATTTAATATTATGGTGGAAATAATAATTGTGTGGCTTTAATCAAAAATATTTTATAAATTTATTTTTGATTTTATAATAATATAAATATTTATTTATAATTTGTTTATTGTATTGATTGATTGATTGAATATAATTAACTTTTAAATTAATAGCATTTTTATGATCAAGTTAAATTAATATTTATTGTCAGTTAATTACAGAAAATAAATTAACTTTGAAATGTATGTCAAAAATTTAAAATTGGGGTCATTTGTACAGGATCAAAGTAAATAGTATAAATCGGTTAGTGTTTAATTTAATTTAAAAAAAACTATTGCCATTTCATTAAAAATATTTGAACCATTATATTATCGAAATAATTATATAAACATTCAAGTACTTCTAATACTTTTCAATTTCCACAATTTTTACTAAAAAAATATTCGATATTTACCCTTTACCAAAGATTTGTATATTAATATTATCCATCCGATTAGATAATATTACAAAAATAGTGCAAATTATAATTAAATAAAAAAAAAACTTTCACTAAAAATTATTAAAAAAAAAAATTAAAAACGAATACCAAATTAGTAAAGCGTAATAAAATATCCAAAAATATTTAATATTCATGGAAATTTCATATTTTACGATCGTTGAAAACACGTGAAATTGATTTTGGTATTATACTATATATTTATATTACATTTAGATTATTTTATTTTTCATTTAAATTTTTGAAATTTCAATTAAATAATTATTTTAGTGTCTCAATTCAAATTGAAAATAAAAATTATAATTATTAATTTTTTTTTTGTAAAATAATTAATTGAAGTTACAGATAATATTTTCTGAAATTTAAATGCTAAATATTAAAGATTTCTGTAATCAAATATTAAATATACAATTTTCTATCTAGTTCATAAACTATATTGAACGGAGTATGAATATGTAAAGTCAATAAAAAATCACATGAATTAAATATTTTTTGTTTTCATCGATTTAAAATAAAAAAATAAATTGAGAAATATCGAAATTACCTTTTTTTTTATATTTTATTTTAGCTATAGACTATAAATTATTGACATGGGTTCAATAATATTTCTGGATCTCGAATATATTTCCGACATAGGGTATAATTTTTTAGTCAATGTTTTAAAAAAATATTATTAGAATTACAAAAAAAATGAGTTTGTTGAAAGTTTTGGTAAAAGATTTTAACGCCAAGAAGTCTTGAACTAGACTAGATCATACTTTCATACAATAGATGGTATACTACAGTATCAGATTGAGATTTTCTTGGTGTTTCTTCTTAATATGACTCAAATATTTCTAAAACTATTTTATAAGAAGATTTCTCCGTTGTATACGACTATAATTTATGAAAAACAATCGTCGTTTTAGTGAGCAGCAGCATTCCTTAGACAGCCAGTTTTTGATACTATTTAGGGGTCATCGTTTTAATAAATGGAAGAAGAAAAATGTTTTTAATGATTGCTACAAGAAATAAATATAAAATTTAAAAGGAATTTCAATTATACTTTCACTAACATTTTGAAAAGAAAATTATATACAATAAATTATACACTATGTACTGCAAAGGACAAGGAAATTTTTAAGACATTAAAAATCTAAATTATATCCTCTATATATAATAGGATTATATTCCTCCATAATAAAATATAAATTTGTTATGATTACGAAATATATATTACGTTTCTATATATATATTATACATAATTCCAATTTATTATTTTTATATTTATTTATATAATTCACAAAATTAAGACTTTTTGATTTTAAGTTAATATCTCTGAAAAAATATTCATATAATAAAATAAATTTATTTTAGTATACATATAAAATAAATAGTACTAACTTTAAGACAATTCAAGAATTATTTTTAAAAATATAATTAACCACAAAATTAATTTCAAATAATTATTAGACATAATGTAATAATAAATTGCGCAATAAAATTTGAAGATATTAAAATTATTTTTAGATATTCGGTTAAAATTTATTATGCATAAATGCATTTTATAATTAATTTTAATTATCTTGTGAGTATAATTGGTATACCATCTGACATGTGCATGAAAATTAACTAATTACAGAGAAATAATAATAATAAATTGTCTCACTATGCCCCCAATCAATATTTATACCAGAAACCATCACACAAAAAACTAAAGTAAAATTGCGAAAAATTGGAACTGACGGATTATAGAATCCTACAGGTGATTGTACACAAATTGTGACTATAATAATACCTTGTGGATTTCTGTTACTCAAATGAGCTGAAACAAAATCAAACTATTTTTTATAAATGTTAAAGTCAATTACATTTCAATCAATTATTTATACTCATCACATATTTATACTCATCGCATATTCATCGCATACTCATCGCATATTTGATCTTATATTAAATAATTTAAAAACGTATAAAAATAACATATTTAGATTATTAATTTATAAGATTATAAGATATATAAAAATTTTATTCTGAAATTTATAACATTATTAACATAATAGATAAAACAAAATTTGTAATATTTATAAGTAAGCTTGTATCACATGTGCTAGGTATGTGTATGTATATAAAGTTTCCTTATCGATTATTTTTCTTATACCTTTCAAAAACTTTACATATTTTGTTATGTATCTTTTGTTTATCTTTTGTTTATCTTTCATAGTTTTAATTAAGTTATCTTCCCAAATCTTTATAAATCCAAAATTTGATAAAAAATTATTCTTCGTAAAATTCTACAAAAATCTTTATAGATTACTTTGTTGTTTTAATGTTGGATTATTTGGGAAAAGTAAAACATCCAACAGACGGATATAAAATTCATTCATATATCAATGTTGTAATTATATGTACAAGGATTTGTATATAATTTTGAAATCTCGGTAGAAACAACAACATTGTTGAAATTTTTTCATACTTCCGGGTTAATTGACTACTATATTACGAAACTATTTTAAACAAACAAAGTTGAAAGAAAATCTTAATTAAATTTAAGGAATGTTTAGTTTTTATACCAAAAATTTCAACCTTTGATAAAATTTACTTGTTATTTAAAAGAAAGTTAATAATTTTGTAGCTATTTTAGATATTTAGATGTACATTAATATTAATTTAAATTCAAATTTTGAAGATTTTAGTAATATTTAATATTAGAACATTTTTATAATAATTGCGTAAATTAAAATAATCGTTACTAAAACAGGAAAGAATATACTTCAACCTTAAAGTCCTTTTTCATTCAATTTTAAATTTATTTTATTAATTACATTTTATGTAATAAATATTATGTACATAATGTTGAAATTAATATATAAATGAAGTTGTCTATGTTATGAATTAATAATTTTTGGTATATACCTGTATAAACAAATATTGATAATAATAATGGCACCACGATAAATTAATATATATATAAAAATATACATACTGGTATAAGTTACCTACAACTTTATTGCTTTTGTTATGTTGTAGATGAAATATTATTTTGTACTGATTTATATGTTAATTTCTGCATAAATTACAGGAAAAATTTTGTGCGAAATTATGATTTCATTTTGTAGGATAATAATCAATAAATAAATTTTTGTATAGCTATAGAAGATAAGAAATGATTGTAATATCTTTGGTTTTTGGAATTATTATAAAATATTTGGTTTACTCGCAATAAATTTAGGGAAAATTATGTTGTATACAATAATTTTGAAAATTTATAGTATATTAAAGAAAAAGTTAAATTTTCTATATTTATAAGATGTTAAGTCGAAGTTCATATTGCTGAAACAAGATAAATTTATTTAAATATATACTAAAATTTAACTTACCTGTTTTACCAACACCACTTTGTCCAAGTACCATTACTCTTAATGGTTTTGGTTTTGAATGTAATACCAATTTCGCCAATGATGATTTTGGCGAAGTTGTATTCATTTTGAAAAAATCCGTTTTTGCAAATTTTAAATTACTATAAATTTTAATATATAAATTTATTTTTATTCATTTTATATTTTAATTTTCGTTGTTAAATTTTAAATTATCAATTAATATTAATATAGAGAATATTTAAATCTCTGTTTAAGCCAAATAAATAAATTTTATTTATAAAAACCAAAGAATATTTTATTGATGGTGGAAAAAGAAGCTTAGTAATCCAATTGTCAATTTGAAAAAAGGACGACTATATACCTGTAAATAAAAGAAAAAATATTATGTAGGAGTATATATATTTATTTAGAAAATTTCAATAAATTTATTTCTATATTTATATTATATAAGTACATAAAATATTTGACTTGTAAATACCTAAGTTGAAATAGCTAATATAGAAAAAGAAATATATTACATGGGTAAAAAGTATATATAATAATTTGAATTGTATAATATTGAAATTTAATATTGTACCCAGGGAAAAACTTTTATCATTACTTGTTATTATTTTTGGGTCGAATATGAAAATATTTGTTAACATTGTACAGATGCCAAAGAATTTTATTTAAAAAAAAAACAAAAATTCAGATACCACAATTATTTTATACAAAACTTTTCAAATAAAACGATAAAATTAATGGTTAATAATCAAATAACTTTTTTATGTTTATTGGTTGACTAGGAAGTTTACATATTTAGAATTTTTGATAGTAAAAATGAAATAAGGTAAAGCAAATTAAGTAATAGTATTTATATACTAATGTAAAAATACATTCTCGTATAACAAATATTGATTTTAATAAATTTACGATAATCTTCCACGTAAATTATTGACTATTTTTTTAAAGCTCAAGCGTAACGAAATTGCCTATACAAAAATCCAACGTGAAAAATAGAAATAAATAAATTTTCGCTGATATTTAACAGGATGAAATCTGTGAATTCGATATAATATGGCGCTAAATTCTAAATATATAATTCCATCATAAAAAACAATGTTTTGGAAGCAATTTCACAACTGAATTTGGGCATATGATTTCACAATTTTCACAATTGAATTTGGGCATTTGAAAAACATAAACTTTTACAATAATAAATTCCCATCTGCTCACAATGTTTTCAACGTTTCAATGTTTATATCCTTTTTATTATCAATAACTATAATTTTTATATTTAAAAAAAAAAGGGTTTATTCGATTATTTACTATTTAATGATTAAAGGATTAATAATTTATATCTTCACACACATCACCTGAATATTATATCCTTTTTCTTATATCCTTTACAAGAATTTATTTCAAATTCTTGGGAAAATTGACATTTTTTACAATAATTAAAAAAATGAATTTCAATTTTAACTTAATGGAAAGTCTTTAAAAAAACATTTTAATAGAATTTATTTAAATTTATTTTATTATATACATATCAGTTTAAAATATTCAGAAACATCTTAAGCACGTTCATCTCCTTTATGGTAAAAAAAGGACACTTTTCCTATATATTTTTTTATAATCTTAATATTCAAGGTTATGGAATATATGTTTCTTTATTGATTTTATATATCATTTTCTTAAAAAGACGAATGTATAGAAGAAGTTAAAAATTAATTCAAGAAAATTCTTTAATAAAATAAATTTATTTATTATTTAAATTAAAATAAATATTTACAAGTAAAATTAATTTTTTTTTTATTATATGATATTAAACTTATATTTTGGGGCTTTGTTGTTATATAGTGAATTTTAATACTTATACACCAAAAATTAATTATGCTTTATAAATAAAATTAAATTAACTTTATACCCTAAAAAAGAAAGTAATTTATTTTTTATCACTAAATTGATATAATTAAGTTTAAATACCAAAAATAATTATTGCCTAAGAATTTAAATATTAATATTATACATAGAAGATATCTTATGGAATTATGTAAAATATTTTATACGCTAATTAAATGTTTTAATGATTTGTAAATTACAAAAAAAATTTATATATACTATAGTAATCTTGATTTAAGTTATATTTAATGTTATATTTTTAAATTCAAAATTTAAAATTTTATAGTAACTATAAATTTGGTAAGAAATGGAAGAACTATTTTTTGAAAGAAAAATTATTATTATAGCTAAGACTGACACTAGACTAATCAAGTGTAAATATGTATTCAATAAAACCATTCAATTTATTAAAACTTATTTTAATCTTAATTTTAATTTAAAGTCAATTTTCAATGTTAAATTCTTAGTTGATAGTGGAAAATATAATTAGATTTATATTTTTTCTATAGTTAGAAAATGTCCTTTAAAATTTTCTTACATACAATTTTTACAATCTTTTACAGCAATAAAATTTGTTCAATTATTTTTTTTACTGTAAAAAATCAAATGATTTTTTTTTTTTTTGATTTCATTGAATTAAATGAAAATAAAAAAAACAAATCTTTTTAATATAAAATTTCCACAGTATATAGCGTATTGGTCAAATTAGGAAAATAGACCATTAAAAGCTCATTATGTCTGTACAATTTCAAACATCTGTCGTCGGTTTGCTTCTTTTTTTCTTGTTTATTTCTATAAAAATTGAAATATTTTTACGAAAAATATTAACAAATATTATTACCGTACAAAGAAATAATATTTCTATATTAATTTCTATAAATTTTCCGGAAAGTATCATAATTTTTGGGTATACAAAAAGTATAATTGTACCTATATAAAAAGTGCTCATAGAAAATCACCATGTGTGAAAAAGTATATACCAAAAATTTATTAATGGACAACAAAAAAAGATATTAAATTGCCAATTTCATAAATTGCTTTTCTAATTGAACAAAAATAAAATGAAATTTAAGTGTAGTGCTAGTTTTTTTTTTGATACTTTAGTTAAAATGTAACTTTATAGAAGATAAATGCATGGTGAATATTTAATTGGATTTATGCATTAATGCATTTTTTTTTTTGGATAATTTATCAATATATGATATCTATTTACCAAAAATGAAATGATTTTAAAACTTTAGTCACGTGGGTATCTAAAATCTATTAAAATAGATGAAAGGTAGAATTTTATGGATAGAGTATTATCACTATCAAAGTTCAAAATGTTCGACAGAAAGGTAATTTGTGATTTAGTAATAGCTTTATATATGTAAATATTTGCGGAGTTCATATAAATATTTTAGCGAATTATTGATTTTTTATAAAAATCATATATATCAATATTTATACCAATATTTTATATTTTTATTTGCTTATAAAATAGCTACTGTAAATGACCCTCCAACATTAATAGCCAAAAATAGCTATGATTTTTGACATCCCCCCAAATTAAAGTAGCTTTGTAAAGAAAAATTTCAACAACAAAATATTTTTATTACTATCTCTTTTTAATTAAAAAATATATAAGGGTCTGTAATAAAGCTTCATTTAATTTAATAATAAAAGCTTCAATTTCATCCCCTTTTTAACAAAAAAAAAAATATATATTTCTTCAAATTTAATTTAATATTTTCTCATGAAATACAAATTTAACTCTAAATCAAATTTAACCATAAAAAGTAATTCAAATATTAATTTTTAAACTAAAAATAAATTTATTAAAAATTTATTTGTTTTTCACTTTTTATTATATAAAAAAGCATTTTTCATAAAAAAGAAATGGGAATTATTTTCTTAGGTTACACAATATTTATGAACCATGACTATACCAAAAAAAAAACCATAATAATTGCCATTAGGAAAATTTCCAAAAATTTTAAGTTTATTTATTTTAATTTATCTAATTGAAACAATAATTTTCTTAGAAATACAGATTTGGGAATTTGTGTTATTAAGGGACTGAAAGGATTTGGAAATCCATTTATAAAACAAATTCCGTTTTTAAAAAAACTTATCCTCATAGTGGAAAATTATTGCGTAAATTCGTTTTTTTTAATGTAATTTTTTTTTTTTTTAAATCATTTATGAATTATATTTTTGTTTTACCAAATCCTTGAAGTCAACTTTCCTTAATGTTTATTCAATTTATCTAAGGGCGGCATATTAACAAAAGATTTTCTTTCAAATTATTTAAGAATTTAATGTGAGACTATCATTATCCAAAATTTCAAAGTTATAAATGAAAAAAAAAATAAGAAAAGAAAAGTTTTATCATTTTCATTTGACATAAAGCAAGTGAAAATTGAATTATTTTTTTGATGAATTTTAATTATGTCAATTTGTTTTTTTGATTGACAATCATATAACATTATACGCAGAATATTTTTTAACATTAAATTTGTTTTGATATCGTTAACATTTTTGAAGAGTCGCCATTGCAATATTATTTTTATATACCAAACAATTTTTTCAAATTTATTTCTATTCTTTAAAAATTTGTTAATAAACTTTCATAATTATTTAATATTTATGTTAATATTTATGTACGATTGTTGTGTTTAATGTGTTTTTAAATTTACTAACATTTCTTTTAATACAATAAATTCATTTATAATTACCGAAAATTCATGCCCATTTCAAATTTTATGATACTTTATCCATTACACAGTGACAAAATGTCCAAAGGAAGAAAAAAATAAGATTTAACCAAACATTATATAACATATTACAATAATTAATTATTATATAATAATTTTTCTTATCAAATAACATTTTTAACTAATTCAAACCTAATAGAAGTCCTTCTAAAAAAATTACAAATATACAATTAATTTCCAAGGATTCAAATATGTACAATACAACAAAAAAAATGTTTCTGTTTTTACGTCTAAATATTTAGAAAAAACGAAATTTATTTAGTATATATTTTTAAATATTTATAAATCCCCATGGTGTTGATAATATTATTCTGTACTAAAAACGTATATAAATTTTAAAAATATATATCAGAAAAAAGGTTTTTTTTTTACTTTATATAAGGATAATTTTGTGGTAATTAATGACCACTAAAAGTCAAGACTGGTATCGGTGTTTGACCTATTTATAAAACGATTTTTTTTTCATTCTAACAAATCCACCTCCGCATTTTTGCTTAAAAGTAAATGTAAAAAAAAAAAACGATTAAGGATTTGTTTTTTTTTTTTGTTTGTCTGTAAATGAAAGTTTATGTGGGCATAAGAGTTTAGCATATACGACAAAAAGTTTCATTTTTGGTATTATGGGAAAATAATTGAAAATTATTATAAATAAATATTGAACTTTTTAGAAATTTTAGGGTAAAAATTTCAGTAGGTTCGAAAAGACAGTATATTATAGAGTAGTAAATGATATATTTTATTATATGTTATATACGCCATATTATAGTCAGTATATAAAAAAACGTATTATATATGATGATAATATGAAAAAGGCTAAAAATACGCTTGGATAAATAAAATGTAATGTTTCAATATTCGCCTGAATAAGTTAACATTTATTTAAATATTTAAAATATGACATATTGAATTTTTCAATAAATGTATAGTCAAATATACGTAGTAGTTTACAGATGAAATTTTTGTTATACTTTTTATAATCAAATATTTCATTTAATCATAAATAGAATTCTGAATAATTCAAAAATTATTTTACAAATTTCTTCAAAATTTATGGTGTTGTTGTTGTAAGTGTTGTCCATCATAATTTAACTATTTTTTATTATATTATTTTGTGCTTTGATCATTCATATCTCAAAAATTATAAAAAAATAGTTTTCGATTTGGTTCGTTCATCGACATCTTTAAATAATATAGAAAGTGTCCTTAGGTCATCAATATTTTGAAAAGTACATTGCTTTTAATTAAATACTCAATGTCGTATAAATAAACAAAATTTTAATTAAGTTTTTGTTTTAATTCTCTAAGTGAAGGACGCTTTTTTTCTTATATAGGTAGAAGGTAGGAAAATAATTATTACTTTGATATATGTCAGAAATAAGTTTAGTTGTCAATAATATAACAGCCTACGTATTATGTTTATATATAGATTATGTTTATATATATATTATATATATAAGTATAATTGTTTTCTATACAAAAACCAATTTAATCCTAATTATCCTTAAAAAGAAAAAAAAAACTTTCGATGAAACTTTAAACGTTTTTGAAGAAAAACAAATAAACACATTATTGAAATTTTAGTATATAATTTTTGGTATATTATTATTGTGAATTAATAATAAAATAAAAATACAATTGCGTATACTTAAATATTAATTTACCCAGGTAAGCTAAGAAAACGTATCCGGAAGCAAATAAATATTTTAATATGGTTTCACAAAAAAATTCAAATAAAAGATATTATTGTTTTGTTTCTAATATTTCTTTTCTTATGTTATGCGCATTTTGTTTAGCACAACAATACCAACACGTAACAAATAATTTTTACTAAGAGTTTGTAAAGAAATCTTTGCAGCAGGTCCTTGTTATTCGATAAAAGATTATTTATTATAATGATTATTTATTATACGAGTAATATTAAAATTGTGTGTAACTAGGAAATCTTTATTTGCATTTCAATTGGTTTATAATAACACTCATGTATACATGTATAATTTATATGACAACAAAATTACAAATTATTTTGGTATATGTATAATCAAATTCAAGGAAGTAAAAAGTAATCATTACTATATATTTAGTAAATTTTGAATAGCATCCTAAAAATTATATTGAAAAATATAAAATTTATATTTTCAAAAATTTTGACATTAATTTCATTGCAATGAAAAAGAAAATAAGTAAAGTTAAAAAAGAGTTTTTCTCGTTTTTCAATTGAATTTTTAGAGTTAACCAATTTTGAGTTATAAATTGATTTTCTATAATTTCACTTATGAGTTTCGTAATCTTATCACAACTTAATCATTCTCACGAGTCAATATATTACATAATAACAATATTACTTTATTACGTAATAACATAATTTTAACTTGTATAACATATTTTTATGTAATATGACAGTAATTTTAGAAATGTGTAGAAGCTGAACGAAATTTTAGATGCCAGGACAAGGACAATCATGTGTAAATGAGGACATTAGAGAGTTTCAAGTAACAATAGAAAATATCAAACTACGGTGTAGAATTAAAAGTAACTATACTGAATAAAATGTGGTAATATGATAATTTTGAAGGATTTATATAAGTATTTTTTGAACTTCTTCTATCCTTAAATTTCACATCCCTTATAATTACTTTCCTTCTTTTACAATTGACTCATATTACAAGTTATTACAAAAGTGCAAAATCATATCATTACTATACAAGTACATAATAATTTTGGTACATTGACATAGTATACACATTACGTAAAAGATTTTTCTACATAATTATTTTAACAAAATCTTTAAGTAGATTTATTATAAGTGGCAAAACTGTTAAAAAATAATATTTATGAAGGCCAAATAATAACTAATCTATTTTTCAATGTCTCTGAGAATTTTAAATAATTTAAATAATTCTTATATAAAAAATTCTATTAAACATTTATTACCTGTTATTTTAATAATTTGTTTAATAAAAAAATGTATACATAATTTGAGTCGTCATTTTGTATCCTCAAGAACAGTGACATTGAAATCAATTTTTCCTTTTGTGATAATATTATTTAATCAAATATGTATACATATAACGAAAAAAAAATATAAAATATCCCCTACAAAATTTTCTATTTATTTTGGTGACAAGAAAATACCATTTCCTCTGTGACGAAATTCTTTTTTATACATATATTTTGAAATAATAAATTCCCCAAGTATACCATTTGAAATATTTTTTTTGTTTGTGTGTGATAATGAAATATGTCAAATTTAATTATTTTTAAATAATTTCCTAATTTTTTTGTCAAAGAAATTTATACGATATTCTTTTGAAGTACATAGCTATATTTTCTAAAATGAAAAATAAAATCCAAATATTATATTTTAATGTTTTTATCTTTATGTACAATGATGATTTTAAATTTTGATTATTGTACATGTCAAATGGTAACGATTTTATGAGATTTAAAAACAAACAAAAAATTAACTACGTTACCAAAATAAAAAAAATGGGACAATTTATATTTGAATTAATATTTTTATAATATCGTTGGTTGGGTATTTCAGATGAAGAATTAATTATAAGGAAATATGTGGTTGAGATAGTATGTATATCATTTTACATGACGAAAAAGAAATGATTAATTAGAATATTTTCATTCATAACGACAATAAAGAATAAATTACGAAGTTCGTTGAAACTTTTGTGGTACGATTTTTTTTTGGTAGGTACACATATGTTTTATATGTTACATAATTTGAATTGAATTAATGAATTATTAGTATAGTTAGTTAAAATATATATCATTTGTATATTGCGATTTTAATTTTGATATAAAAATTTTATCAAAATATAAATTTAATTTGGTAAAAATTTGAATTTGCCGCGGAAGGAACCGAATTTAAGTTAACAAAATGACAAATTTGAACTTAAAAAAGGACGAATTTGATTTTGCAATATATAATTATTTAAAATATTAAGCAAGGAAATAATTTCTACTTATTGCATAGCATATTTACCCAAATAATTAGTATTTAACTATTAACACAATTGCTCTACTGTCTACTTAATCATTCTAAGTTTACATAAAATTTTATTTAATATAAGATTTTCCCCCTAATAATTTTTATCTTTAATTTTTATATTGAAACTAAATTTAATTAATTAAGAAATTTATTTAACTATAATCTTTATTTTTTTTTTTGTAGTTTAAAATTTCTAAATAAATCCTTTTTAGCAAATTATCACACGTGTGTATTAATATAAGAAATATTAATTGAAATATATTCCATATTATATACGAGTATGTACGTGTATGTTAACCCTTTGGGACTATGTTCAGATTAATATCATATTTAATTTGCGAGAAAAAAAAATTTTAATAATGAGAAAAACTTTTCTACATAATTTTATAAACTTAATTCCAGATTTATTTACTTATAAAATTTCTACCACTTTAAGTTTAAATGTTTGTATATACTTACAGAAAAAGGTTTTTTCAAGATTATTAAATTATAATTGAAAATAAGATACCATATTTAAAAAGTCATTTTCTAGAAAATTTGTGGTATAATTAATTTAAAAGTTATTATAATTAGATCATTTATAACTTTTTATATTATAAATTTTATGTTTCTAAGAAAAACAATTTATTTATCTTTTGTCAACAATTATGAAAATATTTTACGTTTATAATAATTAAAAATATCGTTTTGAAATTTCTTGGAATAGAATTAGAAAAAAAATAAGTAAAATATTATACGATTTTTTTGGTAATATATCAGATAATATTTCTTTTTTGAGCATTTTTACCTTTACTAAATTTCACTTATATAAATAATGCCAGTAAAATGTATATAAATAGTTTTTAAAAACTATTTTACTCCAATATTAATATTTTTCTCAGAAATAAGTAGAAATATCGACTTAAAAATTATACATTATTTTATAAAATATCTGACTACTTTTTATTTTTAAATTCATAAAAAAAAATGATTTAAAATTTAATATTCGTAACATAAAAAGACGTTAAAAGAATTTTTTGTTATAAAATTCTGAAAGAAAAATATTTAAAAGTTTTGTTTATATTGTATAAAAATTTTGAGAAAAGTTTGAAAATAAATTTTTTTCAATTACTTAAAGTTTAAAAATCATTTTCAATTGAATTTAATTGAACTTTTCAACTTAAGCATTGCGAAGTTTATGAAAAATATAAATCGTTTTTTTTTCGGATGTTATTATAAATATTATCTAAAATATTATTAGGGTCGTTATTCTTATGAATTTTATAGAGTTTAAAATATTTCTAGTTAATGATGAGATGAATTTGATTTAAATGTCATTTTATATTTTTTAAGTTTTTCAATTCCTTTATAGATTTAAATTTAAGATTTTTATATTTAATTTTTTGAAAGGTGCGAGAAAAAAAAATTTACTACAAACATATTGAATTAAATTTAAATTCTTAAAATTCATATCCTTGATATTACAGTTTTAAAATATTATAAAAATCATGAAATTTAGAAATTATTCTTTCAAATTTAATCATTTTTATTATATTTACATTCGTAAGAAGAAATTCTAATAAGTAGATTGATTTTACTTAAGTAAAAATTTTATCAAGGATTAAAAGTAATTAAATAATCATTAATTTAATATTGTTTAATAAATTCTGATAAATAAGTAATATTATTTTTATTAAATATTATTAAAACCACATAAATTTTACATTTTCGTAGAAATACAATTAATATTGACATAAGTATATTTTTTATCAACCATTATTATTATTGTATGAAGTTTTAGTAAATAATAAACATCCTACGTGCTGCTGTCATTATGAGTATTTGAACTATTACAATAGCATAAAAATAATTTAATGTTAAAGTATATTGATCTAAAACCATATTCAAGTTATAACAATGGAAATAAATATTAACAATAAATAAATAACAAATAAATACTTGTATAATAAAGAAGAAATCGTATATGAAAAAAAGTACAATAACCTTTCCAGGACAATAAGTTATTATAATAGCATAGGTGTTTCCAAAGGACATTAACTTAAGTAAGTATATTGTTTGTTACTTATCACGAAATTGAATTGAATATTCCCTTTAAATCAATTGTACATATATATACATTATATAATTTTCATCATTAATAATATCCTTTAGCTTAGCAACAGAACTGTGACCTAAAAAATAATTGAACTGTGAGTTTTGAAATATGTAGTTAACTTTGCAATTTTTAATATCAATATAAAAAGATTTATAGGTTGATTTACTCCAATTTTTGCATAAATCATTAAAAATTTTAATTACTTTTTAATTTTTAATATTTCCTGATTTTCTGAATTTAATTTTGAATCTATTTCAAGAATGAACAAAGGGAAATTAAATATGAATTTTGTAATGACATTTCCCAGTACAATATATCAAATGGCATTTATAAATAGTAAATTTCTTTATTGAAAAAAATATTTCATAATACCATACTATAGTGATAGTTTAAGACTCACTTACATTTTATTTAAGTATATTAACGATTATTTTTAGTTAAAAATAGATTTAATGTCCCTAGAGGGTTTAAATTATAGTTTAGATTTCAATCAAATTTGCAATTTTCATATTTCAAAATATTTTATAGATACATAATTAAAAATAAATAATTTTGTATTTCACAATTTATGATATTCATATAAAGAATAATATTTCACTATAAATATTGATAACCATAAATTTTGTAAATCAAATACATACAAAAAAAAATGTTTAAATTGAAAATCTAGTGTAAATATAAGAGAAAACGTGATTTTGTAACAAATTTATTTGAAAAAAGAGTACACAACAAATTATTAATTTTGAAATTTTTTGTATTGTAGATATGGAAACCTAAAACGTAATATTTATTAATTATTTATCATAAAATTTTCCAATTTTATTAAGAATTTTCTCCACAATTTACACATTTCAAAAAATTTGTTGACAGTTTTCCAAATAACAAATTGAATTTGATAATGAATTATAAAATGTTGTATGTTTGTCTGGTGAAAATTGGGCTTTTAATGATTAAAATTAATATTTTTATAATTTAAATTGGTTTTATAATATTAGGTAGTCTTGCAATTGGTAGCTTTAGTGTAACTTCAATTGGTGTTTCCCAAATACACTTTCTTAAATACAAATTAGTATTTTTGTTATTCAAATTTATCGTTTCCCAATACAAATTTTCCCATTTCTAAATCATATTGATCCTTTTATAAATATAAGGAAAGTTTTTTCTTCATTTTGTGTAAAGACGAATTCGATTTCTAAGAAGACAAATTTAATATGAAACTGACATATATAAGAATCATAAATTTTATAAAATATTTTTTATTGACAAGGTCGTATTAGCAAAAATTTCAGTTGTTTTTTGAGATTAATAAGTATAGATATGCAAACAAAAATCTTTTCAGCTCAGTTAATCGAAATTTAAAACAGCCTTGAAACCGTAACAAAAAAAAATTGGATCATACCAAAAAAAAAAATATTAAAATAATTATGAAATAAACATTTCCTTAGATCCTTTTTTTATTACTTAACAAATTTTGAATAATTATTTTTTAACAATTTTTCCAATAAATTTAATTAAAAATGTTTATAAAAAACCATTTCTTTTTTACAATTTCTTTTCCATAATTTTTTTTGAAAGCGTAATTAAAAATGAAAATTGTAATTAGAATTTTTTTTTTAAAGTAAGTACATAAAAACGTATCATAAAAATATATGGGAATAAAAACTTTCCATCCAATTAAAACGAAAATATACTGCAAACCAAAAAAAAAAAAAAAATGGAGAAAATTTCTTATCTTTTTTATTGTTGTAGAAAAATGTGAAATATAAAAAATTTTCAGGATTATCAATGATTGATTAATATAATTTTCTTATATATGTATAATATTGGGAAAATTATGATGGAGAAAACTTATATGTCTGTATGTATTACAAAGGTGCGTAAATAGAGTGTAACCTCCACTTCAATATTCTATGCTATGGAACCATTAAAAAGAGAACTCAAAGAAGCATTAAAGTGAATAATCGTATATTATTTTTAAAAGAGTTTTTAATGTATTTTTTTGTGTATAAAGATTAAGGACATTATTTTTGTTTTTGTTCTAGAAAATTTAAATTCATTTTGAAAGCTCAATGAACTTAATAATACAAAACCAACCTAACTTATTTTTGTAAATGTCTATAACAATATTATCTAGCACATTTTTAGAATATTTTCAAATTAAATTGGACGTTTTTCTAAAGACAAATTAATCATTTTTCAATTTAAATTAATCATTTTTCAAATTGAGTTTAATAATTTTTAAAATTAATTTAATGATAGGAAATAATGTAGATATTTAAAAGAAAACTACCTAAAATTCAATCAAATCAATGAGTAAAATGATTAAGTCATTTTGAAGAATGATTAAATCAATTTGAAAAGAATCAACTGAATTTAAAAAATGTTAAAAAATTAAAATATTATAAAAGCGAATCAAGGTTTATCAAAAAAAAAAAAAACGATTCATTCAATTTTCAAAATGGCTAATCTAATTGGAAAATGATTATATTCTTACTTTTTTACGTTTTTAATTTCAGTTCATTAAACAAAAAGCAAAAAACCAACAACAAAAAAACGCTTTTATAAATTTGTATTTGTTTATTTGTGTAAATCATTTTTATTTGCTTAGAGATGTGACATTATTATTTTCATTTTTGTGTGTGCGTATTTGTATGTGAAAGCTTTTTCAAGGACTTCAATTTTTATAGGGAAGAATAAATTATTTATATTCTACTTAAAGAAATTTTTATATTTTATTAAATTTTGCTTATAGTATTTTTCACTCACAGAATGAGTCCAGACATAATAGACAAAATAATATATTTTGGTATATAAAGGAATATTTATATATACAAAACAAAAAATGAAATAAAATTTCTTGGGAATTGAATAAAAGTGTCGAATACAGAATTTTGTTGCAGGAAATTTACGGAAATAGCTATTATAATGTTAAAAATATTTTTGTGAAATTTAATAAATAATATTTTTTTTTTGTCTACGAGTAAAAGGAAATTATAAATTACTAATTATTTTTACAAATTTGAGGTAAATTTTATTCAGAAATTATAAAATGTCGTTCATTTTCATAGAAGTTTAATTTTCAATTAGGGACTATAAATTTACATTTTATTAAAACTTAATTTATTTCAATTTGGGAATCAGTTTATTGAGATTTGGTTCATTTTTTGGGAAGTTAGTTAACTGAAAAATATTTTGTAGAGCCAGGAGGACCTGAAAATAGATTATCAATTGTCGTTACAGCTGGGCCGAAGTTCATTTCGAACTAAGTTTTGTAATCCTACTGAACAACTGAACTATTATATGTTTTTTTACAACAGATATAAAGTAAAATGTTATATGTTACATTATAAGCCTTCTTTCTAACAAAGGTAAATTATTATCGTATATTACCATCAGTAAGACAATTTTCAGCAACAAAAATGAGAATTTATGAACCAATAAAAAAATCTCTAATATCTAATCCCTAAATTATCTAAAATAAATGAACCTTCTTTTAAGTTACAAATTTATTATAATGATGAAGAGATCAAAACAAAATTTAATTAGAAAAATGAAATGAAAATTTTTTATATTTCCGTTTCCCCAAAATAATTAATACTCATATAATATTTTTCATAGATCACAACATTTGAAAATTCGTAATTTTTTCCATATAATTATATAAACAAAATATAAATAAAATAAACATCGCATATAAAACACGATTAATTTTTCTTCTTCTTATATTTTTAATTATTTTAAAAATAATTTTATTTTTTAAATAAAATTTTCCAAGTGCGAAATTTACCTAAAAATACTTTCTTTTACGTTTATATGGACATATATATATATTTCCAAAAATATAATTTCTTAATTAGAAAAATCATCGATACTATTTTCCGATTAAAATTTATTTCGAAATAAATTTAAAATCTAATTATATAAAGAAAATTAATGATTATTTCTTAAGATTTCATGAAAATTTCAATAAATTTTGGTCTATAAAAATTTGTTTCTATATTTTATTGCACTTGTTTATTGTTTAGTTTACATTAACTTTAAGTTTATTACAAAAATTATGTCCAATGATTTGTTAACATTATAAATTTTGTAGACATATATATTATTTTAAGAAAATTCCAAAATTTACTAATTAAATTATTTATATAGATATTTACTAACAAATTTCCAGGACATAAATGAATGTGAAAATTTTACTTTTGTATATTGGTTAGAGGCAATTTGAAAAACGATTTTTAAATTCTTTCTCTTCGAAAAGCCAAAAACCTATTTGGCATTTAATATTGTAAAAGGTTATTGAAAACAAAATCCTTAACATTAAAAATTAATTTGATCTATAATTATTTATAGATTCGTAAATAATTAGAAAAAGGAAACAAGGAAAAATGTCTGCCTTGAAACCACCCTAAAGACAATTAGAATAAGATTTTTTTTTTTAAATTATTTGAAATTAGTTAATAAATAATTGGTCAATTACAACTTTTTAATAACCTAATAAACTTAATATAGAATTAATATAAAAGTTTTCATTACATTAAAATCATAGCAAAATAAATTTTCGTAGAAAATTGTCTCTATTACTAGAACGTTTTCAAATGCCTAATATACTTTAAACCATTGAATTTATTCTCTATCCAGAATTTTAATGAACTATTAAAATTAAATTAAATTTATTACGATTTAATAAAAATGTTTGAATTGGTTTAATGATTAAAATATGTGCACACGCTTATTAAATTCAATATCTTTCGAGTATACGTATATCCTTATATTCGTATATCCTTATATTCGTATTTATTTAATTGTCTATAAACTAATTCTATTATTAATAAATATTATATCTTTAATGCTTAAATCAATGAACTTAAATACTTAATTTGTTAATAATCTTTGAAGAAAAATCAATTGAGCATTAAGTGTCCACTCTTAAAAATATTTCTCCATTTAACATTATCTGTATAGATAGATTTTTACTATAAAACTATCATTGTATAACAATATACTTGTGAATTTTTCTAATATCATTTATAATATCAATAATGGTTTAAGAAAAGTTCTTCATTTTCTTTGGAAAACCAATAATGAAAAAAATTCAATAAAAATCTTATAACAAAATAATGAAAATTAATTCGAATTTAGAAAAATAGAAAAACTTTTACTACAAATTTCTATTAACCTCAGAGTCTAATTTATTTAATTTCCTCTATCACTATCTAATCTCTTTAATTGGAAATTGATTATTTTCTGTGGTTTTAGTTTGTTTATGTTGAAATTATGAGCAGGTGTAATGGTAAACAAAATATTAATTTAAATAAGGTTTAAAAAAGGCAAAAATTTGAAAATTTGGGAAATCACCAAGAAAAAAAAAATTTTTATATACATACTTATAAGATAAAAAGCTTGCGTTTTTCTAAAACTATTTTTATAAAACATAAATTTTACTTGTATTTTACCTTAAAAACAAAATATATAGTTCCACAATTTATGTCTAGCTTATCATCTATTTTATGTTTAAAGTTTATGTAAACATAAATTGAAGCAAAGGATTGTATACTAAATAGTTTTATTTGTTGTTGGAAAAAAATATGTATACAAATGTTATATGCTATTTACATTATGTGAATACCTAAAACTACGTTAAAAAAGGTATACTACATATATAGTGTTTGGCGAGAATCAAAAAATGATAGTATTCTAAGAAAAATATTAACTAATTTTCTTTATAAGAAAATTCATGACAATTTCTATAAGAAAATTCATGACAAATTATATAAGAAATTTGATTATCGTGTAAATATCATATATACTAAATTGTAAATTTAAATATGTTTTGTAAAGTAAAATTGTAAACAAAAACTTTGTAAATAAATATTAAATTAAAATTTTATATGGAAAACGTGTATAAAACTAAAATTTTATAAAAAAAACTTATTTATATAACAAAAATTTGAACTACAAAAAAAATCAATCAATAAATTTTAAATTTTCATTACTGTTTTATAATGAAAACTTTTATACAAATAAATTCAGACCAATTAGTAATTAATTTATTCAAAAGGATATAGAGTACTACAATATAAATAATCAATTAATTTTTAAATGTTCTAATAATAGAAAATTAGATAATTAAGTATAAATTTTGACTTAAATAGGATTATTTTTTTAAAATTTAATTTCCTTTTTCCTTTTACAAAAAAAAAATGATTAAATAAAAATTACATTTTCCGCAACCAAAAATTCAATAAATTTAATATCAAAAAGTAAACACTTGACTGCAGTATTAAAAATTTTATAATATGTACTTACATTTTACTTTATATCTGTTGTAAAAAATCCACTTGCACTCATAAAATATTTATTGTATACCAAAATGTAAAAAAAAAAGAAACAGCGACACAAGATCTTTCACATAAATTTTTTTTTTATGTATGGTTAACTTTAAAGGCTACTCAAAAAGTATATATATATAAAAAAAGGATAGATAACAACAAGAAATTCGTTTGCCTTGAAAACAGATAATTCATAAAAATTTTTTTTCTGTATAAATTTTAATCCAGAAGGAAAAAAATATTTATATTGAAGAGTTTATATTAGTAAAAATAAAACTTTTTAATCCTTTCAAATATCCTTTCTTTTATACATATATAAATATCAACAAACAAACAAAATTTTTACATAATCACAACTGCAAATATTTAAACAATATCAAAAATATTTTTATCAAACAAAAAAAAAATTGAATTTCGATCGATTTTTTTTTATTATCAATTTTTGTTGATAAAGAAAAAATATTGTTGGCAAAAAAATATAATTCCAAAACTTTTTCTAATGCATGTGACACTACCAACTGTTGCAAGTCAATTGATTATTAATTATGATGAGTTAATAACTTTTATAGCAGAAAAATGTAAATGAAAAATCTTTTAATTTGTTTATTTGAATTTCACAAAATAGAAAAACTTTTATAAAATTACAAAAACCACAAAAAATTATTTGAAATAACAGGAAAAATTAACTAAATTTTTTCAACAAAATTAATATCTTTTTTATTATAGATTATTTTTTTTTTACTAGGAGAACCAAACTGATTGGAAAACTTGGCGCGAATAATTTCTGTAATACAGAATTAAATTTATTTATATGTAAAATGAAAATGTTGATGAAACATATTTTTTTTTTGGAGCAAAATATAAATGTTGCTAGAAAATGTTGCAATTGAAAGTGTTGGTACAAACATTTTTTTAAGGTATGAAAGTAGGGGCCAGATAGAAATAATAAATTATTGAGTTTTTGGTTTTTATTTTATAGAATAGTAAATATTTGCAAGGATATCGTAGGATGCATTATTTTTTATCTAAAATTGATTATCAATTTAGAATATTTATTTAATCTGCTGGCTGTCATAAACTGCAATAGATCGAATGATCATATTGTTATAGTAGTAGATGAATCACGTGATTTTTCTAGTTTCCATGAAAGTATTAATTACCGTGTTGTTAAGCTGCATTATTTAAATTTCTTTGATCCATTAAATATATTATTTAATCTATTAAATTTCTTCAGTCCCTAAATTAGATTACTCTTTTTGACTTTGTCTTTAAAATATGTCGATCTTTTTAATTGAATTCTTTTTTACTCCAGCAAATACTTCCCAATCAGTTAAATTACCAATTTTATCGTGATTTACCTTACTGCCTTTAAGTTCAAAAAAGGTTTTACCACCTCTGCATTACCCAAATAAAAAATTTAATATTATAGTATATCAAAGATTCAATGTTGCTACAAAAAATTATTTACAAATTTCCTGGTAAAAAGCTTTTCCTTAGTAAGCTTTTCATTCATAAAATCAAAATTAAATGAATTTAATCAATTTTTTTATACTATACACATTTTCAAGTATTTTATTATTTTTGTTATTATCACGTGCGTAGAGAATTTTTTATCGTAAAAAAAAAAAAACAAATTATTGAAAAAAAATAAATAAATTTAATTTTCTTTATTTTGTTATTTCCGAATTTATGATAAATCTTTAAAAAATTGTAAAATTTATGAGATATGGAAATGAATAAACCTAATATATAAATTGTTTTGAAAGAAAAATAAGTGGGTGGCGGGACATATGATCTTTTCATTTTTTTATATATATTTTTTTTTTCAATCTGGTGTGAAAATTATGTTTCTAAAGAAAACATTTGTTTTTTTATGAAATTTTTTATTATTTTATTTTTAAAAATCCCTTGGAAAATGTAAAATCTGATTATGAAAATTATTTTTAGAAAATATGAATTTAAATTTTAAATGGAAATTTTTTAAAGCTTTAAAGACTACGACAAAATTAAATTTAAATGGAAATTTGAAATATATATTTAGAATGATTTGTTGTAAATTAGGCAAATTGTTTTGTCCAATTTTCATATATTTCAGGTGTTTACAATTTTTAAATTTAATTGGATTGCGTGTAAAAAAAAAACTTGATAAATGATTCAATTTAGATGGGTCCGTCTGCAAAGAAAATATTAAGAAAATTACAATTTTGAAAACTAAAAATAAAAGTATAATAAAAATAATAATTCCAACTTTTACAAGGACAGAGAAATGATGGTCAGATTTTTAAGACATATGTTTGTCTTTAGTTGCCTGTAAAGTTGCCTGTAAATTTAATTGATTGATTGTTTAAAGCCAAAAACAAAATTAGACTAATATTGTCTCTTATAATTTTCTTATTATTACCAGTCATCATTTAGGAAAATTACCAAAATGTATTACTAAAAATTGAACCAATTATCACGATAGTAGGACAAAAATCAATCAATTATAATTTTTTTTATATAAGTGTACATTAAAGAAAATCTAGAATTATTAAATTTATATAGGTTTTATATAAGTTCAAAGGTTCTACAACCCAAAAATTCACTTTGACCTTTGAAATTCAAATATGTAATTACATTATATAAATACCATATCCTTTTAAAATCAGGTCATTGGCATTTTCCAACCCATCATAACCATTTTTTTATTATTGTATACCATTACTAAATATAGAAATTTTTGTCGTGTATATAAAACGAGAGTAAAATAACTCAAATTAAATTTATACAAAATCAAAATATTCTTTACAACTCTTACGCTCCATCAAGAAATCATACACAGAAATTTTTTTTAAAAAGGATATAAACATAATACGTAAAAGAATATATGTAATTCTATTATTTCCAGCATAAAAAAAAATAGAAAAATATAATATATTTTTTCTTATATTAAATTATTTGTTAAAGTCTTCCTTGAATTCCATTTTACAAAAACCGTCAATGAAAAATTGTAATTTTACAATTTTACACAGTAAAATTTTTGAAAAATTCAAAAAAGAAAGAAAAAAACTAAAAATGGAAATATATATTACGATTAATGACAACTCCAGGGTAAGAGAATTTATGTTTATTGCCATCAAGGATATACAGAAAATATAGAGTAACAAGATATTATTATAGCTAAAAGAGTAGTATCTGACATGAAATGTCGGAAGAAATTGTAAAATATTAAAGAAAATTCTTCAAAAAAATAAAAAAAATGGTTTTGTATTGGAAATTATTTGTTAACAGAAAAATAAAATAATGATAATATAAAAAAGAATACGTAATGGGATACGTGTAGGAAGTGATGACATTTGTTATTTAAGATAAAAATATAATTGTGCAAAAATATATAGTTTAGTGTTTTTTCTTCTTCTTTGTATTTCTATCAGAGAAAACTATTAGAAGTTTAAGTAAAAAAAAATTGATACGCAAGGAATATATATATGTATATATATATTTTATATTATTGCGACAATTAGGAAATAAAAGAATGTGGTAATATTTACTCAAGTTCACAATAAATGTCACAATTTTTTTTATTTTTTTTGAGAATATATCATAAGAAATATAAAATCCTTTTTTCGAATGGTAAAATGTACGTAATTGAATCAAGAATAATAAACGAAGTGGATATTATTTCTGTTCATGTCCTTTTTTCCTTTAGAAGCGTACATTATTAAGCTGACATTGGAATTATTTAAGATTTATATTTTATTATGTTGCGTTCTAATTTATAGAATTTTTATTTGAAAATTAGTTACAACTTTTTATGTTAGCAACAATTTCAAATATATTATTTTTAGTACACCATAAATAAAGTAATGAAAATTCATAAATTGATAAATAATTGTTATGTATAATATAGCTTAACTTGTTAAATTTTCCACTTAACAACAAAAAATAATTTAAATTTAATCACTTAATAATCTTCAGTCATTATTTTTCGTATTTTTTTATATTTGGTTAATTTTATCCTTGGTTAAATGTCAAATGTTTATTTAGTTTCCGGTTTACTTCATTGGAAGGTATCACACTCTCTATTCAGAAAAATTAATTTACTAACATTATTATATCAACAACTAAATGGCACAAGGATATAACTTATACAAAGATATAACTTATACAATTGGATCATTCTTTCCTGAGAGTAACCTCAGATTTCGGAGTCAATACTGCAGTATGGCTGGAGCTAAATCTTACATGTTCCATCCTAACGAAATGGCCCCCGATTCGTAATCTTTCTATGCGACAACTTTACTTGGGATCCTTTTATAAATTATAATATTTTAATGATGTTTTTCTAAAAACTTAAATTTATATTTACCTGTCATTAACAATTAAAATAATTTTATAAAATATAACATGGTAAACAATTGATTACAGGTGACATTATTTCAATGATAAGATAAATAATAATAATAATTATTATTATTTTTTTTTTTTGTTCTTTTTATGCATAAAATAATATTAATTTGGAAAATTTCCAGAATTTATTTTGTTGTACCTGTAATACGAGTATATACAAAGTATTTTTAAGATAGAAATATTTATTTTGTATACATACTACGATACGAGTATGTTAATCAATTTATATATATACATATACATAATATTTAAATTGAACAAGGATATTCTCCAGGTCTCAGTTTACTATATGGTAAAAATATGTCTATTTCGTATAATAATTAAATTACATATTTAATTTTGTGAAAATGTTTTTAAATAATTTTACATGGCGACAAAATGATTAGGTAATTTTTTTAAATATTCTTCATTTTAACTTATGAAGGCGAAATTTTTTTTTGACGCCTATTTCTTGTTTATCCTAAGTAATATCCTGAATTATTTATTTATATTTTATGTTAAAATAAAAATATGTTTTATGTAAAATAGGGAAATATTTTTTTTATGTACATAAATGGAAATAGAGTTTTCAAAAAAAAAAAATTATGATCCTAAATAAATATTTGTTTAAGTAAAAGTTAAATATATGCAAAGAAAATATGTAAGTAAACTGTTAAATATACATATTGTTTTTATAATTATGTGAAAAATATAAATGGAAAATTTTCTAGTGAAATTTATTTAAATATTTTACGTTTCAAGTTCATCAAACGAAAATGTATTATGCTTTCAAAATATTATATAAATAATATACATATGTATGTAATTTAAATTCATTTAATAGCTTGACTGAAAGATTTAAATTTCATAATCTGGAAAAATCAAAAAGAAAATCAGAAAGTCAAAGAAAATACAAATAAACATATCAATAATGTAAAATTTGGCAGCTCATTAATGATGGAATAATAAATAATATAGTATAATATTATTATAATATCATAAATATTAAATTAATTATCTCCATTATTCCTATTGATTTTTGACGTCGGCAAAATGAAAATTTATTTTAATGTTGATTATAATTGCCTTCTCATACGTATGCTTATTTTCTGAACACCTTAAATCAATATATTTTCAATTTTGCTGCCAAAATATTCATTCAATTTTCCATCAATGAAAATGCTACAACTTAGAAAATTGTAAAAATTTATTATAATAATAATAATATTATACGTATAAAGATTGCATAGCTTTAGGTGTAATTAATAATATATATATAGTTATTTTATTTAGTTATTTTACAAGTTTACAGATAGGTACTACATTTCTACATAATCTAATTTAATTTTAGTATATACACAATTAATTCGAAAAAAACTTCATATTTAAAAAAAAATTCTTGATATTTTTGAAATTATAATTAATGTGAATTTGGTATATCACTAAGTGACAATATAAGGATTTGTTGTGAAAAAATAAATATGGGTGGAATTTATCAGTTTAGAAATTTTATATTTTAAGCTTGTATTTCTGAAATTATCATTTTATCCTTTTGGAAATATATCAAGCATATGACCTGATTAATAAGATTGTATTTAGCTAATTAGTATAAGTTATTTATTTAAGATAAGTTTTTCAAAATGATATTGATAATTTGCTGACATGATTGACTTTATCTAATTAAATTTGACGATTAATTTATTTTGTAAACGACTGGTATTTTAACCATATAAAATTCTCAAAAAATTAAAGAATTTATGGAGATATTAATTGGCCATTTAAAATGCAATGATGCAATTACATCCATCATTGAACCGTGGCTTAAAAATTATGAATATAATTTAAAAGGATAAAATTATCGGAACGAAATATAGTAAATTACTGTAAATTACTAATATCTTTTAAGCAACTCCTTGTTCTCATAGTTCAATGCTCAATTAAAAGATATGGCGTTGATCTTATGACAACCGAAAATGGCCATAATACATAAATTGTTTTAATTAAGTAAAAAACAATTACGTTATTTATTTGCTATTGGGGACTAAATTTAAATAAATTTTTCAAAATAATATTTACCATTTTATTTCGAATATTTTTGTAAGAAATTAAATATATATTCGTTCCATTTTTAAATTTCATTTAATATAATAAATTCTATAATAAATTGGTTTTTTTTAAACCCATTTTTTATTAAATTGAGGAGTATGTTAAAAAATCCAAGCTGTTTTAAGTAAATTTTATCCACAGATTGCTTTTCTATCATCAACATTAGACCTTTACGTTTTCCTATTAGTATATAGTCGGTAAATTTGCCCAAATTATTATATTATGTTAAATAATATTTCAGAAATAAAAATTAATTAATATATGTATACATAAGTAAAATACATGACTGACAGTCAAATTAAAATATATTTTATTTTTCTCTTCATTTATTTTAAATGAAATATTCTACAATTTATTGTCAAGAGATATTATTAGGTCATTGGCAACAAGCTTTAGCTTTTAATTAATATATGAATATTCTTTTGTTTATAGTTAATTTTGGTCAAAAATTATTTTGAAAACAACTTTTAAACGAAATTCAGTTTCTTATTAAATTATTTAGTAATAAAATATTAAAGGTTTAACAGTGTTTTTATTTTATTAAAAATTTAATTAATTTTTACAAATTTTTAAAAATAATTATTAAAAAAATCTGGAATATAAATATATAAATTAATCTAGTTCTGACATTTAAGAGTTTAACTTTAATGATTTGTTAGCGTTTCACTAATAAAATAAATTAAAAATCTGTTAACTATAATTATAGTGCCTAATGTTAAAATTTTTAATTACACTTAACTGAAAAATTAATAGAGAATTTTAATGAAATTTAATTGTATACTTTAAATACAACAAAAAAAATCATGGGTAAGTAAATTTTCAAGTAATTCATCATTTACATTTTGTTTTGTAAATAAAAATTAGTCGTTTTTTGAGATTAATCGTCGACAAAATCGAAAAATGGTAACAATAAGTTAGTTTTAAATAAACTGATGCACTTTGTACTTTAACTAACTCACGTTTCTATTACTATAAAATAAAATTCAATATTCAGGGTTCGTACTTTAGACTTGTATTTGAAATGTGCATTGATAATCATCAAATTTGTTGTTCAAATAAATATTTACAAATTGATTTTCTTCCATTTATATATAAAAATTCATTGTTTTTAGAATTAATTTTCTGATTATAGCGATATTATATATTGAGTGGAAAAATTGTAAACACATGTTCATTTCATGCTCTCTGAATGATACAATTTTATATTCAACATTAAATATGCTAAATATACAAAAACAATCATAAAATATTTAGGAATAAACAACACTTGATAATTAATTCAAAAAAAAATTATACTTATAATATAATATTAAAATTAGAATTTTCCATTCCAGAGACTTTATTTCTCTTTAAATAAGAGAATTTATTACAAAATAATATTTTCAATTTTTGTCTAAGCTTTCTTATCATATTTAATACAAAATTTTCTAATTTCCGTGCAACTAGTTATAGCTTATTTATTCATTTTTATTAGTATACTTGTACCAAAGTCGTATATTATATACGGCTTTGCTTGTACTATTAAGTCTGATGCAGTAATTGTTACCTCAATGTCAAGTCATTTATTCATGAACAATATTAAAACACTAAGAGAAAAATATTTGGTTTAAATAAAATATTATCATTATAGCTAATTCTACATATGTCTTCTGGCCCCCTTGGCTTTTTTCTGTTGGCTTTTTTGTCCAGGCAAAAACTAAACTGTGGTCTTCTCAAAAAATGATACATTTATAATCTAATTTAAATAATCAAAATTCTTACTTTAAACTTGAAATGATTATTAATTTTGTAGTAGAATTTTACTATAATATTATTTGTAGTATATTAATTTCAAAACTTTATTAGCTACTATATTTTAGTGTAAAATATTTCAACATTTCTGACTTAGAATTGAGTACAAAAATTGTTCTATTAAATTTCAATCTGTCCTAATAAACAATTTATGGAGTATTGAATGTGGTATATTAAATTTAATATTTCAGATTTTAATTGCTAATATAAATAAGACTTAAAAATTGATTTGAATAATCAATTTATTTCAGAATATTTCAATATTTATATTATTTTTATATTATTAAACAATAAATACTTGAAAGTGAGTTCAATAACTTTCTAAAAATAAAATCTTAATATTATTTTTATTAGATAAAAACATTGATTTTTGCTTATATTATGATCAATCTTTTGTCCGATAAATATAGAAAAATCTATTAAAATATTGATAATCAATTTAAATATGTTAGACACTAAAAAGTAATCAAATTCTTGCTATTCTATTGTTTTTTATTAGTATCAATATAAAGAGTAGATAAGAAATATTTACAAAATGATAATAAATATTATTACAAATATTGTTAATTTTAGTAAATTAAATAGTTTTAATAATATTTAAAGTGTCTATAAATATTATTGAACTATTACTTTTTAATTTACTAAAATTTGCTAAAATATTATTAGACAGTTAACTGCCTGTTAAAGCTTACATAAAAAAATAATTGGAAAATTCTATCAAAACATTTTGTAAAGGAAACTTATATAATTAAGGTATGGTATACAAATGAGAATATTTCTTATACAATACTACTTATTTACTTAACATAATAAGACAATTTAACAGAAATTTCTATATATTTTATGAGCAAATTTAAAAATTCAGTTAAATTTTCTAACAAACTCCTAAAATTTTCTTTAAAAGAATACAAAATTTTCTGTTTTCTAAAAATTTAGTAAATATAAATAAAACTAACTTGTAAAATATATAAACAAAAATTTATATATGCATACTAGTATATTAAAACGTCATTATAATGATGGACTTAGAATAAGAAATGTTCATATTTAAATGTGTACACAAATATATAAATATTAAATATTTTTATATATACATATATATTTAAATATATATTTTTAAATAAATAAAGAGAAAAAGTTTTACATATATATATTTTTTTTTTCAAAAATTTCTAATACATAATTCTAAAATTTTCAGCAATATTATTTAGTATTTCATTCTTGATCGTAGCGTTATTACAACAATTTCCTAGCTATAATTGTAATTCTATTGAAACGAGTCAAATTGTTATTAAAGAAAATTTATTAAAAATGCATTTAAAAAATCAACCACCAACAATAAATAATTATGAAGATTTTGATAAAAATTTAAAAGGGTAAGTAAAAAAAAAAAACAAAATATTTCAATTAATTATTTATACAAAAAAAAATTTTTTAATAAATAATTTCGGAAAAATTATTTAAATTTTCCTATTATAATGTATTAAAATTTTGAATTTTTCCCACAGATATCTTAATGAAAATGAAAAATTAGCTTTATTATTTGATTATGATGGTACATTAGTACCAATTATTCCTGATCCAACAAAAACTGAAATGATACCATATACTGAAACAACATTAAATAAATTTGCTAAAAATTCAAATATATTTTTGGGTATAATATCGGGTCGTGGTTTAAAAGATATTAAAGAAAAAATTGGTATTAATAATATTACATATGGTGGTAATCATGGTATTGAAATTGAAAATCCAGATGGTAGTCGATCTGATTTTGATTTACCAGATGATTTAAAAAATATTTATAAAAAACTTGCTGAAGAATTATTTGCTACGGTAAGGAAACAAAATCTAATAAAAGAAACATAAATTTTCTATATATAAAAAAATTAAAAATAAATTTATTAATTCACGCGTGGATCTTTCTAAATAATAAAATTTATTTTTAATAATTTCTTTTTATAAATAAAAAAAAAAATGTTTAGGAAAATAACAGAAACACGTGAAAGATTAATGATTTTCTTAAGAGTCTAATCGTCTAAAATGACTAAAAATTAATTCTCAATTTAATTTTTTTTTTGTCTTCGTATAGGTAAATAAAAATGGTGCAGTTGTTGAGGATAAAAAAGTTTCATTAACATTTCATTATCGTAATGTACCTGAAGAATTACGTGAACCATTACGTACGGAAGCAATTCGTATTGTTGAAAAATATGGTTTTAAAGCAAATCAGGCACATTGTGCAATTGAAGTAAAACCACCAGTTAATTGGAATAAAGGTTAGTAAAAAAAATTTAATAATACTTTACGTAATTTTATAAAGTAAAATTTTCATGATTTTATGACTTTAATTACTTATTTAATCGGTACGATAAAGTGGGTCAAAGTCAAGGCGAAAAAATAGTTTAATTTCAAATTTAATGCAATTTTTAATAAATCAGAAAAATTGTTGATAAGAGGAAATAAATTTATTTTAGTATTTCATCAGTTAAATACTTAGATGTTTTACACCCACAAAAAATGTTCTTCATTATGACTATTTTTAATCAAATTTCTATATTTTGAATTATTTCCTCAAAATTAAATTTGTAAATAATATTTTTCTTCGATGACAATATAAATTCAGTCATTTAAAAAATGACAAATTTGTTCTATAATTACGCAAATATATAGAATTTTTCCATTCTATAATTGGCAATTTACCAAAATTATGCCACAAAAAACTACTTGTTGTTCCAATTTGGTCTGTCCTTAATTCATATCATTTTTTCATGCAGCTTCAATTTGGACAGAAAATATGCCAAAATCATGTTATTTTTTGTTATTAATTTGCCTAATTTTAATTTTAATTTTTCAATTTAGTTATTTAACATTTAAACATTTATGTGACGATATTCTAAATTGTTATCAGTGATTAAAGTTTTATTTATTCTTATATTACATAATTTAGTGCAGTCAATCTATGAATATTATAGTTCACCGCAAAACAAATTAGATTTAATTTTTTTCTAAAATGAATATTTATACAATATTGACTCTTAAATTTGAGTCTGATATTTTTCTGATTTCCTAAAAAACTTTTGAAGCCCCCCAGAAGCTTTTACCATAAATTAGAAATTAGCTTAAAAATAGTAATTAATTAATTAAAATTGGAAAATACTTAAATGAAAAAAGACGATTCCTGATTTAATAAAATTATTAACATAAATATTAAAATATTCTGAATGGTATCTACAAATTCTATCAAATTTATTTAAACATTGTAGTTCTTTATCAAGAATGTTTATTAAAAATTAATGTATACATGAACATGAAGTAAAAAGGTTTTTATCTATATTATCTATAGTACATGTAATAATTTAGTATGTTGATAACAATTACATAATTATATTTATTATAGAACAAGGAATTATTGATTAATTATTATCGTTAGGGATAAATAATTTAATAATTGATACCAAACTATTAGATAATAAAGCAATACTACTTATAATAGATATAAAAGAGTGTTTAAAGTTTAAGAGTTAGTTGGAATTGTGAAGAAAAATTAATTTTATTCGATCCTGAGATATGCATATGTAATTACCAAGCCATTTAATAGTATACCTCACTTTTAATTTTAATTATTTATTTTCTATTTACTTTTTATTTCATTTAGAATCTCAATTTTTAGGTAATTAATATAATTTTCTTATATTTTAAAGGTGAATGTGCTCTTTTCATATTAAAGAAAAACTTTGGCGATAATTGGTCATCTAAAACAAAAGTAATTTTTGTTGGTGATGATACAACAGACGAAGATGCCATGAGAGTAAAAAACATATAAATATTTTTATTTTATATTTTATTAATTTTTAAAATTTCTGTTATTCTCCAAATTTTGTATAGCTACTTCAAGGAAGTGGTGCTAAAACTTTCCGGATAGCATCTAATCCAAATTTTGAAACATATGCTGATTATCGATTACCATCACAAAATATGACTGCCGAATTACTTAAATGGATTGATAGTCATTATTCTTAAGTTATTTTTTTTTTTAAAAAAATAAATTTCATTATATTTTTTCGTATATTTATTTTAATAAAAAAAAAAAAGTGTAAAAATTAAGTGATAAAATGTATTAATTTTTTAATATGTATCTTAATCTCCATCTATAGTTAATTTGATTTTTTTCCGTTGACAACAAAATTATTATGATTATTATCGATTTCTATTAATTAAGAATTGTTTTTTTTTTGTATATGTTTTTGTTACTATAATCCTTCAAATCAAATGACCTAATTTCAAGTATACACACGTGTCTCATCTTATCATTATAGTGTATGACACATTCACCATTTATTAAAACACTATTAAATAAATCCGGATATTTATTATTTACATGAAAATGTAACGTAAACAGAATTAACCTAAATATAGGATATGTTTTTATAAGGTAAATCAAAAATAATTAACAGAAAACAAAGAAAAATTATTGTTTACAAAACATGTTTATATAATTGAATTATTATGTTTTTGGTATATTTACTCTTGTATTAATAATTAAATATTTATAATCTGATTATATAAATAAGATGTCTAGACAAGTTTTAGTTAGTTTAGATAAATCTTTTGTATATATTTCTCTATATACAAAGGTTAAATATTTACTCATAATAAATCCTTAATTTATAAGTAATTCGTTTTTTTATAATTCATAGTTTAGTATGAAAGAAAATTTAGTACTCATCCAGTTGAGTATTGCAGCTGATTTATTGAATTAAAAAATATATTTAATTATATACTAAAGTCATTTAATTATTTTCAGATTGTTCCTTATTTAATCCTAAATTAATTTCACATAATTTAATATAAAATTTTGTTCGTCTAATTAATTAATTTACTAATTTTTTTTAAATTGTAACGACTAATCAATTAACTCCACCTGTCAATAAATGGACAAACTACAAATATAGAAAACTAAATTAACTCCACCTGTTAACAAATGGACAAACTACAAAAAATTGGTAATGCTATCTATTTATTGTCTACATTTATCTTGTACAATTACCACTATTAGTTTCCATATATGTTCCTGTACAATTACCACTATTAGTTTCCATAGATGTTCCTGTTCCTGTACAATTACCACTATTAGTTTCCATATATGTTCCTGTACAATTACCACTATTAGTTTCCATAGATGTTCCTGTTCCTGTACAATTACCACTATTAGTTTCCATATATTATGCAATTACCACTATTAGTTTCCATATATTATATATGAAACTAATAGTGGTAATTGTACAGGATAAATGTAGACAATAACATTACCAATTTTTTGTAGTTTGTCCATTTATTAACAGGTGAAGTTAATTGAGTTTTATAGTTTGTCCATTTATTTACAGGTGGAGTTAATTGATTAGTCGTTATAATCATCAAAAATTTAGAAATAATTAGTAAATGAATTAGGTGAACAAAATTTTATATTAAATTATGTGAAATTAATTTAGGGGAAAATAATGAACAATCTAAAAATAATTAAATAACTTTAGTATATAATTATTTTGAAAAGAATATGTGAAATAATTTATTATATACACTTACCACTACTTTCCAAATTTATCACATGCATGAACCCTGCACATTTATTCCAAGCAAAATATGTTTACTACACTACAAAATTTCGCTACAAAAATGACGCGACACAAATATCGTAATGTCTTAAATTTATTAACCTATTTCTTTTTTTTAAACTAATAATTATCGAAATATATGCGGTGCGGATATAAAAATATCATTCATTATTAAAATAATCCATTTCAGAATAGAAATTTTAATGAATAATAAAGCTATACTATATTAATGAAACCGAAACCTGAAACGTCAAACATAATGAAAATTTACACTAACCTTTGATTTCTTATTAATTGGAAAATTAACTGCTGCTCTAATTAGTTCTTATACGATATAACATTTCGGTTCAAAATGGTCTTTTTACCGCAATATAAACCGTTTTGTTAATATAATTATAAATTTCGTAATTTAACTGGAAAATGTTTATTTCGAGTTCTCGAAAACAATATGCATAGTTCACTAGTTACTGAATTTGAATTAGTTAAATTATGGTAACTAGAGCACTACTAGTTACTGATAATTTTACTGAACTGCTTGCTAGTTACTGTAAGTAACTAGTGAATTACTAATTCCGAATTATCGAAATTATTGTAAATATAACATCTTTCATACTTTATATAGTTAGTAATTCTAAATTATTATGCATACCAGCAATTATTGGGAAACATTAATCTTGAATAAACAAAATAAATATAAAACTATGAAATATTTCTTTTAATAATGAATTTTCCTTTTTATTTATAAATCATATTTTCTATATATTTTATAGACTTTTAATTTTTTTATTTATAATTTTCTTATTTTACTACAAATAAACTTTTTATTTAAAAAAAAAAAAATAAACGAAAATAATAATAATGATAATTAAACAAATAAAAAAAATATATAATTAATTAGATGACTTTGGAATTATCATACAATTTATGAAACAAACAAACATTAAAAAATTTTAAGTAAATTATTTTTGTTTTTTTTTTAATATTACAAAAATAGTTTTATATTATAACTAGAAATGCTGAAAAATACAAAAAAAAATGTATATAAATTAATTTTGGAATTTACAAATTATTAATTTTATCCAGTAGTATGATTAATTTATATTTATAACAAAAATTTGGATTATAATATTTTTTTAGCTACTAAATCTTTTGTTGTAATCTAAATTTTTGTAGTTTCTTTAATTTTATTTGTAATTTTAGTGAAAAACTTGAGTCTGTTTTCATAAATCCGACAAATTAATCTTTCATAAATATTATTTAGAACATTTTTTTTTTATTTATTTTGTCACATTTGTCGACTTTTATGAATCACAGGCCCCTAATTCGAATAATTCTAATTTATTTCTTTAAATAATTTGGTTAGCTTTTTTTCCATTTGACAAAAAAAAAAATTAAAATTTTAAATTTAAAGATCTATTTTTCTTCTCTAATTTTTTATATAAATATTTTTTTTATTGTATAATAAATTGCATGATTTTTTAAGACTTTTAGCTTATTTCTAAAAAAAAAAACTTTTCTATAATATAAATGACAAAAAATATAATTATAAACAAAAAAAAAATATATATAAATGAATAACAAAAATATAAATTTAAAGAATTTTTCTGCTTTAAACATAAAAATTAAAAAAAATTTAAATTGAGAAAAACTTTTTTTTTATTATAAAAAAGAAAAAATATTTAATTTTTCCATTATTTTTTATTTTGAAATTTTATAAATTACCAAAAAATGAATAGAAAAATTAATTAATGAAATTATAATTTCATTTTAAGATTTTAAGTTTTATAAAATTATACAAAAAAAAAATTTTTTTTTGCAGTTTTTCTCTCTTTTAAAAGTGAAAAATATTTGTTTAAACTTAAATCTATATTAAACTTTTTTTTTGTTACATTTTTCTTATTTTTTTATATAAAAAAAAACTGTTGAATTTCTTATAAAATTTAATCCTTTTACACATTAATAAAAAAGGATTGAAAAATAGTGAAAAATTTTTGAAAATATTTTTTTCACACAGTCCGAAATTTATATTTGTTGTTGTTGGTTTTTAATTTAAAATATTTTTTAAAAATTTCTACAAAGTTTTTTTTATTAAATTTCTACAAAATATTTTTTTTTTTTGCATTATGAGAGTTTGTTATATTTTTGTTGCTTTATTTAGTATAGTGATTTATTTAAAAATTTAATGGCTAAAAAAAATGGTAGTTAAAATCGATAATTTATTATTTTTAATATTAGTAAATTTTTGTTTCGATATTTTTTTTTTGTCAAATAAATTTTTGTTTATCCTTTTTTTTTCTAAAATAAAAAATAAAAATAAAATGTTATTAATGGATTTAAATAATAATAATAATAATAATAAATGATTTTCAATTCCTACAAAATAAATCACGATAATATAGCTACACTTCTTCTTGGTCCACCTTGGCTAATATTATCCATTGATGACCATTTTTTAATACCATTTTTTAATGCTTCAGCAGTAACTTTATCTTGCATAACACGTGACATTGCTTCTAATTTTTGTGCACGATCTTTTGATAATGGTTCAGTTGGAAATGATAAATCATTTGCTTCAGCTAATGTTCTTAAATCAAAATAATATTTAGCATATACAGATGATGGTACATTTATATTAAATTGTAATAATTCTAAAAATTCACGTTCTAATTCATTCATATCTTCAACTGTAATATCTTTTAATATTTGACAATAATCAACATTCCATACAGCTTGATCATCCCATACTTTACTAGCTAATAATATAGCACCTAATACCATACGTTTCCAGTTACATGGACCAATATCTAATTCAGCATATGTTAATAAACGTTCTAAATATACTAATGTTATAATTGCACATTCAGCTGTTAATTGTGCTGCATTAAATAATGTTCTAACAAATTTATAAATTTGTCGATGTTCTGGACTATGTATATCATAATCATCTGGTACTTGATCATGTGTTAATGGATGTAATTTTTCATCAAATATATCTAAACGTCTTTCAGATTGACGATTTTTTATATGATAATATATTGCTAATGATACACATTTAACAGTATTTTTTAAATTTGGCTGTGATACTGTACTATCATCTAAATATATTGTTGAACATGATGAACTCTTTTTTAAACCACCACCACCACTACCAATAACAGCACTTGAACTACCACTACTTGCTGATTGTGGTATTATTTGATGTTGTGATTTTTTACGTGTTATATTACAACCATTTTCAATCACTTTTGAACGTTCTAAAAACATTGTTGCTGCTGATGGATCAACAGATGGATCTAATTCACTTATACCATCAACTGTTTCACGTTCCGATATATGTTGTAAATTATTTGTTGAATGATCACCTTCTGGTAAACGTTCTTCAAATACAGGAACTTCTTTTATTTTACGTTCGGGTTGTGGACTGGAATATGCACAACATGAATTTGCATTACCCATTTTGAATTTTTTTTTCTATTTTATAATTTTAATTATTATTAATTTTATTGGCGATAATTTAAGTTTTTTTTTTTTTTTGGTGAAATTATGAAAGAATTTTTAATGTTTTGTTGTTTTTTTTAATAAATATTTAAATTGACATTTTTGTGATTTCTACAAAGAAGTTTTTCTTGATTTTTTTTATGGTGCAAAAATTTTTTTTTTGTCTTTTTTTCGTTTGAAGAGTCTCTTATAAGTTCCTGAGTGTAAAATAATGTATTAAATTTTTGTCTTTGACTAGTTTTAAAAAAAATTTTTGATGTTGTAAAAATTCCAGTTTTTCAATTAATCATATGTTTTTTTGGAAACATTTTCTTTAAATTATTATTGGCACTAATTTTTATGGCCGATTCCAATACAAAAATTGGAATTAAAGTTTATTTTTGGTTTTTTTTTTTTGACACAAGTAGGTATTCTTGAAAATTGATTTTAAATTTGTTTTTTTTTTTAATTTTTGCTGAATGTGTTTATCCAATTTAATATACTGTTATCCAAGGCATTACTAAATTGAACCTAAAATAAAATAAACAATTTTTAAAGTTTACTTTGTATATATAATATTTTTATATACATATTTTTTTTTAAATAGCAAAAATAAATAAATATTTATAAATTAAAAGTAACGAAAAACCAACACACCACATATTTAAAAACCAATAATTTGTAATATTTACTATTGATAAAACTGGAAAAGTGTTAATTTTTGTTTTTATTATTATTATATTAAAACAAAAAGTTAATAGATATAAATTAATATTATTATATCTTCGTGTAAGAAGCGAAGTGCTGTAAGTGTTGAATAACGTAATTTAGAAAGAAATACGGATTCAGGGAGATAAGGAAATTCAGGTCCTACTTGATATAAAAATTGAATTGATCCACGAAAAATTTAAATTTAAAATATTTCAATATTGTGTAATGAAAAAAACTATTTACGAATTTATCCAGTAATATACAATATACAAAGTAATATAAAACTTTGATTAAAAACCACTTAAACCATTAAATTTCCACTTGTTACTTCTTAAATAATCGCTTTTACTCAAAACATACTTTTGCATGACTTAATATCTTCTGCCCTTGTAAACCCAACGAAGTTATAGTCGTGAGTCAGAGAAATAACTAAATAATTTTCACAAAAATTTCTTAGAACGAAAAAAAAAACGAATAAGATAACACAAAAAATAAAAAGATAATGAGAAATATTTACAAAAAAGAAAAAAAAGTTATAATAAATATTTAAAAATTCAAATTCTTCATTTTCACAGTATAAAAATCGAAAAAAAAAGAAGAAATTTAATATTAATAATTATATAAAATAATTATTTAAAAATATATTTAAAAATAATTTTCTAGTTTTGGTTGATTTATTCCGTTTTACTTGTCATGCAATAAACTGTTAAATTATCATAATTTATTTTTGTTGCAAATTTGTTTATTTTATTTGGAAAGAAAAATTATTTTTAAAAAAAGAAACAAATAATTTTTAAATCAAAATCATTTTAGATTTTTCATTTTAGACACTAACTTTTTAATGTCGATTTAGAAGATAGACTAAAATTTAGATAAAATAAAAAATCATTTTGTAAATATATAATAATAATTTGTTATCAATTATTTAACAACAAAAAATTATAAACTAAACAATTGAGATGCAATTATAATCCTAAAAAGCTTTTTTTTTTGTTCTCATAATATTAATTTATCTAATCAAATTTCTGAAGACTGATATCTGAAGGGGTAAATTCACAGCAGGTAGTCACAAAAACTGAGACATAGTCATATAAATATCCGCTCAACAATTATATTCCAAAATATGCTAATCAAATTACGAGTAATTAGTAAGCTAATCATATTTATTACTGGCTTCAGGAACAATTTTAGCTCGTACAGAAATGTTTACAGGTTACAATCGTTAATTTATAATTAATTTCAAGGACATATTTTTATACAATTCTTCGATTTGAGAGTCTGAAAAACTAGTCAGTCTCTAAATTTTATTGTATTAAAGATTGACGATGAATACAATCACAGATTGAAGATCCGAATGACAGAAGATAAATACAACCATGCCGATAGTTTGATTTACCAATTTTGATTTAGCAATTTTCCAATCAATATCAAAATTGAATGTTGTCACTAAAAATAAAAATATATACCTAACTAAAATTAATCATTAATAAATAATATAAAAAAATTAAAGCTAAATATTAAATACAATATTGCATTAATTTGTAATAATTAAATTATGTTTTGACTTAATTCTTCTCTACTACTTATAATTTATTTATTTATATATTTCAAAATGGAAAATTAATTTACAAATTTTATTACTAATAAGAATAATTAATGTTTTTTTAAGTAAGTATATTTTCACTGACAAAATTTTACACGCGATTTATATTTTGGTTTTTTTTGTTTATAAATAAAATAATAATTTATGTGGGAGGGAAATTTAATTTTATTCAAAAAAATAAATATAAACTTCATTAATCCAAAAAAAAATTATAATCTTAAATGATACCGGAAATTAGTATTCAACAGAAAATAATAAAAATTTAATATGTAATTTGTATATTTTTTTGCCTCAAGATAAAAAAAAAAATATAATACAACAAAAATAAAATAAATTATTAAACTTAAAATAAAATAATAATAAAAAAATTGTTGTTACATTTATTGAAACTAAATCGGTACAAGGTTAACAAAAAAAATATATTGAAACGCTTAATTGAATTTTATAAAAAAATGGATAAGTAATAGATAAAAAAAGTAAAGAAATTTGTTGTATAGTTGATAGAAAAAGAATTTCAAGTTTATTTTATTCAATTAAATTATTTAAAAAAAATTCTCAATAACAAGGTTTTTAATTTTTTTAACATATGTACGTAAATTAAATCTAGTATAAAATTTTAATATCTTATTTTGGAAAAATTGAAATTTCATTGCAAAAAATAAAAAATTCGCAGAAAAATTTAACATAGAAATTTGAGTTTTTTTTTTTTGAATTTTTGCGAAAAATAAATATATAAATATAATAAAGATAGTCTTTCTTTTTTTATATGTATATTCAAAGTTAATGGGTTCATTAACATTAGATACAGTTTTGAGACTATATAGTAAAATTTATTATTACCATTGATCAGAGATAGACAAACAAGAAGAATGAGAGCGACACTAAAAATTTCTAAATAATTTTTATAAATGTCTGACTATATCAATATTTTTTTATTGTTTATTTATAATTTTTTGAACACTTATAAAAATTAAATTAATAATTTATTATAATGTACACATATGATCTAATAATATATTTATTGTCTTGCTCAGACGAAGCAAAATTGACCGGTATTAAAGATCAGGGTTATGAAAAATACTATCCTTTATTTATATACATTAGTTTTAGAATGAATTTATACAATTTTAGAACTTCAGTTATAGGTATATACGATTTGTTTAATTCCATGGTACTATCCTGCTTCACTCCTTGTTATACAATAATTGTGTTTAATTTAGGGTAGACAGTAAAATTACCCGTATCACTGCACCCTTTTATCTAAGAAAATTTATGAAATTTCTCATATAAATTATTTTAGACACAATTTTTAGACAAATTAATTATCAAATTAAATTTTTTACGATTTTTTGTGAATAAACTTTCAATTCCCAGTGTAAATTTGAATAGGTAGACATAGGATCCCACAATCGAGTCCTAAAGCCATATAATATACCTATATATAGTTTTACTAAATTATTCTACATTAGGTATATTTTTCCCAATTTTTTTTTTTTTGTGGCATGTCACGAAACAATTACAAACCGAATAAATTTTTAATACCTTTCTTTTCCTTTTTAAAATAATTTTGTTTTTTTTTATATTCGGCATTAAATTAAATATTTACAAATATTTTCCAAAAAGGATGCTTCATTAATATTTTATAACAAAAAGAAGAAAAACCGATTTTATTTACATATTTTTTCTCATTTTTGTTGGGTGGAACACAAAATAATTTTATGGGTGCTCCTCCAGTATATCATACAAAAAATGCACAAGAAAAAAAAGTGAAAATTTATCCCATATAATTGAAAAAAAAAAATACAGACACTTTTTTACTAAAATAAAAGAAAAAATCCATTAAAAAAAAATTGCAGTACAAACTTTGTAATTATTTTCACTGATGAATAATTTTTTCCATTTTGTAAATCACTAATTAATTTCATTTAATATTTATTGCCATGAACAGTAATAATTTTAATCAATTTTATTTACAAATATTTATTAAAAATTAATAAATTTATCGAATAAAATCAACTTTTCCGATTTTCGTATAAGAAAAAAAAATACTTCAAAAAGTTCCTGCTGGGCAGTGTTGACAGTACAGTATATAAGAAATTTATTAGTCAAAAAACTTTCTGAAAATGTCAAAAGTCAAATTGAAAAAGTATTGTCGTGCTAGAATGTATAGAAACAGTATTGCCAATCTATAGTAATAAAAAAACTGTGCAATTACTTAATGGTATAGTTCAGAAAATACAATATAGTTCGTATTCGTAATAAAATTGAATAATTCTGTATTAAATTAGAATTATCAAAGCAGCGAAATAAGGAAAACTTTCAGCTGCGACTCATGAGTGGCAAATTGGTTGATCTTTGGTCATATAGGAACATATTTTTTAAACAGTATTTGGCTTTTTTATTAATTGGAAATTTGGAAATAATACTCTTATGAGTCTCTTCCGTTCGACGGGAAATCCATTCCGTTCGACGGGAAATAATAAAAGAAACCGAAAATTTATATGGGAAATTACCGCATTATAAGTAACTGAATTAATATTGAGAAGTGAAAGCATAATGACTTGTAAATTTAATTATAATAACGGTATATTTGTTATCCCCATATATAGATAAGACGGGCATTACAAAGCGGTTAATTATACTTCTAGAGTAGGTATAATATATGTTCCGTTGAGATAACCCCACTTTGCCTAAATTTTGAAAATTATAGGTATGTATATAATTATTTCCTTATCTACTATTTTTTTTAAATATTTTTAAATTTTACAAAAATAGAAATATCAAAAAAAAAGTTCATTGCATTTTTATTATTCAAAAATAATTTATTTAAAATTATTTATGATCAACAAGTTGTTTTTTGTAAACAAAATAATATTTTTATGCCGGCAAAAGGTTATCGTAAAGATCAATAATGTAACAACAAAAATTTATGATCACATTTTTCATTAAATTGCATATACATAAATATACTTTACTTAAAACCACAGATTGGTAATTAAACATTTCCAATATTTTATTTTTTTACAATTTTATAATAATTTTCAATCAAAATATTGGATATTTTAGCTGTTGAAATGCGAAAACTGTACATTTTTTGCCTTGAAATACCCGCACAAACAATTCCCCAAATGTCGACTCTGTTTAAGTAATTGGAGTGTGCGCAAAATCCGAAATCAACACGTGAAGGAAATTTATTTATTATTTAAATAAATTTGTTTTGCTTGTTGCTGTTACCAGTTGGCATTCAATTTAAATTGTAACAAGAGACAGTTTAATAAATAAATAATTAAATTAAAATTAAATTAATAAATTTATATTAACAAAATGGCATCCCAAAGGAAAATTGGTAATAAATTTTATAAGTGAGTTTTTTGTGCATCAAAAGTTTTAATTAATTTTTTTTCGTAGCTTTAATAAGTGTTTCGGACAAAACTGGTTTAATTAATTTTGGTAAACATTTGGCATCGTTGGGTTTTGATTTGGTAGCAAGTGGTGGCACTGCAATAACCTTAAGAAATTCTGGTTTACAAGTTGAAGATGTTTCTGATATTACTGGTGCACCTGAAATGCTTGGTGGACGTGTTAAAACACTTCATCCTGCCATACATGCTGGTATTTTGTCCAGGTAAGTCAAAAACATATAACAGGAAAATTGGTTTAAATCAATATCGTGGGTAGACATTTGATTTCGACCAAGCTTGCACGTAGTTGTTAGCAATTGACCCATCACTATTTTCTCAGTCTGAGTGAGAACGATATTAATGAGTAAATCATTAATATCGATTGAACCGCGCAACTTAATCCTCTGTTTTTCCGTTACAGATTAACACAAAGCGATTTAAATGATATGCGCAAACAAAATTATAATTTAATTGAAATTGTTGTTTGTAATTTATATCCATTTGTAAAAACGATTTCTGAACCAAATGTTCAAGTTTCTGATGCTGTTGAAAATATTGATATTGGTGGTGTAACATTATTACGTGCTGCAGCTAAAAATCATGAACGTGTTACAGTAATTTGTGATACAAATGATTATGAAAATATTATTAAAGAATTGGAAGAAAATGGTGATACATTACAAGAAACAAGACAACAATTAGCATTAAAAGCATTTACCCATACTGCTGCATATGATGAAGCAATATCAGATTATTTTCGTAAACAATTTTCAACAAATTTATCACAATTGAATTTACGTTATGGTATGAATCCACATCAAAAACCAGCACAATTATATACAACATTAGAGAAACTACCATTAACCGTTTTGAATAGTTCACCAGGTTTTATAAATTTATGTGATGCTTTAAATGGTTGGCAATTAGTACGTGATTTAAAACGTTCATTAAATTTACCAGCTGCAACAAGTTTTAAACATGTTTCACCAGCTGGTGCTGCTATTGGTGTACCATTAAATCGTGATCAAGCTAAATTATGTATGGTAGACGATTTATTTGAAATATTAACACCATTAGCAACAGCATATGCACGTGCTCGTGGTGCTGATCGTATGTCATCATTTGGTGATTTTGTAGCATTATCTGATATATGTGATGCTGTAACAGCAAAAATTATTTCACGTGAAGTATCAGATGGTATAATTGCTCCAGGATATAGTCCAGAAGCATTAACGATTTTGAAAAAGAAAAAAAATGGTGCTTATTGTATTTTACAAGTAAATTTATAAATACCATTTTCTTGAATGACAAATTTTAATTAATTTATATTTTTCCTTTATATATAGATGGATCCAGACTATGAACCAAGTTTAATAGAACGTAAAACTTTATTTGGTTTAACAATGGAACAGAAACGTAATGATGCACTAATTGATGACAGTTTATTACGTAATATTGTAACTACTAATAAAAAATTACCAGAAAATGCAATTAGAGATTTAATAATTGCAACAATTGCATTAAAATATACACAAAGTAATTCAGTTTGTTATGCTAGAGATGGTCAAATAATTGGTATTGGTGCTGGTCAACAATCACGAATTCATTGTACTCGGTTAGCTGGTGAAAAAGCTGATAATTGGTGGTTACGACAACATCCAAAAGTTACTACTATGAAATTTAAAAATGGTGTTAAACGTGCCGAAATGTCAAATGCAATTGATAATTATGTTGGTGGTACTGTTGGTAAAGATATGCCAATGTCACAATTTGAATCAATGTTTGATAGCGTTCCATCACAATTAACTGCTGATGAAAAAATTGAATGGTTAAAGAAATTATCTGGTGTATCACTTGGTTCAGATGCATTCTTTCCATTTAGGGATAACATTGATAGAGCTCAACTAGTATGTTTTCAATAGAATATTTGATACGAGTAAAATTGGTTTTAAATATAATTTTTTTTCTAGAGTGGAGTTTCTTTTATTGCAAGTCCAGCTGGATCAACAAATGATCAAGATGTTATTAATGCTTGTAATGAACATGGAATTATTATGGCTCATACAAATTTAAGATTATTCCATCATTAAAGTTTCGTGGAATACTTTTTGTATTGAACAAAAAAATTTACAAATTTTTTAGTTATTTATTCCATTGATTGTGGAATATTTTGTTGAAGAAATTAAAGACATTTTATACATTCCTATGAAGTTTTCATATTCAAAAGAAATTTATCTAAAAGTGCATTTATTATATATACATTATTAAATTTATATTTGTACGAAAAAATATTTCGAAATAATAAAGTTTACTGTTTATATATCAGCCTTGATTTATTAAAACAAAATATTTTGCTGAATTCATTTAGCATTTTATTAAATTTAATATTAATCCAAAATTTTAGGACAGCTAATTTTTGAATTTTTTAGAGATTGGGCAGTATTTTTAATTTATGATCTGTTTGGTAATGGACTAAATATTGCTAAATTGCTGAATTAAAAAAAAAAAAATTTGGTTAAAAATTCTTTATTTCATAGAATTCTAAAATTTTCAAGTTTTATAGGAAAAGCTAATCTGCTGAATTTGACAGTGTTTTTTCTTATCAAATAAAATGTGCTAAATAGAAAGCATTTTGAATCTTTCATTGAAATTTAATTTTACAGTGAAATTAGTATGTCAACTTCAACTTTTAAAAAAAAATATCTATAAATATTGCAGTTGCTACTTGCTACATGAATAAGTAAATCTAAAAATTGTTAACAGCTGTGTTCAACACAATCAACTTATCTGGTTCTGTGCTGACGAACAAAAAAATAAATAAAACAAAATTTTCATTTTAAAATTATTATTTTCATTATTTATTTTTACACAAAATTTCTAGTTTATTTTTTTTTTTTTCATAATTTAATTTTTTATTAATTTTATAATTTTTCCTCTTTTATTCATATATTTTTTTTTATATTATCCCTTTAACGTCGCTCTTTCGCAATTAATTTTGTTAAATTATTTTATTATTATAGTTTTATATTTTTAATTGTGTAAAGAAAGTTTTTTTTTATTTATTTAATTATTTTTTTAAATAAGTTCTTCATAAATTAAATCTAAGATATTTTAATAATTTACAATGAGTTTTCTTTTTTCAAAAATTTTTTTATTTACAAAAAACAAACGAACAAAAAATTTAACAAAATTAATTGAGTTTTTATAACTCATCATAAAGTAATATTTAAAAAATTAATTTTAACAATTTTTTTGTTGTATAATTTTTGTTTGAATTTCAACAAAAAAAATATTTTCATAAAATGTTTTAAATTTTTAATTAATTAATAATAATAATGAATTTATTTTATAATAGTAAATTTATTTTTTTTAATTATATTAAATGATTGCTTGATTTGTTTTTTATATTGTAGATTATATAATATTTTAATTAATTAATAATAATAATTTTTTTTTGTTTTAAATAGATTTTTATATAATAATTTTTGACTAATTCTTTTTTTTTTTTATTTTAACTAACAACAAAATTAGGTAAATAGTAGTTTGTTTTTTTTGTTTTAATATTTCGTTTATTAAAATTTTTTTATAATACATTTAGAGAGAAAGGATATGCGAAAGTGATAATTTAATGATAGAAAATATTTATTTAAATTTATATATTAAATTTTAATAAGACTCAAAAGTGATGATGATTTTGTTATTTAAATTTGTGATTTTTTTTGGACTATAATTTATTTTTTTTTACTTAAAAATAAGAAAACAATTTTTATTTATTTTAAATTAAATTTAAAAAATATTTCAAAATTTTTTACTTCATTCTTTTTTGTGTAATTTAATTTTTTATATATGTACTTATATATGTTTGTAAGCTAATAATTTAAATTTAAGATTATTTTAATTGTTAATTTATTTATTTATTATCAAAAATGTAAGAGAATTTTTTTTAAGAATTACCAAGATTTTGTGCCATTTTTTATAATTTACAGTAAAATTAAAATGTTTAAAATTTAAGGAATTTAAAGAAAAAATTTTAATTATTTGGAGTTATTTAAGTTTTTTGTACTTTAAAGAGATTGTTTAATAATATATTTAGTGATTTTTAAATTTCACGAAAAGTATTTAATGTTATACGGTATGGAAACATTGATAAGGATTTTTAAATTGTGTGTATAAGCTGATATATTAACGTTTCTTGTGTAAGCAGAATTAAGCTTACAGTTGTTACAGTATAAGAAAGTATAATTATTATGTAATGTAAGCAGATTTATGCTCACCAGATGAAATATGAAAACTTTCATTAAAACTTAATTAAATTATTATTATATAGGTAATTATTATTTTGCTGAATATAATTTCTGAGAATATATAACGTAACTAATGTAACTAATGTGTAGATTATAATATTTGCTAAAACGTTAAATTGGTCTGTTAATAGATTTATAAATTATTTATTTAAATATTAAACTTTATAAAAAAATATTTTATCATAATTTTTAGCAATTATTTCTTGCATGAAAGCTCTCTAAAAGTCTAAAATATATATTGAAAAAAATTAGTATATTAGTAAATTCTCTTACATTTTGAAATATTTTTAAATATATATATAAATGGGTTTTTATATTTTGTATATAGATATTTCTGTTTTTTTTTTTTATGCATTTTATTTTTATTTAAAAAAAATGTTTTTAGATTTTTAAATATTTTTTTTTTATTTATAATTTATTTTTAATAATATAATATATCAAGTTTTTTATTCTTTCTTTTATGTGATTTTATTTATATGTAATTTATTTATTTTGTTTTTAAATATATTCATTTTGCATAAAAGTCTATTCTTAATAAAGCTATGATCCCAATTTCAGCTGATAATGGTACCTTACCTGGTAAGCAAATCTACCATTGCTCTCTTTTTTTTAAAAAAAACATAGATAAATTATATAAATGGGAAAACTTATAAATACAAATAATTTTAAAGTTGTAATTTTGTTAGTGTTGTTTTTGGACTGATTTGAAATCAGTTTACTAATTTTTAAATAAATTTCGATCTTGGAATTAAGGTGAATTTTGATCCTGAACGACAAGGATTGAAAATTTAATAATAATTATATATTTTAATTGAATATTGTGTAGCGAATTTATGTCTACAATAATTTTTTTATTTAGCTTATATTAAAATTTTGCAAAAATTTGTTAAATTTTATTATACATAATATTTCTTTCTGTTGTAAGTTCTAAAATGAAATTTCTAAATTTTGCTAATAAATTTGAAAAGTAACTTCAAAAGATTACTTACTTTCTTTAATTATAATATACGAACTCAGCGAAAACTCAGCTACAATTTGTTACATGAAATATTTAATTAATTGAGTAAATTTTTAAGTAATGATTTTTATGTTTTCAAAATATTTTGCACTTTGAAAATAAAAAAAAAATTATATTATATTTTAAAGAGCAATGGTGAAACTTATAAGAATGGTCCCTCAATCAGACATTTGTTAAAAAGTTTTTTTATATAAATATTTAAGAAACAAACAAAAAATTTATTATTTTTTTTATATAAATATTTTTTTAAATAAAATAATTTGTTTTAAAATATATTTTATTTTGTGTTGTATATATTTTATTTTTAATACAAATTATTAAATAGATGTTGGGGATAGGAAATGTCTTGATCCTTTATAAAAATCCTGGAATAAATTTTAAATATAAATTTTAAATTTTAAATTTTCTTGATAAATTATTGTTATCTGGGCAAACTCTGAGTAACAAAATTGTAGATAACAATATTTCTCGTGAAATTCATTGTACGAACTCATTTCAAATAATTTTCTGATTAATTTGCTTTGCTGACATTATTCAATAATATACAATTATTTGCTGACATTTGAAATTACTCGTTGAAATTTTCGGTCTTTTGAACAAAAATTAAATTATCAAAAAGGATCAATTATTACTTCTCCTATATTTTAGACATCCAACATCTAATTAATATTTGTGATTTTATGTGTATTTTTTTTGTATTTACTTTTATTTTTTTATTATATATTACAAATTTTTAATATTTAAATATTTTTTTTTTTCTTGTAATTTTAAAATTTTTTGTTTTTATATTTTTACGTGCAGAATTTTCGCTCTATTTTTATTTGTTTTAATGTTAAATATAGAAAATTAAAGATTTTTAAAATATTTTATTATTTTTATATAAAAAAAAATTTTCACTATAATTTTTATTTATAGATTTTTTCTTTTAAAATTTAATTTATATATTTTTTTTTTAATATATATTTATTTTCTTTTTCTAGTACATAAATATTTGGAGTTTCTTTTTTCTTACTTTATAATAATCTAAAAAATGTGTGTTTCTTTTTATATATATATAATTTTTTTAAAATTAATTACATAATTTTTTTCTTCTGTTTTTGTTTTTTAATTAATTAATAAGCGTGGAAAAAGAGTTATATAAATTTTCTTTAAGTATATATTTTTTTTGTTTAAAATATGGACACGATTTTCCTGTTTTTTTTTCTCTTGAGTATATCAAATTTTATGGCAATTTATAAGATAGTTTTTCTAAATTATTTTAGAGTTTTATATAAAATGTTTTTTTACTTATTTATGCTTTAATTTTATTTCCAAATTTTGAAGTAATCTAAATAATTTTCTAATGAATTTTTATTTTTTATTTAATTTTTTAATTTTTGGTAATTTTTACGAAAGTAAAATATTAAAAAAAAAAATCATTTGAAAATAAAATTTGTTTGTGATATGATTTCAGAGAAAAAATATTTGCAAGACAAACTGAAAAATTGTAGATATTAAATTAGTTACTATATTTTGCAAATTAAATTAGTAATTTATCTAATTAAATTAGTCATTTTTCAACAAAAAATTAAACAATAAAATTAATTATTGGAAAACTATTTAAAAAATTGAATGAGAAAAAACATAAAAATGATTTTGGGTCGGTAAGAAGTTTAGTAATCTCATTGAATTTCAATATAAAAAAAGATTAATTTAAATTGACCGATCACTAAAATGAGCTCATTTGAAAAACAACTAATTTAAATAAGAAATATGTTTACAATTCACAATCCGCATTAATAATATTAAATTTTCTTCTTATCCTCAAAGGATTCAAAAATTTTATATTATATAATTTCTGATTGGATTTGTAAAAAAAAAAATTTACCATCAAAATTCTTATAACTCTGTGTTTAAATTATGGTTCAACAAAAACCAAATTATATTTATTGATGTAAATCTCTTGAGTAACTTGTCAATTTTTCCCCAAAATACGAAAAAAAAAATTATAATTTAATATTTTAACCCCAGTTTTATTTAATAACCACAAAAATCAACAAACAGAAAAAAAAAGAAATCCCAATTTCACCAATTTGCCTTAATAAATATTAAGTGGAAAATATATAAAAGAATTTTCTAACCGCTGAATGGAAATTCTTCTATAATAAAAAAATTTAAAAGACAAAGAAATTCAACAAATTTTTTGCCTTGTTGAAAAAATTTTCCTTTTTCTTTTTCTGTTTTTCATAAATCATAATTTTCTTCAATGATGAAAAAAAGAAAATATATATTAAGTAAATTCGACTTTTTTGTAAATAAATTTTGGTTGAGAAAATCAACCAAGCTTAAAATATCAAAATAAGAAAAAAAAGTAAGAAAGGAAAAAAAGTTGAAGAAAATTTTTTTGTGTGCATTTATATTATTTCTAGCTTGTTTGTCCTTTCGTCAACATACGAAAAATAAAAATCCTAAGCAAATTCGCTGCTGTGCTTATATACTATAAAAAAGTCCTTGAAACATTTTTTTTTATACATTCAGGATTTGCAAAGATATAATATTTAAATATATTGTGTCGTTATTAATAAATACAGGGGGAGTTTAATTGGTAATGAAAGGAATTAGAAATAATTGAGTTTTATTTAAATTGAAAATTTCTTATAAGGTACTTATGTTTTTTATATAAGCTACAAGTTGCCTTACATAATTCATAATTCAAATGTTCGTCATAATTATAAAATCCGACAAAGGTATAAAATATAATCGATAATTAGTTGTATAAAAATCTCGAAATCAAATCCTGTCGAAAGTAGTAGGATAGGCAGAGATCGACGCTACCAAGGATATATCTGATTGTTGTTTGGAGCCACTCTACTGTATTAAGCGTGATAACTAACCAAGTATAATAGTGAAATAAATTTTCCTTAATTCAACTTATACAAAAACTGACATTTAATAAAAAAAAATTACTTTTTTTTTACTAAAACTTTATAAGAATTTGTTTTGCTCGTTTTTCATTTTCATTATAAATAATTTTCTTCTCATTTTTAAAACACGCACACATATACATTTACAAAACATAAATATATAAAAATTTATGTAATAATAAAAGGAATAATTTCGAAAGAAAAATTTATATAAATAAAACGAGAAAGTTATTTTTTTTTTTCGATTTATTTTCTCTGATATATAAGAAACTTTTCTTCTTATTTTTTTTTTATTTTAGTGTCGTGTTTGTTAAACTTTAATCGAAAATACATAAAACGAAAAGCAAACCAAAAGCTAAATTTAGAATTTTTGTATGAATTAAAGCCTTATAAGTATAAAAAAAGGATACCTGTTGCCGACATAAGCGACGAACAAACCAATATATATACATAAAAATACACTCTTCACTCTGGGTACAATGAAAATTTATTTTTGTATAGAAAGAAAATTCATGTTGTATATCCAAGGATTTCTTCCTTTTTTTTTACTTATAATAACATTTAAATAAAAATTGAAAGGGAATGAATGAATTTTTTATTAAGAATTCGATAGAATTGACTGTGAAAATCAAAGTAATCGAAAAAAAAAGGAAAATCAGGATAATTTGAGGTGTCGTTATTTATGTATATGTTTAGATAAAAAAAAAACAAACTAGTATAGATTTGGGTATTTTTGGTTAATTATATTGTGGTTTTTTTTTTGATTTATTGATAAGGCTTTTTTTTTGTTTTGGTAATTCCATTAAGGATTTATATTTAGGTATTAGATTTTTATGGTTTAGTAGTTTATGTAAATGTCCAGGATTTTCTTCTTTTTTTTGGTTGTTTTTTGTTTATGTCGTAACAGAACGGAATAATTTAACAGAATATTAGATTGAATTTATTTCTATAAATAATTTAAACAGAGAAATTGATTGATATTTGTTGCTTTCAATTGAACTACCTTACTTTGAAGTATTATTTTTGGTATAAGGATATTTAATAAAAACTGTTGCTTTATTAGTAATTTTTTATGATTAAATCACACATTTTACTGTTGAGGTTGACAATATTTTCAATAATGTGATAATTATAATTATTTGAACTCTACGACGGATCGACGTACCCTTGAGATCTACCAGTGAAAGAAATGATTAATTCGAAATTTTTTTCTTTTTAGTATCCACAATTTGTGGCATCATAATCAAAATGGAGGGAAATAAATTTAATTGAGTAATTAAAAATTTACTTTTTAACGAATTAATTTTCCAATTAATTTTTTTTTTTTTTGTTAAATATTTCCTTTTAAATTTATTAGAATTTTCATTGTAATTAAAATTTCAATTTCCTAAAATTTAAATTTTTTAATGGTAAATTTTTTTTATATATTTTTTTTTTATTGGTGCCCGCGTAAAGCATTTATAATATTATTTATGATTTCTAATAATTTTGTTTTATATAATATTATTTAAAATCAATTTTTTTTGTACCGATTATATTGTAAAATTTTTACTAAATTTCTAAATATTCAAAGCTTCCCTAATTTCTTTGTAGATTTTTATTTTTATTTAATTTAAAAAATAAAATTTAAAAATAAAAAACTAAATAATAATTTTCTACATAATTTTACTATATATGATTACAAACTACCAACTACATAACCAAAACTAAAAAAACAATTATGATATAAAATGTACAGAGTGATTCAGTATAAAACTTTAAAAGAAAATTAAATTCTTGCAAAAATTTGAAATTATAATTCGTATTTATGGTCTGGTAGTGTTTTAAATATTCATCCTATATTTTCCATTGTGATGTTTTGTTTATTTTCAATTGATATTCGTCCTTGACAAAGTTAAGATTGATAAATAAAATTAGAAATTTGAATATAAATAATTTAGAAAATTTATATTTGAAATTACACTTTCATTCTGAATTTTCTTAGACTAGAGGATAAAAGTAAAATTGGAAATTTTTGAATATAGAAATGTAATTTTCCAGCACAAAATTTTGCATTATGAAAATATGAATAAACTTTAAATAAACTATAGAAATTTTTATTTTATTCAGACGTTGAATCACCTTGTACATTACTATAAAAAGTATTTTGAAAAAACATAAATTTTAACATAATTTTTTTATTTATTTATTTTATTGCCTAGTTTTTTAATTTTATATATTTTAAATATTTTAATAAATTTGAAATAAAATATAATTTTTTTTTAATAATTAATTAAATTTTTATTTTTTTTAATATATATTTTATTTAAATTTTTAATTTTACAGAGCAGGCTTTAGGTATATTATTAAAAAACAATTTACATATTAAAATAATTAAAATTTTTTGTGAGTGTATAAAAAAAAGAGTTAAATAATTAAATAAATAAACTTAACAATTTCAAATTTTTTAAAAAATGTTTTTAAATAACATTTTTTTTTAAAATATAACAATAATTTTTAACAGTGTTTTTTTTTCTATATATTAAAAATAAATAAGAGTTTTTTAAGTTCATTTTTTTTGTTGTTGTAGAGAGTTTTAATTTTTGTTTGTTTTTTTAGGTATTTTTGTAGATTTTGAAATTTTTTTTATGTTTTTATTTATTAGAAATACAAAATATTTTTTAATAAAATATTTTAATATGAAAATATATTTTTATGTAGGTATAGGGCTTAAAAATATTTATATAGTAATAAGCTTTTTGTTTAAGAAAGCACTAATCTTGTTGTTCGGCTGTAGTTGTTGTTTCTGTATTATTATCAATTTTTTCGATTTCTTGATTTTCATCTTTATTTTCTTCGGCATCAGTTAATGCAGCAGCAGCAGCTCTTGCCTCAGCATCTAATATATTTATAAATTATTATATATTATAAAAGTTAAATAGAAAAAATATAATTACTAATATTAAATAAAATATATTTAATCTGAAATATTAAAGAGCCTAGAACAAATTTACTGAAATGATTTCCAAAGCCTTTGAGTCGGGCGCGTACACAATTGTGTACATGACTTTGTATGGCGCTTTGGTAATTTTGTATATTTGTAATTTGGAGTATATGTCTATAAGAACTCATAGAGAACACTCAAAAGAACAAAATTATCAATTTGAATGAGTCCAACATGAACAAATTTCAATTCTACGCACCATACAAAGTGATGTACGCAATTGTATACCAACTCAAAGGGTTAAGATATCAATCGTTGTAAATGTGAGTTAGAGTACTTAGAAATTAGAAATTAGAAATACTTATTACAAATAAAAAAACTGAAGTATTATTTGAAACGTGAGGTCTTAGAGATCAACTTTTTGGGCGCTCTAAAATACTTTTGAGTACCAAAAGTTGAGATACAGCAATTACAGCAATTTGACACATGTATATTTGAAAAAGGGGAAAAAAATGTTTCTCAATTTTTTATTATGAATCTAGACACGATAATCTTTAAATACCATAAATTAATATCCAAAAAAAAATACTCCCAATAAATCAGACAGCAAAACATGACCTTTAATTTAATATTGGTCCTTTATTCAAATTTAATAATTTTATAGTCTAATGAACGTGTCATCAATTTTAAATACTTCGTTTGGTAATTTTACGAGTATGTATTACCAAACGAAGTATTTAAAATTGATGACACGTTCATTAGACTATAAAATTATTAAATATGGATGAAGTATAAAAAAAAAATCAATGATAAAAAAATTATGTCATCATTTATAACAAAAAAAAAAACCGAAAAAGCTCAATGACAATAAAATACTTGATTTCCTTGATTACTCATTGTAATAAAAATCCATAAATACCATATGACGTAAAACATATTTTTTTCCATTTCCTTGTATCCTACGCAAAACGATATTAAAAAAAAAATTGTAAAATTTCTTTTTCTTATTTAAATACAATAAATCTTAATAAAATTCATAAATTTTTAACCTTTTTTTTTTGCTGTATCTCGTATTGTTGTTAGTGTATAGATATTTCCCCCAAAAATATTTTAACCTTCGATAATCCTTAATAATTTTTCTGTTTTATATATACATTTTTTTGTTGTTGGTTGTTGTTGGCCAATATTATATCAAAAGCAATCAATCAAATTTGAATAATTTATTAATCAAAATATATATAAAAAAAGAAAATTGGGATGAAAGGAAACAAAAAAAAATTATATTTTCTTTTATTGACATTAATAAAATTTAACCTTTATTTTTTTTTGTAAAATTACCATAAATGTCTGGAGAACAAAAATATCTTTAAACAAAAATTTGTATCCTTTTTAGATTATTTGAAAAAATAAAAACGACGAAAAACAGAAAGGATATTTTATGAGACCCTTTAAAGAAAGTGAAATTTTCGAATTTTTTTTTTGTTTCAAATTTTCTTTCTATTGTTCGATCAGAAAAAAACATAAAACAGAAAAATGTAAATATTAAATTTTCCAAATTTTGACCCTCATATAAAAATAAGAAAATGTTTTTCAATTTTCACTAAAGGAAAATCCTGACATAAAATATTCTTTGAACAGAAAAGATTTTCTATTATTTTATGGGAAATATTTCTGTTTTTTTTTTTGTCTCAACATGACATAAGAACAGCCAGTAACAACAAACAGAATTTCTATAAAACATAAAAAACTATTATACTAAAAAGGATGAGTAACAAAAAAAAAAAAGATCTATTATAATGATTTCTTTTCTTTGTATAGTTTTTGTTACTGTGAAGTGTTTACCCGCATTAAGTGAAAACTAGAAAAACGAAACAAAAAAATTTTAATATTTAAAAATTCTTAAAAGGAAATTATGGAAAATCTCTGGGAATTTTGGGGTCTTTTTTTACATATATGTACATAGAAAGAAATTTTCGTTTAACAAAAAATATTTTTTATATTTGTTCTTTTTTTTGTGTTAAGAGATCCTTAATTTGTAAAGGATAATATCTCTGAAATAGCAAAACAAAAAAAAATGGATGAATATTCAGATTCACGATGACTGATCAAAGGATAATTTGTCTTTGGGATGGAAGATGATTTTTATTAGGAGTTTAGTAAGAGTCGGATAATTAAATGTGACATAGTAAGAAATATGTTTGCTTTCATCAATTGATGTTGGATTGCAATTTCAAAAACATTAATTAAAAATTGACTCAGCGAGACTCGTACTAACAAATTGATATTGCATCAAAATAAGTAAGACAGTCAATTTTTTTAAAATTAAATTATTAAAAAAATTATAATTTTCTTGTCCAAATTGTGACATCTAAAAACAAGCTTTAATAATCTCTGTATATCTACATAGGATTTTGATTGAGTATAAAATGAATATATGACACTTTATCAATATATAATAATACAAAAATAATATTTGAAGATGAATTTTTATTGACATGAAGAGTCCCTTATTGCGACATTAAGATATATTTTTATTTTGTATAATAAACATCAATGTTAATTTTTAATATTGTCAGGATCAAATAAACTTTTCATGACCTTAATCCTTAATGGTCAATTTAAAAGGTCAATATAATTTGCCTAAATGATTGAAGGGGAAAAAAAAAGAAATATTTTTTTTTTGTTTTGTCCAATTGGGAATAGAAAATAGTAAAAATATGTATTTAAAGATGATTTCATTTGATTAAATCTTTTTTTAGCATATAAACATATTCGGAATTTTAAAATGGGTTATTGAAGTTTTAGTGATTTCCTTAAGGATTCAAGGATTTTTCTAAAATCGAAATTTAGAATATTTTATTACGAAAATTTCTATAAAAAATTAGATAGCAATGGTATTAAATGGAAATTAAACTTTGAGCAATCAACTGAATCTATTTGACTATATAACCCCTGGAATTTAGCTAACCAAAAATCTTTAAGAAAAACTCTTACCTCTCACAGCCTGTTCTTTCCATATTTTTTTATTTTCTGCTAATGTTGTATTCCATGGTTTTCGTATTCTAAATTTCTGTTTACCATCTGCATCTGTTGTTGATCCATTTTTAGCTAATTCAACACCTTCGGTAATTGGTTCACATGTACTTTTATTCGTAATTGAATTTGTTTTTCTCAAATTACCAGCACCACTACTACTACTACTATTGTTACTATCTTCTTTAACATTTTCATCATTTTTATTTGTATTATTATTACCAGCAGCACCAATTGGTGTTATTGGTGCTAATATATATTCCAACATATCCGAACAAACTGTCATACTTGGATCAACAATAAAATCAATGAAACCAATTTGTGATTCAGCAACTAATGTATTATTTCTATCACATAATGGACTAAATGGTAATCCTAATTCACGTTCTAAATCACCCTGCCGAAAGAATTCTTCTAATAGCAACATCGTCCAGCGATGATGTAAGGACCACTTTTTGGCAGGATGCGATATATCACAACAATGTAATACTAATGATAATGCTTTTGATTTATCAACTGTTGGTGAATCAATTGTTAATAAATTTTTCATATTTTTTAATTGTTGAAAATGATATGACATATCCGTTGATAATACCATATCTATAATTAATGTTCTTAATTCACGATATTCTTCACGTGATAAATTTGCTAATACATTAGCATCATCTTCTTTTAATACACGAAATGCAGCACTAATATGATGATTTTCAAGTACAGCACGATCATTATATAACATTGCTGTTTCTGAACCAGACATTACATGAAAATTATTTGTAGTACCGGTATGTTCAAAATCATGTATTAAGGCAGCCAATAATGTTGCAAATATTTCTAAATCAGTTAACCAATTCATTAAACCAGTTTGACATAATATATGATGAGTTGTTTGTGTCACATCAGCAGCATGTAAATTATTATGATATGGATTATGAAAACGACAATAACCTTCTTCAATACGATTTAAAAATATTTCCAATGTTGCTGGTGGTATTTTAAATTTATGTATCATACCATAACGATTGAGCAAATCATAACCTAAATATTTAACTGGTTGACCGTTTGCAGCTTCGGCTAATGCGAATACATCAAACGACCAATCATCTAAAGTCTTTAAAATGTTTTTTTTAAAGGAAATAAAATCAAATTTTTTATTATATTGTTTCATTTATATTTTTTTTTAAAGCAAATTACCTTTAGTACTTTAACGACCTCTGGGGGAAATTGCATTAAAGCTGAACTTGAAACACGACGATATATTCGATCAACAAATATACCAGCTCGTATTGCATGTGCAACTGAACGAAATTTTGGTTTTTCATCGCTTCGTTTACGTGCTGTTGCCAATTGTCGGGTAAATGTTGATGCTAACCATTCACGAACTTCTGGTGGTACAGCATCTGGTTGAACTTCTGACAATTCATCATCTTCGTCAGCTAATCTTCTAAAGATGGTTCAATTTTTTTTTTTTTTTCACATTCCGGATTGAGGATTTTTTTTAAGGATATTAAAATTGATGGAGAAAGGTTTCATTTTCAAATTGTATATAATTACAATTTTGAAGGTATATATAGTGTGGAGGTTGTTTGGTTAAGGTAGGAGGAAAATTAGAAAAAAACGAGATTAGTATATTTTGATAATAAAAATTTTCTTTTAAATAAATGAAAATTGAAATAAAACAAAAAAATTAATAACAAAACAAAACAAAAATATAGTCAAAAACGAAAAAGTGGTAGATATATAGAAAATTATAGACAGAATGATATCTGGAAAATTATTACATAAGTTATAGACAAAAAACATAAAAGGGAAGAAATTTTGTTTGTGTTTAGACGATAATAAATTTACATGCTACACATATAAAGTATTTATATAAGAAAATTACACATACTAGAATACTCTATTATAAGTTCAGGAGGTAAAAATTTATATACACACACAGAAAGATTAAAAAAATGCTTTATTATTTAAACTCTGGCGATATAGTAAATATTTTAATTATCATTTTATAATTCATAATAATAATAATTAAATATAAAAAAATAAAAGCAATAGGTATAAGCCATCTAGTGGTGCAAAATTAAAACAATAATACATGCTTTATTTAAGAAACTATATTTTACTTTAATAACAAAACTAATGACATCTCTATCATATATAAAATGATTTTTTAAAATATTTTTTTTACGATATGAATAAATGGGAAATGTAATGAAACCATCATATAGAGTAGACCTAGCAGATCCTTCATATTATAAAGACATTGGTTAAGTGTGAAATATGTGAACGTAAAAGACTATAAAGTTTTAGTATACTGTAGAAGCTTTCAATTAATTTTATGGTTCTTGGTGGATATTGAATTTTCCAATCAGTTTGGTAATTGATTGGAAAAATTCAATTCAATTCTTAACAAACTATTTTTGATGAAATGAAATCTTGCTTTTCCTATTTATTTTATAGACCTAATTTCTTTTTACAAAATTCATGCGATACTCCCTTACTATAAATGTCAAAAATGATATACATAAAACTTGGAAAACTATTGGGACACATACTTGCTCCACTGCTCCTATAGAGACATAACTTTCCTTTCTAATTATCAAAAATAGTAAACCAGCTATTTTTGATGGTTTCTTAGATTAATAGAAATAGTAAACCAGCTATTTTTGATAATTAGAAAGGAAAGTTATGTCTCTATAGGAGCAGTGGATGTCGAAATTGATCATTCAAGTTAATATCGACCCGTCAATTAGAAACAAAATAAATTTTAGACATAAACTTTGATTCTTTTTTTATACATAAAATATGAAAGTGTATAATTTAGAATCATTTAATTGATGATTCAATTTCTGAGAAAACATTTATAATATTAATAAATAATTATTTATTTTCCAAAAGCATAAAAAAAAGAGAGAAATAATTTTACTAATTTATGTAATTTTCTAATTGTATTTTTTTGTAAATAATAGAAAATCTTTTTTTTCTATCTAAATTATTAATTACATTATTATGAAATATGCACGATTTTAGTTATACATAATTAAATTATGCTCAAATATAATTTCGAAATATATGTTTATGTACGACTTCAATATAAAAAAAAATACTATATATATTTTTTAATTAAAATTTAATACACATAAGGAATATATTAATTATTAAAATAATGAAAGGATATTTTAATGAGTGCCTTTTGATTAATTTTCTATAAATATATTTATTTAATTTATATTTATTATACAAATGTAATAATTTAATTATTTCATTATTATTTATTACGTATTTTCATACAATATTGATTTTATTGAGTTCACTATTCAAATGTTCTAATACGTAAATGATCGATTCTTATATATTAAATTATAATTAAGAATGAATTATTCATAATTATGTTGTTATTTCTAAAGTGGAGGAGGTAGGATTCCAAAGAATTAAAATTGGGAAAGGCATATATAAGTAGAATCAAAGATAATAAAATAGACTCAAAGTTTAACAAAATGGTTTCTTAGATTAATAGAAAAAAAAATTAAGTAACTTATATTCATTGTTCAATAAGATTTTGTTACTATAAAACTCTTCTAAACTAATAAATAAAATTTGTAATTTAATATTTTAAATTTTCTATTTTCTATTTTCTATTAAATGTCCTGAATTTTATATTAGAAAATTCATAGAAAATTTGATATAACATGTTATCTATGAAATGAAATTCTAAAAGCATTGATTTATCTCGTATATAAAATTAATTATCCTGTTTACCTAGGATTATTTTACAATTTAGTGTGTGAAATTTTTTTATATTATCTTAAATTTCTAGAAATTCGATTATTTTAATTCAATAAAAAAAATTGAATAAGTTTTTCTGAAATTCTGAAAAATTTCTAATATGTATTACATATCTTTAAAATTTGGTAAAAAATCTTTTTTTATATTTTATATACTTATTATTTAAATGGAATTTTCATCCTTTTTCTCTGATATAATGATTAAGGTTATAAATAAAATCCTTTTAATAAAATACATATCTAGGGTAAATCAAAATTTAATTTAATTATACATTTATTATTTAATTAAATTGATATTCATTTAAATATCCTTGAAATTATATATCTGATATTATTTATACAAAAATTATTATTGTCAGGATTTAATTAATTTTTTTATATCAATAATATAAAAAATTGAATAAAAATCATTTTGTTATTTTTAAAAATATATGTCAATAATAAAATATCCTTTATTTGTGTACAGAGAAATAAAAAAATTATTTACTTAATTGAAATTACCCAAGAAATTACCCAAAAATAAAAAAAGGACAATGAGAAAATTTTATGATGCGTAAAATATAATATTCAATCAAACAAATTTTTTGGCATATTGAATCCTTTTTTATTTATATATTTTTTATTTTACGTATTTTCAAAATAAAAAAATTATCTATATCAAATATCAATTTTACATTTTTGATCCTTGTAAAGCCTTTTTAGCATATTTTTTTTCATTTATTTATTTGAAGTATTATTTCAAGTATATATTTTTATTTAAATTGTAAAAATTGATTGAAAATCACACAACAAAAATAAATAAAATGTAATTGGATTGATTTTCTCATTTTCAAAATAGGAATATTATTATTTCGTTTACGCGTAAAATGTGGGAATTGTGTAGCGGGTGGTTAAATATTAAATCTTTATGATGAAGGAACAAAGCCTTTTTTTCTCTCGAAAATGTAATTGACATTAGCACATCACGAATTATTTAAATAATTTAATTAAATTTTTGATCCATGAGCTAAAAAATTTAAAAATAGGGTCGCAAAAATTATAATTGAAAATGAAGCTTTACTTAAAAAAAAAAGTAGATTTAAAGGATTTGGAAAAAATAATATTTTCTGATTGGTTTATTTGTTGAAAGGATTTTTATATATCATGAAAGATTTTACAACAATTTTAATTAATATTTGAATAATTTGGGAATGATTTAGTTCAGGAATATAAATATGATTAAATATTTTATTTAATTTTTAGCTTATCGCTTTTTTACGATCCAGTATACGCAGGTAAATAAATGATATTTGTAATATATAAATGGTAAATAAAAATTAAATAATGAATAATCATAAATGTTCGTAAAATGGCGACTTTTAAAAGGACATGTTTGAAAATATGAAGCACAATTTACTAATTTTTTTCAGTACTATAAAGTTTTGTGATTTTTCATGTAATTATCCTAAAATTAATTATAGTTATAAGAAATTTCTATGCATGTAAGAGATTCAGAACCTTTTTAAATGAATCCGTTTTGACATTTTTATGGCTCTTTATATCAAAAAGGATGAAGTATTTCCCAAAGGAAATTATTAAAAATTTATATTTAGTAAGGATACATTTTTCGATCATGAAAAGATAATATATCCTTTTTTTCTTGTATACCACATAAAATCAGTTGGGATTTTGGTTAACTTTAATTCAAATTAAATTTTTGTTATAAAATTAAAAATATTTTTAATGATAATTCGCAATTAAAGTTTTTTTGGAAAATAAAAATGTTTAATCAATGATATTTTATCAGTTACAGGTTACACAGTAAAATATTTTTCACTTAATTGTACATAATATATAAAATTTGTATAAAATATTTGTTCGGACACTATGGAATTTATGAAAAAACACGATAATAAACATGAATTTATATATTTACAAAAAGTTAAAATATAAATTTGAATTTCACTACATATTTATAAATAATTTTTCAATATTTTTAAACTTTTAAATTATAGTTTTAAAATTAAGTTTTTTTTATCTAAAAAGTTCATAAAATTTTTTATATATTCGAAAAATACCAAAGTCACATTGCAACGTAAATATAAAAATTATAGTAAAAAAAAATAAAAGTCAAAGTTTATTTCAAAATTAAAATGCTTTATATAATAAAGTTAAATGAAAGCATGAATTCGAATAATTTTTGTTTTTATCCAGAAATTTTGTTTATATAAATAATTTTTTTTTACAAAATAAATGAAATTTATTTGTAATTAAATTTTTCATTTTATATTAATTGGAATTTTTTTTTTGTTTCCAATTCACTAATTTCAATAAAACAAGTTAAAATGAGTGCAATTTGTATAAAAAATAATAAATAGTATTAATTGGCTGGAGTTTTTCATTGCTAGAGTGTGCTAAAAATATTATAGTTATAATTCACGCAAACATGTCGTTATTTTTTTGGTATAGAAGTTAAGAAATATTGTAAAATTTTAATATAGTTTTTTTTATTTCAATTTATAATGAAAAAGGGAGAACAACAAAATGAACTTAATAAATATTTTTCCCTAATTTGTAGTTTGTAGAAACTTTTTATTAATTTGCTTTTGGAAAACTATATCCAAATAAAAATTTGAAAGAAAGTTTTTGTTTTTGGAAATAAAAATGAAAATTTTCCATATCGTTCAAAGAAAATTTTCCAAAAGAAATACCTAAACTAATTTAGTTCAATGAGCTCTAAAATATCATCTTCAGTATTCATTGAATTAATCTACTTAACAAACCATCAGACTATTCAACAGTAGTATAAAAATATTATACATAAATTTGAAACTATATTCTGTTGAATGGTCTCTGGTATAAATAAAGTTTTTAGAGAAATATTTATAATAATTTTAAAAATATAATAAACTCAAAATTGTAGTGTAAAAGAAAGATATATATAGCCACTAGACTGAAATAATTTAAATAACGTCCATTTTATATACCAAAAAACGAAAAAGAAAATTTCTATAATTAAAATTTTATCAAAAAAAAAAAAAAAAATTCCTCTCTGATGGTATTAATTCATTTTGGTTCTTAGTTTTATTTCCATTCTACATAGCTTAGAGTTTGTTATATAGTTTTGTACATAAACAAACCAGAAAGACTTACTGTATGTATTATAATAGTAACCAGAAACATAAAAATTACGTATTATTGTGTCAAACATGCAAGACTCTAATTAAGGGCATTTGAAAAATTGTCTAACCAAAAAAAAAAAAATGGAAGGGAAAATATTATTTTTAAGACAAAAATTATATATAAAATTTTTTTTTCATATACTAATATAAATATTAATTTAATGAGATATATTTTGATCCTTTTTCTATTTGAAAAAAAAAAAAAAAATAAAAAAATTTATCAAAATTAAGGATGTGGTAAAATAATATTTTTACTCGAAAATAATTTTTTTATAGTATACAAAGGAATATTTATTTATTTTTTATTTTTTACTGTCAAGGATATGAAAAGAAAAGTTTTTCATTTATAAAATATTTTGCACCTGAAAAAGTTTTTAATCCGACATACTGGAAAAAAAGGATAATGAAATAATAATAAAAAAAAATATTTTATGAAAAATTTTGTTTTTAAATCCTTGAACATAAAATACTAAGTAATTAGAGTATCAAATTTAAAGTGAAAAATTTGTCTTATTATTATGAAAGAAAAACACCAGGTTTCTTTTCGTTCTGTTACTGTGAAGAATTATTTTTTTAATGAGTCCTTAATGTTTGTATCATTAAAGGATTATTTTGAAAAAATATATTATTATTATTATTACTTTTTCCTTTCTTTTCGTAATTCTTGTGCTCGGAATTGTATAATAAATTGTATTAATTCAACTGTTATAACACTATTACTACGATAATTACTACGATTTGTTGAATCAACTCTTTTCATATCACTTTTATGTTTATTAAAATTATCACTTAATAATATATCTAAAATTTTTCTCATATGCGTATCTATTTATTTAAAATTTTAAAATATTTAAAGAAACATTTAAAGGTATACACAAAAATGTCCTTTACGGTTTTCTCGTTTAACTTAAACTGAAAAAAATAAACTATTTGCCAATTATGGTAAATAATAATAATAAAATAAAAAGAAACGAAGAATAAGGATATTTTTTTTTAAATACATAAACTATATATAATTTATGTATATAATATAATCATTTATATTTATGTATTATTTTTTTTTATTATTATAAAGGCAAAAAAGAAAGGACTATTAAATCCACGAAATAGGAAAAGTTATGAAGAAAAATTTACTTCATTTTTATTTCGTGTTTCGTTAATTCTATATATTTATATATATGTATATATTTTGCTTTATGTATATATTGTTAAATTTTTCTTAATTTCGAAACCCCCATTGAAGACGAATGGAATTAGTGGAAGAAAATTTTCTCCTGAACCTTAACTTATTTGAATTTTTTTTTTGTTAAGTTTAACAGGTCTTTTAGTAGAATTGGTGCCAGCCTCAAAATATATATCATAACGAATTTAAAATGATTCTCTCGTCTCCGACCTCATTCAATAAATAGATTAGGGGTCGATGTGGGTATAAAATTTAGAATTATGTAATTGAACTCGAGATGACAGAAAATTTTGTGTAAATATGAAAGAGTATAGCGAGGCACATATTTTATTAATTTAAATTGCTGTTACTAGTAACATTTGCCGCTAGCAATAACCCTACTTAAAGACTTTTTACAATTTTTCGAAGGCATGTGAAAGGGAAAGAATTAATAATCCCTAAATGAGTACATATATCTCAATAGTAGATCTTCTTAGGTCGCAGTAATAATCTAAAAGAAATTTCTTATATATTTTATTTTCATATTTTCTTATTATCTTCAATACAATTTATTTTTCGTAAGGACTTAATTCGTTTTTATTTGACGAGGTCATGGAATTTGTAAGCAAACAAGTTTCTCTACATCATAAAACTTAATTTTAAGGAATTTACGACGTTTAAGTATTTTTAAAGAAATATCTATTTTTTCCTATTATCCTTTTTTTCTGTAATAAACCTAATATTTTCTACATAGACCATGTTTCCTTATTGATATTTACAAAATACATAAAAATCGTGTTTACTATAAATATTTAAACTAAGAAGTTTATAAAGAAATTTTAAAGTTTAAATTAAATTTTGACACGGCAAAAGCTTAATCAGATTAAAAAAAAAGTATAAATTTTTCAAAAAGAAAATTTCGTAGAAGCTTAAAAAAGCAAAGCTTGTAATTAGTCACGTAAAGATTCAATCAAAAAAGTTTTTACTTGCTGGTCGGAGTAGAAAAATGTAAAAAAAAGTTTTAATTTAAAAAAAAAAATATGAAAGAAGAACTTGGTTTTGGGTATATTAGAACGAGAGAGAGTCCTTAATTTTGCACCTTATTTAAATGTTGGGAAAAATAGAAGGAATTTATTTATTATGTATAAAAGTTTTATTTTATTTTTTTTTTTTGTTGCAAAATGAAATTGTTATTTCGTGACTTTTTTGTTGATTTTTTGATGTTACTTTTATATACAGAAAATTGTATACGATTTTCTTTTCATGTTATATAAATTAACGTACAACAAAAAAAAAACTGATAAGGTAAAGTAGAGAAAAAATATAATTTTGGCAGTCTATTTAAATAAAAAAAAAATGAATTTTCAAAGTTTATTAAGAATATTATCGAATTTAACAATTTTCTTGGGATTTAATTTCAAAACTTTTTAATATAATGGGAAAAATAATTGTTAACTCATACTGACACTAATACGATACCACAATATTGCGAAATTAAGATTTGCCTAAAAATATGCAATGATAATTCATATTAAAATTTGATTTTTAAATTTTCTCAACATATATTTTTCTAATTCAACTAAATAGCAAATTTTATCAACATATATTTTTCTAATTCAACTAAATTTGAATAGCAAAATAGTCACACAACAAGGTGGATTGCATTTTAAAATCAAAAATTTAAATTACTTTAGAAAATTAGAAAATTTAATAGAAATTGGGAAAATCTCTTAACAAACCTCCATATTTTTTTTATATATTAAATCCATTTAATACTTTTAATAAAGTTATAATAGAAATATAACAAAATTTTAGTGATAATATAAAAATTGGAAACAGGATTATTGAATAAAATATCGCAATTATAATTATTTAGAATTTTACGTTAATTTTTGCAATTGTTTTTCTAGTAATGATTAATGATTTGAAGACAAATGTCAATTGTCATTTTAATTTTAGATATTTTTTTCTTAAGAACTTGTATTTTTTTTAGGTTAAGGTTATAAGGCTGTTTAAAATAAAGATGACAAATTCATATTTTTACCACGGTATTTATTTTGTAAGGAATTATATTTCGAGAATTTCTAAAAAAAATTTGGTATTGGTATACCTTTGGTATATGGTATATAATTTGGTATATCATGTAACCGAAATAGAACAGACAAATTAAAATACAATTATTTTATAACAAAATTATGTTATGTGCATAATAATTAGAGAAGAAGTCGTTAGAAATATGAAATGTTCATCAATTTTGATCAAAATAAAGAAGGTTAGGCCATAGGTATAATCATAAAGGATATGAGTAGACTGAAAGTTAAATTAATCTCTTCGGTCGCACTTTATTATTATTATTGATAAGTAGGATCAAGCAAATTTCATATTTAAAATAGTCGTATGATGTGTCAATGTCCACCAGCCCAGCATTTCGTATAGACAATGAAAATATATTCGAAAGAAGGATTAATAAATGTTTCATATTTGTTTTACCAAAAAATATTTCTATACAATTTTTCTAGTTTCGTGATTAATTACATAACAATTTTATAGAATATATTGAATATATGTAATTTAATGCTATTAATCTTGTATTAATTCTGACATAAATTTTATATTTTCAAAATTATTTGTATTACAAATATTTCATAAGATTAAAAGTATATATTTTAATTCTCTCAAGGATATTTTTCTTTTAATTTATAAATATTTGCTAGAAATTTATTTTGTTTAACAAACTTTAATAGCTTCTTTTGTACATTATGTACTATGAGTGCGTATATGTATAAAATATTTTTGTTCGAAATAATTTAATGATAAATATTTGAACACGCACTTCCTCCTTTTTTTGACTACACACATATAAAGAATTGAATATATAATAAATATTTATATCAAAAAATTTTAAGTGTACGTTAAGGAATTGTATAATTTTGAGGATATACTAATAAATATATGTACATTAGGATTTTTATATGAGGCAGAACAGGGACAAATAGGTTATAAAACATGTAATATTAACTTTAAATTGATAGAATAATTTAAGGATGTGCCGGAATATAAATTTTAGTAAAATTCCGTATAATAATGGTAGAAAGTTAGTCGAAAATTTTTAAAGAAAAACGTGAGTTTTGATTAATTCTTTGCCTTATTTTAAAGTTAAAGAGTTTGGGGCAATGAATCATTATAAAATTAACTTTTAATAAAGTTATAATAGAAATATAACAAACGTTTTATTTTTAAGGACTATCAAATTTAAATCGACGAAACGAATTAGTACTTAAATATCCTACACTAACATTTCAAGTATTATAATTTTTAAGAAATTTAAATTATAGATTTATTTATGATCCTATTACGTTTTCTTTTCAATAATAATTTAATCTATAAAATTTTAAGAAAACAAAAATTTTATTTATAAACATTTTTCTATTGAATTAACAAAACATAAAAAAAATTATTTTCCCCATAAAAGTAAAAAATCTTGAAATTTCGTCGCGATTAATGTTTTTTTATGTGGGGATTAAAAAAAATATCTCCAAGGCAATAATATCTCTTTTAACTAAAAATAATATTTTCTTGAAATAAATCTTAAAAAAAAAAAATGTTCAAAGCTAAATAATATTTTTTTTAAAAAAAAATAATCCAATTAATATTAAAAGTATACATAGAAATATTATTGATAAGGTAAAATCTGAAAGTTATCTTTAATTATATTTTGTTGCTATATTCTACGAAATCCATTTAACTTTTAGTAATTGCCTAGGCCTGCGGTTATTTTCGATTTCCTGAAAAATGATTTCTATATAAAAAATAAAATGAAATCAACAATTTTATTTTTCTTTCTTTTATGAAAAATTCGAATTTATGAACACAAAAAAATTTATTATTATTTGGCACGAGAAATAAATAAACTGAAAATCAAAAGTTAAAGTTAATTTTCTTCTGTGAAATTTATAATCAGTGGATTTTTGTTGAAAAAAGAAAAATACTTTTTGAAATTATTAGTGAATTTATTTGAATTATTTAAATCAAGTTAATTGATCATTAAGAAAAATACTTTACAATACTGAAATATACTTAAGTCAATTATATGAATTATAATAATTTAAATCACAGAACAATTTTTCGCATTTTACAACAAGATTTTTGAACATAAAATCTGTTAATTGTGAAATTCAATAAATTATAAAGTAGACTATAAGGAAAATACTATACATAAAAAAATGATCATAAATTTTTACCCTGTACTACGAGTATATTCAAAATTAATTGTGATAAATTTCACGATAATATTCAAGTCATATTTGTCTCATTTTTTCACTAAACTGATAAATAAAATTCATGTATACAATTAAATTTTGATTAAAACAACAAATTTTTGCTTTTACAGCAAAAATAAATTCTTCTTCAACATGAATAATAATTTGTCAACTCCATACCATAATTTCTCTTATACTTTATTACATTATTCATTGCTTGTTCTGGAAACAAAAATTCCCCAAACATTACTTAAAATCTCCTATAAAAAAACATAAACCTCTAAATTCTCATCTAATACATTTAATGTTTTCTTTTTTAATATTATATACTTTCTTTATGATTTTTCCACTGAAATTATAATTTCCCAATCAAAAAAATTATATATATTTATATACCAAAAAAAAAATAGAAGAAATTTGATTTTTTTTTACCTATCCTCCTCCATAAATCTGTAGAGCATAAAAAAATAATTGCTTTTTTTTTTTTATTATTTTTACACATCAAAAATAATAAATAAATATTTTATAAATCGAATTTTCGGAGAAAAATTCTTTTATTTCTATCAAAATAAATTTCCTTTTTTGTTCTATAAAATTAATAATATAAATATCGAAAAAAAATTTTTTGATTTGATTCCTAAAAAATTCTGAATTCTGATCTATATTTTTTTTTTCGTCTTATTGTCTCTCTAACCGATTATTTTTTTATATTACATACTTTATAAAGGACATTTATCTGAAACCTTTCAATCTATAACAAGAACCAACGAAAAATCAATCATAAAAAAACAAAAAATCATTTTTCTTAATTCGGAAAATTCAATTTTTTATTTATCGATATAGAAAGAGAAATCATTAAATAAAAAAAAAAGAATTCTTTCTTATTCTTCTTAAATAGAATTATCCTTATACTTAAAGATATTTAGGGATCAACTAAAATTGATATATTTATTTAATAAATTTTTTTCGTTATTAGTTATAATCATAAATACCAGATATCAGGATTACAACAATATTTGTATAAAAGGATATTATTTTATTTTTTTACTCTCTGTGCTTAAATAATTGGAATTATTATTATTATTATTATTTTCATAAAATGATTTCAATATTTTTTCTTTCGATCCTTCATCCTTTGCACATGTTGTGTATATATGTTTTTGTTCGATTTTTAAAAGTGTAAGAAAGATTATGGATTATAAATAATATAACGAGGTATTTATGCTTTTGGTATGCGAAATAATAAGACATATATTAAACCTACAATATTTTTTTTTAGTAAGAAAGATATTTAATAGATATAATAATAATATATCATAATTTTCATATCAAAAATATCTGATAAAATAATTACATAGCTTAAAAATATTTCTTTCTATTATTTGTTATTTGGCGTTGTCAAGGATATCGTTTATTTTTTTTTTGTACATATTTAACAAAAATATATCGCAGAGCTGAATTACTATGCAGAAGTTTCATAATCATGTTTTTTTTTGAAAATGTGACGTCTATAGTTTCCAAAATATTTGATTATATTCTTCATTGAAAGATCTTAATTCATTGATGGTGAATATTTACTATATTAAAATTTTATTTGAGAGAAGAGACAAATTTGGGCAAATATCCTTCTCTACCGAGCAAACTTTAGATCTCTTATGGAACTTATTTTGTTTGCAATGCTCCATAATTCCAATGTGATCTTGGTCTATCACCTCAAATTCATATTTGTTACATTTATTATTCTAAATAAGTAATTAAAAAAGTATATATCGACCGGACTGACTAACAGACAGGCAGACTAACAGAAATATTTTAACATTAATATACGGTTTTCCTTATAAAAGAAGACCTAAAAATGAAAATACTTAATAATTTTCATTAATTTAAAACAAGTTTTTTTTTTATTATTTTCTGCTATTAAAGATTTATTTCAAGTTCATAGGGTAGAGAGTATAGAGGAAATTGGAAAATTGGTAGATTGTTTATGTATGGATCAAACTTTAATAAGGATTAAATATATACATATACATAAGAAAGATGATCCATAAAGAAAAGTAGAAGAAGAAATATAGACAGGAATATAAAAAAAAAACATTAATTAAAAATATAATTAGAAAAATGAGAGTAGAAAAATAAACCAATTGGTAATTTTCACAGGATAATTTACAGGTGCTAAGCAACTAATTATGCTTCTATACATATAGCTTTTTTAGGATGATGAATATAATTAGCAGTGTTGGATTGAATTCTTGGAAATACATATATATTTAAATCCTTATTTATTGTAATTCGTATATGTATAATTGGTTGATAAATATATTACGATAGAAAATATGAAGGTTACAAAATTATTGAGTAATTAAAGGAATATTTCTTTATGGAAATATGACAGAGTTAATTAGAAGAAAATTGAAATATATTTATTAGTCAAGTAATCAAGATATATACATGAGTTACTTATTTTGTAAAATGATATTTACAAATTTTCGTTTTAATTTCGTTTTAATTAACTTTTGTCCTTCCAAAATTACTCGTATTTACTTATAGGTCAAATTATGTTCGAATTTGCAAAAATTCTATTAACTCCCAAACCCAATTAAGAATTTTAAAAGATTTCTGTTGACTTTAACTATAGATTTTTGATATTTTATCTGATTTTACATAAATTACTGACTTACCTAATGAAAATTATTGATAAAATTAACTCAATTACTTATCATTTCTGATGGTAATAGTTCAATTACAGATAATATTGATTTAATAACTGATTTTCAAATGAAAGAAATTACTTTATCTTGCCAAATTTTTTAATCTATTAATATACTAATTAATTTTTTTACTTCTTCCAGCATAATTTTTCTTAATACTTTAATTAACCATATAAAACCTATATCATTATTTTCGTATAATTCAATTTATAATGAATGTCAAATGTGACAAATTATATTACTAATTACGAAAATTGTATAACATATTATAATAAAAAAAAATTTTCATTTTTTAAGTTCAAAAAAGTTAAATAATTTTCAAATCTTCAAAAATTAAAATTTAACTTAATTATTTAGCATGTCTAATAAAATATAAAATCTTAATTTAAATAAATTTCTTTTTCAAAATTTTTGTTAGATAAAATACAAAATTTTTATACTCACAACATTTAAAAAAAGGAAATTTAACATAATTGAAATGATTAGTAGAAGTTGTTCGTATAAAGTGTGACATGTTTTAAATTATTCAAAGGGAAAAAAAATGAAACTTTTTTTTTGTAATTCATTAAAAATAAAATCTTTTTCAATTTATCTTTTTCTCATACATATAACAAAAAACATATATTAGCAACTCACAAAATATGAGCAACAATTATTATAAAAATGTTTTTTTTTTACTTGAAAATTATGTCAAACAATTATTTTTTTTTGAACAGGTGGAAGAAAAGTTTTTCTTAGATGAAAAATATGATATAATTCTTATATCTAACAAAAAAAAGTGAAAATTGTCAAATGGAATTTTATTCTTGGGAAAATGACTGTTGTTGTTACCTAAAGGTTTGGAATATATTAAAGTATATCTTTAAATATTAACGAATTTAATATTTCTGATGGAGCTCATAATTTGACGGAGCAATAAAATTTTGAAACTTTTAAATATATAATGAAAATGTTGTCTTTTGATGTCTTTATTTTTAATCCTTCAAAGGATTTTCATATCTATACTTAATGTTTAGTAGGAGAAAAATATTATCATCTTATGAAGTGATTATAATTTCTCTTTGATGTAGGAGAGTTATATGAAAAACTAAATTTATGACAAGTAGGTGGTCTTTGATTATATATTGTAAAAAACTATCGTTCAAAATAGCTATGCTAATGCATGAAGCTTTGACAATTCTTTGTTACTTTATTCATCGAAGAAAGAAAACTAAAAGTTGCTCTTCACTTTGAAGTAAATTGGTGAAAGTAATTTATTTTCATATCACAAAAAAGCTTTCAGTAAAATTAATTCAAAATTTTGTCAATTTCGGGATGATTTAGATACTCTCTGCTCCTTCAGAAACATATAATTGGAACTTTAACTATTGTCAATAGTGTCAGCTTGAATCAGTGTAATCTAAACTTAATAACAATTAGAGATATGGACTACTGTCTTTATTATACATTCGAAAAAACCTTATTAATGTAAGTATAAACCTATACAACCTCAATTATAATGTGATTTAATTCATTTTGTAACATTTAAAGTGTCCTGTTGTGCTGAGTGCATACTTACGCTTATACAGATTTTGACATTATATTATATTTTGTGCTATTACTGATTTTTTATTTTATTTTTATTTGACTTTTCTAATTTAATATTTGTAATCAACATCAAAGAAATTTTGCACAGTTATACACTCTTTTTAAAAAGTAAATTTTTTCATTTTTTACAGACCTAGATGAACGTCGTTTAGCTGATGGGAATTCAGATTGTACTGTAACCACTCTAATATGATATCTATAAAATGTTGGAAAGAAAATTTTACAAAACGAAAAATTAAATGTTAAAAAATATTTTTTATCCAAGAAAATGTTTTTTTTTTTGTTGTTCACAAGCTTTTCTACATTATCTATTAAACTGTTACGTTTCGGCTCTAAATCCTTTCTGTGTACAAATTTAAATTTCAAACAGAAAAGTTACACATAATAAGCAAATATAGTGGAAAGAAGCGCAAAATAATTGTCATATATGAAAATGTAAATTTTTAACAGACTGATACCACGCTCGTATACGTAACAATTATGATAATGTAGATAATTACAGATTTTAAATAACTATTGAAACGACGTCGACCGATAAGCTATACTCTATAAAAAGCAAAAGAAAAACCAAAAAGAAATTATGTTTTAAAGAAAAAACATCAAAAATAAGTGAAAATCCTTTAAAGAAAAAGAAAAAATTATGTGCAACAAGATTTATTTTTTCTTAATCTGTTAATGGTGTGCTTCCATGGAAAACATAACTGATTAAAAATAGCAATTTTTTTCCCAATTTAAAATAAAAATAATGAAGATTATTTCAAGATTATTTTTAATTTATTTTTAATCCTTAGAATTAAAAAAAATTTCTTCTTGTTGGTAAATAAAAAATTAATTAGAGAAAACAAAGAAAATTTATTATTAAATCTTAATAATTTTTCAATTTTCATTATTTTTTCTGATTTAACAACAAAAATTATGAATTCTACTTTCTCATACTTTTTACTTAATAAAATTTTTAATAATTTTTTATATAAAATTAAAAATTATGAAAATAAAACTCTTTCAATATTTGTAAGAAACTTTATGGAAAAATTTGTTTGCATAAAATTGAAATATAATTTTAATATTCAGGAAAATTGTTTATATACTTATACAAAAACTTTTACTATATATAAAAGATTTAAAGATGGTTTTCCTCCTTTAAAATTGTAAATTAATTATTTCATTTTTAACTTTGTTAAGAAACTTTCTGTACGAAATTATATACCAGAATATTTAAAAGCTGTTAGACCATAAATTCATTCTTAAAATTATTTCTTTGAATAATTGAATAATATCATTACTAAAATTTTATTATACATTAAATTTTTTTTTAGTTATGGACTTTCTCTCTCTGTTCAGTCCCTACAAAAAAGTCCTTATGAATTTCTTCATAAATTAATTTTTAAATATTATTTATATATATTCTTGAAAAAGTTCTGCCCAGTGACTATATTTTCCATTTTATAGTAAAATTAAGTAAATAATTTTATTTCAAATTTAATTTATTTATAGTTTTTTAATATTTGAATTAAGATTTTTTTTGGTATATGAAAGAATTTTTTTGAAAAATAATTGTATATAAAATAGAAATTCGTTAAGTAAAATAAAAAAAAAACTTTTTAATTTTATGTAAAATTTAATAAAAAAAAAAAATTATTTTCCAAGAAATTTGTAATATAAAATTTTCATAATTTCCATAAAGTAATCAAACACAAGGGAAAAAAAATCTTGAAAAATATATTGTCAATTTTTTTTTCTTCTGTTCTACTTCGTGTATAATAAAAATTAAATCAAAAACTTCAAAAAGCTTGAGTTATTATATAAATCTCGTATATTAAAGTAAAAAAAATATCCTTGAAGTCATCATCATCAAATAAAATTTACATATTCGCGTATATACCAAGAGATTTTTGTCACAAAATAGTTTATGCCAGCAACTTTGTGTTTGTTGGAATTTTCACATAATTTCGGTTGTTAACAAAAGGAGAAAAAGTTCAAGAAAAGTTTTGGGTGAACCTTATTAGTAAAGTTTTTTTTGTTTATTTTTTTTTTTTGTCTTTTTATGGAAAAAGAAAATTTAGTTAAGTACACACAAAGTGAAAGTTTTGTCTTGAAATAAAATTACATAATTTTTATTATTTATAAAAAAAAAAAGTGGGCACAAATATTTTTATGAAATTATTATAAGAAGAAGAATATTTTTTTCCAAAAAAACATTTATAGGTCTACGTTTTTTTAGATTAATTAGATTATAAGTTTTCAGCATAATTTATTAGCGTTTTCGTTATAGCTTTTGATTATTTAATAAATGTTTTAATGATGCAGTAGAAAATATTATTTTGATTAATGTTTCTTTTAAATATTTTGAATTACAATTTGGATTCCGAAGCAGATTAAATAATTGTGGGAAATTAAATGTGTTAGTATACAATATTTTTGTTATATCAGAAAACTATTTCATATTATTATAAATTCTTGTTATCGTTTATCCTTTCGTCGAGTAAATAAACTTCTTAATATTTAGTAACGTTGTTAATCTATGACAGGATCGTACTCACTGTCGAAGACTAGAAGACTATCTCTAATCGTAGTAGACTATTTCACAGTATATTTAAGCCATGGACTATACCCTAAATAGACGGTTTACTTATATTATATTACTAAGGAACTCGAGTGCCTATTACAGTCTCTAAGTCTTCCAATTATCTTCCTAAGACGGTCTCAAAAATAAAATGAAAACTCCCTTATTTATCTAAACCGCTTAGTAAACTCTAAATTACTCATTTTGGCAAATTTACACCAAAAAATATTAAAAAAAAAAAAATTTATTTAAAATATTTCATAAAATAAATTAAATTTTTTTTTGTTGCATATTTTGCTTTAAATAACATAATCAAAAATTCTCTCCAGCAAATCATTTAATGGTAAATAAAGTAAATTCTTTCTTTCATAAATTGAATAAAAAAAGACATTCTTTAAGGATATATGGGACAAATATTTTTCAAAATGCATGATAAATAATCTTCTAAAAATATAAACCATAATATAAATTTATATTTTATGAACCCCTTTTTTTGTGTCTTGTTGTGCAAAAAAAAAATTTTATGTGTTCCACTTAAATAATATATCCGTTTTTTTTTGTTTGATACGTGATACGATTTACTTAGATTTGCGTAAAGGACATAAAAAAATGAAAAGAAAAATATATTATATTTTCTTCATCCTTAAATTGAATTTGTTTTTTTTTTTTCAGTAAATTTTTAGTAAATTCCCTGAAGGTATAAAAGTGGATATTGACATAAAAGCACTTTATTTTATGCAAAACATTAATGAACGTCGTCCTTTTTTTGTTATTATTTTGATATTCTTGTGAAATATTTAACTTAAAGTTATATTTTGTTGCTTTTTTTTATTATTATTATTATAAAGCTTTTAGAAATATGTAGTTAAAAATTATATCCACAGGACATTTTAAAGGACTATAAGAGAGATAAATATTCTTTTTAGTTATTTTAAATAAGATCGAAATTAATTTATGTAGATACATGGTTTTTTTTTTGGTTTGTTATAAAAAACAGATGAAATTTTATTAAATTAAGAAAATATTGGATAGTAGCCAGCCAGGATTAATTTATTTTTTTCTTAAATCAAATAATTGGTATTAAACGTGGTTTAATTTTTACTTTAACGATCCACACTTAAACCAAATACTTAGTTTAACTGCGGATCGTTTCAGTAAAAGTTACCTATAGGCTTGTGAGAATATTAATTTAATTTACAGATGGTTTTAAACAAAATGAGAAGATTTTATATAAAAATTAGTCCTGAATACAAGTATTGGATGAATCTTTTATAGGTATACTAACATCTAATATATTTTTAATCGTAGGTATAATATGTTTCATAAATTATTGAGATAATCCGTAATTATTTAGTTAATTTTATAAAGTAAATCAATAATAAGTATAAATAGGATAAATAAATATCATCTATCCCCAGTCAAATTGAATATTGAAAATTAGGAAAATTAGGAAAATTAAATTTAAGAATAAATCACATAAAACTTAATCAATAAGAATAATGTAATAATTTTAAATTAATCCCTTATAATTAAGTTAATATATTTGCTTAATTTAAAATATTATTTCTCAGCATTAACCATTCCTTATACATATTAATGTACATTTCTCTTCCCAAGTTGATACCAAAAATTATCAAGAAATTTTTTTTTGCTGTTTCTTAATCTAAATTTAATACAAAATCGTGAGACTTCTTTGTATAATTATGTAAATTTTAATATGGCAAACACATATATTTTCTCAAATAAATAACACTACATTAAACATGGACCAAGGACTTAAATTTTCGTAAGGAAAATTTTCAACAACAATTTCCAATATAAAAATTATCCCTATTTGTTTTTTTATTATCCACATGCTAATAACAAAACAGAAGAAAAATTATACCCCCCTCCTTTTTATGTAAAAAAAAAACTAATTATCATAAAATTTACATTTAAAGAGTTTCAGAAAAAAAGGGAACTCGTAATTTTGTAGCATCATTAACCATAATTTCAAAATAACAATGAAATGAAAAGGAGTTTATGTACCAACACAGTCAAAATGATGACGATATCAAAAAATTTGTTTAATGGTACACACACTCTGTAATTGTACCGTGAAATAATAATAAATTTCGTAAATGGAAAATACTTGTACATACCATATACGAAAAAGGATAATTAGATTGTCACCAGAATTCTTGTCTCCTTTATAGGTCCTTACAATTTACAATTTTTCTGTTTATTATACAAGAAATTTCATTTATGTTATTTAAATTATTTAAATAAACAATTTTGAATTTTTCGTTTCTCTAAAATAATTTGCTCTTTTCTCCACCAAAAAAAAAACAATAAAAAAAAATTTCCTGAATTTAAATTTAAGTATCCTTGTATCCTTTAAGATAAATTACTTTTGAAAAAACCAAAAAAATTATCTTGATTATTAATTATTAAAATATTTTTTGCTAACATAAATATTTTCCATAAGTTTCAAAATTATTTTAAATATTTGTCTTCGTCTTGACGAATTTATTAGTCTGGGAAATACACGTAATTAAAGAATTTTTTTTATCTTATTCATTTTAAGCATCTGAAGAAGAGTTAGAGAATAAGGTCATCCAAAATTGTATTGATTTTTAGTTAGTTTCATATTTAATGGGGTTTTTTTTGGAGGACTTAGAGAAAGTTTAACTTGCAAATGAGGATTTTTGGTGTTAAGAATTTTTATATTTTTAAAATTAATATAAGTCAATATATTTTGAGAAAGGCGCCTCTATTGGCAGGATTCGGAATCAGATAAACATTATTTTAATCTACGATATAAAGTTTTTTGATGTGGAGTTTTACGTCATTTTTCTTTATTATATTAAAATATTTAAATTCTAATTTACATTAAAAGAAATATGACTAGGCAAAAAGTCCTGCCTAGAGCACAATTTACAGTGTTCGAGAATATAGAGAGAATATTTGATAGATATAAATGACAGACAGACAGACAGAAAATACTATAAAAAATTCACGATTAAAATAGGCAGCAATCTAAAAAATTAAATCTCCTTATTACGTTTTATATTATTAATGTTCCAAATATATTAATTCTTGCAATGGTTTTCTATACTAATTTAAATTATACCAGAATAATAATTTCTTTCTTTTTGTTTTGGGTAAAGGAAATAATCACCAACATTATTGTTATTACCCTAAGGTATTAAATATTAGAGAAAAAGGATGATTATTGTCTTTTGCCTTTGTTAGTTTTTTTGGTAATGATAATGAATGTTAGATAAGATGATTTTTTTTTTGTGATGTTTTTCGTATTAAGTTATTTCGGAGATGAACCAAAAAAAAATGTTTATATACCACAAAGGTATTAAAGTGAAACAAAAAGGAACAAAAGAAAAACAATTTTTATCATTTACAAAAAAGGAAATTTTTTTTCTTCTGTGCTGTTAAATAATTAAGAAACATTTCCTTACAGGAAAAAAAAAGAAAACCAATGTAATTTCTATTATCTTTGAATGAATATGAGAATATTTGTTGTTTTATTTTTGAGTTTTTTTTTGGAAAAGTCCTTTTTGATTAAATATTTATTTGTTATGTAAGGACTAATCGGGGGAACAAATAAAACGTAAACTGAAGTTGACATAATACATATTTCTTAATGGTTCAATACCTTATTATAGAATTTTTTGTTTGTGATAAGACTTTGATCCCTTAATTTCGTTTAAATATAATAAAAATTAATTTTGATTTGACAATATTTTTTTTTATATGGTTTTAAGGATCACCAAGATTTTAATCATTTATATAGTCCCTTTATTTTCTGAGTGTTAGGAGAATTGAGAAAATGAAAAAGGAAATTCTTAAATGAATTAACACCATAAAAAGAATTCGTGCGTTTAGAGGATTGGTATTTGATTTTGAGTATAAAAAAATTTACTGAAAATTAATGAAAGATGAAAATGAAAAATATTTTGGATTTGTGTTAAATGATTAATTAAAAAAAAACTATTAAAACTAATTAAATTAATTCAAGCAAAAAATTTATATATAAAAGCACAAATGAAATTAATTAAATATAAAATTTGTATTTTTTTTTTATTAGTTTACGATTTTTTATTATATTTTATTATATAGTTTTATTTGGCATTTAAATTTAGTTGAAATTATGGATTCAAATTTAATTAATAGAAAATTATATAATTTAGTTGTTATTAGTTATTTGATTTTTAATATTTAAGTTAAAATTTTTTAATAAAAGAAAATATTCAATATTAGATAAATTTAAATATATACATAATACAATTTTAATTCATTAATGGATCAGATTAAATTATTTAAATAGCTTTCATAAGATTTAATAGTTATTTAAATAAAATATATTAAATATATTTTTTGGATATGATCCTAAAATTTTTCGAAATAGAAAGAAATGATTGATAAATTTAGGGCATTTTTTTGACAGTGATAAATTATTCCGATTGATTTGAAAGCAAAATATAAGAATATTTTTAGTGTAATCTTGGAACCTGTCGAAAATTTGATTATATACATAATGAAAAAAATCTTTTCGATAACGTTATTCAAATGAGATTAAGGACTGTCCTGTATATAATCCGTCTTACACCATACAATAAATCAATTTTGATAAAAATTTTCTTGGTAAATTTAAAATGCAATCAATTTAAGATCTGATATTGCAATTTTAATATGATTGAATTTGACAATCTTACAATCAATTTTCTATAAATTGGAAAAATACTGGATTTCTTTGAATCATATACTGAAAATGGTTAATAATATTTTGAAATTTAATAAATTTAACATTTTTTGAAATTTAATAAATTTAACATTTTTCTACTTTCTAATGACGCTAAAGCACATTTTGAGCTCTAGCCTCCTCAATTTAATCAATTTTCTTTCAAATTTTTTATTTATCTAATTTTGAAATAAAATTCTTTTCTCTATTTATATTATTTTTAGGATCTGCGACAATGAACTTTGTTATACATGGGCTACTTATAGTGTAGGTTTCTGGGGATATATACATATATGTAAATTTACAAAAGTTTTATACACAATAATTATGTTTTAACACATACATACTCCAAAAAAAAAATATATGAAAAAATGTAATAAAAAAGGATTTATATTTATATATAGTATTTTTCTTTTGGTTCATTTTTAATATGATGGTTTAGTAAAAAAAAATATGTAATAAAATAAAATTTGTACAATGTTTTATCCATGTAATATAATGAGATAATAAAGAGACATATAGAAATTTGTTTTTTTTTTATATAGTCAAGGATACACAGAAATCTACAGAAAACAGAAAATTTTTAATATAGTTAGACAGATAGATAGATAGAGAGAGAGAAAGGATAGAAAATGGAAATGTTAAAAAACAAAAATTATTGAAAATAATTCATAATTAATTAATTATATATATTTATAAACAATTTATTTAGAATAAAAAAAAAACCAGAAATATAATTAATTTGTACATTTTCGTGGACGTTGATTTCGCCCAAACAGGTGCACGTAGACGCCGCCTCTGTACTGTTGTTTTACTAGTTACACCACCAATATTACTACTAGTATTATTACCACCACCACAATTACTATTGTCAATATTTTGATTACCATTATTACTATTATTTAATTTATTATTGCCATCAGCACTACTATTGCCACTATTATTAATATTACTATTAACAATAATATTATCAACTTTAACATTATTATCATCACATTTAACACTATTATTACTATTATTACTATCATTATTAATTGATATTATTGTATTTTGTGTTGTTAATGATGATAATAATAATGGTGGTCCAGTTGGTCCACTATGTGTTTGTGGTGCTGTAGAAACACCTTTTGTTCGACCAATACTACAAGTTGATGATGATGATGTTGTTGTTGCTGTTGATGTTTCGTTTATTATTGGATTGTTAATCGCCTGTGCGTCTGATTGATAACAACTACTAGTCTTATTATTACTATTATTATTATTATTACTACTACTACTACTATTATTATTGTTATTACTACTACTACTACTACTATTATTAATAAATTTATTGTTACTAATATTACAATTTGTTGTTGTTGTTGATGTTTCATTTGTTTGATTAATCGGAGCATTGTCTTGACTATAATTGTATCATTATGCGGTATATTGTGTTTGGTTCGAACAAAAAGTGATTCATTATATATTTTTTTTTTGGCAATAAAAATGAATTGGTAATCAATTTTAATTTAATTTGTTTTTTTTTGTTTTGTGGATGGATGGTTTTATTTTTATTATCATTATAATTAATTTTTTATATTTGGCATAAATATTTTTTGTACAACAGTTTTTAAATTGGTAGCATAAAAATAAAATAGAATATAAAAAATAAAATTGAAATAAAATTTGTTTTAATATTATTATTATTATTATATATAAAAATATTTTAATTAATTTTATAAATGTCAAAAAAAAAAAAAAAAGTTATTACAAAAAAGAAATATGGTTTTTTATTATTAATTTAAAATAATTAAAAATAATAAATTTTAATTATTTTTTCGAATGATTTATATTTTTTATTATAATCGTATAACAATTTCAATATATCATATTTTGGTTTGAAATTGGATTGAACCCATATATAAGTTTGTTTTATGTTTGAAATTATGTAATACTGTTAAGAAAATTTATAGACACATTAGAAATAAGAGAATGAAGAAGATTGTAGAAAGTGTATAAAGATATAGTATATAAATTAGCAAAAGGCTTTAAATTAAGTATAATTGAAATTTGTTGGAGCCAATTAAACAAAGCAGAACTTGATAAATGTATTAAAAATTCACTATATATGTAAGACGTGTTGCATATATATCACATCCCATCAAAAAGTAGTTACATATATGCAAAAATAATATTGCTATTTTATACAAAAACTTCGTCAACTTCCAATATATGTAAATCATTTTTTTTGTCGGACCAACCAAAATAATTTTGGTTAATTTAAAAATTTATAATCATAAAATTATCAGCAATCTCTATCAGATTTCATAAATTGATAAATTAAAAAACAAAACTTTCATCCCTTCTATATTCATAATCTGTTGAAACAGAAAAATTTTCACTTATTTCAATGCAAATTTAATTATTATCTTGGTTCACATTATTTGAACCTTACACAGCTCTTCTTTTTTCTCTATTTTCTTTCTATTGTCACATAAAAATTTAAAATTATAATTTTATTTTTTTTATTATACTTATAAAACCACCCCCTAATTAAATTTTTTTTTTGGTTTAATGAAAATTAGCCTACCAAAAAATAAAGGACAAAAATGCTCCTGCAAGAAAAACAAAAATTATATTGCTAAAATGTCAAATCGCGTTATACATTTTTATGACTTTTAAGGATAATTTTATTTGAATATTATTATAATTTTTATTTTTGATTATATATAACCTAAAAAAAGCCTAACAATTTTAAATAATATTTCGCCAAAAAAAAATTTAATTTATTTAATTTTCAGGACTTGAAATTTTCAAATTTTTTGTTGTATTATATAAAAAAGAGAGCAAAAATTTTGCCTAAATAAAAAGCATTCCGATCCTTTTGGCTACATGCACTATAAATATTATAAAGGATATTTGTCTCCCTATTTAAATTCTTTGGAAAAAATTTAATTAATTATATTTAATTAAACTAATTTTAGAAAATTTTTATAAATCATAAAAAACAAAAATTAAATATAATTTTTTTTTATATTGCAAATAAAAAAGCTTAACTACTGCATTTGGAAAAGCATTTTTTTTTTAAATTAATAAATTCATTTTTTGTTAATTAAAAAAATTCTCGCAAAAATATTATACAAAAATTTCAATTTTACTTATAGAAGATTTTTTTTTTGTTTTGGTTTTTAAGGACCAAAAAATTCTACGTTTTTTTTTATTTATTTTTAAATAAATTTTTACTTATATAGAATTTTCTATTCTTGAAAAAAAATTTTTGTAATTATATTTCGAATTTCTGAAAATTAAATTCAGAAAATTTGGAAATATTTAATTTTAAGTAAAATAAGGGAAATATTAAACAAGATTTATTCTATTTTCAAAATTGTGGCACGAAAATTCAGATTTTTCTAATCCACTATACAACATTTCGACATGGGGGTAAAGTTTTGTCATGCAGATTTGAGAGCATAAATGCTCGTTACTCTTACAAAACATGGAAAACGAAAATATAGAATTTTTACTATTATAATTCTATTGTACACTGAAAAAGTGGTCACAATTTTTATACATAAATAATTGAAATTGCAGAAATTTTTCCTCAAGAATAGAAAACTCTATTAATTAGTTGAAAAAAAGAAAAAAAAAAAAAACTTCAAAACTAAAATATTAAAACTTAAAAATATTTTACAGAAATTTTTTTTAATTGGATTTTTTTGCTAAAAAAAATATGTTTTTTTATTTTTAAAAGTGGTTTTACTTTTTTTTGGCATTTTTGAAAAAACTTACTCGTTTTCTGTTTTTTCATTAATTGACCCCTGTTTAGTACAATTATTATCAATATTTTCAGATATAGTACTATTTAAACGACTACGAGGACTTCTAGGTTTTGGATTTTTTTTTTTTCAAGAAAATTTTGAAAATAATTTTATTTTTTGTTTTTTGGACAATGATACGTGAAAATAATTTGTAGCCGGGCACACAATTGAAAATAAAATTTAAAAATGAAAAAAAAAAAAAATTTATATATTTTTGTTTATAATTAATTATTAATAATTTAATTTAATGTAATTTTAAATAATTAAATATATTTATTTTATTAATCTAATAAATAATGATGATATATTGTACTATTAACCATTTTTAAGTAAATATCGATTTATTAATAAATACTTTTCGCTGTTCGTTTAACAAATAATTAAGTAATATAATTTAATCTTCTATCTTATCCCTATAAACACCCGAATATCGTCAAAAATATATCATAAATTTTTCATTGATATTTTCTTTTTTAAATTATAGTATAAAAAAATATCACGGCAGGTAGTTGGTAATTGTTATAATTATTTTTTGTTCAGATAATTTGAATAATTAATTTAAAAATATTTTATTATGATTTTCACAAGTTTCTGTTTGAAATTTACTTATTTTAGCTTAGCAAACCTTTCTTTTTTAAATTCCCTTTTATTTTAATTTATTTACTCTATATAGAAAAATTTTCTATATTTTCTTATTGTAATTACGATTTTTCCTTTAAAATTTGAAATACAATTTAAATTTATATTTTTATTAAAGAAAAATTATTATAAAGTCGAAAATAATAATTTTGTGATTATAATGTATACAAAAATGTTTCTATAAATATAAAAGAATTATACTTACTTTGTTTCATCTATAAAAACAGCTTCTAAAACTCGTGCTGCATAATGAAGATTTTTTTGTAAAACTTCAGCTGATATTTCGCCACGTTGTAAAAGCCGCAGGAGACATCGCAGCCTAATAATAAATAAATAAAATTAAATATCAATATTATTGTCCACAAAATGCAGAAAGAAATTTTATGAAATTTATATTTCAATCCTTTTGATCCTTTTTTTGGTACATTTACATATACATATTATAGAACTATCAAATCAATTATTATTCAACTGAATCATGTAATTTTTTTCCCAGTTTCAAAAAAGGATCATAAATGTAACATTTAGAATCTACTTTACTAAAGTTAATATAAATATAAATAAATTACCTCACTGCAGCTTTGTCGCATGCATCTGGTGTATCAACGGCAGGTAATTGTTCTGTTGCTAAATCAATTGTTTCAATATCAATATCACCATAGCTAGCTGGTGTTGAATAACCGGTTACCGAATTATTATCATTATTACCACTAACACCAATTATACCAATATCACCTGATTGTGTTGGTGTTGTTGTTGTACTATTATTTGATTTAATTGTAGCTGTTTGCATATTTATTGTTTTTGGTGTTGCAATTGTAGTAGTAGTTGTAGATGTTAATGAATATTGTTGTTCCGGTGTTAATTGATCGATTGTCCTAAATATATTTGTTGTTGTTTGTATTGTTGCAGCAGTAGATGATGATGATAAATTATCAGTACCAATTTCACTTGTATTAATAAATGATGTTTCTATTGATTGATTATCATCAATATTTGAACTACTTGATGGTAATAAATGTTGTTCATATGAAGATGGTTGTTGTTCTGCTGTTGGTGTTGTTGCACTCTGATATGATAAATTACCTTTACGGCTATTTGAACGACGTACTATCGTTAATCCACCTTGTTCTGGAATTAGAAGAAGTTTTTTTTTATGTAGAATTATTTTAATTACAAAAAATGTGCTTAGTTTCTGGAATTTTGAAAAAGCAAAACATTTGCATTATAACATTAATTGATATTTACATTTAAATACAAAATTATAAGAAAAAAAATTGTGTAGAAAGTATTTTGGATTAATAATTATTAACAGTGAAAACTTTTAGTGGTAATTTATATTTTTTAATTCGGTTTTATTGATAAAAGTCATTCATAACTATATGTAAATTGTATATGCAACATGTTGTCTTATCACAATCAACATGTTGATACAACTCTGCACAACATGATACCATTATCTACCAATTTCAAATGACTTTTTTCTCTTACATATAAAATAGGATGCAGAAAGGTAAAAAAAATATAGCAAAAATGTTGACAATTTAAAGGATATGCATATTACATTGATGTCAGTCCTCTCCAATTCAGAGTTCTCAGTCCAAAAATTAAGTACTATATATTATTCTAATGAATTAATAAAATAATTCAATAAATTATTTTACAAAATATTTAAATAATAATTTTCCAAAATTTCCAAAAACAGAATAATTAAAATTCTTTACCATTAATGTCAATCTCTTTGTTATTTAACCATAAAAACGTGTTGCTATTAAGTTTTTTTCTAAATAAAAATCTTTTCAACCTTTCAATTGGAATTTCATTATTTTTGAAATTCATATCTTCTTTAATTAAAAAATCATATTTGTGTCCGGAATTTTTAATTATGAATTTCAATATTTTAAGGATACTTATACACACACAACACACCAAGGTATATAACATAAAATAAATCTTTCTACATACAACACCATACCTAATATTTCCTATATAGCCTATTAGATATTATCATAAAATATTATTTATTACACAGGGTTTTTTTCTGGTTTGTTTTGTGGGTTTCTTTTTTTTTGGTTATAAAAAATAAGAATTTTAATTTAATTAAAAATTTTGAGTTTTTCTAAAATATTAATTAATTTTAAATATAAGAAATTAATAAATTTTTTAATTAGTAATAAATAATGTTAGCTGAAGCTTTTAATATTTCAACATAATAAAGTAGTTTCTTATATGAGAATTTTTAATTCTGTAAAATCCTTTTTCTATATTTTTCTAAAAAAATGTAAATTTTTGGTATATTTTTCCCACAATTTGGGTGACTGATATTTTCTATAAAATTATTAAATTTTGTACTTAATATTTTTCTATAAATTATTTTTGTAATTTTTCTGTTAAAATTATTTGTCGATTTTTTTGTCAAATTCCGTAATAAAAAATTGAGTTGCATATTTAACAGATTATAGAAAATTTTATCGTTCAAAATAAATATCCTTAAAAAATCTACTTTCGTTAAAATTACTAAATGTTAATCTTTTAATAATAGTCTACCATCAGTACATTAAAAAACTTCTGAAATATCTTAGTGACTCTCGTCCTTTAATATCGCATTAAAGACAATTTGAAATTTTTTACTATATAAAATTTAATTCATGATACCAAAACAATTCATTTTGTATTCATTTTGATTTTATAATCGTGGTTTTAAAAAGGAATTTCATGTCTAAAAGTGAATGATACGAATTTTTTTTATGGTTTTTTTTAAAAAGGTTTTTTCTGTTTGAGGTTTTCGTTTAAAAGGTCAGGATTTGTAGAAAAATGTTTATAGAAATTCATTAATTAAACCAATTTTCATTTTGTTGACATTCTTTTTAGCTAGATTTAATTTTTTTCAATTTAAATTATATATTGTTGTCTAAAAAAATGACCAAAATAAAGAATAAAATCTACTAATAAAAAACATTTTAGAGGCAATTTTGAATTTCAAGAAATTCTTTTATTATAGTTAACTGAATTTTTGTATAAAATTGATGGCATTTTTTCTGCTAAAATAATAAATTTTTCTAAAAATTCTCCAAATTCCAATTAATTTATAATAAAAAATTACTTTTTATTTGGCCATTTATATTGTTAAATTAATTTAAAGAAAAATTTATAAATATTTATTTTTTTTTATAGAAAGTTTCCTGTAAATTGAAAAACACTTTTCAATATTTTATTTGTAGTTGATTTTATCTGAATTTCTTACAGATTTAAAATAAATCGTCAGATTTGTATTTGTATTATAATAAAAATAAAGTAAAGAACTAAAAAAAATGAAGATTTTTAAATATGAAATTCAATTTAAAATTGAAAGATTATTTTTTATTTATTTGTAGAAATCTAAAAGATTTTCTTTAGTTTCATTTGAAAAATTACTTATTAAATTTATATCAGTGTTTTTTTTCATTACAAAAAAAAAAAGAAGAGATTTACTTTGTAGAAAAACATTATTTAAGTTGACAACATAAAAATGCCTTAAGATAGAAACATTTCTATAAAAAAATTTGGAGCAAATTAATATAAAGTAAATAATGTGATCTATTTTTTTTTTATGGAAAATGTTTATTTATTTTTCGTGATAAATAAAAATTAAATTTATTAAGATATATAATAAATTATTGTAATTTTAATTGTGTTTGAGATTTTGAAAAAAAACTGAAGTTGAAATACTTTTGTAGCTTATAAGAAAATCGATTACATTTTATGGAAAAAAACTTTGATTACATTTATTAATAAAATATTCGATTTAAAGAAAATTTACAATATTTTATTATAATTTAAAACTAAACATATTGTCGCTCTCGAATGTATATTGTAGTCAGAAAACAAAATAAAATTTGGCATTACAAAATTTCCAACTGGTATACTGTTACTGTAGGAATGTTTCGAATTATATTTAAGAACTTTAAGATATTATTAAATGAGTCTGACATATTAATTTAAAATAATTAACTATAAATTTAGTTTATTGGCTTTCAAATCTGTTCTAAAAGCTGTTACAGAAAACATAAATTTTTTCTTTAAATTTCAAATCCTTTTTCCTGCGAAAATTATTTTACTTAGTCATTATCATTAGATTTTTTATATCCATTCGGCCATGTTTTAGCTCTATATATATTAAAACAAGCTTTAATAAATATTATGTCCTCATAGTTTGAATTAAACCCAATGCATTTCATTAAATCTTCAAAAATCTGCATTATTTAAATGCAATTTCCTGTTAATCAAAAATATTATCTAAGCTTTTTTTGATTGAAACTCTTTGAATAAATGGCATTTATTTTTAAAGTATATCAATTTTATTTTAATTTAAATATTTTATAATATATAATCACAAAAACATTTAAACAACATCAATTAAAATCAAAATTTGTTAAATTGATTTAAATAAAATCATTCCAAATTTATATAAAAATTAAGCAAAAAAAATACACCAATTTTTGGAAAAAAAATTTTCCTTGTAAATTAATCACACACAAAAGTCCAATTAAAATAAATATTAAAGTGCTTATTTATGGGATTGTGGTTACTTTTAAACATTTTTTTGGGGGATATGTGCACGAACACGAACATTTAGTTATACAAGAAAAAGCAACAAAATTGTTAAATTTGTAACATTTTTGAATTTTATTTGGAAAAGGGTTCCACAACTCTACTTACTTGCAACTTGACCATTTAATGGACATGAACTTTGTGAACTAGTTGGACTATTTGTTTTTGATTTCTCGTATCCACGACGTTCTAATACAGGAGGTGCAGGAACAGAATCGTCTCGATTGTTGATTCTATTTTCTGGTGTACTAGCAACTGTAAGAATTTTCATAAAAGATAAAATAAAATAAATAGAAAGAAAATATATAAATAATAAAATTAAATAAATTAAATTAAATTTTAAAAATACATAATAAAAAAAAAAATAGTTGGAAAATGAATAACAAAATGTGAGACAATTCATTATCATAAATAGAAACATTGGAGATATGTTATTTATTTTCTTGTTATTCAATAATTTTGATTCGTTATTTTATATTATCCAGAGGCAATGGGATATTATAGAATTTTTATTCGTATACATAAATTTAATATTATATTTTTTATGTTTATACTTCACATTCAATATTGCAATTGATATAATGAAATAGCAAAAATTCAAAATACCTTTTGAATATTAATTCTTAACGAGTTGCATATGGAATTTATATTTTGGAGATTTTACATTATGGTGAGTGAATGGATTGAAATGAGCTTAAATCCAAGCCTAACATTTATATACACAAATTATAAAATTGATTACAACTGACCATAGTCCTTAGTTAGTTATAAAGATGATTTCTACCCACTGGCTAAATGTCAATGAAAACATGGCAATTAATGGATAGCTCTTTAAGTGTAGCCTTATAAGTAAGTCTAAAAAATATCATTATTCTAATATTCCGTCCTAATATCATTATTCTAATATTCAATAAAATGATGACTCGCATTTTCTTGTCGCTCAAAATTTTTTACTTTCCCTCATTTTCATATTTTTCTTGATCTATTGTCAATATTATGACCAATAAATTCAGAATTTTGACACCCACTGACAACAAGCTCTGTCCTGACTAATAATAAATTAGCACATTTCTTTAGCACGTTATTGTAATTTAAATATACTAATTGAGTAAAAATCAAACTTCTAGTATAGAATTTTATTTTATTAATTTAAAAAAAAATATTTTTTTCAGTTATATAAAAAATTCCAAATTGATTTAAATTTAATGAATCCATGAAATTTATTCCAATTATATAATATTAAATTTCTGTAAATTAATTTTTAATATAATTTACATCAAAGTATTTTCACAATCAATTTTTTTAGGTTTATTATTTTATGGAATGTAACATTCCATAAATAATATTCAATTTAACGTTTAATGAATATTCAATTTTTTATTATTATTAATTTATTATATTAATTCTTTGATATTGTAAATTAATCAGACAAAAAAATTTGATATTATATTATATGTACATATTTGTGAATAATTTTGAAAATGTTGAGAAGAAATATGAAACAAAGTGAAATTTATTTGCTGTGATATATTTTGTACATTAAATTACAATTATGCCTCCAATGTTTCATCTGAATGATATTATAAAAAAATATGCATAACATATTTTAATATCATAATAATGATCAAGGATTCAGTTTCAATATTTTAAATAATAATTAAGTACATTTCAATATTCTAAAAACTCATTTGAAAAATCATTTCAAATTCTTTTTCTGGGTATACAAATAATCAAAAATTATCAGATTAGTCACACTTAATTAGTTAATAGTGTATCGAAAACAGATTTTTTTAATTAATTACTAATTCATTTTGCAACTTATTTAAGTAAATTTGTGTTTTTTTCAATGAATCATATATACATATAGTAATTTAAGTAAATCAATCTATAAATCAAAATATTATTGTATCACAAATGCTAATTTTCATTTAATATTTTGTACACGAATTTTTACTTTGGGTAAATAGGTAATATAGCATATAAAAATAAATGTCATTTTGATTGTGATAATATGTTCATTATGTTGGAGCTGAATTAGCTAATACTGTATTATATTCCGTGTTAGCTTGTCTGTCTCTGTACGAGTTGGTCATTTTAAACAAAAATCTGGCCTAATTAAAGATTTACGACTTTTGTTACATTGAACTCGGATACTTCAAGTTGGAAGGCAGGTGTTTAACCACTGACCACTTTGCTGGATTCCAGACAATAATACAGGAGAGAAGATAACCATTAGGGTAGCTAAAACAAAGTCCCTTGATTACAGCTTGGAAGGTCAAAAAGAGGAAGAGACTAACATAAGATGGAAAGAAGACCATAACAAAATCAAATCTTGTCTTACAACATGGATCTAAATCTAAAACTGATTTGAATTGATTATTTTCTGGATATATGTTATTAAATAATTTTTTCAAATATAATGATTCATTAATGAATTTTATTGCCAGCTTAATGACAAACAAAATATGGCTAATTAAAAATATAAATAAAAAATCTAATAGATTTTCTTATCTTCAACTGCTGTTCGTTCTTAGCATTTTGACAATATTTTATTTATAATTTTAATTAACATACATTTACAAAATTTATCTATGAGCAAAATATATTTTTAGTCTCAAAAGAAACAAACTAATTTTTTCTATTTAGTTGAATTTGATTTCTTTAACCATAAACAAGCTAAACACAAAAATTGAAGTTAAAGTTTTTTTTTTTAGAAAAGTTTTATTTTAATTAAATAAACAAAATGAAAATAATTTCAGTAATATTTTTTATTATAATTGGATCAATGATAACTGGATTAAGTGCAAATTATTGTCCATGTGATACAAGAAAATCTGCACCAATTTGTGGTACAGATAATATAACATATAAAAATATATGTGAATTTCAATGTACACAAAGAGCATTCCAAACAATAAATAAAAAATTGGAAAAAGCAAAAGAAGGACCGTGTTAATTAATTGAAAACATATTTTGTTTTATTTTTTAATAATAATTTTGTAATTAAAAAAATGATTTAACAGGAAAAAAATTATTGTTGTTAATAATGTTAATAAAATTCAATTTTTCAAAATAAATATTAATTTATGTTTTATTATTAGACATAGTGTTTATTGTTTTTTTTAAGCATAAGGTCATGACTTTGAATAATTCAATATAAGCAAAATCTAACGTCAACAACGCAAATAATATTAAATTTTTGTGGTCGAATTAAAATTAGTTTTTATTAAATTTTGTTTGGCCATAATAGAACTTAGATGGGGTTAAAAATATCATTGACCCAAACAGGGAACATTATGTGCTGAAAAATAAATGTAAACTAAATAAAAAAGATTACAAATTACTAAAATTTACTGCGCCATTAAAACCCTGATAATTAAAAATTATTTTAAATTGATTATGTAATCAACAATGAATATATTGTTTAAACTTAAATTAAGCTTTTTATGACATTTATAAATGTTATTGCGCAAATTAACATACATAATTCTGACTGAGGTCATCTATAAATGCAATTTTTCTAAAACTATAAAAATGAAATCATATTATATTTTAATCAATTATTATATTTTATTTAACCTTTTGATTGTATAATTATATGGCTTAAAATTTATTTTTATGTATTTTTTTTTAATTATAGTAAAGCGACCATTACACGATTACTATTTGAAAATAAATTTAAAAACTATTAAAGTACTGCATTATATGCAATTTTTATGACACTCTTCATTATTATGATACTTTCAGTATTATTGATCGTGGTAAATAGAGTAACATAATGTCCAGAATATTTCCTAGTTTTTGATCAATAAACCAAAAAAAAAGTTAATATCGTATAAATACATTATACTCTTGTAATATTTCATATGAAAATGGTCCGAAAAAAGAGAACTGAATTTATCATTAAACCAATTTTGTCATGTATAAATTACTATAGTTTAATCTGGCATTCTTCATTAATTTGTCTAAGCTCTAAGATATAATTTATGTAAATTCGAAAGCTACATAACTAACGACAATCAATGATTAAAATTATTATTTGTGGCTGCGGGCTCTGCTTAAGATTTATATTTAATGAAATATTAGCTTTAATTATCACATTTTTATATTATGGCAATTTTTTTGTACGATTTGGAATAATCGTATATAAAATTGTTCCTTTTTTTTTTTTTTTAAATTTTAATTAACTTTTTAGAATATTTTGATAAATAAAATTACAAAATAAATAAAACTAATGATTACTTAGTATGGAAAATATTATTTATTATAATTAGAATTTTATGTTTTGATTTATTTTTTATTCGATTTATCACACACAGGATAATAATAAAATCATATGTTTTCCTAAATTATAAATTTATAATTTTTCATTACCAAAATCGAAATCAAATTCATTTGAGGAAAATTAATTTTAATTGTTATGGGGAAGGCCATAATTGAATGAGGCAAATATATCCTGAAATAATACTATAAAATACTTAATATGTAGAATATCTTAAATATTATGTAAAGGCAGAATATAATTCTATAATTTCATTTATATAAACAAATTTTACCTTCGTTTTTTTTTTATTAAATTTTTGAAATTTAATACCAATTCTGTTCAAGTTATATAAAAGACTTAAATTTTATTCAAAATAAATTTAGTTTGCAAAAAATAATTCAGTACGCTTGTTGGAAATTAAATGAATCCAAAAAAAAACTATATTAATTTTAAAAATAATTAAAATTTAATTTACTTCAAAATATTATTTAAAATTGAAATATAAAAAACAAAAAAAAAATGCAAATAATATTAAAAACTATTAATATATTTACAATTACAATTATTGTAACAATTGTTATTACAAATTTAATGGCATGCAGAAAAAAAAACATTTATGGATTAGATGTACAATATGTTGAAAAACAAATTGATATATTTGAATTTGATGTTGAATGTGAACATTGTTTTGTACCACAAGATAAAAAATGGAAACCAATATGTGGTAGCGATAATTTAACTTATGCTAATCCATGCGAATTTCAATGTATAAGAAATCGTTTACTTCAATATGGTATAAATTTAACAAAAACTGGTGAAGGACAATGTAATCCAGATATAGCTTAAATATATTTTACGATTATAAATAAATTATTTATTAAATTTGTGAAAAACTAAAATGTTATAATTATAAATAAATATAATATATAATCTAATTAATAATAAAATTTTTATTTATCAAAAATATTAAATTTTTCTGCTATATTATTTTAATTGATTACCTAATTAAAATTTTTATATGGATTATCGTAATAATTTTTTTCCTAATCATCGTTTGTGATAGTTTTTTTTTTTGGTCCACTATACCAGCAAACTTATCTTATTTTCATTTCAGTATAAATTAAATATTTTGATCTGCGTATAAAACACCCTTTCTATTATATACCTGCTAATAATAATTTCAATTTTTATGACGCAATAAATTATTTTGTAAATTCTAATAAATATATTTTTAATTATCTATGTATAAACATCACTTGTAAACAAAAATAAATAACAAAAAAAATATTTTGTAAATAAAAAAATATGTAGCGAAAAAAAATTAATTAATATTAATTTTTTTTTTTCAAATGCATAATATATAATAAGTTTTAGCACAAATGTTAAAAGGGCATAATTATATGTAATTATAATTTTGTAGATAATTTGAAAAAAAAAAAAAATATACTAAACAAAAATAGTATAAAAGAAATGTTGATTAGTTCTGAGAACTTTAAATTTAATTGAATTATTCTAACGATCAGTCGCATTTTTAATATAATTATTATTACAACATTATGAATATTTTTCATATAATTTTTATAATTTTTAGTGTAATAATATTACAATTGGTGTCACCAAATTATGGTGCAGCAGTTGATAAAATTTGTCCAGTACCAGCACTAGATGCACCAGTTTGTGGAACTGATGGTAAAACATATGATAATAAATGGCATTTAGGATGTTATGTTGATGATAATCCAGAATTAGCAGTTGCAAAAGAAGGACGATGTTAAATGGACGATTGAAGAGAAAAATTGTAAAAAATAGTTTTAGAATTTTGGAAAATTATTTGTTTATTTTAATTATCTTAATAAAAAAAAAAATTAATTAAAAAATTAGTTAGTTTTTTTTTGTTTTACTTTTTCAATCCATGTTGGGGGTTAGTGATTCAGAGATAATAAATCATTTATGTTATCATTTGCATATTTAAGAAAATTCTGAAATATTTTTTTACAGTCTGTGTTAAAGAGGTAAAATATTGCTAAGGAATATTTTTACATTAATGTGCAAAAGCAATGTAGGTGAATGTATATTAGTTGAATATTCATAGTGTATATATTAAATTATTTTATTGCAAATTTACTAAAATTTAAACAAAATTGAATTATTTTTACAAATTTTTATATAAATTAATTAATTAAATTGTTTGAAATTTATATTTAAATTATTAAGTTTGTTGTCACAAGGATCCTAAAATTCTATCATTTAAATCTAAATTCTATTTCTATAAAAACTACACTAAAAATGTACATCAATTCCATATGAAAATATTTTAACTTGCTCACATCATATTTTCTATAAGGCCAGCGGATGCCTTTTGGGAATGATTTACGTGTATAAAGGGAAATATATGGATGCACTTTTTTAATATAATATGATTTAGGAAAACTTCAACCTTTTATTTTAACTGAGTGAATATTGAAATTGAAAATTCAAAGATAATATTGCATTTATTTATGGCAATATTATGAAATATATAAATTTATTTTAACAAGAAATCTTTAATCAATTTGTGGTTCAGTAAATAAGTAATAACCACCATATAAAAATAAATATCAAGTCTGTTATGCTAAATAAATTTTCCTGGAAATTGTTTTTTTTTCGAGATTACTTTGGAATTTTTTAATTGGAAAAAGATTACCTCTAATATATGAAACCGACACACACACTTCGTAATTAAATCATTTTTAGATAAGAAACTTAATTAATAGAAAATTAGTTAATTGTTCCCATCGAAAAGAAATTGAATTAGTTGTTAATTAGTTTGATTTTACTATGTAACTATAAAAATTTTCTTTAAACATATTTTCCTGAACGAAATTTTTGTGTTAAAAAGAAAATTATTAACTATTTTTAAAGTTGCTTAAATTTGAAAAATGAAATTTATGATAGATCACAAAATAATTCTTATTTTATCGGAATTAAAATTCAGATTATTAAATTTAATATTAAATAATAATGTATTATTGTTAGTTAAAAAAATCCAATCCATATCATAATTATTCAAATTGAATTTTTATATAAAATAATTATTAATTATTTATATTAAAAAATATTTATTTGTTTATTTTGAAAATATTTATTATATATTTATGAAATTTAATAGCATTCTACAAAATTATTTCTATATAAAATGTTAACGTTTACTTCATTTCAATTTAGTTTTTATCCAATTTAATATCAATCAACAATTATAAGTACATATAATAAAAAAATTCCTTCTACATATTTTTGATATAGAAATGAATTTACGTAAAAATATTTTTTTAATAATTATTACAATAATTATTTTATTTAATGTTGGCATATTAACATGTCAAATGAGAAAATTAAATTATGATAAATTTCCGGAAGAAAAATATTTAGAAATTAAATATCAATGGAAAGAAGAGTATATGGAAGGTAATCCTTTTGCTGAAGAATGTCCAAATTGTTTAACTATATGGAGACCAATATGTGCTTCAAATAATATCACATATACTAATTTATGTGAGTTTTATTGTTTTAAAAAGATATTAATGGCATCGAATATATTTATAACAGCAATAAATAATGGTACATGTTTTGATACACCATAAAAATTTATAAATAATTATTAATATAATAAGTAAAAATTGTTTAATTTTGTAATAAATTAATAAAAAATGTGTTATAATAGCATTTTTTTAAAGATGAATTTTTTATTTTTAAATTTAAATTAACTAAAGTCAATATGGTAAATAAGTATAATAATCTGCATTATCTGGAATATCCAGTAAAACTTTAATTTCATCATATGTATAATAATATAATGCCAGTGTTGTTGCTTACAAGTTTAAGGTTCACAACCGAGTATATTATGTTTAGGTAAGGAAAACATTTGTGCAACATATTTGACTTTGGCATTTGGGATTATATCTCCATGCTAATCAAAAATATTAAAAATTAAAATATAAATTATAATACGGTATATTAAATATAAGTATAAAATAAATTTGAATTATTTTTTATTTATGTTTTTTTCCTTTAAAAAAATTTAGTGCTTTTAATATTTCCGACTAAAAATTTGTTGTATGGATTGATAAACATGAAGTGAGTTTTAAGGGTCAACTGTTTGAATAATTTAATTCAAATTGTGTTCAATTTATCAAGAAGATTTAATAAAGTTTATTTAACTAGATAAAATAAGGAAATGAAAATCGAGTATGTGTTAAAACTGATATTAATATTATTATGTGATTTTTTTTTTTGTACTTTACAATTGTACATTTTTGGTAATACGAAATAGCCATTGAATAAAATGATTTCGAAAATAATATTGTAAAATCTTATATTAAATTAACTCTTATTTATATAAATATAAATCATCTCTCCATAATAATTTTATTTGAGCAATTGGGCTCAATATTTCTTCAATTTGGACTAAAAATTTTGAACTAATAAATAAAGTGTTTTTTTAAATCCAAAAAAAATCTGACTTTAAGATAATTTATAAATTTCTATTTTTCGACTCGTATATACTAGCCAATTTCTGGAGTTAATTTCATATATAATCAATATTTTTCTTAAATGGAAGATACCATCGATTGTAATTTTACTTCTTACATAAATAATAAAAAACTAAACAAAATTTTCAAATATTTTTATAATTTATTACACAAAATTCATTATTATAAAATTTGATTTTACAAATAATAATATGTATATTATTTATTATTATTTAAACAAAATCCAGCATGTTCAACTTTTAAATTAGGATTTTCTAAAGCAGCACATTTCAATGCTGATTCATTGTCATAAGATTTACCATCTGATCCACAAACTGGGTCCATAATTAATAACACAGGACATGGTGGTGGTGCAGCTTCAGAATTTGAAATTAATGTTGAAAATAAAACAACAAAAATTGTGAAAATTATAGCTAATAATTTCATTATTTTTTTTTGTAGTTTGTTTTAAATATTTTTAAATTATAAAAACTCTGAACTAATCACAAAGAAACTTTGTTTCAAATTAAACATTCAATGTAATAAAATTGTCCAATTTATAGGAAATTATATTAGAATTAAAACTTAAGCTAGAGCTAGACGTAGACAATCTTTGTCCAAAAATATATAATAAAAAACAGAAGTTCATAGAAGTTCAAATGATAAGAGTGGGTTTTTTACTTATGGTTTGGTAAATTTTTTATTAAATTTTAAGAATTTTAGTAAATTTTAAACATACAAAAAATTATGTGATATGTTAATATAAAATTATTTGATTATTTATAATTTATACCAATACATATTTAAATTTAAATTATTATAAATTCTGTTAAACATTGCATTGTTCTATATATGTATTAATCAAATGATAATATAATTTCGAATAAAGGTGAAACTTCATCATTTTATATAAACTATTTATTGTCTACAAATGTTAAAATAAAAAAAAATTGTAAAAATTCTAAAGTCATCTGATTAGAATAATGTTAGATAATATAAATTGCATAATTTCAAAGGAAAAAAAGTTCAACTTAAGTTTATCAATTTAAAAAATATAATAATTTTTTTTATGATTATTAATTGCAGAAAAAAATTAATATTTAATTAATAATTATAGTAGAACTAACAACTAACAGATGGCACTAACAGCATTGGTAATCAATCATATTTGGATGAATGTAGTTTAATCTGGTTTAATCTGATTTAACTCATTTTAGTCAAGTAAAAAATTGTTGCAAGTGACAAAAAGACATAGTAATTGTTGAAAATTATTAAAATGATTTTATAAAATGTAATTTTTTCGGAAAATATATAGAAATAATTCTAAGATAATGCGCCAAATACCAATAATAATCATTTTTGTATAAAAATTGAGAAATTTTCAATAAAATGTTATGTAAAATTGTTGAAATTTAATTACCCCTAATTTATAAGATATAATAATTTTATAATCTATATTTCAAATATAAAATAAACATAAATGCATAATCTCTGATTTCACAAAGTTTATAAATTACGTATTACGTTTACACCTTTTATATAATAATTTTGATAATCAATAAAAAGTTACATACATATGTAAACAAAATTTTCTGTATATAAAGCAAAAAGCAATTTTCAAATTACAATTAATAATAAATAACTTGTCTTTTGAGCAAAAACGCTAAATATAATAAAATAAAAGAAAATTTAAAAATCAAAATGAAATTTTTCGTATATTTCTTTTTAATTATGATTGGAATTCTTGGTATTTTTGGTAGTCCAGTTTTAAGCAATACTACACCAGATTCAAGTGAAGAATCAAATAATACCAGCGAAGAAGTTTCAACAACAGTTACACCCGATGTATCACCAGATCAGAACGCTTAACTAATGCGATAAAAAATAGGGGATTTTTTTTAAATAATGGACTAATCAAAATAGAATAAATTTCATTAAATATTATTGTTAAATTAAATTTATTTTCTAAAGAAAAATTTGTAATTGATAAAATTAAATAATAAATATTAAAATGAAAGGAAATAAATAAACATAATTAAAAGGTTATCACAAAAACTTTGCTATTTTTTTATATACCTTTTATATAATCAATAATATTGATAAAGAAAGATTCATTTTGCTTTTGATAATCAATAAAAAGTTACATATGTAAACCAAATTTTCTGTATATAAAGCAAATAGCAATTTTCTAATTACAATTAATAATAAATAACTTGTCTGTTGAGCCAAACGCTAAATATAATAAAATAAAAGAAAATTTATTAAAAATCAAAATGAAATTTTTCATATATTTCTTCTTAATTATGATTGGAATTCTTGGTATTTTTGGTAGTCCAGTTTTAAGCAATACTACACCAGATTCAAGTGAAGAATCAAATAATACCAGCGAAATAGTTTCAACAACCGAATTTACGGATTTTTTTAAATAATGGACTAATCAAAATAGAAAATCTCATTAAATATTATTGTGTTAAATTAAATTTATTTTCAAAATAAAAATTTGTAATTAATAAAATTAAATAATAAATATTAAAATGAAAGGAAATAAATAAACATAATTAAAAGGTTATCACAAAAAATTTGCTATCTTTTTTCTTAATAAATTTTTATATATTTTTTTGAATATTTTGATAATTTTTTTGTAACCCCTGAAAAATTTAGTTTTTTTAGTATTTCAATACAGTTTAGACGTGTTAATATTTTGTTGTTATTTTGTTTGGAAATTATGAAATTTTGTGGTATAATTTTTATTATATTTTTGGCAATTTTATCAAATTTGTCAATTATTGTTTATGGTACTGAAGTACTTTGTGCTATACCACAAGTTCATGATCCAATTTGTGGTTCTGATGATAAAACATATGAAAATAGATGGCATTTGGAATGTGCAATACAAGAAAATCCCGATTTAAAAAAGATTAAAAATGGAAAATGTTAAATTTGAAAATAAATAAAAAATTATCGAATAAAAATTGTGATTTTATTTTATTGTAATTATATTAAATGTAAAAATAATTTAATATTACATAATTATTGAATAAAATTTAATGTTCTTAATTATTTAATAGTTTATTAATATTTTCTGTAAGAATTTTGTGTATGAAAATTATATTTGACTGGAAGGAGGAATTACTTAATTACTTCACAATATTACTTTTTGATTCTCCCCAAAATAAAATTTCAATTCAAAGCTTTTATAGACTGATAAAACGTTTTTTTTTTTGTTGAGAAAATTAAATTTAAATATAGGCTCAGCATTTAGCATTATAATTTATTATTATTTGATTACTTTCTTCACACACGCAGCGTAGTGATCCAATTTATAATATATATCAGATATTTATCTCAGTTACCAATGAAAATCAGTATTTTATTTATAAATAAAATCATATCGGTATTTTAGAGTATAATTCATAAATTAAAATTATATTAATTAAATTAGGTAGGTACATATAATTATTTTATATAATTTTATTCTAAAACTAAAAAAAATTGAATTTTTAAATTCTATTTTGCAATATCTTTAAAATCTTAACAATTATTTTTAACAATTATTATCTATTTTTAAATATAAAAACTATACGTAAGTATAAATTGTTAAAATTTAATTTTTAAGTCCAAACATTGTAGAAGAATGTAAAAAATTTATAATTAATTTTTATTACTTTAAAACATTGAGATTTTTTTTACAAAATTATAAAAAATTTTATATACCAACACACTGTATATAATGAAAAAACCCATTTAAACCACTGCATTGCTAAAAAGTTTTTATTTACTTTGCAGTTAAAGTTTTATCTTTCTATCTACATAATTTTTTCCATAGATTTTTTTTTTTTGGATAGATAATTATTTAATCGAATTACAAAATACCGCATAAGTGGAACATTAAAAATATTTTTCTACTTAGTTTAATGGGCTATCTATTATATATAATGAAACAAACTCTGCAAATATTTTTCTAGTTTAATGACCTATAATGAAAAAAAAACTCTATACCATATATTAAATAATTTATCCCGTGTAACATAAATTATGTTAATTTTTAGTATATCACTTTAATTTTCCAATTAAAATAGTTCATAGTTTTTTAAACCAAAAAATGAAATTTTTAATTTCCATTACTTTTATTTATGCAATTTTCAGGTTAAATTAGTCGTTTTTCAGACGAATTTGACTTCGCAAGAGACCAATTTAATATGAAAGAAGGCCATTTTGAAATGGAAATGCTATACATACAAATTACTTATGTATATATACAATTTTTTTTATTATTTTTACAATTATGTATAAAAGTTATACAAATGGAAATACAAAAGCATATTTAATTTATATCCACCGTGGTCTCTGTATACAGTGCAGTATAATTTAAATTATTGAATGTTTTTTCTATATAGTGTTCTAGATATTTTTTTAAAAAGGATATATACATTTTCTAGAATTTCATACTTGAAGACCATAATATTCTTTCTTATAATTCATATACATATATATGTAAATTATATAATAAAAAATGTTGGATAAATTTTTTTTTGTAAAAATAGTTAAATTAAATAGGACAAAAGGCTCATAATACCAATTAACATAAAATTGAATATTATTATATTAAAGTGGAAAAATTACCAAAGGATATCGTATAAAATTGTACGCTGTTGTATATAGTAAATTAAATATTTAGAGCATATTTTTTAAGGTAATTTTATTTGTACTTCAAAGTAAGGATTTTAAATTGATTTGAAGAAAGAAAAAATCTTTTAAGTTTATTCGGGAAGTCATTTCGCATAATGCGGAAAATTCAATTATACAAAAATTGTGAATTTATTAAGTATAGTAATCTTTGATGTTTGGAACATAATGTCGGAAAAACTTCTGAGATGTAGGCCAGCTCCTACATCGGACATCCAAAGACGAAGAATATTTATGGCCTTTAAATTAATTACATTATTGATTAAATTTAAAATTGTGTAAAATAATAAAAATTTATTTTTTATGTTACAAAAATTATGATTTAATTAACTGAGAAAATTTGCTTCCGTAAATATACTGAGATGATCTAGTTTTTATACGTTTATACCAAAAATTGTCTAGTCTGCTTTTATATAGTAGGTATATCAATTTTAATATTATGCAAAAATTAAATATTTTAGGAACTTTATTTAAATATTTCTGTTTATAAATCAACTGCGTAAAAAAATTATTTAATATAATTTGAATCTCAACAAAACTTAATCTAATAAAATTTTAGATAAGGATGTTAGAAAATGGCGTATTATACATTTAAATTTTATAAAAGTTTACTATTAATTCCATCTATAAATAATTATAATTATGTAATATATACGTAAAATAAATTAATTTAAATTCAAAAATTTTGTTTATTAATTATGAAAAGGGTCAATAAGGTTTTTTTTTTTTTTTTGGATAGAATAGAAAGTTTATATCATCTCTAAAATATTTATAATCTGTTTATAAAAAGTTTATAAATATTCTTTTCAAAAATATAAATAATAGTATAGTAAAAGTTTTTACTATTTTATTATTAATAATATAATCAGTTTATCTCTGATATGCATATAAATTACAGACAAAAAGTTTTCATTTTGATTTTTCTAAACAAATTATATATACTTGTATTATGTATTATGAGAGAATGTTGAAATATTAATATCATTATTTTCAATCATATACGAATAATGATGGATAAAATTATATTATCATATTAAGTAGAAGAAAATATGAAGTGATTATATTTAAGTATACATAATATATACGATTATAGTAATTTTTATATTCAAATCAAGTGTAAATAATTATGCATTAGTCAGTAGATGATATTTTATTAGATTTTTTTTTCAGACGTCCTTAAAGGATGGTAATATATCTCTTAAAAGTATATAAATTAAGGGTTAGAACTTTGCATTTTAAAAAATTATATAAAAAAATTTGAGCATCTCAAAAATTAAGTAATTTAAAAGATTTAGTATCATTGAGAATGAAATAGTCAGTCAGATTTTATAAGCTTTCATCAAATGTTCTCAAATGAAATTTACAGTAGAATTACTTTTATTAAATTTGAAAAAAAATCATCACTGACATTACATTATCAATTTGTTGCACGCGAAATCTTTAATATCGTCAATCACTACTATAAATTTTTAATAATTAACGAAATATATTTCAGATTTTTGTTAATTTTGGAATAAAATGGTTATAATAATAAATATTTACATATAATCTTGTAATTTAAAAGATCTGTACAATCATGGAGAACCAAAGTGCGGTTTTATGGGTCAAATTAGATCAGGACACAAATTCTTCTTGGCGTTACATTATATAGTAATATTTTTTTCATTATTAATGCTATTTTTTTAACCATGAAAGTTACGTAATATTATAATAATTCTATTCCCTTTTGATTATATACGTTAAATTAAAAAAATTCTAGGAAAAAATATTATGTGTATTATATATCAGCAGTGCTCATAATAAAATACTTTGATGACTTCATTTAAATTTCTTTTAACATTTTCTCGAGAAAATTTCCAACTATTTTTCTATATTAATTTTATTATGATTACATTAAATTATCAACAAAAAATATTTTAATATATTTAATATAAAATTTATAGAAGAATTTTATAACTTTCTAAATGCAGTTATAAATTTTTTTTGTATAATATTAAAATAGACATTTTAAATATATTAAATATTTTTCCTTAGTTATTATTTTGACACTCTTTTCTATTTTATCATTTTGACATGTGTCTATGATAATATTTAAAAGACAATTATTATGCCATATCATATAAGTACAATTTTTGTTAACAAGTATTTCACTTTTTTATGTTAAGTAAAATGAGACAGAATGAAAAAGATCAGTAAAAGAAAATTCTATGTTGAACCCATTAGATTTATTAAAATGTCATGAGTGAAAATTTAATTATAATGTTTTGGAAACAAGTTTTTTTCCCCCCAACAAAATAATGTATGTATATATATGTCCTTGTTCTTGATGTTCCATTTTCTATATGGTTAATGGTTTTTTTCACATTTATATAAATACATATTATTATTATCATCACCAAAAAAATGTCACATAATTCTTTTTATCTTTGTTTTTTGAGTAAACCTCAACAACGACAGAACAACCACAAGATATAAAATGACAAATATTTATGGGTAACTATATAAGATTTTAATTTATTTAGTGTGTAACCCAAACAAAAAAAAAAAGAATATATAAATTTTAAAATAAAGTTTTATTTAATGTTGACAACATATATTTTTTATGTCCTTTTGCTTAGATATTGTGGATATTTATTTTTCATTGATTAGTTGATTTGAATATTGTGGTCTACCAAAATATATAAAACCATAAATTTTGATTTACATGATATAATTTAAATCATATTTTGGTTAATGTGACGAAAACATTCACATTTATATAATAAAATTATTCATATTTTAGTTATTATAAATCTTAGGCAAATATGAATAGTCAAAATTATCGTGTATTCGTTGTTTAAACTTTAGCTAAATGAAACTATTTTGTACATAACATAATAATTTAAATAATTAAAATTATAATTGCATATGCCTTAGGCGTTTAGTAAAATTAATTATATTAAAAAAAAAAATAGGATTTTAAATCAAAATAAAGATAGAAATTTAATTATACAAAATTATGAGGAGATATTATTTCAGTAAAATATATTTTACAAGAAGAATTTCCTTTGTAAAATATTTTTCATAAATTTCTGAGAATGTAAAATATCACTTCAATATAATTTTAATTAAAATTAAAAATATTAAATTTCACTTACAAAAATTATTTTAATTTTTTGTTCAATTAAAATACAAGAGCTTTACAAGAGAATATAATTTCTAATAATATCAAAAATGAATTTGAGGTTATCACATTTAATTAAATATATAAATAAAAACATTAGTAAATTGTCGAGATTTCTTAAGTAGCAAAAGGAAAAATTGTTATTAAATTTAAATCATTTTTTTTTATTTAAATCATAAAATAACAAAAATAATTTGTTAAAGTACTTTTAATAATTGAATTTTAATTAAGAAAATATGAAAATTAATAAATATAAAAAAAAATTTTCACTTTTTTAAGGTTCTACAATAATGAATGAACTGGAAAAATGAATTTTTTTTTGTATATTTATTAACTTTATTTTGAAATATTATAGAAATTTAGCATTTTTTTAAGAAATTTAAAACATATTTTGAAAAGGTGTAAAAAAAAAATATGTTATAAAGATAAAATTGTTTAATTTTGATAACATAAAAGAACAGAAACATATATTTTTATTTGCTGACACATTAGAAATTTATTTAATATTTAAATTATGTAATTTCTTTAATAAAGATAATGATTTTTTGTTGTAATATTAAAGATTTATACATTTTTCTGGTTAACTGAGATAATGTAAAATGGTTGTAAAAGTTTTTCGTATAGGGTGTAAAATGGTTGTAATGATTACGAAATTTTCAATGTCGCAATTTTTGAAGAATTTTACTGCCTTTCATTTTATTGATCCAAGTAAATTTCATCTAAAATCTAAACTAATTTATGTGATACACATAGAAATCTTATTTAAACTTATGGAATTGAGAAATTGATTTATAAAAATTACAAATTCAATAAACTAAAACTCCTACAAATTGGGTGATTTAAAATTTAATTAAATCATTTTTATATTAATATTCCTTTAAAGACATCTCCCCAACAATAATTTCAACATCCTGTAAAATGCTTTTAAAATATATAAATCTTTTATCGTAAATGAAATTCGATGAGCCTAAAAGTATGTTTTATAAGTCAAGGAGCATAACAACATAAAATATTCACTTCTCATACACAATATATTATATTTATAATATTGTATTATTTACCTATACATAAATATTATACATTTATATTTATTTCCAGGATTTCGCATAAATATAAGTAGATATATTTTTTATTACATAGCAATATATCTTTCTTCTCGTTTGTGTGTGTAGAGAGAATTCGTCCTTTTTCCATTTATATATAATATATTTTTCCTTTACTTTATACTAACAGCATAAATAAAGAAGAACAAAAAAATTAACCTAGTTAACAATTCGACATTTCCATTGTGTTACAAATAACAACAAAATTTATAGCAATTCCTTTGAGTAAATATTATTTATAAAAAGGATATTGTATAAGACAGAAAAAACATTTTTTTTGTTGTAATACTAAAAACAATATATAAGCCCGCCATAACGAGTTTGAAAAGTATATAGGCAAAAAGGATCAGTCAAAATAAAATAAAAACAAAAACAGAAAAAAAAAAATTGGATTTAACATTTTCCAAAAATAATAATAATGGTAATTGGTCGATTTACTTTGAATGTTAGAAAACTTTTTTTTTGTTTTTGAATTACTTTTTTGTGGGTGAATTAAATTTCTTATGGTATCATGGTGAATTTTGAAATCAGGCTTATATGTGGAAAAATAAGTAAATTGAGATGAAAATGTCAACTTAATACACTAATTTACTAAGCCACAACAAATTTGTCTGTTAATTCTTGCGCCAGAAATCACGTCCTTTATTTGGTGGAAATTTTCAAAAATTTTGATGAATTCATAGAAGACTTTTTCAAGAATTCATAGAATAATGAATTTCATGATACCATGAGGTTTGTTGGACAAATTTGCTGCGGTGATACTATGGAATTTATTGGTATCGTATAATTGATTTACTTCACAAAATTTATATACACAAGTAAACTTTTGAAAAATGACTTATGTCCAATTTAAAATTTACCAAGCAGTAGTGCATTGTACAAAATGAATTTACCTTAAAACATTATTTGATTTAAGATTGTAGATAAATGAAAGAAATGTGCAAATTTTGTATTAAATATAACAAGAAAAATATATTTAAAAAAAGGATATTTAGAAGTAGGTAGCTATATGACTGTATAATTCAACATTATCATATAAATATAGAAATATACCAATTTAATCAAAGGAAAATTTATGTTTTTTAAAAGAAGTTTAACCTTTATTTCTTTTGTGTTTTTCTTCTTCTAATGTTTTATTATTGTTTATATATAAAAAAAGAGGAGGTTTTTTTGAATTCCTTTTTCCTGTACTTTTTTTTTGTCTGTTAATATAGTGTTCTTTTTTTTTGTGTGTTGAATAATGCAAATGCATCCTTTGGGGTGGATTTAAAAGAAGCAATTACTTAAGTTTTATCACTAATATTCAAAAGTAGAAGCAAAACGAAATATAAAAACAAAAAAAAAAACAAAAAAACAAAAAAATAAAAGAATTCATTTTAGAATTGAAATATTATTTACATTTATGTATTAGTTATTTGTTAGAAGGATTCAGGAGTTACCTACAAAATGGGTTTTTAGGGTATACAAGTTTTTTTTTTTTTTAAGTTTTAACAAAATAAAAGAAAGTAATTTTAAATTCAATTCGTTTTTCTTGTTTTTTGGTTGGCATACGTTAAACAATTTAAGAATAATTTTTGTTACAGAAAACTTTTTCTCAAATGGTTTTATTTTTTAATTTTTTTTTAGCTTTTTTTAAGAAATAATTTTATATAAGTAGTTTCGTTGTTTGGAAAATAATGTACATATAAGGGAAAATATTTTACTGAAATTGTGTAAATATTATGACAAAAAATTTAATTTCAAAAAATTTTCTTTACTTACAAAATAAATAATTATAATTTCAATGCAGAAAATTTTCTTTGTTGTACATACCTGAAATTAAGAAAAATAATTAATTAGTTAATTTTCAAATTTTTTTATAAAATATTTTTTAAATATATTTTTCTTAAAGAGAGAAAATTAATTTTAATTTGGTTATAAATTTTTAATACATTTTTTACTTAACTGGGAAATATAATATAAGGGAATAAGAGTAGTAATATATCTAATATGTTAAAGGTTTTAAAATCTGGTCAAAATTCTTAGAAAATGTCCAATTTTTATTTTTATTCATTTAATTTATTATAAAATTTGTACTTTTATAAATAAGATAATTTTAACTTATTCAATATTTCTACATACAAAAATGAAATGACTACTGTAACAAAATTTAACTGACAGCGGAAACAAAATTTTTGTCATATTTTCCATTTTTTGCAAATGAAGAAGATAGAAAATTTTCTTAATGTAAACTAAAAAAAAACCCTTATCTTAAACAACAAACGAAAGGAAAATATTTATATAAAAAATACAAAAAATTACAAATTCAATGTTTAAATAAATAAAATTCACTAGAGGATAATTTTACATAAAAAAAAAACAAATAAGCCAATATCACCCAAACCACCCCCACAGAAAGTATATTGTACATATTTATAAGATTCATTTATAACAAAAGTGAAAGTTCTTCTGAATTATTTAGCATTATAACAAAAAATATTGTCCTATCTCAAAATAAATTATAAAAGCTTTTCCCAAAATAAAAGTTCTCTTAAATTTTTTTTTTGTATTTTAAGAATAAAGAGAAAATTCATCGATATTTTTTTTAGGAGTATTTAAAAACGACTAAATTTTGTGAGTAGACCTAGCCATTTAGTAGTTTTGATTTAATACTGAGGTGCAGAGATTAATTTTTTCGGTGTTTTAGTATAATTTTAACTTTGATAAGTGATATTTTAATTTGTCATTTTTTTTTGGGTATAAAGATAAAGATTAAGCTTATCTATTTTTTTTTATTAGTTAAAAAAAAGAAGGTTTCTAATAGCGACAGAAAGTCTACTGGTAACTTTGAACTAAATTGTTACATAGAAAAATTGTTAACATTAACAACTAAATAGTAAAGCTTTTAAAATAATTTTACAATCCAAAATCTTTTGTGATTTACTATTAGAACATCAGTAAAGTAAGTATCAGCTGATTTAGCATTGAAAGTTTATTATGAACAATTTGATATGACATAATTGACCTTTTAGAAGAGCTTTTAAATTTGGTTTAGATTTAGATTATACGAGAAGAATTAGTCTTTTTGTGTAGATACGAAAGTAAAATTCTTCAAATGCTTCATTAATTATTCAATCTATTTAGTTTCAGAAATCAATTATTATTATATTATTCGATTATTAATCCATTTTTATCCATAATTTTATCCATTATATAATTCGTAAATACATAAAATTATAATGCTGACATGAATATTCTTAGTACATCATTTTATAAAATTAATTTTCCTACAACATTCACGATTCACCTAAATTATTTTACAAAATTCTCAAAATTTTCAAAAAAAAAAAAATCTTCATTCTAAAAAATTTAATTATAAAAAAATCTGGTAAATTCTAAAAGAGAGTAGGGAAACTGGTTCAGATTTTTATTTTCTAACAAAATCTCAATTAAATTATTATAATTTTTTATGTATTTTATTATAATTTTCAGTGTTTTTAGTTAAATCGTTTTGATAATCTGTGGGTCGGTATTTAAATTTTTTTTTTCGTTCAATCTAAAAATTATTTTAAAATTATTTATTTTTTTTCGTGTGATGTAAATTGAATTTTTGCTGTCATATAAAATTTATATTGAAAATTAAATTATATTAGAACAGTGAAAAGAAAGTAAATAATTATATTTAGATATTTTCTGATTACTGTCAAAATAATTTGTTAGCTTTATGCGTATATACAAGCAGTTTTGGCTAATATTAATTTAAATTTTCGAAAAGTCTTGTAAAACAAAAATATGAAAATAATAAACAAAATTTTTTTTTGGCATTAATTAAAATTTTCGAATTGGAATTTGTTATTTCAAAGAAACAAAAATTATGTATTTATAAATGTGATTGTAAAATTACAATTATCTATAATTTACAATGAGAATTTTATGAAAAATAGTGACAAACAAATTAAATTTTTCTCACTTATTTTGCAGTTGGTCTTATTGAACATTTTCCACTATAATTAAAGTAAATTTTTTATCATTGCAAAAATAGTGTATAGTAATATTTAAATTTATTAAGTTAAAATATCAATTATTATAAATCGCACCTTCATCGAAACTGTCATGTTAATAAGTTTACTGTCGTATACCAATTTTCATGTAAAATTACTATTGTTTCTTAATTGATATATTGTGGCCTGTTGTGTATACCAATTAAATAAACAATAGTTTTATTTACATAATAAAAAAATTCATTATCAAAATTAAATAATCTAATTAAATTAATTTAATCATTTTTAAAATTTTAATTATTATTAATCGGGTAAAAAATTTGTAAGTATATATAATTTAATTATATCATTTATAAAACGTGACATTGCATGTAAGTAAATATTTATTGTTCACACTAATATTTCGTCTATATTATAATTAATAAATTTTTCCTCATATAACTTTGAAATTAAATGATTATATCTGAACATAATTTCCTAGCCAAAATTATAGTATAATTTTCTGGATCCAACTCTGTTTGAATAATTATTTTAATTCAAATTTTTATGTATAAATTAAATTGAATTTTTTAGTTGAATCTCATTCAGTTTATTATTAATAAAGTATTTGGTTGAAATTTGTGAATAGTAATTCGGAATAAATAAATTTTAGTTTAATTTTAGCTAAAACACAAAAAAAAAAAATATTTGAATAAAATTACAATAGTCTATAAATCTTTTCCTTAAAAAAAAAAACTAGAGAAATATTTTCATTCTATAAAGAATTCAACATTTTTCATCCTTTTTTTTTGGGAATAGGAAAAAAATAAACTACCAAAGAAAATTGATAATAAAAAGCAAAAAAAAGAAAATGATGACAACGATAAAACTATTGAGTTTTATTATCGTAATACTTAATCAATTGAATGGTAACGATTGCCAAAATATTCAAATTGTTGACAACAATGGAGAAGATTGGTGGAAAAATATTGTTTTATATCAAATATATCCAAGATCGTTTAAGGATAGTGATGGTGATGGGATTGGTGATTTAAATGGTAAAATATATATATAAATAAAATAAGGTTTAATCTTAAAAATCGATGGAAATTTAGTTTACAACTCTGTTTGTTTTTTGTATCTAAAAAAGTTGAAACTAAAAATAATATTTTTGTTTTATAAGTTTTCTCACAATTTTCGTATTTCTCTTATCCTTAGGGATTATCTCAAAATTATCACACTTGAAAATGTCTGGAATAACAGCAACATGGTTAAGTCCAATTTTTAAATCACCAATGGTTGATTTTGGTTATGATATTTCTAACTTTACAGCAATACAAGATGAATATGGTACAATGGAGGATTTTGAGAGATTACTTAATGAAGCAAAAAGATTGGGTTTGTATATATATATTTATAATAAGATAAGATATAATATCTTTTTTTGTCTTTTCTTCTTCTCTTTCTTTTGGTAATATTTTTTTTGGGAAATGATGATGAGATAAAAGCAATTTAAAGTTTTTTGGTTATAATAAACAATTGTTGTAATTTGTAAAAAGAAAAATTTTCTTTCCAAAATTATATACTGTCAACTTTCCGAATTATTACGAGTTGGGAATTTTTAAATATTTCATTTATATATTTTTTTGGGTTTTTTGTTTTTGGCTGAATAATTTGTATAAATTTTGAAAGGAAAAAGTTAAATTATTTTATGGAAAAAAAATATGAACAGGGATTAGAATTTTTTCACATTAATTTTCAAATTATACTTTGATTACATGATTTCATAATAAAGAATTACAGAATTACGTTATGGTATAGGTAAAAATGGTAGGAATATAATTTGTATTCCGATTTTGATTCAATTTGATTAAGAGTATTTTTGGGGCCAGACTATTCAGTATTAAATTGTCCATTAAAAACGAACGTAATCCAAATGAATACATAAATATTACATGATGAATATTTACCAAATTGTGGTGTACAAAAAAAAAAATTAATCTTTTTATTCAATTTTCAAATTTCTTAAAAAAAATATTTTTTTTAGGTATAAAGATAATTATGGATTTCGTACCAAATCATTCATCTGATCAATGTGAATGGTTTATAAAATCAGCAAATCGTGAAAAAGACTATGAAGATTTTTATATTTGGCATGATGGAAAAATTGATGATGATGGTAATCATAGTCCACCAAATAATTGGGTATATATAAAATTTTATATAAAATTTTAATTTCTAATAACAAATTTCGTCGGATATAATGTACACATATATATTTTATAGCAATCTATATTTTATGGTTCAGCATGGACATGGAATGATAAACGTCAACAATATTATTATCATCAATTTGCCTCGGCACAACCAGATTTAAATTATCGAAATCCAAAAGTTATTGAAACAATGGATAATGTTATAAAATTTTGGTTAGATAAAGGTATAGATGGATATCGTGTTGATGCTATTCCATTTTTATTTGAAGTTGAAGATTTACGTGATGAACCAGAAACAGGACTTGAAAATGATCCAAAATCATATGATTTTACATATCATTATTATACAAAAGATTTAGTAAATAAAATATATAATATTTTAATAAATTTAAATTAAATTATTTAATTTTGAAATATATTTTCTTATATATTTTTAGCCAGAAACTTATGAAATTGTTTATCATTGGCGTAAATTATTAGATAATTATAAAATTGAAAATGGTGGTGAAACAAAATTAATGATGGTTGAAGCAATTACAAATATAACATTAACAATGGATTATTATGAAAATTCTGATGGTATTAAAGGTGCACATTTTCCATTTAATTTCTTATTAATATTTGATGTAAATGAAAAATCGGATGCAAGAGATTTTGTATATACAATACAAAAATGGTTAACATATATGCCATTAAATGCTACTGCTAATTGGGTAATGGGTAATCATGATCAACCACGTGTTGGTACTAGATATGGTAAAGAAAGAATTGATTCTATGAATATGTTATTAATGACATTACCAGGAATAGCAATTACTTATAATGTAAAATTTTGTAAATTATTATTATTTATATTCTGATATAATAATATGAAATTTTTTTAGGGTGATGAAATTGGTATGGTCGATAACAATGATATAACATGGGAACAAACTGTAGATCCAGCTGGATGTAATACAAATAAAGATGTTTATATGAAATATAGTCGTGATCCAGAACGTACACCATTCCAATGGGATTCAACTAATAATGCTGGTTTTACAACTGGACCAAATACATGGTTACCAATTAATTCAAATTATAAAGAAATTAATTTACAATCACAAATTGAAAATGAAAATAGTCATTATAAATTATATAAACATTTAGTAAATTTACGTAAATTGCCAACATTAAAACATGGTAGTTTTATGCCATTAGCATTAAATAGAAATGTTTTTGCATTTAAAAGGTATAATTTTCTGTTCATTTTTGTTCTTCATATAATTAAATATTTTCAAATTTTTCTTTATAGAGAACTTAAAAATCATTACACTTTAATTGTAGCAATAAATTTAAGTAGCAGATATGAAATAGTTGATTTAAGTGTATTTGGTGAATTGCCAGATAAATTAGTTATTATTGCTGCAGGCTCTGAATCAATGTATAAGGAAGGGTAAGTTTATAATAATAAAATGGTAAAATTTCTAGTTTATGAAAGCTTTTTAAATGTTTTTCAATTATTATTTTTTCAATTTCTATATTTTTGTGCGCAGTAATCAAGTTGAAACAAAACGTTTAGAATTGAATAAATATGACAGTTTCATACTTGCAACAATTGATGAAACTAAGCCAGATATGTCATTTAAGTTGCATGCTATTAATAATTTTTAATTAATTCTATTAAATAAATTTATCATAATTTTTGTGTTTGTTTATTTTATGTTATTTCTTAAATAAAACAATTATTGAAAATAAATTTATATCACTGCAGTAGTATAGTGTGTTTTTGATCATTTCTACTGTTTTATAATATGTGTTTATCTGTCTACAAATATATTAGGATCTAATTTTGTACTGTTTTAATGCATGATTTGCAATAGTATAATTTTGTGTTTGCTCAGGATATTTAATATATTTGTATAAAACTTACTCTAATTAAATTTTGGTGTCATAATAAAATATATACATAGTGGGCACTTAATATATAATCAATTTATGTCAGAATATAATTTATCGGATAAATTTAATTTATTAGAATATAAATTTTATTGGTAAATTAATGTGAATATGTGAGAAATTTTATGTGAGGTTTATAACCTATTATACATATGATGAATGTGAATGCTCTTCTTGTACATACAAATTTAAATTTTCCGAATTGATCGTACTAAGTCAATCTACCAAATGTAATATTTGAGATTCTAATTATATCTTGGCTTTTTCATGTAATTTTCTGATATCATTAAGATTACGGAGTTAATTTAACCAAAGCTGTTCTACTCTATAATGCTGTTAGTTTCACTTTTTTATTTTATTATTTTTATTTGTCCATCAGTAGATTTATTTAATTTTTTTTATAATTTGTAATTACATCAATAATGTCTCATTATCTATATTCAGTATAATTACATTTTTCAATTCCAGCATTTATGTCAATACTAAGAGTGTAAATTTAGGACCATATGAATCGTTATTACTAAAAGCTGAATTATTTGATTTAAGGTCTGAATAATAATTATTCTGTTACTATATAAAATTTTCAAACAAATTTTATATTTGCAGACAAAGAAGAGAAGTAATGAAAACAATACTTAAAGCTGGTAATGTTCTTTTAGTTGGTATGCTTATGTATAAATTGTGGAACAATAAATGGGCAAAATTATCATTTTATCCAAAAAATTTATAATAAATTCATTGGGAAATCGATATTAGTTATTAAATAAATAATATTTACTGGTTAAATAACAAAGAAATACTATAATTTATTAGTAAATTATAATTTTTAGTTCAGATACAAGTCACATTTTATCCAATACTACAACCAATTGGTTGAAATGTTGAAATGAATCAATATTTAATTTAATAATTGAAAAATGGTTTTTGTAACTATTTTTGTTTTTTAATTTTAAGAATATTATTTAAGAACTTTTAAATATTTCAATGAAATATATATTGGATATATGTACATAGGTTATAGTAGTGTATAATATTTATTTATTTAAAAATAAAAATTGGAAAATTACCAAAAAAATAATATTAGAAATTTTATCTACAACATGACTTGTTTAATTTTTTTTTTTTTTGGATAATATTTGGAATTTTTTCAGATGATTTATAACTTTTTTTTGGTAAATATTTTGAGATAGCATATATACAAAATTGTATTTTATAATAAAATGATTAATAAAACATTATCAGAATAGAAATATATACCAGAAAATGATATTTGATAATTGTAGGTCAACTAAAAGTAAATTAAATAAATTTAATTAAAATTTAAAATCACATTATAGTAAAAAAAATAATAAATAAGGACCAATTTTTTAAATAAACAATTCCAACCAAAATCATTTAATCTCGATTTTACAAATGATTAATAATAATAATAAAGAAAAATTAAACAAATTTGTTATTCACATATTCTCAAAATACAATTTATATCCATATCCTTACACGTTATAATTTAATTTCTTTATATATATATAGTATAAATTACCAAAATTTCATCCCATTTAGAAATGTAATTTATATCAATCTTGTTTTTGACACCCTGTATGTATATAACATTAAATTATCGAAACAAAATTTATTGACATATATATCAACAGAAAATAATAATAACAACAATTTTATACATATGTATATTATTTTTATATAGTCTCTATAATATTATAATCAGTATTCATATCATACTTAAATAGATTTTAGCTTTTATGTAATAACATTTTTTTTATATACATACAAAAATATTTCTTTTATAATCTTTAAAAGAAGAAGAAGGGAAAAAAAATTGTCTACAAAAAATTGCCGCATAATTTTCACAACATGTTTTAAATAAATCGACTATTTATATTGTTGCTAGCTCAGGGAGAATAAATATAATATATACATATTATATTCTATATAATATCAAACTGAGTCTAGACATTATATGGCCATAATGATACACACATTATATAATAATTCTTAAGCGTATATAATAATAATATGAAAAACCATTATTAAATGAAGTCAGAAAATGCCCGACCTATAATACAAAATCTACAAATAAATATGAAAAACATGGAAAATTTCTTATATATTTTTATTTATCATGTCCTCTTTTATTTTAAATTTCAAAAAGGACGAAATATCATTATAATATACAAATAGAAATTGTTTTATTTGCATATTTTTATATACATATACATTATATAAATCTTTGAAGTTTCCGCTTTTTAAACTGAAATTACACTCTATGTTTTTTATATATATATATGTATTTACAATTTTCGTTTTTTTATTATATCCTTTTACGATTTGTGCTTAAGCGTTTATTATACTTCATCCCTGACCTAAAAGAAAATTGTGTAATTTGTATATATTTTTATATGTATATACATATGTAAATATGTAGCCTACATTAATGTGTATACCATATTTTTTCATGGAAAATGAAGAAAAATCGATTGACAGTGACAGTTATTTCCGGTATTTTATATAAATTAATGTGCGTCAACAAACAAACAAATATTTTTTTTTATATATATTTATATGCATAGAAGAAAATGGGAAATAATGAATGGGAAAAATATCATTTAAAAAATAAAACAAAAAGAAGAAAAATATTTTTAAGGTTGGTTTGTGACGTGGCCGAATTATATTTAATAAAAAGGACTTTTTTTTATAGTGTTAGATTAAATGTATACGTTTTATTTATATCCTTGTTTTCTTTTTGTTTTCACTGAATTAAATTATTCAGAACATAAATTTTACAATAGTATTTTTATGTATATTACCCAGATGTTTAAATCTTTTATAGTTTAATTTATGTAAAATATATTTATAACAAAAAAAATTTGATAAATTTGTGTCAAGTGAAATTTTAATTTAAAAGATTATTTATATATGTGGTTTTTTATTGAAATATTATTTGGATAATTAAGAAATTTTCAGAATTCCAGAAACAAGAAATTTAGAAATTTAGTATTTTCTTCGTAATTTTTAATAAAAATTAAGAATTATTCGTATATTAAATGATACCAATTACAAATGTTTAAACATTTAACATTTAAAATTATTAATGTAAATTTATTTGAAGCATAAATGTTAAATTCAATCTAAACTAATTACTAGATTTTATAATCTCCTGATTCAAATTACAAGATAAAAGTCAATTAATTAATTTAATTTAAATAAAGTGTCCTTTTGTCTGTTAAATCCTTTCTTATCTTTAAAACCAGTTTAGTTAATTTTTTTTTTGAATTGGCGAAAAAAATCAAAATTCTCCAATATATGTAGATAAATTTGGTATCAATCAGTCTATGGGGAATTTTTATAACTCTTTTTTCATGTTCTTTAAAAATACAGAAATCTTTGTCCGATATTTATGTTCTTTATACGAAATTAAAGATAGAAATCTCCATTTTTTCAGAATCTATAGGTATATAGTTTTTTATTATATCTTAAAATTTGAGAACATTGGAGCATTCAGATCAGAAGGTAGTTCTCTCTTTGAAGACTTTTTATCAAGTTTTTTTCCTATAACTTGGACAAATTAAAACATATTTTGGTTAGGATAGTTTTATTATAATGAAAAATCCCCGTCCATAGACCTCAAATTCACCTAAATTGGAGAATGTCGATGTTTTATGCCAAAATATAAAATTTGTTCCAATATTCAATAAATAGAAAATTTGTTCCAAATTTTTATATTAAGTAAATAAGGATATCACATGTGTGTGTTAAAAAAATTATTTGTATTATATCGATTAGTTTAAGAATTTTTATTGCCCACTCGAATATTTAAGCATTTGAGTAAGGTTAAAAGATTTTTTTTTTTTGGAAAAAGGACAAAAAGTTTTCTTTTTTTTCCCCCGATTATTATTTCTGAAGAAGGTCGATTTTTGTTATAAATGGAGAAGAAATATAAATAAAGTTGTCGGAAACCGGAAAAAATGTTTTTTTTTCTTTTTATTTTTGTAAAGAAAGGAAAACGGACAAAAAAATCTAAAATGCATGAGGTAATAATTATTTTCAGTTTTAAATATATTATAAATTATTGATTTTCTTTTTGTATTACCAAATTTTATTTGTTTGTTTTTTTTTTTTTTTTATAGAAAAATTTATTTTGGGACAAAAACCATTTAAGTTTTGAAATTTTGGCTATTAAAGTTTCGTAATTTTTCTTGTTTTTTTTTTTTGGTTGAATTTTAGAAAAGAAATAAAAAAATCATAAGATAAGGAAAATTAAAAGACGTTTAGTAAATATTGTCGTCATAGCATGATTTTGGATCGTTTAGATAAATTTTTTTGTTGTATTTAAATCTGTAAATAAAATTAATTGTTTTATTGGTTAAAATGTTGTTTTTAATGATTGCTAAATAACCGACAATTTAAACGAACTTAATTTCTTTTTTAAAGGTAAACTAAATTTTCATGGATAAAAGCTTATAAAATTTTATCTATTATTAAAACTTTATGTAAACATTTTTTTTAAAATAAAATATGTTTTTGTGGTTTTTTATTTTATATATAATTTTTATGAAAAGTAATTAAACTTTTAAGTTTAACATAAATGTAACTAAAAATTTACATTAATTAGCATAATTCTATATTTTTAAAAGCATATATTATAGGACAGGCATTCATAATCATTTTTTAAATGGTGGAAAGATTGAAAAAATCATCTAGGATGAAAATTTGAAGTACATACATAGTAATTCAGCTAAATTAGATATTTGATTATTTCGAATGCTTAAATAAAAATAAGAAATATTATAATTTCTTTTATTATGCTTTTGAAGTTTCAGTATTTTTACAATCATCATTTGAAAGTTAATTTAATTCGTTTGTTTCAGTAATTGAGGGAAATAAATTTACTGGCCAAAACCGACTTAGATCTCTTGTCGAGATGATTCCATTTTTCCTTTACAGCACATTGTATTAGCTTCAACGACAAAATTGACATTGTAAAATATATGCCTCTAAGTCTATGTAATCTTTTGCCTCTAGTAACATATCTAATATCAATCTCTGGTAAATTAAAGGTTTAAAATCTCTGAATTAAATATTTTTCTGAAAAACTTTCTTTCTTTACATTTTGTAACTACAAAAAAAACCATATTGAACTTAATAACCTTTTACTTTTACATTTCCTGTAAACCATAAAAAATGTTAAAATAGATGACGAAAAGCTAAAAAAAACAATTTCTACTTTTTTAGTATAGTTTACTAAAATAAAAATGTTCTTCGTTCTATGATTGTCTCTAAAGTCTAACATAAAAGAAACGAGCAAGGATAGAAAGATCCTTGACATGTCTACTTTATGAAGCATATTATGACTTTTTATATACTTAGTTCTATATATTTTTTCTGCATGGAAAAAACTTCTTTCTTTCCTATAACTATGTTGGTTTTATGATGACGAGTTGACGAGTATGGGGAAAAAATTAATAATATTTTAAAATATGTTTTTACATTATGTCATTATTATGGAAAGATATTATTGTTTTTTTTTTTCGTAAAATTTATAAGAAATAAATCTTAATATTGTATATTTAAATAAGTATGATGTATATATATGTTAATTTTTTCAAATTAAATATTTTATATTGCAATATGTTTTATGCTCTCTAAGTACATATACCATAAATCTTCAGTCTTAACATTTTTTAGTATGACATTTTTTCGAGTAGTTTTTCTGTTTAATATTTTTCGCTTCCATTAATATTATAGTTATATGTAGATAATAATATTTTTCTATCAAAAACACTCGTTAAAATAAAAATAATTAACACTTTTCAGTTTATATATAAATATTATGATTACATTGTGTTGTAGAGGTACTTTAAATTCTTTGTATAGAATCTATATCTATACTATAGATTAAATATAATTGAAGTTAATTTAATTTAAAAAAAAAAATACTATTTAAATAAAATTTAGGATAATTGGAAAGGAAATATAATTTTTATTACTTAAAAGAAAATTCTATTTTTTGCAGAAAAAGTTTTTTAACAGAGATCTGTACATCAAAATTACAGAGACACTGATCTAATCAAGAAAAATTGAATGGCTTACTATAAGAAAAAATTACAAAAAAAAATTATTTTTTTTCCAATACAATATAGACCAAGCTCAAAAACGAAGACACGATGATAATCAATATAGAATCAAAATTAAATCACAGCTCTAACAAGTTCTCATTTCGCAAGAAAGTGTTTCCTATATACTAATTAGATCAATGCTGCGCAGACAGTATATTGACCATAATGCTGGGTAGGAATTTTTCTGTAGACCATTTTCGGTTATGCTGCAGCAGACGAGGACCCTGTATCAGCCAAATATTACTTAAATTTTTAAATACGATTTCCATTACAAATATAAAATATTCAAATACAAATATCGATTTTTGTATTTAGAACGAATAATATTTTATTACTTTCTTTTTTTTTCAAATCTAATTAATATGTTCACATTTCGTCGGAAATTTATTACTTCAATAATGTACATAAGTACAGCAAAAAAAAAAAAAGGAATTTAAATAAACAAAAAACCATTTTTAAAAAATTTTTTACATGAACACTTTCAATGAATGTTTTAAAACACTCTTGACTACATATGTACATATATATGCCATATTCCATTTTATAATAAAGTGTCCTAGTTAAGGATATTATATATACTTTTTCTATAATGTTCTATATTATAGTATTGAACTGATAATTTTACAGATGGTTACATTTCCTATTGAAAAAAATAACCATACAGTAGTGAGTAGTATAATATTCATATTCAAATATCCTTTTATGATGAAAACTATTAAAGGAGTAGGAAAATTTTGTTTTAAATATTATTGTTATGAAAAATATAATTTTTAAATGTCTTTTTAAATGTATTTTATATTATTTTTCTATGTGACAGTGAAAAAACATTAAAAATATTTATGTTATAAAATTGAAATATTAAAAATTAATGCAAACCCAATTACATAAAATAAACTATTAATTACAAAAATAAATTGAAAGAAAATATTGGGAAAAAAATGTCTTGAGTAAAATTATTTGTGGGGTTTATAATTACATACTTTTAGGCGATGATATTGTAGGAAATTATTATACATTTAATAATTACTTAAATGGGTAACAGGTGTAACAGTGATGGACTGTTCCCAATATTTGTATAACATTTCAGACCGTGAATAATACCATATCATCAGTAATTGGGAAACATAGTAGTATACCCATAGAACCGCTAAAGTACAAACACAGAGGCTGGTAAAGATTAACAACCATAAGATTTGCACTCGAAATGTCTATAGGCAAAAATTATGTATAATTATGTATACATAATTTTTGCTATAGGTTTATTATCAGAAATATGAAATGTCATCTCGCAAACTTTCGGTTTGAAATGTTACACAAACTTTTATAAGTAAGTGAAATCTTTTTACTTGGCATTACTTAATTAATTATTTTTTCTATTACACATTATTTATTTATTTAAACTTTTACCCTAAATTCAAATTATGGTGAAAATTTTTCTCTTTAAATCTGTTTAAAAACAATTTTTATTATCATTAAACCATAAATTTCTGCACATTTAGTGGCTCCTAAAATAATTTAGTTCTCTTAAACTGTGCAATATTGAAATATATAAAATTCTATAACTTTAAAGAGTTTATAAATATTGTTAAAAAAAATAAAATTTTTAACAACTAAACTAAATTTCCATACTAAAAAACACGATTTATTTAATTTATTTTCTTAAAAGGAAAAAAAAACTTATTCTCCATTATCCTTTTTATCACTCCTGAGATTTATGTAATGGGAAATGAATTTACACAGAAAAAAAAAACAAATTTTTTTCCTTTTATATTTTTTACACTAAAAATATTTTTATTTGAAAGGATTTTTTTTTTTTTGTAGAAAAAAGGAATATAAATATTTTTCCAAGTCATGTACTTTAAATTTGAACCAAAAATATATATAAAATATAATATATAATAATAATATGTTTACCTGAATATGTAAAAAGGATATTTTCAATGTACAATGAAAAAAAAAGTACAGAAGAAAATTGTGTCTGTAAATTTTTTTTTTTTATAGAAAAAAATACAAGAAAAAAAAACTCAATTTTATTTTGAAGAGTGCATGGCTGGATATTAAGGATAACAAAGGATTTTGTATAATAGGATATTCTTTTAGATGAAAAATATGTTTTAAAGAAAACAAAAAAGGATAAAAAAAAAATTTTTTTTTAAAGCGTAAATAAACTTTAAATTCTTTTTGACTGGTTTTGCAAGAAAAAAAAAAATTATTTTTTGTGAATATTTTGTGTTCAATTTTATTCTGAGGAGAAATTTATGTCAACCAAAAAAAATATATTAAATATAAAATATAAATTTATGTACATAACTCTAAAATATGTATAATGTTTGTCTTTTTGGGTGTTATAATCCTTGGTACAATCTTAATTTACTATCATAACAGACGCAAAATATGAAAAGTGGTAAATATTTATTATACAAAAATTATATTTTAACTTTTTATATATATTAATGTCAACAACACAGTTTATATATTACAATAGTTTATACTGGTATTTAAAAAAAAAAACACCCTATAAAATGTAGAAAATTGAAAGACCACATATGTAACACTTTGTGTAAATGACAAGCACCATAAACTTTAATAGAAAAGTCAACATAAAATTTTGTGTATTTTTTTTTTTTTACTTGTTTGTGTATAAAAAATCATATAAATAAAATTTTGGATAGAAGAGTTTAATGGAAAAAAAAAACTTTTATAATGAAAATATGAATGGTGTATCTATTATAGTTTCCATTTCCACTAGGATATGAATTTTTCTTTTTAATTTTCTGTAATTTTTCATGTCTAGAAATTGCAGATATGAAATCAACAAATCTAGAAGGAAATATATAAAATGATTATGTCGAAAATGTAAAAGTATTTTTCAATATTTAATCATAAGGAATCTGTAATGGTGACCTTATCTTTAATTTTGTTACAAATTTTGTGACATTATATATTTTAGTAATAAAGAAGTAGAAGCTTTTATGTCGGAAATGGGTGGATTAATATTACTTTTTTTTTAGTTCCGACAAATCATCAATCCTGCATGTCTGTTATTAATAGAATCATCATAAGTAATAATTATTAAGCTGGATGGATAATATTGAATTACCCAAACGCAAATACTAGGAATTTATGAAAAAACTATGGTGTTAATGTTAGAAATTTTCTATTTTCTGTAATTTGTGTTAGAAATAATTTTACATGAATTCAGAGGAATCATAACAACAAATGTAATTATGTTGTTCAATATTTTTTTTTTGTTTGTTAGATGCATTGGGAAAGGAGAAAAGAAACTTTAAATGAAATTATTTAAAAAAAAAATAAATCTTATAAATTTTAGGAAAACATTAAAACGGATATTTTATATAAATATTATTTGTAGCTTAACATAAAATTTAAATGCTTTTAATGTTAACTCCAGTAATAATAATAATACATAAATCATTTTAACAAAAAAAAAAATTATATACACTTTTTTATCCATCAAAAATTTATTCACCACTGAATTATATGCGTAAAAAAAATGTTTCTACGTTTTTGTTATACATATTTGTCGTAAAAAGGAAAATGGTTTTATCAAATTTCCTATATATAAAAAATATAATCAATAAATAAATATTATTCCTTATTTGACAAAAAATTAAATAAACATTAATTTCATGAATTCTTAAAAAGGTTTTATTGACAGCATGAAAAAGGTATCAAAATCAAGTCAATAATTCTTATATAAATAATAAAGATATATTGAATTTGTGGGGATCATTAAGATTATATACTATTATATAATATAAAATATTTAAATTGATTTTTCCCATTGAACAATTATAAATTGTAAGGACATTTTACAAACTATATATTATAATTTGATTAATGTGTTTTTGTTTAGTTTGAAAAAGGATACTAAATATGTATATTTAAATTAGTTATAATTTAGTTTAGGATATAATAGTTTTAAGGTTTTATTGATTTAGATAAATTTAATTTAAAAATGAAAAAGAAAGTATCAATTTAATATATAACTTTGATAATCCTCTCTTTCTTACATTTAGAATTTTTGTAAAATAATTTAATGCTATTTAAAATTTGAAATTTAGCTGAAATTAATTATTAAATTCTTTTTAATAATTAAACATTTTGAGTGGTAAAAATTGATATTTATGGATGAAGTTACTTCAAACTCGAAAATCATTTTTTACTTTAATAAAAAGTTACATGCATATCTTTAGGAGAAATACATTTTATTGAAGATAAAATTTATTAAAATATTGACTATAACGAATTTTTTGTCAAATAAGGAATAATATTTATTTATTGATTTTGAAAATTTGTCTAAGTTTATCTTTTTTGATAAAAAAAACATATTTTAAAAATATGGACAAAAGTATTTTAATAGAAAGTTTTGTATATACACTATTATCAATTTAATCTTGTTTACCAATTGTTTGGACATGACTACACCCAGGTAAATAATTGAAATGTTGAAAAGTCAACTAAACAATTTATAGTATAAAAGCAACTAGAAATTATACAAAATTATTCAGTTTAGTTGCAGTTCTGAAAAAAAGTAAGCATTTAAGTATCCACATCCAATTCAATTAAAAAAACCAGCCGAAATGAAAGGAATCGCAATCTTTTGTATAGTGTTAACTTTGAGTTTCTCGTCAACATCAGCTTCTGTACTGAAAAGAGTACATAGAGCTGCACCAGATGATGCAATTATACCAAAGGGAATATCAACACCACCACAACAATTATCAACAAATATCTACACAAATACTGTATCACTAAATCAAATCGATAAATTATACGAAAATTATATGGCACACCATGTTGAATTTCAAAATTGCATGAAAATGTTATCGACAAAATCATATTTGAAAATATTATTGATTGATGATCCAGAAATGGAATCAAATCGTAGATGGATCAAATTGAAAATCGTCCAAAATTGTATCGAATTCGTTAAGAAATCGATCGCCTAAATTGCGATATTTTGAATAAATTAAGAAAAATATTATTGTACTTAAAAAATTATAATTTGTAATGTAAAATTGATATTATAAATAGAATAATAAATATATTAATAAAATATAAACTAAAAATTAATTCGTAGTTTTATCTGTTAGGATATTTTTCAGTATTCTAACTATAATAAATCCAGTTACCTAATCACGGACTTATATCTAAAATAAACTAAACAAGCGAAACTATAATTTTTTTGGATTAAATCAACTGCTCTTGCTACCACAATGTTAGTTCTTTTATTATTATTTTGGATATACTCGTAACTGAGATATATAGGCAAAGTACAGATATTAAGTAATAATTGAGTCTTCAGTCATTTTCAGGGAATTTAGTTTTAAATATTCAATTTTCCGACGATCAAAGATGTAACCTTATCAAATTTTCTATTAAACTAAATATTTTGTTAAAAGATCTCCTATACTTCTGTTACTTATCTGCAAATATTTATCTTACTATGTTCTTATAGCATTAATTTACTCCGTATAAAGTAGAAATTGAAGTTTTTATAATTTATGGATAAATATTACTAAGGGCAAATTCCAATAACACATTTTAAATTAAGGTTCATTTGTCTACGTATACAAGAATTGATTTATAACATAGAATGTATATGAAAACTCAAATATCCTGACAAAAGAATGGGAAGTACATTATAGTATTAGGATAATTAAATTTAAATTATTGGTTCAAATAGAAAATCAGCAAATATATGTAAATTTTAAGCTCTATTTCCTTCAAAATTATTTCATAATTTAACAAAAAATCATATGCATATATTTAGGAGTAAAACATTCTACTGAAAATAGAATTATACTAAAATTGATTTTATAATTAATTAGTCAACATAAATTATATTGAAAATCAGTCAAAATTTATCTATTTGATAAAAAACATATTTTAAAAATTTGGTCAAAAGAATTTTATCAGAAAGTTTTGTATATAATTATACAATCTTATCAATAAAATGTTGTTTAGCCATTTTTTGTACATGACTCTACATATTTTGATCCAGCTTAACAATTCAAATATTGAAAAGGCAACTAAACATATTTTAGCATAAAAGCAACTAGAAATTAAACAGAATTATTCAGTTTAGTTGCAGTTCGCAAAAAGTAAACATATAATTTTCCAGCTCACATTCAATTTAAAAAAACCAGCCGAAATGAAAGGAATCGTAATCTTTTGTATAGTGTTAACTTTGAGTTTCTCTTCAACATCAGCTGCTGTACTGAAAAGAACACAGAGAGATGCTGCACCAGCTGATGCAACAGTACCAAGAGGAATATCAACACCACCACAACAATTGTCAACAAATATATTTACGAACACTGTATCAGTTGATCAGTTCGATAAAATATACGAAAATTATATGGCACATCATGTTGAATTTCAAAATTGCATGAAAATGCTATCGACAAATTCATATTTGAAATTATTATTGATTGACGATCCAGAAATGGAATCAAATCGTAGATGGATCAAATTGAAAATCGTCCAAAATTGTATCGAATTCATTAAGAAATCGATCGCCTAAATTGCGATATTTTGAATAAATTAAGAAAAATATTATTGTACTTAAAAAATTATAATTTGTAATGTAAAATTGATATTATAAATAGAATAATAATTATATTAATAAAATATAAACTAAAAATTAATTCGTAGTTTTATCTGTTAGGATATTTTTCAGATTGTTATGCTATAACTTATATTTATATTAAATCCATCCAGTCACCTAGTCGCGTACTTATATCTGAAATAAGCTAAACAAGCGAAACTATAATTTTTTAGGATTAAATCAACTGTTCTTGCTACCACAATGTTAGTTCTTTTATTATTATTTTGGATATTACTCGTAACTGAGATATATAGGCAAATTATTGGTTTCAATTAATTAAGCTTCTAGGAAAAGCTATATTCAATTAAGCTTCTAGGAAAAGCTATTAAGTAATAATTGAGTCTTCAGTCATTTTCAGGGAATTTAGTTTTAAATATTCAATATTCCGAAGATCAAAGATGTAACCTTATCAAATTTTCTATTAAACTAAATATTTTGTTAAAAGATCTCCTATACTTCTGTTACTTATCTGCAATTATTTATCTTACTATGTTCTTATAGCAATAATTTACTCCGTATAAAGTAGAATTTGAAGTATTTATAATTTATGGATAAATATTCCTAAGGGCAAATTCCAATAACGCATTTTAAATTCAGAATCAGGTCTACGCATACAAGAATTGATTTATAACATAGAATGTATATGAAAACTCAAATATCCTGACAAAAGGAATGGGAAGTACATTATAGTATTAGGATAATTAAATTTAAATTATTGGTTCAAATAGAAAATCAGCAAATATATGTAAATTTTAAGCTCTATTTCCTTCAAAATTATTTCATAATTTAACAAAAAATCATATGCATATATTTAGGAGTAAAACATTCTACTGAAAATAGAATTATACTAAAATTGATTTTATAATTAATTAGTCAACATAAATTATATTGAAAATCAGTCAAAATTTATCTATTTGATAAAAAACATATTTTAAAAATTTGGTCAAAAGAATTTTATCAGAAAGTTTTGTATATAATTATACAATCTTATCAATAAAATGTTGTTTAGCCATTTTTTGTACATGACTCTACATATTTTGATCCAGCTTAACAATTCAAATATTGAAAAGGCAACTAAACTAAACATATTTTAGCATAAAAGCAACTAGAAATTAAACAGAATTATTCAGTTTAGTTGCAGTTCGCAAAAAGTAAACATATAATTTTCCAGCTCACATTCAATTTAAAAAAACCAGCCGAAATGAAAGGAATCGTAATCTTTTGTATAGTGTTAACTTTGAGTTTCTCTTCAACATCAGCTGCTGTACTGAAAAGAACACAGAGAGATGCTGCACCAGCTGATGCAACAGTACCAAGAGGAATATCAACACCACCACAACAATTGTCAACAAATATATTTACGAACACTGTATCAGTTGATCAGTTCGATAAATTATACGAAAATTATATGGCACATCATGTTGAATTTCAAAATTGCATGAAAATGCTATCGACAAATTCATATTTGAAATTATTATTGATTGACGATCCAGAAATGGAATCAAATCGTAGATGGATCAAATTGAAAATCGTCCAAAATTGTATCGAATTCATTAAGAAATCGATCGCCTAAATTGCGATATTTTGAATAAATTAACTAAAATATTATTGTACTTAAAAAATTATAATTTGTAATGTTAAATTGATATTATAAATAGAATAATAATTATATTAATAAAATATAAACTAAAAATTAATTCGTAGTTTTATCTGTTGGGATATTTATCAGATTGTTATGCTATAACTTATATTTATATAAAATCCATCCAGTCACCTAGTCGCGTACTTATATCTGAAATAAACTAAACAAGCGAAACTCAATAATTTTTTGGGATTAAATCAACTGTTCTTGCTACCACAATGTTAGTACTTTTATTATTATTTTGGATATACTCGTAACTGAGATATATAGGCAAAGTATTGGTTTCAATTAAGCCTCTAGGAAAAGCTAGTTAAAAATTAATGAAAATATATTTTTTAGTATCACCATTTACTGGACAAAACCAGATATTAAGTAATAATTGAGTCTTCAGTCCTTTTCAGGGAATTCAGTTTTAAATATTCAATTTCTCGACGATCAAAGATGTAACCTTATCAAATTTTCTATTAAACTAAATATTTTGTTAAAAGATCTCCTATACTTTTGTTACTTATCTGCAATTATTTATCTTACTATGTTCTAATAGCATTAATTTACTCCGTATAAAGTAGAAATTGAAGTTTTTATAATTTATGGATAAATATTACTAAGGGCAAATTCCAATAACACATTTTAAATTCAGGATCATTTGTCTACGCATACAAGAATTGATTTATAACATACAATGTATATGAAAACTCTCATATCCTGATCAAAAATTGGAAGTATTATTAAGATAATAAAATTTAAATTATTGGTTCAAATAGAAAATCAGCAAATATATTTAAAAGCTCTAATATTTCCTTGAAAATTATTTCATAATTTAACAAAAAATCATATGCATATCTTTAGGAGTAAGACATTCTGCTGAAAATAGAATTATACTAAAAATTCCTTTTATATTAAATTAGTCAACATAAATTATTTTGAAAATTAGTCAAAATTTATCTATTTGATAAAAAACATATTGTAAAAATTTGGTCAAAAGAATTTTAACAGAAAATTTTGTATATATTATACAATTTTATTAATAAAATGTTGTTTAACCATTTTTTGTACATGAATCCATATTTGGACCCAGCTTAACAATTCAAATATTGAAAAGGCAACTAAACATTTTTTAGTATAAAAGCAACTAGAAATTAAACAGAATTATTCAGTTTAGTTGCAGTTCGCAAAAAGTAAACATATAATTTTCCAGCTCACATTCAATTTAAAAAAACCAGCCGAAATGAAAGGAATCGCAATCTTTTGTATAGTTTTAACTTTGAGTTTCTCTTCAACATCAGCTGCTGTTGCTGCACGTGCACCGAAAAGAATACAGAGAGATGCTGCAGAGACAGTACAGACACAGAGAGTTGCTGGTACTGGTACTGGAACTGGAACAGTACCAAGAGGAATTTCAACACCACAAATGCAATTATCACCGAATATATTTGCGAACACTGTATCAGTTGATCAGTTCGATAAATTATACGAAAATTATATGGCACATCATGTTGAATTTCAAAATTGTATGAAATTATTATCGACAAATTCATATTTGAAATTATTATTGATTGACGATCCAGAAATGGAATCAAATCGTAGATGGATCAAATTGAAAATTGTCCAAAATTGCATCGATTTTGTTAAGAAATCGATAGCCTAATTTGAATTTTTTTAAATAAATTAATAAAAATATATTATTGTAATAAATATTATTATTGAAATATAAAATATTTTATAAAGAAAAAATGATTTTCTTTATTATAAATTTAAGAATATTTATTTTTTATTTCCCCTTAACTTGAAATTGATCTACAATATAACCACAAATGACCTATACAGACTTGGTCTTAAGCTCTCATCGTAGCTCCCAAATTAAGACATAAACCAATTTCTATATTTTGAAATATGTAAATTCCAACCATATAATCAATCACACATCAGACAGAATTATTATTTAAATTGAACTATTGATTTAAACTGATCATTTTTCCTTCACTTCATAATATTGTAAAATAAATTATATAAATTGTAAAGTTAGATTAAATATTAATGTGTATTTGAGTAATGTATTTAATAAATAATCTACTGAAGAATTATTTCAAATTACACTAAATGAAAAATTATTAAATTACGAATTTTTGTGATATTAATATTGAACTTTTAACCCAGAATGTTTAGTTGAGTGATATTTTGAAGATACTAGTAACTGAGACTTATATAGACAAAGTACTATGTTCTAATATCAATAATTTATTGTGTAACATTCGGAAATGGAAAAATTTTCATTATGAATTCCTGAAGGCACATTCCAATAATACATTTTCACTTTAGGTTCAATTGTCGCTATACACATTAATTTTAAATAGTCTAAGATAAAATTCTTTTGACCAAAAAAATCTTCCTGGATACAAAGAATTTGGCGTAATACCTTATAGGATAATTATGCAATTGGAAATTATTGTTTTAAATTGAAGAACAAGAATTTAATTCAAATAGATTTAAAATTCTATTATTATTATTTACCATACTTGAAAGTTATTTTTTGTAATTTAATTAAAAGTTGCATGCATTATCGTTATGTGTAATACATTCTATTAAATACAAATTTTAGACAAATAGATAATTTTGAATTTATATTTTCATAAACAAAAGTATTTGAAAAAAGGTGGAAAAAAGTATTTTAATTGATAAAATTTTATATAAAATGTAAACAATAAAACATTGTTTACTAATTCTTTGGAGATGACTCTATACATTTTCAGCCAGATGAATAACTATAGTAAATTAGTAGTCAACTAAACAAGCAACTGGTATAAAAGCAACTGGTAATTATACAAATTTATTCAGTTTCGTTGGAGTTAACTGAGACACAGTTAAAAATTTTTAACCAGCTCTAATTTAATTAAATAAAAAAAAAGGGTTTGAAATGAACGCACTTTTAATATTATGCTTAATTTTCATTTCAAGTCTTTCTTCCTTAACTGATGCAGAAAAGAAAAGAGTACATAGAGAAGCTGGTGGTGCACCAAATGATCGAATAGTACCACCAAAAGGAATATCAACACCACAATTACAACTGGCAGCAAATATATTTACAAACACAATATCAATTGAGCAACTTAACAAATTATACGAAAATTATATAGAAAGTTATGTTGAATTTCAAAATTGTATGAAATTATTATCGACAAGTTCATATTTGAAAATATTATTAACAGATGATCCAGAAATGGAATCAAATCGTAGATGGATTAAATTGAAAATTGTCCAAAATTGTATTCCCTTTGTTAAAAAATCGATAGCTTAAATTAAAAAAAAATATTTAAAATATTATTGTAATTGAAAAATTAGATTTGAATTTGTAGAATATTAATAATAAATTTCATAATAAAATATATACCATAATGCAAATTTATTTCTGTATTATAAAAATAATTAATATTAAGTATAATATTTCTGTAAGTTTACAACCTTTCTTTTAATAAGGGATAGAATATTAATGATTCCACACAGAAATTCTGAAAATATAAAAATTTAAATATGTAGTAAATATTTAAAATCCTCCAGTCACTAAAGTATATTAATTACATGTGATATAATCTAATCAAACTAAACATTATCAATTAAATGTTTAGTATATAGTTTGATAAGTTAAATAAACTAAACTAAAATGATGTGATCCTCCATTGCATGATAGATAGAAATGATTTACATATTTTACTTAAAGGATTAATTTAAGAAGCTTAATTTTACTTTGTAGGTAGCAAAATTACTTATATATTTTTGAAATTATATTTTGAATTTCTACATTTATTTGCCAAACCAGGCATCAAAGCCAGAGTTAAACTTTTAACCATTTTCAGGTTAGTTAATTTTTATGATTCAATCTTTCAAAGATGTAACTTATAAGTAAAGCAATTGTCAACTAAGCTAAACATTTCAATAGTATATCTCTGATCAAATTGCTATACATTCTTAAAAAAATTTATAAGTTCAAATATTATAGAAATAATATTAACTTACTCGTACTATGTAAAGTGGAGAAAATGAATTATTTTTAATATGGATAAAATATTCCTAAGGACCTAAGGGTAAATTCAAATTTCAATAATACATTTTCAATTTATGTTCAATTATCTAAGCAAATGAGAATTGATTTCAAATAATAAATGAAAAAAAAATTTATTGATGTTAAAAAATTAAAACTATTATAATTTGATATAAATAATTAGAAGAACATTATAGTTTAATTAAGTTAAAATTATTGTTTCATATAATTCATTTCTTAGGAAATCAATAGCCTAAATAGATTCAATTTCAAATTGAATTTTAAGAATATAAATTCAAGTACATACATATATTTCTTATTATAAAAATTTCTGCATATTTGCATATCTTTAGTAGTAATAAATAATATTTTAATTGAAAATTTGTTTCGAAGTTTACTTGATAAATTATACCATTATTTTTATAAATTAGTCAAAAATTATCTCTCTGATAAATTAAAATTTTGGAAAAAAGTATCGTAATTGATAAAATATTATTTATTTATTATAAATTTTTATCAATAAATATTTTTAAACATTTTTTCGTAAATATTTTTTGACCCAAGTAAATAATATCAATATTTAGTCATTTCTATGAAATAATGGTATAAAAAGCGAATGTACTATTCAAAATTATTCAGTGCAGTTTCATTTAAAGCACTCAGTAAATATATAAATTGACAAGTTCTGAATTAACTTTAAACAAAAAACGCAGCCAAAATGAAAGGAATCGCAATCTTCTGTATAGTGTTAACTTTGAGTTTCTATTCAACATCAGCTGCTGTACTGAAAAGAATACAGAGAGATGCTGCACCAGCTGATGCAACAGTACCAAGGGGAATATCCACACCACCACAACAATTATCAACAAATATATTTACGAACACTGTATCAATTGATCAAGTTGATAAATTATACGAAAATTATATGGCACATCATGTTGAATTTCAAAATTGCATGAAAATGTTATCGACAAATTCATATTTGAAATTATTATTGATTGACGATCCAGAAATGGAATCAAATCGTAGGTGGATCAAATTGAAAATCGTCCAAAATTGTATCGAATTCGTTAAGAAATCTATTGCCTAAATTGCGATATTTTGAATAAATTAAGAAAAATATTATTGTACTTAAAAAATTATAATTTGTAATGTAAAATTGATATTATAAATAGAATAATAAATATATTAATAAAATATAAACTAAAAATTAATTCGTAGTTTTATCTGTTAGGATGTTTTTCAGATTGTTATGCTATAACTTATATTTATATAAAATCCATCCAGTCACCTAGTAGCGTACTTATATCTGAAATAAACTAAACAAGCGAAACTCTATAATTTTTTGGGATTAAATCAACTGTTCTTGCTACCACAATGTTAGTACTTTTATTATTATTTTGGATATACTCGTAACTGAGATATATAGGCAAAGTATTGGTTTCAATTAAGCCTCTAGGAAAAGCTAGTTAAAAATTAATGAAAATATATTTTTTAGACTCACCATTTACTGGACAAAACCAGATATTAAGTAATAATTGAGTCTTCAGTCATTTTCAGGGAATTTAGTTTTAAATATTCAATATTCCGAAGATCAAAGATGTAACCTTATCAAATTTTCTATTAAACTAAATATTTTGTTAAAAGATCTCCTATACTTCTGTTACTTATCTGCAATTATTTATCTTACTATGTTCTAATAGCATTAATTTACTCCGTATAAAGTAGAAATTGAAGTTTTTATAATTTATGGATAAATATTCCTAAGGGCAAATTCCAATAACACATTTTAAATTCAGAATCAGGTCTACGCATACAAGAATTGATTTATAACATATAATGTATGTATATGAAAACTCTCATATCCTGATCAAAAATTGGAAGTACATTGTAGGATTAGGATAATTAAATTTAAATTATTGGTTCAAATAGAAAATCAGCAAATATAAGTAAATTTTAAGCTCTATTTCCTTCAAAATTATTTCATAATTTAACAAAAAATCGTATGCATATCTTTAGGAGTAAAACATTCTACTGAAAATAGAATTATACTAAAATTGATTTTATAATTAATTAGTCAACATAAATTATTTTGAAAATCAGTCAAAATTTATCTATTTGATAAAAAACATATTTTAAAAATTTGGTCAAAAGAATTTTATCAGAAAGTTTTGTATATAATTATACAATCTTATCAATAAAATGTTGTTTAGCCATTTTTTGTACATGACTCTACATATTTTGATCCAGCTTAACAATTCAAATATTGAAAAGGCAACTAAACATATTTTAGCATAAAAGCAACTAGAATTTAAACAGAATTGTTCAGTTTAGTTGCAGTTCGCAAAAAGTAAACATATAATTTTCCAGCTCAAATTCAATTTAAAAAAACCAGCCGAAATGAAAGGAATCGTAATCTTTTGTATAGTGTTAACTTTGAGTTTCTCTTCAACATCAGCTGCTGTACTGAAAAGAACACAGAGAGATGCTGCACCAGCTGATGCAACAGTACCAAGAGGAATATCAACCCCACCACAACAATTGTCAACAAATATATTTACGAACACTGTATCAGTTGATCAGTTCGATAAATTATACGAAAATTATATGGCACATCATGTTGAATTTCAAAATTGCATGAAAATGCTATCGACAAATTCATATTTGAAATTATTATTGATTGACGATCCAGAAATGGAATCAAATCGTAGGTGGATCAAATTGAAAATCGTCCAAAATTGTATCGAATTCATTAAGAAATCGATCGCCTAAATTGCGATATTTTGCATATAAATTAAGAAAAATATGATTATAATTGACATAAAATATAATTGTATTGAAAATATTTTAAATAAATAATGAATACTTATCATAGTAAAATCTAGTGTTTTATACTATTATATAACTTCCGGGATAAACCATAAATGGTTTACAACATTTGAAAGTCTAGTGATAAAGAGACCTAAATTAATTTATTTTATGATAAAAATCATTTTGTACCAATTATTAAGCCAATCAAACACCATCAACAAGGATCCTATTAAAAAAAAATATCTTCACCGAATTATTTATTTCGATTATTAACATTTTGGACTTGTTTGCCAAACAAAAAATTTATATTACTTTAATTTTTTTATAGCTAAATTTTGCTAATTCATTTAATTTTCGTATAAATTGCTAATTCATAAATTTATTAATTATTTATAGAATTTTTTATATGAATATTTAATAACTCCCCGCTGACATTCAAATATAAAATACTTAAATAATGTATATACTTCACATTAATTTTACGATTAATTTTCACATTATAATATAAGTTAATTAAATTTTCTTTTACGTTTAATGGAGGCTTCATAATATTATGTAAAGAACGCGTGTTCCATTTCAATACAAAATTTTGTATAAAATATTAAATAAAAAAAATTGATATTATTTTTAAATGTTACTTCTTCCTAGAAATGTATGTTGCTATAACAAATGTTACTTATATTTAATATGTATATAAATAAGTATATATACAATTTCTTAGATAAGTATAGTAAAAATAATTGTTTGTGTAAAATGGGTAGGTAAATTGATCATATATTTTTTACATAATTTTCTATTATTCACATAGATCCAGGGAGGATGAGAAGTTACATAATTACTAGAGTTTATTTTTAAATTAAAAATTTATGTTATAGTATTATTTAAGCTGTCAGGATGTCTGCCATATATAAACCCTTTCAACATGTTTCCATATACAAAATACAAAAGTCATGTCAATTAATGCAAAAATTATATACATAGAAGTAAAAGTTTAAAATAGGAAATTGACAGATTATTTGTTTAAATCATTATGGAAAATTTAGACAGATTAAGTGCGAAATTGACAACTGCGAAATAAATGAAAATGGTTATGATAATTCAGACATAGATTAAGTAAAAATTCACAAAATTCTAAAAATGATATTGGCAAAATAAACTGTCTAAATGGAAAATTGATAAATTATTTAAAATAATCGAATTGTTGCACAGCCAGAGTGAATTTATTTTTATATTACACTTAAATTTTAATTGCTAATTCTAGGGTATATATTATTATACGATGGTGGCAAGGAATATGGTGGCAAAATAAAAAATTATAAATAATATTTGGAAAGATTGAACTTTATTAACAATATTTTCGATCGAAAATAACAGGCCAGCAAATACATCTTTAGCATTAGTTGAATTTAGTTAGAATACATACTCGTAGAAGGATAACATTGTACAATAAAGCGACTGCTATTCATTTCTGCCAATAAAGTTTCCAAAATAAATTTCGCTTTGAAAAATAAACATTCATAAATATAATTTTTTTTGAATATATGCTGGTACATCTTGTATTGTACAAAAGTAAATCTTTTCTCCATGACAATGTGAAACATAATATATATACGTAAAAACAATACTGATTTAAAAGCATTCTTTTTTTTGTTGTTGTTGAATATTAAATTTTCCCTTTTAGAACTTCCAAAATATTATATAATAATAGCAATTTGACATTCAATCTTTTTACATTTTATACTCAAATTTATGTATAGATATATCAAAAATATATGTTTTTAAAGCTTCTACATGATTTATGACTTTAAATTATGAAGCAAAAGATATAAATTCAAGAATTATAAATTTACTCTTTTTAAAAAGGTATTATTTATATTTAAGTAAGGATATTTTACGTTATTTGGATTTATTAATTTAATCGTCAGTTGGCCATAAGTATCATAAAATAATAATATACTATAATAAGATTCTATAGGATTATACCAAAATAATTAAATAGTTCTAGGATTTCGACCCAATATATCCCTTTTTTTACATTAATTATTATATTTCAGATAATATATTATGTATTTATCAATAATTGAAATAGAAATTTTGTATATAAATTAATTGAATAATTTTATATATTTAATATAGAATTTGTTGGCCTGACATGAATAGGAAAATTGAATTTTGAAAATAATAAATGTTTCTGGAGGACTTCATTAAAGAAGAGGGTAAAATTTAATAAAATATTTTTCGACATTAACATAAAGAGATGATTTTTTTGATATAGGGACAAATATGTCTTTCAGAATTTCATTTAATTAATTTTTTGTCATAAATTTAATTTAATCATTGATATATGTAAAATTAATTTTCATAAATATAGAATTTACTTTTATTGAATAAATTTAAAAGAAGCCTGAAAAAAAAAAATGTTGTAAAATTATTTCTGGATGGAAAGAATTAAAAGAATTCTGGTCAAAGTTAGAAAAGAAATTTATTAAAATAGAAAATACTAAAAGTATCATTTTAGTAACTCAATAAAATTAATAATTTATAAAATCATTTTACCGACAAAACTTTATAAATAATTTATCTATATACGAAAAAGAGTTTCTATTGATCTTTATGAAATGCTATTTAAAAAAATAAAAATATTTTTCTTTACCATATTTTTTAAGAGGATTATTCTTACCAATTTATAATAAAAAGAAAAAAATACCTTTTCAACTTTCTGGTTAGTTTGATATTTTTGTTATTATTTATGTTTTTGTCTATAATATGCCACATAAAAATTGAAGTTTTGTCCATCAGAAAATTTCTTACCTCTCTAAGTTATTTTTATATTAATATATATTTTAGAATGACCAAGAAGGGAAACAATTTTTTTCATATCTTTTGTGGTCACAAAAATTCTATCACTTACCTAGAACGAAACGAAAAAAGGAAAAACTTTTATTTAATATTATAAATACATAAAAAAAATAGAATATTTTTAATTTGTAAATTTCTTATAAAAATATACATAAAAGAAAAGGTCTGAATAATTGACTAAATATTTTAGAAATAATAGATAATAAAAAAAGGACATTTCTTAAAAAATTTCCATGAATTTTTCATTAAATATAAATTATTTTTAGGTATATGAAAATGGTATAAACATTATTTATTTTTTAAGGTTTTTATAATGCCAATAAGGATCAATGAAATGATTTTTTTCAATCTATTTAATTAATGTTTTGTAAGGATCCTTCTTTAATCCTTTTTCAATAGACTATAATATATTTAATTAATATTAATGAAAAGGTTATATGGCAAATAAAAGTTATTTCATTTTTATGAAATTCGAAGAATTTCATTTTGATGGAATTTAATTTAAATATTTTGCTATGTTTTTTTTTTTTAATATGTTTTTTTTTTTAAATTGATTAAAGAAAAAAAAAACATATTTTTGAAATTAGATTAAGAATTATGGTATTGTATTACTAATTTACTATTTTATCAAACGAATTATTAAATGAAACATAATGACTTTTACCAGACATAATTATAATAATATAATTAATTAGTCAATTTTTTTTTGATTTTTTTCTTTATAAAAAGATTAATTTATTGAAAATTATTCAGTTCAGTTTCAGTTAACCAGTAGACAAATTAGTTTTTTTTTGTGTTCCCAGCGAAAAAACTTAAAAATGAAAGGACTTACAATATTTTTTATAATTTGCACTTTTTGCATTACATTTTCATTAGCCGATACTAAAAAGTTGACTCGTCGTTCTAGAGATGCTGGTGCAAGTGGTGATGCAGGACTAGTACCAAGAGGAATTTCAACACCACAATTGCAATTATCACCGAATATATTTACGAACACTGTATCAATTGATCAAGTTGATAAATTATACGAAAATTATATGGCACATCATGTTGAATTTCAAAATTGCATGAAATTATTATCGACAAATTCATATTTGAAAATATTATTGATTGACGATCCAGAAATGGACGGAAACCGAAGATGGATTAAATTGAAAATTGTCCAAAATTGTATCGAATTTATTAAAAAATCAATTGCTTAAATTTTGATATTAAAAAATAAATTAAATTAAAATTTATAATATTTTAAAATGAACAATAAATATCACAATAAAAATATAACAAAAATAATTGTTTTATCTCGTTTTAATATTTTTTTTGGATATTCTAGCCAATTGCACTGTCACGTGAATAATGACTGACTACAAATTATTAGATCTAACTTCTTGCGATTATACTAATATCGTGTATCTTTGATAAAGATTTTTATAGGCATATGATTAGGAATTTATGATTTAAATACAAAATTAGAACCAATACTAAATAATATTGAAATAAGTAATTAAATTAATCACTTTTGAAATGTCAAAAAGAAACAATTTGCTCACTTAAGTGAATTTTACAAGATTCTACACATTTTTGTGCTAGAAAAAATTACATATTTATGTAATACTATTTAAGTTTGCTTTTTATAGCAACCATCAATTAACTTTTTGGTACACAAAACTAATATATCAAATCTATTGGATCACACCAATTAGCCATTTTTAATCTGAAAGAAGGCTTATATTAGCTGAAATTATATTACATAATTATGTAAAATATATCAATATGCAATGATTAATATTGAAAAATAATTTACTTTGAAATCTATAGGAATTTTTATTAATTTACTGGGAAATCTATAGGAATTATAACTTTGTTCAATTTTCGTGAGATTTATATAATTATTTCGTCAATATTGGTGAATATAATGGATATATGTATATATTATTGAAAGTGAAACAACTTCGTTTTTTTTAGCAATTTAGCCTTTTATTCTTCATGTTTTAAATAATTATACCTTTACATATATAAAGTATAATTATTTATATTAACATTATTAATCAAGATTTATATTAATATTATTAATAATAAGACGAAGCATTAATTTGAAGCATTAATCTGACATAGTCTCATAAATTTCCTAAATGAATTTTATTAGTTTGCTTTAATTTACTTGTCTCTATTATTTGCATTAAGGTGCCTGCCTTGGCGCAATGATAATTACCAACGTCCCCCATATACAAGCCGTCTACAGCTTCTAAATATGAAATCGTTGCAAGGGAGAAGAGAACTCATGGACGCCCTGTTTACCTATGATCTCATCAATAAAAACATTAACTCTGACCACATCTGCTGTTAAATCGTTAGGAATACTTCCACTAGAATCTTAAGAAATCCAATATTTTTGGTGGAAAAGCAATGCAAATCTAACTACAGTGCCAATGAGCCTTTTAACATTGGAATTTGTGTTTTTATTTTTTATGTTTTTATTTTTTATATTTATTTAAATTTAAGTTTAATATGGAAACTTTTAACTATTTTATAAGTACATATTGTTATTATTGTTGTCTATTTTTGGCAAAATAAATAAATATTTAATCACCATAAACCTCTATACATTATGAACCAAGGGAACCAGGAATTCAACCCATTGCATATTACATTATATTTTATTTTAGATTTTTCACTTTAAAAATAACCTTGACCTTTTTATGATTCCAATTTAGGATCATCAAAAGATCTCTTAGTAGACACAAAAAAATTGTTGAAAGCCATTTGTGTGTGTCTACTAAGCCTTTAACTTAAAGTTTATGGATTAAAATTCTTAAGGCAACCTTGCTGACAAATAATGTCCAGCAATTATTCATCTGAATGAATTTATAAACATATGTAATTTCATTGTAATTTTCTAATTTTTTTTTCTTTGCAAATTTCTTCAAATTTTATCAGTAATTCAAAATGTTATTTGTCATTTGGAATTTAATATTTTTAAAATGCAAATATTATTAATAATTTCTTTATCTAAATTTATTATCATTCAAAAGTTATTAAACATATTTTATTATATATTAAATTTTATTTTTAATTGAAATAATTTTAGATAATTTTCAGTATAAAAATGCTTGGAAATTATTGAAATTTATTCAGTTCAGTAGCTTCAGTTAACCAGTGGACAAATCAGTTTTTTTTTTGTGTTCCCAGCGAAAAACCTTAAAAATGAAAGGACTTACAATATTTTTTATAATTTGCACTTTTTGCATAACATTTTCATTAGCCGATACTAAGAAGTTGACTCGGCGTTCTAGAGATGCTGGTGATGCAGGACCAGTACCAAGAGGAATTTCAACACCACAATTGCAATTATCACCGAATATATTTACGAACACTGTATCAATTGATCAAGTTGATAAAATATACGAAAATTATATGGCACATCATGTTGAATTTCAAAATTGCATGAAATTATTATCGACAAATTCATATTTGAAAATATTATTGATTGACGATCCAGAAATGGACGGAAACCGCAGATGGATTAAATTGAAAATTGTCCAAAATTGTATTGAATTCATTAAGAAATCGATTGCCTAAATTGCGATATTATGAATATCGTAAATATAAATTCAAATTTTTGATTTGTGTAAAATAAATATAAATATGTATTATATAAAATCATAACTAAAATATATTATAAAGGAAAAATTAAATAAATATAATAAAGATTGTCAAAGCAAAACATAAATTTATTATTATTGGCTAAGTTTTTGATAAAATTTTACAGGTTTTATTAAATATATTTTGTAAATACTTTTGTTACCGGTTAGTTTATATGACATGATTTTTTCCCAAAACCTCTTCAAGACAAATTACTTCGCTAATTTGAAGTGAAGCAACAGTTAAATATTTTAGGTCCTTAGGAAAATAGCATTTAACAATTTAGACTTATTTTTTTTTGTTATTTGCTATATTTAATTCCTGTTCAATTTGACTTGATCAGATTTCAAATTTAATTACACATTTTTCAGAATTTTTTTTAAGCTTTTTGAGAAAATGTTTATTAATTATTTTTCACACTGAATTCTAATTAGATAAAAAATTCTAAATATGATGTAAATTCAATCTCAAAATGGTATATGTATTTCGCAAAGTCTTTGTGACTTGTGATTATTTACTAAAAACTTATGTCTTTGATTCCCTTTACATATTGAATTATATTAAGTTAACTAAATAATGCGAACAGCTAGAAATTTGCCTAATATTAAAGTGATATTTGTAAGATTTCTTATGATTTATTACCAAATTAATTTATGAGTAATTAATGTGTATTATTATTTGTAATTTTTAATTTTCTCATGATATTAGATTGGTGTTGTCAAATATATTTGAACGAGGAATATATTTGATCATTTTTGACAGTATATGAAAGATTATTTTCTACATATTACATATTTTTTATGGATAGATAGAATATTAAATATATTTTAAATGATATCTCATTAATTTATAGGACTAATAATATTTAGTTTGTTACAGATGAATAGAAGAGTTAATATTGATTCTACATTTCCAGAAGAGTTAATATTGATTCTACATTTGTCATCCATTGTCTAAATTTCCAGTAGAGTTAATATTGAGTCTCATTAATTACATTTTTAATTACATTACATTACTACATTTGTCATCCATTTGCATATTTTTACAGAATTTCTTAAATCTATATCTAAACTGAAGAATTTGTCTGTTCAAAGTGAAAGGAATGTAATATTTGCAATATTGCAAATTTAATTATAATAATTAAATTTATCAATAACAGAACAACAAATGAATTTTATTTACAGAAATTTTCAGGAATTTTTTACCACATTTTTTTTTCAATTAGACAGATAAACTATAAAGAAATACATATTTTCCTAGACGAAATTGAATTATCAATTAGTTATGAATTATTTTATCTAACAAAAAAATATTTTCAATAGTTTGATTAAATTTTTTGAATTACTTTGAATAATTTGTTCGATGATTTAAGAATGTGAATATAATTAAATTATTAGTCAATTTTACAGTATAAATATGATTGCAAATAATTGAATTTTATTCAAATCACTTTTAGCCAACGAAGAGAGTACCCGCAGTAAACTTTTTCTATATTTCAAATCGAATTTCATATAAATAAAAAAACGCCACAATAATGAAAGGAATCGTAATCTTTTTTATAATTTCCACAATTGTTTCAGCATTAGCTGCTAAACAACATCGTATTGACAGGGGTGCAATTCCATCACCAGGATCATCTGACGAAGGAACAATACCAAGAGGAATATCAACACCACAATTACAATTATCAGCGAATATATTTACGAACACTGTATCAATTGATCAAATTGATAAATTATATGGAAATTATATGAATAACTATGTTGAATTTCAAAATTGTATGAAAATATTATCGACTAATGCATATTTGAAAATATTATTAATTGACGATCCAGAAATGGAATCAAATCGAAGATGGATTAAAATGAAAATAGTCCAAAATTGTATCGAATTTGTGAAAAAATCAATTTAAAAATTATATGTGAAAAAATAATAAATATGATTTTGTTAATATAAAGCAAATAATTAAATAAATAAATCATTTATTATTGAAGAAAATCGTTTCATCGTTTTTTTTATAGTAACTTTACGTCGTATTTCATTTATAATAATTTTTTAGCACATTTCCAACCAAATTGGAAGAAATGTGTATATTAGTTTCACTCTGTCTGTCCGTCTGTCCGTCTGTCCGTCTGTCCGTCTGTCCGTCTGTCCGTCTGTCCGTCTGTCCGTCTGTCCGTCTGTCCGTCCGTCCGTTTACACAAACTTCTACATCTATTAAGATAGAGTATTAAAATTTTGATCATAGATAGATAGTAATAAAATAATAGGTCCAGTAGAACAAAATTTTCTTCTATCTCTTTTCCCCTCTGAGTTATTCCCCCTCCAAGTTCGAAAATTACCCATATTGAACATCTAATAACTTTTAAACCAATAAAAATTTTTGAGGTCTGTAAAAGCCATAAGATAGGAAAATCTTTTATCTTTTTTGTGAAATAAACAAATTTTTTAAAATTTAATTCTTTGATGTATAAAAATACCATTATCTTCATCCAACTTTTTTTAGTTTTTTTAACACCCTGTATTTCCCAAACTGCTTATTATGGAAGGCTGAAATTTATGTCCCAAAGAGATATGTAAAAAATAACTAGAGTCTCTGAAGAAATTGTATCCGTATCTCCCCTCCCCTTTCCGTTGTGGCCCTTCGAAATTCAAAAAATTACATTTTTAATTTACTTGTATAATTATAACCGCGCAATATTTTTAAAAACAAATAATGAGAAAACTTTCGAGAATCATATTTCTATAAAGTGCATTAATTAATAAATTATAATCATTTGCCTCACACTAATAATTAATCAAAATGCATAATCATATAAAATTTTGCAAAAAACGAATATTTTGCATATTTTTAGGGGCTATATAAATGGTATATTGGATATTATTTCATATCACATTATATGTTCAATTAAAAGCAAAATTAGGGAAAACTTAAATGATAAGTTTATATATATGTATTTTGTTGGAATAATAAACTTGGAAGTAAAAAAATTAATAAAATCGAACAGGGACTCATTTTTTACCTATATTTACCATATCATTTTTTATCTTTCCTATGTATAGTACATTGAAAATACTACTAAAACTGCACAATATGCACATATAGGAATTCTCATTGTTTTACAATAGCTCATAGTTCTACATGTGGCGATTTTGAGGAAATGTGCTTTTTACAAACCCGGGGTTTGTTTATCGTATTTTTTTTGTTGGATTTATTAACTTAAAAAGTGACTAATATATAAAAAGCTTTTTAATAGCTTATAGACTTTTAAAAAGTCATTTCCAATTTTTAAAATCAAATTTAATATTATAAAAAAAAAACGGTTTAAAATTTTAAGGATTAACCGAACAAGAATATAATGAAGGAAAAAAAAATAAAATAATGTTGTCTACTAAAGGAATAACAATTTTCTGGAAATTTATATAAATTTTCATAACTAAATTTTCTAACAGCAATGAAAATAAAATATAGAATTTTATCGTTTCATATTTTTTGCTAAGATATTTTGTTGTTGTCAAATTTTTTTTTTGTTAATATTTTGTCAAAGTCAAATTGGGAGGTTTGTAATATCTAATTATATCTTCACTCTCTTATTGACTCTCGGACCACAAACATTTTATCTAATATCTGCGTATATATTTTATTACTGGGAACTGAACTCAGTCAACTTAGAATGAAATTGATGCCTCGCAGACTTCATACTAAGCCAGTCAAACTGTTTACATTAAGATACTATTATATTTTTACGCGATTTAAAATTTGCTAATATATAAAACAACAAAATTTTACTGATTTTTTTTCTTTATTTTTAAAATTATTATATAGAAAATTTAATTTTATGAGAAAATATATTTTTATGTTACAAAATTACATTTATGTAAAGATTCATTTTATTCCTCGTCCCAGGTATATAATTTTTATTAAAACGGTAAAGATTCTTATTTTTTTATTATTATTAAACTTAAAAGCTTTTATGTTTTTGAGAAAATTATATTTTCATTTATTTTGGATTTTCTGTAAAATGGAGAAAATGGAAAATTTGTATTATTATTTTCTGATGTTTTTTTTTTACTTAATAAGAAATTATAGTATTATATAATAATAATATAACCTTTTTTAATACCTTTTATATATATTTTTGTGTTGGTATTAATATACAACAAACATTATTTATTTTTTACCCTAATTTTTTGTAGTGATTTATGTTTTGGGAACAAACAAACTCCAGTTCAATAAATTTCGAAACTTTATACTATATATACGAAGAATTTTATATAAAAAGATAAATAAATTTTATTAAATTTTGTGCAAGGAATTTTAACAATATAAAAAAAAAACAATCCCTTGCGTTAAATTAGGTTATCCCAATTTTAAATGTGGTTTTTCCATACATTTAGTATTATAATAAATTGTTCATTTAATATTGTACTTCAACTTTTAACGCAATCTAATTATAATTTTTTTGTGATTTTTGATTATACAATTTTCCTTATAGAGAAAGAGATATGCCAAAACTACTAGGCTACAAAATTGATTTTTAAGTTAGGTTAAAGATTTTCAATTAATAATTAAAATTATAATATTAAAAATGTAAAATTTAAAATGTAAGATGGAACTGGGGTCTAAATCAAAAACAAAATCTTAGCTACTCCAGGATTCTTTGCGTGTCATAGACTTTATGTAAGTTACTGACTGTCCTGTCGTCCACTGTAATCCATGAATATAGTACTTTGTGTCATTGGCTATTTTCTCGTACTAACAGGGTATATTGTCAAACCAATAAGTGATAAAAGTATTTACATTATTTATATCCCTTTGACGGGCGGAAATGAAAATTCATCCGAATTGACCGAAATTTCAGACACTGCAATATTTTAGCCAAAGTTATATTACTTGAGTAAGACAAGTGCAACAAAAATACATAACGCAACCACTGCTTTCCACACTTAAGCCCAAAACTTAATTTATTATGGTTTTAGAATTTTTTTAAATCACATCGCACAATCGAGTAATTAGACAGTCAAAGGGATATACAAACACTTTCCCAATTATTATTATACTTTATATACAAAAATAATATGGTCTCAGATTAATAATACTTTAATTATCTGTTAATACAAAAACACTTTTTTTTTATTGTACATAATAAAATTTCCAAATTTTATTGTGAAATAATTTGCAGTTGTCTTTTCCGGTATTTGCAAATATCATTTCCCACCAGAATTTATTAAAGATTTAATAAACTATAAAAAGAAAATTATAATTTAAAATTGAGTCAGTTTATTTTTTTTATCAAATTAAATCAAAGTGAATTCGATAATAAGCTAAAATCGAAATTATATACAAAAATTTAACAACAAAATAAAAAAATATGTTAAAAATTATTATAATTCTGATTTTATTTGTGTCATTTGCATTAGGAAATGAAATGAAACAATTGAAATTATCAAAATATGGAAAAGAAAATACTGTACCATTTAAAAGTTTTGTTGATTCATTAACATTCAGTCAGTTTGAACAAATTTTTCGTAATTATATGGATTTTGCTGATTTTCAAAATTGTATGGATTTATTAAAATCACAAGTTGTTTTAAATAATTTAATAACTGATGATGATAATCCTCAAACGGAAACACTTAAACGATGGCTTAAATTTAAAATTATACAAAATTGTGTTGATTTTGTTAGAAGAAATTTTTAAATTTTTTTTTTAATATATTTGATATTAAAATTTAATATTTGTATTAATATTTGTTATTTAATAAAATAAGTTATTTATAGAATATTATTGAAAATTGTGTTAAAGTTGCGCATTAATTTAAGATTAAATTATACCAAAAATTGAAATTGTAATATTTTATTTTTGGTAATTAATTGTTTAAATTTAATTTTTTTCGGCATTTATATAGTACAATATTTTAATATTCTTAGTAAAGAATTAGAGGGGACTGACATATTTCCAGGTTTGCAATTTAATCCGAGAGAATGGAATTAGATTAAATCAAATTTACCATTATTTTATTTCATTGAATTTAAATTTGATTTTTGCTAAAAGTAGATTTGCTTGTTTATGGTCATTTTCAATTATAAAAAATGACAGCATATGATTACATTTACATAAATATTTTATTTTATAGTAAAACTAATTCCATAATAAAAATTTTTGGATAAGCTTTTCACATATAATAAATAAAAGCATTTTCCCTAAAATTCAATTTGTAATATAGAAATATCTAATAATTAACATATTATAATAAATTCAATTAAATATATTAACATAAATATTTGCTGTTGACATTTTATTATTAATATTTTAATATTTTGTATAATTTTATTATGATTCACAAAAAATAATCGCGCTTTTATTTGTTACAAAAATTATTATATTATTCTTTCTACTCCTAAAAGTATGCATTATATTTTTAATATTTTATCGATCCTTCATGTTGAATATTTTATTTTATAAAGAAAAAATATTGAAAAGCAAAAAGATTCTTTTAGTTTTGTGTTGTAAGGAATGACGACAAGGTGAAAAGGTTAAAAACATACTGTGCACAAAAAAATATATAATAACAGAGGCAAAGTAAAATGTCTGTTAAATATTACAAATTATCATTTTATCTTCGTTTCATTTCATTAAATATAAATAGTATAATAATAAATTAAAACATAATAATATCTCACAGCTTCTATATTTAGTGTGGAAGGTAAGGGAAAAAAATATTCTCAACAGCGCCAATTTGGGAAAGAAGAAACATTGGCATAACGATAACATATTTTTTTTTTTTTTGAGAAAATTACCTTTTTTTTTTTGTGTTGTATGGAATTTATTATGACTGTATAATTAATTTTCATTTTATGCTTAAGAATTATTTATTTACCAAGAAATTTATAAGAAAAATATTGAGAAAAAAAATTCTTCTGATGGTTTATTAAAAGATCGTAAAGCTAAACGAAATTAATATTAAGTTGTAATCAAGAAAAGTGATTGAAAATATTTTTAAAGTTTACTTAGGAAACAAATTTTATTTGAATTAATTAAGAATTGTTGATAAGAGATAATGATTTTCATTAAAAACAGAAGTTCCCTCTTATACTTAAATGTCATTTTACGTAATCCTTTTAATTATTGCAGTTAGGAGTTACTTTCCAGGATTACTTTTTGTTTGGCAATAATATTGGAATAATATTGCAATGAGTTTTATTATGATTATTAATGAATAATTTCCACAATAAATTCAAGACGTATGTAAGTGGTATAATAAATTTATGATTAATTCTAAAAAAAAAAGGTTAATTGAACATAAACTGTCTAGTACTTAAATATGAAAAATTGGGAAATTATGCAAAGAAAAATAGAAACTATTGCGAGTAATATTGCGAGTAATTAACTTGTCTTGTCCCAAAGTCCTTTACTTATTATCACAACCAGAAGCAAACATTTTCCTGAAATCATACTGGGATTGATTTTCGATAGTTGATAGTGGCAAATTACTTTACGCAACACCACCCCATGATATCGTAATATACTCTGAAATCGATTTTAGTCAAGGTTTTTATTCAATACATATTTTTATTTCCAAACTCAATAAAAACTAAAATCCAATATAAAACGACTGGTATCATAAATATCAATTCAATTAATTTCAAAATAGAATTTTTATTATTGGTATATTTAGCTATGGAAACAGTTTTAACTTTGATATTATCAAAATAACTTTTAAATAACCGCAACAAAGAAATTATTAAAAAAAAATAATATTAAATTAAAACTGCATTTTAGTAGAGATATACAATTTTTTTTATTATTTGTCAAGCTGTGGCTAAAATTGCAATATGAAAAAGAAAATTTATATATTTTCAAATTTTTCTAAAAATTCTTCAATACAGAAAAAAAAAACCAATCTTGATTTTTAATATGTTTTCTCTTTTATGTTATCCATTAACTAATAATTCTCGTATGATAGTCTGAATATTCGTTGTTTTGTCCTTGCTGGCGGTTATAATATAACTGCAAAAGACACAATAATTTCTATATTTTTTGTAACAAAACCAAAAGAGAGCAAAGTTCATTTAATCAATTTTAATTTTTTTCTATATTTTTAGGAATGACGGTTTTCCCTTATAGTTTTTTTTTGCGAAAAGAAGATATAAATTGCAATTTGGGAGTATTGAGAATAAAAATGGATGAAAATGGACAATGGTTATAAAAAATCTTTTTATTATTATACTAAAAATAAAATAAGTATATAAAAAAATACATTTTATCATTTTATGTTGATGACCATAAGTTTTAATCCTGTGTCGTATAACTTAAGAAATATAATAAAAATAATAAGAAATATAATGAAAAATCGTATAAATACGCATTCATTTGCAAAGATTAAATGACAATCAGTGAAATTTTTTTAAGGTTTGCTTAATTTGTAACAAAAATGAATTCAATTCAATTGTAAGAATCACTGGCCAAGTTTGATAAATAGGATAGAAATGATCAGTAATGATCGAAGACTTAAAAATGGTAAACTATAATTTGAATTTTGTAGTTTTTATTTAAATGGAGAGTTCTAAAGTTAATTATACCATCGAAACTATTAATTTGTAATAAGGAAATTAAAGAAATTATCCGAAAAACTTCAAAATCCCACTTTTCTGTTAAAGTTATTAGTGGGTATTTATTTCTGGATACTGAAAGGTATAGGTGCTTCTTATTTATATGCCCAGTAAATTGACAGTGACAATATCTATCCAACAATCACGACTTATTACATTAAAGAATTTGTGTACTCTATCGTACATTGATCGTTTTCAGTATATTTTAATCCTTCAGGTTAAACAATTATAGTGATTGTAGTTAATGTATAGATATAGACTATAGAGTAATTGGTATATAAATGAGTTACTTGCATAAAATTCATGATTTTGACAAACTTATTTCATCATTTTGATACTTCTGAAAGGACTATTTTTAATCATTTTATATTGCTCAGAATATTCATTTAATTTTTTATTAAAACCATTTTCGTTAAACAATTAATTTTATTTCATGCAATTCAAAATAAGTTTTATAAGTATACTTGAAAAATTTAATTGGCTATTTTAATTCTGTTATTTGGAAAATAATAAAATGAAAATGCAAATAAAAACAAAAAGAATGAATAATAAAAATTTGTCCTTTTATTATTATGAGAGAAGGATAAAATTAAATTTTTTGATTACAATTTGCTGCTGTATTCAAAAAAAAAAAAACTAATTCCTTTTTTTTCCAAATAAAATTAAAAAAAAAAAAAAAACAATATTAAATTAAGTTTTTATGAATTATTTTTTATCTTTAGATTTTCCAGCATTTTTTTTTTTCATGGCATAATAATTTATGCTACAACAAATTTCTAAACTATTTTTTTATTTTGTTAATTGAAGTCACTTTTTGGTATAATTATTAAATAGAGAGAAAAAATTTTAATTTTAGGAATTTCGTAAGTTCTACATTTTAACCAGAATTTTATATTTTATGAATATTAGTTTCATTATTCCATATCTAATGAGATAGTTTAATCCATTTTTGCTAATATGTAACTAATATTAAATACACAATCACGAATTATGAAAGAATATTAAAAAGAATATTTAATTGAAGATTAGCACAGAGAACTACAAATAATTAAATAGCATATAATTATTTGTAGTTTTTTGTGCTAACAAAAATCTGACAAATTTACCTCTACATTGAACTACAAACTACACTGTTAAATTACACTGTCCACATTATGATGTGCTGATTTCTGACCTGATTACGTAGGATGATAATATAATCACAAGTTCTACATATGATTATTATACTGGGCATTTATAAATGTAGAAAATGATTCTATATATATTATCTTCCTCGATATAAATGCGAAGCTATTTCACAAAATAATTCATTTTGTTTCCTACATCAAAACGTTTATACGAGATTTTAATAATAATAATAATAATAATAATAATAATAATATAAATTATGCTCATTTCTCTTTATTTATATACCAAGAATTTTTCAGATGAAAATATAATAAAATATTTTTGAAAATAAATTAAATCCTTAGACCATATACAAAAAAAAAGCAACAAAAATTCGTTAAAAGAGATTTATCAAAGGATATTAATTATAATTTTTGTTTATGTTAGAAAAATTAGAAAAGGTAAAAAGTTAGATAGCCCAGATGTCAGAATTATAATAGTTTTAATAGAATATAATTTGGTTTCGTGACCTTTTTTTTTATGGAAAATAAATTACAAATCATGCTAGAAGGAATTGACCTGAAAAAAAAAATTGTTGACAACATGAGAAGAATGTAAATTAATATTTTAAAGGAATTTTAAGTTTGTGAACAAAAAAAAATATTATAATTTAATTTTTGTATATAATATAATTCCAAAATATTTTTGTACTTTTTAATAGATATAGATACTTATAATTAAATTAGTAAACTTACTTATTGTACTCGTATAATCGTAAAACTAATTAATTTAAAAATTTTCAGTAAAAAAAAAAATGAAATTATTAAAAATCATGACAGTCAAAATAATAAAATTTAAATAATAAAAGATATTAAAAATTATAATTAATTTTCTATAAACATTATGTCTTAAAATTAGAAAATTTTGATCCTTTTCATTAAAACTGCTATATAATACTGACAAAATCCTTTTTTACTTATAAATTAAAATTTTTCTATCATGGCGTAAAACGATAAAATAAGAGGTTAAAAAATCATCACCTGAATACTTCCATAAATTAAATATTACGGATGTAAATACTCTGAAATCTACACCTAAATATAATAATCATAATAATAAAATATAATCATTTGTGTCTGTTTTGCCCTAAAAAAAATATGTAATCAAAATAGCGTAAAAAGGATAATTTTTTTTATGTTTATTACTAAAGAAAATAGAAATGAAATTTGTATCACTCATCAAGAAACTTTTCACAACACAAAACGGATGAATAAGTATAAACAAAAACCGGATGAATAATATACATATAATATTATACTATATAATATATAATACGTATAAAATATTTCCTGAAGTCATCCTGATTTGTATACTTGTACGTACATTATATAAAGAGATATTTTACATTTATTATTAAGGATATACATAAATAATTTTGATTGAGTGGTGAAAATGAAATGTACGCGAATGTAATAAAAAAATGTCAATGAGAGAAATACGTGGGTAAAATTTATTTATGGGTCCACCAGAAAAAAAAAATTTTATGTTAGGGATAAAAATTCTTATTTAATTGGCAGAAAAAATAAAATTTTACAATTTTTAGTTGGATTTAAATGTCTGGGGAAATATATGTATATAATCATTAAATTAAGTAGCAAGGACATTCGCAATTCTTAACAAATTTTTATTTATTATTATAAATAAAAGTTATATATAAATAAATATTCTTACCTATAACATATGAGTATCCGTCCAGTGTTAATATACATTTTCTAGTTGCTGTACCACCAGTTAAATGATATCCACTTAATCCACTATTTGTTCCAATACTGGACGGATACCGTAATGAACGTGTTGAAAATGATCCACGTGAATACATTGAATTTTGTGGAATATTTTCATCATCATAACTAACTGAATCATCAACAACAACAGCACCACCTCTACTACTACTACTACTACTACTAATACTACCACAATGAATTGTATCAGCTACATTACCTATACTATTACGACTAGTTATATTTACCGGCGTTACAAAATTATTATTATTGCTACAAGTGCAATTATTTGTTTTATCGCACGATATAGTTTTTGGTTCATTTAATATTGATGAACTTTCAACACCAGCATTATCACTATTAATAATAACATTTTCTTGTTCATTACGCAAATGTTCCGTCACTAAATCATTATTAGTTGGTTCCGTAACCGAAATTTGATTATGTCCCGGATCTGATACACATTTATGTAATAATTCTTTTGGACGATGTAATTTATTTTCAGGTGATTTATCACCATCATCATCTGTGTCACCCATTTTTTTTTTGATTGTGTATTAATTAATTTTGTTTTTAATTTACTTATGAATTTTTGTTACATAACTTTTTATTTATAAATGTTTCTTTGTAAAATACTTAAAATTAACCTGTCAATTTATTTTCAATGATAGATAGATCTTAAAATTTAAATAGATCTTTTAAAATCAATATTTTCACAATTTGGTAAATCCTTAGTTTTGATATACCTTTTTATTTTAAGAAAGGACTGTCTGGAAATACAAAATATAATTTTTTAGGGTTTTTTCCCCTTCAAACTCACAAGAAGAAAATTCAAATTTATTTAAACCATTTTCTTTATATTTTTATTGAAGAGACATTAAACTCATCTTAACTTTAATTACAAAATAAATTGATAAAAAAAAATAAATACCGAATTAATTATAATTGTTTATTTATTTAATTTTTTGGAGACCCTTTTAAAAATTTGTTTATTTACAAGCGACGGAAAAAAGGATATAAAATTTATTTCCATTAATTTGCTAAAAAAAAAAACAGAAAAACAATTAAGAGATTTTCTTTTGTCAATTATAAAAATGACAAATTTTTATTTAAAGAATCCTTAATTTAGTGCGTCAAAAGCAAAAATCTAATTAATGTAAAATACGTTGTTTATTTTTTTTTTAATGATTTTTACAAGTAACTTCAAAATGTTTTTTTTGTTTATCAAATTATCATTAAATTTTCCTCTTAACTTAATTAAAAACACTTCCAAAAATATATATAAATTTTTTTTTGACCTTTTCTTTACTCAAATCTTTTCAAAGGACCACCAGATTTTCAAAGGATCACATAGATTTTTTTGATTTAAATTTTATATAAAAAAAAAATACTATGCATATACTCAAAAATTCAATAAAAAAACAAACATTTTATCTTTATATATCCTTTTTATATATATCGTAATTTTTTTTTCAAGCTAATAAAGGAATACGATATTATTTTTTTAAGGACGTGCACATAACAACAAAAATTGTAATATCAAAATGATGTTGATATCTCTCTAAACAAAGACACTCCACTTAAATATAAATGCAAATATTATTATTATTAAAACTTTAATGTAAAAAGGACGAAAAAAAAAAGAATTTCGTTTTTTTTTTATTATTATAAAAAATTTTTAATGAAAAATATTATTTTTCTCTTCAATTATTTCTATAATATAAATTTTATCTTTTCTCACAAAATTATTTTTCAAACATTTTATTTTATGTCTGGAAATATTTTTTGATATCCTTGTTAATATTTTTTGTTGGTTGATATTTTTTTAAGTACGTGTAAAATAGCTAGTTTTTTTTTTTAAATTTTTTGGTACCAACAAAATAGTATTTTTACACTTTCAAATTTTTATTTGCTAGCAAAAAGTAAATATTTTGTATAATCAGAAATGTATACAACACGTTTCAAATATCTCATGTCCTTGTTTTAAAAATTTTGTTTCCTTATTTTTACAAATGGAGACAATAATATTTAAGTTTATTTTTTGTGTTACGTGAATGTTTTTGTTAAAAAATTATTTTGAAATCGCGACGAAATTGACAAATTCGAATTTTACGGAACGATATTTCGATTAGTGACGGATATATAATCCTGGTATTCTTAAAATTATTTTACCCTGCCGTTGATTTTTTGTGAATTAATATTATTCTTTTTTAAGTTTTTAAAATTTAAATAAATTAGTTTTTTTTTCCAAATTGTTTTTAAATAACTTAAATAATAAAGATGTAAAATAAAAGTAAAAAAAATAAATTATTTATGACTCAATTGTTTATAATTTTGAAGATGGATTTTTGCTATAATAATTAGGCCACTTACAGCTACAGATTGGAAGCTATGTCTATGTCACGTTAACATACTATAGAAGCTAGGAGGCTAGATGACATTATATTCATCACAGACGAATATTAAATTAACCAAAATATTATTTCAAAATTTCATTTACCTATTAACACAAAACCAAATTTGGTCAAAAAGAATTTATAAAATTTTGTTTTTTTTTGTTATATAAATAAATATTTAATTACATTTTAATTAAAAATTTAATTAGATATAGAAAATATAAAGTTTATATGTTTCCAAGGATTTTAATTTTAAAACAAAAAATAAACATTTCCTCTCCCAACATAAAATGTCAAAAACAAAATGAGCTAGATGGAAGGTAATTTAGGTAAATATGGATAAATGTATATGAAGTTTTCTAACATAATTAATTAATTAGTTCTTTTTTTGTACAAATTAATGAACTTTGACAAATGAAAAATTTCACAGTTTATAATTACATGACTTTATTCCGTTTTGCCTTTCATATATTTTTTTTAATTATTTATTATTATGTTAGTCGTTTATTATAGTCACCACATTAAGTTCATGTTAAAAAAAAAATTAATACAAAATTATCCTTATGGTTATCCAATTAGTATATATGAAAAAAAATGTTTCTCTCAGTCTGCTGAATAATCATATTGTCAATAATGTCAGAAAGTTTTATATTACAGACAGAAATCATAAAATTCTCATTATGTTCATATATTAATCTAGGTTCTTTTTTAAATCCAGTTAATTTACCCCACAACATAAAAAATCTAATCCAACCTTTAACTTAAGGTTTTCATTTAATATTTTTTCTATATATAAAGCTTCATGCATAATTAAATTCTCACATTAACAGAAGTGGAGAATTAAAATTTTGTGTTAACTTATTAACAATTTGGTAAAACAGATTAGGTCATGACGGCGGCGACTGAGGGATATTAAATACAGATAGGGTAGTAAATTGTCTCACTGTTAACATGTTTCAACAGTCCTCGAATTTTCTGTCAAATTCACTGATGGTATCTAGAGTAAACTTGTACATGTTTAGTTTTTCAGACAGATATGATAGATAATATCCTCCTCATTTCTCGACTACCATGATCAATTACACTTATTGAACAAAAATATTATCCTATCTAACTCATTATATACATATATTTTTAGCTCTTACAGATCGTACTTCAATGAGGAAAAAAATACTAAAAATTAAAATAAAAACCACAAAACTTTTCATCATTTTACTTTGTACAGCTTAATAATATCCTGTTTTTGTTGGAAAATTGAAATATTATGTGTTTCTTTTTGACGAGGGATAGAAAGCATGGATACCTACAAAATATAGATGTTATATATTGTGGTATTATCTCATTCCATCCCCTCCCATAGTATATCACCTATATATTTACCTCATTTACCTTTAATGAAGATGAATAATAAGAACAAACTATAATACAATGTAAACAATATAATATTGTGCTGTTAATAAGGATATGAACTATAACGAACGTAATAATAATAATAATATTATTATATTTTATAAATAATAAGGGTGTGTTTCATAATAATGTATATTATAGTGTCTATATTTATGCTATGAACCGTATATGTATGTAAATATTATAAATTATTTCATATAAAAAATGTAATTTTTCTAAAGAAAATTATTCTAATAAATTAATAAATACACACACGTGTAGGTCATGATGATAATGGAAATTGGTTGCTTTCAAGTTGTGAAATATATTTAAAGTAATAATTTTGCTTCAATTTTATATTGTATATAGCTATAGCTATAGCGATGATGCTTAAAGTTAGAGAAGTTTGGTTAGATAACAAATATTTTTTAGAATAAATTTAATAAAATTTTCTTATTAATATGCAAAACGAAGTGCACACATTTTTAAGTTTATTTTATGAATTTTATTATAATATGTTAAATGAGATATTTCTCCTTGATTATAATTTTTAATATATATTATATGGTTAAAGTTTGTAAGGACAATTTATTTTAATGTATATAGAAAAAGTATAGAAAATTTATGATAATAAATTTGTGTTATTATAAATTTGATAAAATATAATTATTTCAAAATTACAATTAATTACGAAATTGTTTATTTAAGTTGAATTTTATTGTAAATAATTATGGAAATAAATTTTAGTTTATTTTAGAGAACGTGAGGAAGATTTACAGAAATTTGAAATATATAAAATTTGACTTCGTATTGGAATTATATTTAGTTAAGTTAATAATAAATAGGTAAAGCTCTTATTTAAATTGTAACTGACAACAGGATGAAATTCTCTAGACTCTAGAGACTTATTCAAAGACTTTGTGGATCAATTTTGCAAGTAAATTAAATTTCCTTTAGTATTTAATTGAATACTAATTGAACGGATTCGTGCTTTTACTCGACAGACGTTACCTAAGACTACTATTACTACTCTATAAGTATTTCATTACTTTCGCTTATTTTGGAAAAGTGCCTTACAAATAAAATTCTACAAATAAAGATCTATCGAAAAGTGATTCCCGTTCTATAGAAATATAGTTTTTCTTCAATTTAGGATACAACAGGAGCATAAAATTTCTGTTCGTGAAATTTAATTAATTTATGACAGTTTTCTCTAAAAGCAAGAATATAATACAATCAATTTTGGTAATTAAAATGCAAAGTAATTAACTATTTCTTCTCCTAAATTTTTACTTAAATTGCGATTATGTCATCGTAAAAATTAAATAAATAATTTATATTTAACAAAAATTTTTGTATTACGTCGCCTTAATTGAATTTAACAACCAAAAAATATTTTCTAATAACAATTAATTTTAACAAATCGAAATTATAATTAAATGAATTTTAATTACAACAACTAAAATTTTTTTTTATATACATAAATTTATATATGTATATATATATATTTAATAAATATATATATATTTATATATAAATTTATATATGTATATATATATATATATTACTTTAATAGATTTGTATAAACACAAACAATAATAAAGTTTCCATGTATAATATTGAAATTACAAAATACTTTTTTTACATTTCCATTTTATATATTTTTTTTTTCGTCCTTTTAATCATATTAAATTATTTTCCATACGCTTTACAGAATTTATTATTAAAAAAAAAAAATTTATTAAAGGGAAGTCCTTGTTTTGTCTGCATCGAAAGACAATAGAACAATATAGCGTGCAGGTATATTATTACAAATATCCGGGAAATCAACCACCTGTATGTTCTATACGTTGGTAATGATTTTTATCAGAAATTTTATATATATATATATATTTTGTTATTTTAATATAAAAACGTATTTGCATTGTCGTCATTTTCAATCGACATTTCACATTTGCACAGATTTTCGGGTTTTGTGCATCCTTCTTTATCTCAAAAAGAGTAAATGGCCAAACAAAATTATAGGAAAATTCTCATATAAATTCACATTCACATAACAAAACCACTCTTTCACTTGAGCTAAAGAAAATGATGGTTAGAAAATTCTTGAGTTAGAAAATTCTAAAGGAAAATTGTCACATTAAAATGTCGACAATGTAAAATCAGCCTAAGAATATAAAACCAAAATAAACAAATTAATTTTTTTTCCTTCTACTAAATAAAAATTCTGTAAATATAATAAAAGGACGAGGAAAAAAAATAATATTTTTATACTCATTAATGATTATCCTTTTTGAAATTAACAAAACGAAGCCAACAAAAAATGGAATTAAAAGGTTTTTAAGTGTATGTGTGAATGTAAGGGTTAAAAATCTATAATTTTTCATCAAATATAAATTAAATTTTTTTTCCTTTCATTCTTAATTAAAAATAATTTAATTTTTATAAAAAATTAATAAGTGGAAAATTATATTATACGATAATTTTATTTTTCACATTTATATAAAAATTTTCATGCCGCATAAATACTGAAATTATGTGACCATTTTACAGAAATTACAATTAAGTATATATAAAATTATAATTTATTTAAAGAACTGGTAAATAATGTTTAAGATTTTAAATATTGAATTAATTCAAAAAAAATAAAAAAATTATTTGTAAATTGATGGCTATAATTAAATTGTAGTTATCTGGTATGAACACGCTAAATTATTTTTACAAGGCGAAAAAGGACACGTCAAAATTAAATTAATTATGGAAAAAATTAAATTTTTTTTAAGGAAAAACTTAGGTGGTACTCAATTAACTACCAGTACTTGTTGATTAGTGCTGAGTACTTATAAATAAATAATTATTTTTTGCAGAAATATGCACGATACATGGAACTACTAGAGCATGCTAACTAATTGGTTTTAGATTGGTTCTTTAACTATATATGGAAAATTTGAATTTGTATAAATTTAATATTAAAATCCGTTGAAAATCCTGGGCTACTGAACGTGAAATGAAATAATTTTATTCATGTCCCTAAGATTTGTGGCTGATTTCAATCAAATTTGTAATTTTAAAATTTGCAATTGGTATTTTATGCCCTACTTGCTCCTCAAGGCTACGGTTTAATCTTTAAATTTTTCATTTAGTATTGAGAAAAAAAATTGTGTCACTTCATAATAATTCATAAAAATCGAAATAAAATTAGAATTTGAAAAAAATTAATTATATAATTCATGATTTGAAACAAGCCAAATTAATTGTCTATATTTATATCTTGTATACATAAAAATTGCTTTAAACTCGGCTAATTGTTTTAATCGTTTTAACATTATATAATTATTTTGATTTATATTTGACGTTGTACGCCTATTTTTCTATATAACATATTTTTTTTATATTATGGTTGTAGCTATGCTAATTTGTGCCTCAGTAAAAATTCTAATTAATCTCATATACAATCTATAAATTTCTCAGATTATTTCACCATTTTGAAGGCAAATGAAAAATCATTAACGAAATAAATAAAAAAAAAAATTGTTGTTTTAATTGATGTTATATTTAATAAACGACAAGAAGAGAAGGAGAACGACAGACATAAAACCAATTATAATTATGCTTTAGGCTTTTATAGACGAATATACAACATTTATATAGCTAAACAAGAAAATTGAAATAAGATTTTATTATGTACTCTGAAATTGATTTAAGAGTTTAAGCGGAATAACTTGTAAGATAGTAAAGTAAAATATCATTGACTTTAAAATCACACCTTAACGATTATAGAGTAAACTTACATTGCAGCATTTTATCATTTTTTTTTTTTTGCTTCTGCAATCGGTATATCAAAGATAGTTAATCTTAAATATTTTTAATTTAATTTAGGTTCTTATGATAAGAGATATAGGAGATGGTACGAAATATTTCTTCAAAAAATTTGTTATCAAATTTTTCAGATGAAAAAACCTTCAACAAATTCGGGATTAAATCATAAGAATGTTTAATGTTTTTGTATAAATTCCCTAAATATATTTTATTAAGAAACTTCAATCCGGACACCATAAATTAATTATCATCTAATCACAATTAATTCTTTTTTCTTTTAACTTTTCTTTTCTTCGTTAAAACTGACATATAAAGTTACACAAATATACCAAATTTGGTAATTTCTGACATTAAAGCTTAAACAATCATTTAATCTCTAATTACTTGGTATGGTATGAAATTTTCTTTGCGGTGCAGAATTTAAACAAGACAGACAACACGATACAAAAATAGATCATTTTACAAAAAAAAAAAATTTAAAACAATTTTTCATTTCGATAAAAATCGCGATCATAAACTATGAGAAAACATATAATGAATTAAATTTAAAAACCCTTTTTTGGATAAATTAAATGTTTTTGCCAACAAAAAAACAAAAAACCTATAAAATGTATGAATGAAAAAAGTATGTAATACGTGAAAATATTTCGCATTTAAGGCGCACCTTTTAGTAAATTTATATAAACCACAAAAAGCTAAAAAAACATTTAACCAAAATGTGGTGGTATTATTATTATTTTATTTTTTTGATAAAACAAAAAAAGTTTTGTATTCTCAAAATAGATGAAAATATGTACACAATTTATTTTAAATGCATTTATATATATACAACATGCGGATTCACACAGGTGATAATGAGGAAACTATTTTGGATAATAATTATTCCATAGTGTGAAATAAAATTTAAAAAAAAATAAATACTCCTATAATTAAAATGGTGAAAATCAAGTAATTCTTTGTGATTTTATAAAATTTATATAGTAACAAAGCATAATGTTAACATATAAATAATGTAAAACATAAGGTTGACATTTTATTTATCAACCCAGTTGACTTGTCAAATATTTATTATAATGTTTGAAGTGAAAACGTTGATGCACCTTCGCAAAATATTGAAATATTATTTTATTAAATATTAAAATGTGTATAAAAGGTGTGGATTTTATATTCAAAACTAAAAAGGAAATAGAATAAATTTTGTATGAATTTTGCAAAGTGACATGTGCGATGGTTATGTAACGTTCAAAATAATTTGTCATTTTTTGATATTTTATGTAGAAAATGTAAATGTATACACCAGGTGAAAAAATATTATAACGAAAAAATAGAAGATTTAATATTTCAAAATAATATATAAATTCTACTTAATGATACAAAAAGTCACGCACGATTTTAGTGTATATACCAAAAATGTCATGCTCCATTTTAATATATGTATACCAGTCCAGGAAAGAATGATATCAAATTTAAGTTAACATTTACTTGAAGATCTCTTGAAAATTAAAGTTTTAAGTAATTTTCTTTTTTTAAGACCATTGCCAAATTAAATGACTTTGTATCTAATTAGAATTGATAATACTTTGTAATATATTTAAGTTTTTACTATAACTAATTATTCCAATTGTAGAATAAGAATTTTAATCATCATAAACTTTTCATTAAATTATTTAAATTCATAATTTTAATAATTTATATTGCCAAACAAGATGAAATCATTAAATTTAGTAATATAATCATTAATAAAAATATTTGAAAAATTATTCTCGTTATTTATTATATAAATCCTAGTGAAGGTTAAACAAAATCATTATTTATGAATATAATAAAGTTTTAGTAAATAATGTTGATCCTTTATTTTTTCTCACAAAGTCCTTGATATCAACTTCTGATATACCAAAATATAGAAATCACTGATATTGACTGTCAATTTACTAAGAAGATTTATTAAATTTTGATGACTATAAAATTTATTCAATTTATGGGGGACACTTAAATTCTTTTTACCAAAATAGAAAATTTAATTTAACATTATTATATGTATATTCCGAAAAAGAGACAAAAAACTATAAATCATTTAAAAACTAAACTTATAATACTTTAACTAACATTTATAAGCTTTATATTACACATTTTCTGATAAAACTTATATTGCACTCTTTGACCTATTAATTTTCAGTATTTTTTGTTCCCTAGTATAAAATTAATATTTTACTCCAATAAAATGTAAAAATTCATTTTTCATGTCAATATAAAATATAAGTAAAAAAAAAAAATTACAAAAATTGAATAATTTATTTGTATAATTTATTTTTCAATGACATTTTAGAAAATCTCTTTTAATAGCTTGAATATTTTCTTTCTGGAATATATACGAGTATAAAATATTTTACACAAAAAATATATATTTTTGGAAACAAACAGGGAAAATATTTCTAAATTTTGAAAATATTTCAAATTTACAAAAAAAAAAATATTGATCAATAAATTTAATTTTTTTTTATATTGTGCAAATATATTTCAATATTATGAAATATTACTTTTTGAAACAAAAATATTGCATCTGGATAGTTCAAATTGACATTCATTCATTCATTTTTTTGTTTATTATATTTATTTAACTAATCCTATATAGATTAATGATGTCCTGTCGAAATTAATCATGATGAGAAATCTGATATCAAATTAGACAACAGTAGAGAAAAAAAAAATTTATGAATAATTTTCATACAACTAAAATATTGTCTAACAAGCCCATCAGCAACGAAAAAAATATATGATAATCCTTGTTTATGGGTTTTTATGCTTTTGTAAAGATAACAACCGAAAAAAAATAAATATTTTTATCGTAAAACTAATAACAATATTTTGCTTTTATTTATCATGAAAAATTGTGTACAGAAATATATTTTTGGTAAAAAATATAAAATTTCTGATATAATAATATTGCATAAATATCTAAAAAAAAAACAAATTGAATAATGATGATTATAATGTTTTATGCGGGGATAAAATTAATAAAGATGGATTAGAAATATTGGATTAGTTAAAGGGAAGGTAATTTGATAAACACAAAATTTGGTGGTATCATTATAATAATAATAGTAAATATTTTACGCCGATAATTGAAATTTTTTATGGAAAATTTGTTGGGGAAAATGTATATACATAATAAGAACGTGGAAAATTGATCTAATTAATTATACACTAGAGTTTTATTTAAAATGTTAAATATAATTATAAGTAATGTTAATAGTATATTAGAATAAAAAATATAATGAATCAAACAATTTGTGGATTATATAATAAATTTTGAGTTTGCAAGGAGCCATTTTAATATCTTAAATTACTCAATTTTTTAAGAAACAAAATCAAAAACGCTGTAAAAGATAGAATAATCATAAATTTTGAACTATAAAAAAAAACAATCATTTAATTTTACATTCTACATTTAACATAATATAATAAATTAATTTCCTTTTTTATCCCTAAAACAGCATGCAGCCATGTAGGAAATTACAAACAGTTTGTATTTAATCTTTAATATATTCAAATTTATACCATTTTAATAGTAAAATTTTGTCTAAAAGACTTAAATATTTTATTATTTTAATTTTAATATTCAAATCACAAAATTTTTTTTGGGAGAGTCAATGAAAATTTATATTGTTAAAGAACATGTCCTAACATTTTTATGTATGTTAATTAAATATTCAATTTTGATAATTGATTATATAACATAGAAATTTAAATATTTATGTATGTATTATTATTTTTATGGTATTTTCATTTTTAGTGATAATTTTTCTCATTAGCTTTATATCTCACCAATTATTATTATCACACAAAGAGGATTTACATACATAATTAAAGTAATTATTTAAAATTCATGAAATTTAATCATTTTAAATGCTTTCAAATAGATTTCCAATTTGTGATATGAAAATTGTGATTAAAATTTCCTAATTCCGGAGTTAAATTATCATAATGTCAAACAGGAATATTCGAATAGACATTAAATTTGGGAATTAAACTGCCAGGTTTGTTTGCTTTCTAAAATTTTCTTTAAATAATGTTTAAAATTCAGTAAAAGAGCATAATTTCATTTTGGGATATTATATTTGTTGGAAATAGTTGAAAGTATATCAATAAATTGTCAAATTTTAATATATTTATTGTCAAATTGTCCAATTTTTTTCTCAAATTATTCTCAAATTTTCAAATTTATTATAGGTAACTAATTTTTTCACAAACTATGAAAGTTAGTTCGTCTAACAAATATTTGTGAATACAAAATTAGATTAATTAGCTAGCTAGGAAGACCAACCCGTTTCAAATTTTCCTCGAAAAATTTCTATTTGACTAGCTACACTAAAAAATTAAAATTAAATCTTCATGAATTTTTTATCTCTTCATTCTGAAAACCCGGATGTTTTTTTTGGTTCAACATAATGTTTTTTTGTTGTTGTGTCTGTAAATCAGCTTATTTATATTTCTATCTTCAAAATATATATTACAATTATTTAATGTCATCTATTTGAAAAAAAGAAATGGTAAATAAAATTATTTACACAAATTATTATTTTCTAAAAACAATCAAAAAAGAATAAGAAAAAATTGTTTATCTCAATTTAACAATTTTTTATATTTTTATGTTGGGAAAAAATAAATGGAAAATGAAAATTTTTAATTTTTTCTACCCCAGAGAAAAGAAAAACATGATTTTTCTGTAAAAAAAAATATATAAAAAAATTGAGCTTTTATATTGTTAATATTTTTTATTTAACTTTTATATGTTTAACATTTTCTTCTTTCAACATTTTTCTTAAATTATTGCAGTTTTTGAGATTGAGATTCTTTTTTTTATCTCAAAAGGTCTGTCCTTCATGTCAGTTTTGAAAATAAAAACGGGTTGTCGAAACCTCAAAAATGCAAGAAAAATGTTGAAAGAAGAAAATGCAAGAAAAATATGTTGAAAGAAGAAAATGTTGAATGTGTACCTAATTTAAATTGGCATAAAAAAATTACTATTAACTGAAATTTATGAAAAATTTTATAAAAAAAATTATTGTACGTGTAAAAGTACTCTTAAAATTAACAAAAAAAAATAAAAGAATTTGCGGGTTAAAAAACTACAAAATAAAAATGAAAATTAGAAAAGAAGAAAATACATAGAAGAAAAAAAAAATACTGTTAAAGTTTACTTAATTATTTTTATGTTTATTCATTATCCTGATTAAAAGTGAAAGAGTCGTAATAAAATTACACAAAGTGTAACCAATTATGTGTGATTGTACATAGTCTACAATATTTTTTTTGTGGATTTAATTAGTAAAAGTTAAACTGGTGAACTTTCAAAAACAATTTATAGATGGTGATGGCGTATATAGTTGTATATACAAAATTCTGTTGTATATACATTGTAACTAAAGAAACAACAGAAAAGTTTATATATAGAAAACATTAATTAGAAGTGTTTGCAATTGAAATGATAAAGTATATTAAATATATTTGTTTTAGAAAATGTTAAAATGTTTCAATTACAAATTTATTTTTTTTCTGTTTATAATGAGATAATTAACAATTTTTCTGGTGTATAGTAACAAAATTCAAATTAATTAATGTAAATTTTGATGAATATTAAAAGAATTTTGTCAATTTTCTAAATGAAAAATTGTAATTGAAAAATATATTTCAAATGTTTTGCAGAATATGGAAGAAAATTGAGAAGAGTTTTTGATTTCTGGAAATAAAATGGTATCAATTAAAATGAAATTTACTATTTTATAGTGTAATTAGATGTAGAAAATTTGAAGTATATTAAAGAATTTGTAATTTTTGGTGTATTCAAATAAAACTTTAAATTATTATACAAAAAATGAAATTTAATTAAAGAAATTGTAATTTTATGATGTAAGATGTACTAAACTTTAATTTCAAATAATTTGTGAGATTTTATTATTAATAATCGTGATTATTGTTTACTTTATTGTCCATAATTATTAGTTTTCTTGGAAAATTTATTAAATCCTTGAAATATCTGTTAAATGTTCACATTAAGTAAACTAATAGACAATTTAAAATTTATTCATTTATCTACAATTTGAAATAAAAAATAAATAAATATCAATTTGTGCAAAAACTTTTCTAATTTTTTTCTATTCTAAATTAACTCTTCAGCTTTTCATATTTTTTATCTCAACTTAAAAAACAAAAATATACTTTTATAAATTTTATGCCATTTGAATTCCACATTCAAGATCAAGAAAAAAAAATATTTCTTTTTTTTATGTTTTTTGTTATTTCAAAAAGGAAAAAGAGATGAAAATTCTTAAAGAAAAACTAATAAACTAAAAAATAATGGAAAAGTTTAAATAGAAAACTTTTTATGTTACAAAATATTTCTCTTTTTCTATAAGATTGCAACCATTTGTTTATATTTTTCATAATATCATTTGGTTAAGATACTAAATTTTTTAACCATTTACCCCCATAGAAACAATTGTCTTCACTCGAAAGGATTTTTTTTTTCTTATCAGGCGAATATGCAAATATTTTTATAGTTATTTCTCTTAACGTAGTCAGCAGGAAAGTCTACCACACAATTTTATTATGTTAAAATGTAACATTATAAAAATTTGTTATTTAAAGAAAAAGTAACTTCAATTTTGGTTTTAATAAGATATTTTTTTAAATGATATTCTTTCCCATTATCATTTTTTACGGAATTTTGTAGCTTTAGGCAAAAATATTTTAACTGAAAAAGCAATTGTGATCAACTGTTGAAGGAGTTTTTCCGATAATAATCCGAGAAACTTTTTAGACAACTATCCAGACTCGGAGATTAAATATTTTCTGTAATATTAGATAATTATCGATTGGGTGATAATTTTATATTATGATTTTTTTAGAAATAAAAGAACCTTAATACCAAAGGTCTATTAAACTATATATTGATATCTTCTACTTAAATTTGCTAATTTTGTAGTTATGCACTAATTACAATCAAATTTATCCCTTCTAAAATATTGTAACAATTTCAAATAAGTAATTAAAAACAAACAAGTAATTTTGGTAATTAAATAATTCAAAACTTTTAAAATTTCAATTAAAAACTTTATAAAATTTTCAATTCAAAGTATCTGGAGACCCACAGGCCACATTATTATTATTATTATTTAAAGCCATGAGACATAAATGTTAAATAGTTTTCATTGCAAATTCCATTTTAATAATGGAATTTAAACGAAAATTAAATTCATATGATAATAAATTCAATTAAGTAAAACAATTATTGAAAATTGTGAACTATATTAAAATCAATTAGAGTTTTGTTTTCAGCAAATATATATAAAACGACTCCGAAACATAAATAAACATAAATATTAAAACAAAATGAATTGTCATTTTATTCCATTGAGATTTAAAACTGAAATATTTAACCACAAACAATTTTAAAGCACCATAAATTTTAATCAAATTTTTTTTAAACGATTTTGGTACAAATGTGATAACAAAAATTTGTACACCAAACGAAAAGAAAGAATTTTGAACAGCAAAATTATTTAACATTATCATTCAGATATCATAAACATTTTATTTATATTTACATTTATTTTTTTGCCAATTCTAGCAAAAAAAAAAAGTATTCATAAAAATGTTTGAAATTTCCACAAATAAGCATAATGTTTTTCTATACATATATGTGCTACATATTCATAATATATTTGACCCTGTAATTTTACGCGAACTCCCCTTACGCTTAAGGCATATCGAAATAAAATAAATACTAAAAATGTTCGGATAAAGGAAAATTTAATTTATTTCTTATATTTACATTTATGTAAAAAGAGAAATAATAAAGAAAATTTTGTCATTTCAAGTTTTATACATATAATATTTTTTGTTCAGGTAAAATTTTACTTTACTTTAGGAAAATATTTTAAAGATAAATAAATTATGTCAATGTTCTTATACCTCGTGCACCATTTTACATTGCGATAGTTATAAATACAAAATATATTAATTTTAAATTTGTATAATCTAATTAAAAGGATATAAATAAAATGATATCAATTAAGGATATTATAATTGGGAATAAATACATTTTTGATCTAACAATATAATTGATAAATTAAATTGTTTATGGATGTCTGTATATACGCCGGTAAACTCTAGGACATGATTAAAACTTCTTCCACAATTTGACTGCGATGGAATCTTCAAAAGTCAAAAAGAAGATTAGAGATTAAAGTTTTAACTTTTACGAATTATACAATTTGAATTTTTCAAATTGGAACTAAACCAATCAATTATCCTGTAAAAGAAATTTTTCAGATCACAAAACCGTATACAGATTATAAATGACACATTTTTTCCTATACTTTTAAGACTCCCAATTTCCTATTTTTTAATAGATTTGTATAATTTAGTAGATTCATAATCCTTAATTGAAAAAAACAATGATTTAATTTTAAAAATGAATAAATGTTTTCCAATTTTTATCCAATAATTGAAACTTTAAGTAAAATTCTTCATAAAAGGTTTTTTTACGTATTATTTAACTTTATGTAATATCTAAAAACAAAATTAAAATTAAATTAATTGATATTTCATAAATTTATAACCATTCTACAAAATATACCATAAAAGTCCTGGCAATTTGCCTGTAAAACAAAATAGAAAATTTTGCACAAAAAATATATTAAATAACAAAGAGTAATAAGTCAAGGTTTCGGGCAGCGAAAATATTCATCAACCAAAAAAAAAAAAACAAAAACTTTTAATTCCCAAATGGATAAAATAATTAAATTGGAACTATTATGCATTATGAAAATATAGTTTTTATGCTGTTTTGTTTTTTTTACAATAAAACGCACAATTCGCTTTGTGTACTAGAGAATTTTTACTTGGCAAAATTTCCATATTTCCACAAATTCATGTTTTATTAAAATTAAATTTTCACAATGAAAATTAGAAAATAATGTTATGGTAAATTTTATATATAGTTTTGCTTGGGTAAAATGGTAAATGTGTTTTTTGAATATGTATAGCAAAAATGCGGTTAGTTTTACAAAATTTATGAATATAGAAAATGTATTTGGTTTATGAGGTTTTCAATTGACATATTGCCCTATAAAAGGATAAAATACGGTATATTACAATGGTATATATTTTGAAAATCACAAAGTAAATTGAATTTTTTTAAATGGAAATTATGTTTTTATAATATGTAATTATTCTATTACAAAATTAACCACAAAACAAAACTATATTAATTATTTAGTATAATAATAATTGTTTTTGAAAGCTTGAATTACCAAAAATTGAACCTGGTGCTTTAATTGACACTACCAAAATTTGCATTTTTATCTAAGAATGTATTTGACCCAAAAAATGATTTAATAAAACTATCAATTTTACTTAAATTTACCAAAATTTACTTGAATTTACCAAAATTTACTTAAATTTACCAAAATTTACTTAAATTTTTAAAACAATTTTCTTCTAATTTACAAATTTTCCATGTTATTTTGTAGAATATGAAAAATAGAAAATTGCATGAGAAATATTTTAAAAATTTAAGAAAAACTTATAGTTTTATTTTGAAATTTTAAATGTTTTCATCAGAATTTAAATTTTTTTCAAAAAAAAGAAGTAAAAATTTAATAATTTGTAATTAATATTTTAGCTTTTTCATAAAACATTTTCTAGTTTACATCTATAACAATTCACTTAACGAAGTTTTCCTATTTTAAATAGGGAAAAATACTTGAATAACAAAAATGTTTATGTAATTTGTAATCACAATACTTTCAATTTTAATTTTAATTTAATTATTTTTTTGGTATAAGCACAAACCAACCTAAAATTTATTGTAAACAAGACCAAATTTTTCTAAATACATTATATTAGTGCGCAACAATTTACATATTTATTATAAATAATTCATGTAATTATTTTCAATTTTAAAATAAGAAATAATTTGAAAGATTATTTTTCCTTTGTATTTTTGTGGAAAATTTAAAGCATAAGTATATATAGAAACGAGAAACTTATTTGTTTATGTTGATTTAATTTATATACAAAACTTAAATAAACTTTCATGAAAATTTTTGTAAATTTAAATGTAAGAGTAAGAAATTCATTGAAATTTTATTGAATTTACGTAATCGAAAATAATATTTGAATGTATATTAAGTATTATAATTCCTTTAAGAATCCTTTTTTCATAAAAGGAAAATATTTGAATAAATTTATAGATAAACATACTTCAAATAAATTCAATTTTCTAATTAAATTTTGTAACAAATAATTTTGAAGATTTTGTTAGGATTTTTTTTTTTTGTAGATTTTGGAGAAAATTATTTTTGATTTTATTGATATAAAATTTTAATATATTAAAATAATTTTTAAAGGAAAATAATAATAAAATATTTATTTTTCTGTGTACAAAATGGTATTCAAAATGAATTACTTGACATACTGATATTGTTTTTCTAATACCCAGTAATAAATTAGGTATGTTACGTGTAATTTATTTACAGAGAATGTAAAATTGTATCGAAATGATCCATTTATGTAATGCTAGCAGGATATATCGCCAAAAAAATTGAAAAAAGTATTTTTCATTAGTATTTTATCTCTAGAAAATGATTTTAATATTGAATTTTCTAAGGATATTGAAGTTATCAGACACGTAGCCTTATTCCTCTTACAATTTCATCAACAATTTAGCTTAGATGCGGAATCTCCAAATGGTAAAAAGATTATTGGAAATTAAAGTTTTATACGAATTACAATTTTAGCTTTCAATCAAATTGTTTTTCTTTTAGTCTCAATTATTTATTTTTTTTCAATCACATCAATATTATCATGTAAAAGTCCTTTTGCATTAGAAAACTAATAATATATTTCCAATTTCATGGAAAACAAAATTTTCAGGTCACAAAACCATTTACAGATTAAAAACAACAAATCTATGGTTTCTACTACTATACTTTAAATTTTGTACACTATAAACTTTAAAACTATAAATTTTCAATTTTCCTAGAACATTTTTACGGATAGTAAATTTTGTTTTTTTCGAAAAATTTTATATCATGAAAATGTCACAAAAAAACTTTTTGTTCTAATTTATACTACGAAACTGCAGTTAACTTTATGGCAGCATAAAACTATTTTTCATTTATCCAAAGTGAAAACAAAAAACATATAACAACAACAAAAGTGAATCTCAGTGAATGGTGTGGTTAACAAATTTAGAAAATATTACAAAATCCTTTAAAATACAAGGATACACAATCGAAAAAAAAAATAAACAATTTTTATATATGCTAGCAATAACATTTATTTCACTATGGTTTTATAGCAAATATAAATAATATCCTTTTCATTTCTGTTCATAATATGTGCATAGTTTTAAAGTAACGATTGATTGGTCGGTTTTTTTTATTAGAAAAAAAAAATATGCTTTTAAATGTATAGCGAAAATTTTTTGTAATAAAATTTTGTATATAAATCGATATTTTCTAATAGAGAAATTTATACAATATAAATTCTATTAGTTCATTTCGTCCATTAGGCTTTGCTAGACAATAGAAAACTATAAATTATGGTCTACCGGAACATTTTTAAAGCTTAATAATGAAACGAAGCTTTTGTAAGGATTTTATAACAATAAGGATTTATTTTTTTTAAATATATTTTAAAATTTTTTGGGAAAGTAATGAAAATAAATTTAAGGACTGTCAGAAAAATATTAATAATTTTTAGAGTTCTATTCATTGTAAGAATAAACGCTGTAAGAAAATTTGTGATATAGTATTTTAGTGAAAATTTTTATATTCCGAAATTATGGGCGTAAATAATTACGATTACAAGGATACACAATGAAAGTATCAAAAAGGACGTTACTTGTACTCAATTAATTACACAAAATTAAATTGTAAACAACTAAAATTATTCTATAATAATTTATATTTGAGAATAATTTCGTTATGACAAGCAAATATTAGATTAAAAATTGAAAAGTTTTCAAATTTTGTAAAGTCCAAAATTAATTAACTATTCTTACTAAGTAATTATTTTGCCAATTACTTCAAGCTTTATTTCTAAATTTGATTCAACTTAAAATGAACAGCAGACTAGGTTATTTTTTATGCTTCAGTTTTAATTACTCAGGTTTGTAATTGTGTTTGGCAGCTCGGCGATCTATGCCGAAAAAATATTAACCATTCAGATAGGTATTGAGTTTTTCATCCTTATTGTGTAAAATTTAAATTCCATTCAAATAGTTAGTTTACGCAAATAGTCTTATATTGTATAATATTTCCATTTACACCAAAATGTCATTACCCTATTTTATAAGCTACATATACCCACCCCCTTTTCCAAACTATGATTATTAAATAATTATATTAAACCGAGAACCTATAAAACTGAAAACCCATTAAAATTATATTTTTTTTAAAGCTTTATAAAAAACTTCAAAAACTTTTAGCATTAAAATGATTTTTTTTCCAATTCTATCTATAAAATGTTTTACAATTTCTACACAAAAAAAAAACAAAACAATTATTTAATAGCGTATAGTAAAAGCATAAATTTTATAGTTTCTGTTAGGGGTTTTCTTTTTTTTTGTATAATATAATCATTTAAATAAAAATCAATCGATTTTCATTGTTGCAATTTGCCCGATTGTAAAACAAAAAAAAAATATTTCTATAGCTAAAAATACAAAACTTTTTCACACTATCATTTTTTTCTATCCGAAAACATTTCATTTTTATTATTTCTACCCCAACAATATTATGACGTATATACATATTCCTTTTTATTATCAGCAAAAAATTTATCTAAGTGGAACGCGAATAGTGTATAATAAAAGTTTGACCAAGATAAAAAGAGAAGAAGAAGTTTTGTCCTTACCACGGTTTTTCTTTTTACGGATACCACCCGAAATGTAGGAAGGAGTTAGGAGGATGATATAAATCAATATTGTATTATATAAACACATTAACTAAAAATACTATAAATTTATTGAATAATACAATATGTGAAAAATTCTCTACAAAAGATTGATTTGTTATCATATCATTTTTTTGCTCGTATGATAATTTTTAATGCTGTGTTTTTGTTGAACACAGAAAAAGTTATTATTGCCAATACAAAAAAGTTTTATGAAACATTATATTAAAGCATATATTATGGAAATAAATATCATAATGACGTGGAAATTATTATTTTATTGATAAAGATAAGACGGATTTATCAAGGATTAACGATGTTGATTGTAAAATATTTAAAACAAAAATTATCTTATACACGAGTATAAAAAAAATATTATTGTAATTTTATTATGATTATACAAGGGAGAAGAGATTATTAATTTATTAATTTTTTTTTTGGTAAAATGATAAAAACATTTATTGTATGTTTAATTACTTCTATATACATAATATAGTTTCTTTATCATATGAATTTTTGCTCATTAATTTCACACATTTATTATATGGAAGAGACTAACAATGATGACTTCATTACGTAACTAAAATTATGATAAATGTGAGGGAAATCGTAAAAGAATTTGCAATAAGAATAACTTTTTTATTTTATTGAATTTTTATGAGCTTTTTATGACATTAATCAGTTTTAGAGAGTTTATATAGATTAAAATGTTTTTGGTCTTAAGTCAAATTATAAAATTTCTTAATTAATTAATGATGTACAGAGACGATTATGGTTATTAAAAGTTTAATTAAAATATTTTTAAGGTTCTTTTTTTGACATATTTACAGGATAAAAATATTGGTGGCAATTTGACATAAGTAATATATTGAAGTTTAAGCTCGATTTTCTTGGATTTAGTGGTTCATTTGATTAACTTTCTATCATATTTTTTTTTTATCGACAATTTTAAATTTATGGACAATGAATTTTTGGTTTTTTATGATTTTTAAAATGATTTTATAAGTAAAATTTTGCCAAGAATTTGTCCAAATTACTAATATTTTAAGTGATACATATTAATATCAAATTGAAACCAGAAATTTTCTAATATAAAATGCTTATCAATGTAAAAGTTGAAAACTTATGAATCTACGAAAAATAATTTAATTAATAAAATAGATTCACCAAAAAAGAGTTGTAAATTTATTACATTTTATTACAGCAAAAAATGTTCTAATTTATATTACCAACATTTCTGCACTCTTCATAATCTTTTAGCTTCCTTATATGATTTATCAATTAACAAATTAATTAATTTGAGCCAATATTTCACCAAAAGAATTGCAGCAATTCCCAAATTTTACAGTCGTATTTTCGAAATGTTTTGGATAATTTATCAATTTTTCTATAGTAAATTTTATTTCATCAATTTATACTACAGTAAAATATTTGGTTATTAAATTTTTTAATAAATTCCCATAAATTTTCGCCAATAACAATTTATTACCTTATTTTCTAAATCAATTTAGAAATAATTTACAAGATTTTTTCCAACAAAAATTGGTATTCATTTTTTCCATTACGCTTTGATGGTAAAATTTTCATTTTGGAAAAATAAATATATAATAAATATAAATCATTTCCAGTTTTCATTTATACTTAATATGTAAAAAATGCCTAATTTCACACTTCAAAAAATTATATATAGTAGCTACACTACATAAAAAAAAGTATAAACATATAAAATTTCCGCGAAAATAGAGAAACAATTTTTTGTGTTTTCCGAAAAGCGATGCTTTGAAGATAATAAATCACTTTTTTAGCAATAAATAAGATTTTCATTATTTTTCCACAAATAAACACGAAAAGAAAATGAAAAAATGATGCTTTAAATTATGTTAAAATGAGCATTACTATCGCTTTTATTTTAAATTAAATAATTTATGTTTTATATATGCTTTTTTAAATGATTTTGGGGAAAAAAAAAACATTCTAAACCAAAAATAGCATTGAAGGGAAACTGTCTGTTAAATTGAAAATTATTAAAGATATGCTAATTTTTTTTTTAAACATTTGAATTTGAGAATTTTTTACTAATTATTTGATTTATTATTAAATTCACAAAATTTATTTTTGGTAAACTAAAGTATATAAAATCGTTTACTATTTATACATTTGTAAATTTTATGCTTTTAGTTTTTCACTTTATTGAATATTTTTCAACTTATAATTCAATGATTGATGTTGATGACAGTTGTTATAGAATTAATCATATTTAAAATTTGATTAAAAAATTTCATCATCAAAATTTTTGTATACAAAAGAGAAACGAAAATGAATTTTTAAAAATTTATTTAAAGGAATAATTTTCACATTAATCAACATTAATATTAAATTTTTCTCTTTTATATAATTTTATGAAAATTTTCATTTTGATGGGAAAATTAATTATGAAATAAGAAATTTCTAATTTCCATGAATTTGTAAGAATTTGTTTTTCTTTTTTGGTGCCAGAGGTAAATTTCTAATTGAATAATTAAATGTTTTTAATTTTATAATAGAATTTCGGAATAGATTTTGATATTAAGTATTATTATATGGAATGTATAATCAAAGCTTTGGTAATGTAAGATGATTATTTGTCATGATAAGTAATTATTATTCTCTCTTTCCATTTTAATATTATTTTATGCTTCGTTTAAAATTGAAAAATTATACAAGGAAATTTGTTGGAAAATTTTCTATTTAGAAAAAGAATCTGAGATATAGAATTAAGTGAAAATATATTGAAGAACATTACTGAAGTAATTGATTATTATATTAAGTAAATTTTGTAGTGTAACACTTTGAGAAGAACAATAATGTTTCATACCATTACCACTTTAGAGAGGAAAAGATTGTTAAACAATAATTATCTACAGAGAATTTTGTTATTTAAGTCAAAAATTAGGAAGAGAAATTTTTATTTATTAAATTCTGATTAGAAACATGATTAGCAGAAGTATAAATGTTTTCTATCAAAATATAATATACTAATTAAATTGTCCATTAAAATTGAAGTAAACTTAAATGATATAGTGTCAAATACTGAGATCTATTATCAATTTTACTTTCAATAATAATTTGTCACCGATTTGGTTAATGATCAAAATTTTGCCCTACTTTAGAACTTCATATGGCCAACAAAATTGTATAACAATTCGAAAAGTAATAGTTTTTACAGCCTAACATGATCAAATTGAAGCCCCAGGAGAATTGAATTTATAAAACCAAAAAAATTTCTGATTAAAATATTCAAATCTTCTACAATTTTTAACGAGAAATTGATATTAGGAATAAGTTTACTTGTATACTAAAAATTTTTCATAATATAAATAACAATTGAGCCAAAAAAACCAAACAAATAATTAAATTTTAATTAAAAAATTTAATAATTTATAATAAAAAAACGAATTTTAAATTATGATATCATAATTTTTAAAAATAATAAGTAATAAATTATTTGCAAAACTTTTCGCACGCCGAAATTTCGTTATAAAACTTGTTTCAAAATTATAAATAAATTTATCATTCATGCTTTTTTTTTTTTGTTTTTGTGATCAATTTTTTGTTTATTTACATTAAAAAAAATTCACTTCTTTTCAGTTCTTCATAAAAAAAAATCTATTTACTTAGAATAATTTAATTAACACTCTGAACAATTTGATTAGAATTTTATTAGATTTTTGTCTTGTTGATTGATATCAAGTTTTTTTTTTATTTTAGTTTTTTACAAAAATTTTCCACAATTTTTAGGTTTTTTTTTTAAATGAACAAAAAACTTCATAAATTTTAACAGATAAATAAATTAATTCATATTCAAAAAAATAATTTATACAAAAAGTTTTAATTAAAAGAAATTATGAAAAATTATAGAAAAAAAAAATTTATCAGAATTTTTGTTTTTTTTTTTTAAATAAAATTTCTAATTTTTTGTGGGTTAATTTTTTAAATTAAATTTCTTCATTGAAAGCAAACAAGAATATAAAAATATACATATATGTTTTTGTTTAATTAAATAAATAAATAAACATACAACAGAGAAAAATCATAATAATAATAAAAAAAAATAACCACACGATTTTTTCAACAACTTACGATTTTTTTTATATGTGGTATCTTTAAGATATTTTATAGTATCTTTAGAGATACCTACTTTTTTTTTGTGTCTGTTTTGTCGTTTGTGCAGAATTAATATAAGATATTTTTTTTCTTTCTCTTATGGGGGTTTTTTTTTCGATTAAAGTTGGATTATAAAAATTTTTGGCAAAAAATTTTATACAAAATTTTTTTATAGAAGAACAAAAAAAAAAAACAATTGAGAAAAATTTAATTTTTTTTTATTTAGAAAATTTAATTTCAATTTTGTTAATTTAATTTTATATGCAAAATTTATAGACAAAAAAATTTATGATGCAAAAAGAATAGAGAAAAATCTTGTATACAGGCACAAAAAAATTAATTAATTTTGAATTTTTGTTTTTGTGAAATTTATGGTCAAATTTTGAAAAATACAAAAACGATTTATTATTATTTTTGTTAAAAAAAAAATTATTACAATAATTTTTTTTGTGCGGTTTCTTTTTTTATGAAGAAAATGTGACAGAAAATACAATTTTTTTTTTTTTTTAGTTAAAATTTTAAACTTATTAAAACTGGTTTTTTGAGAAATGTGATAAAAAATACTTGAAATGACCTTGTAATGACAATTATAATGATCATCTGAAATTTTTTCAGTTTGCCCTAAATTTTATTTTATTTTTTTTAACAAAAAACCAAAAAAGAAAATTGTAAAAAAAACAAAATTATGCAAAAAGTAAGGAAAAAAAAAACCAAACTTGAAATTAATAAACTCAAGTTCGCAGAGATACACGGACAAAAACCAACCAAACGAAATTATATAAGAGGTAAAAAAAAAACTAATTATTATTTTAAAATACAAAATTTAAAAATTTAAATAAAATACTTTTTTTTTATGCTTTTTGGCTTTTGTTTAAACCAAAAAAAAAGGTAAAACCAAAATTTTTTTACTTTTTTATTTACTTTTTTTTTCTTTTTTTGGTCTCTTTCTCTGCGTAAATTTCACTTTTCTTGTTTTAATTGAAACTCTTGTCAAAAAGATACTAAAAATTCTAACCGAAAATATTATAATAATTCTTCTTCTTATTTTCATAAAATCATAAAAATTTATCTTAAAAATTTATTTTGTTTTATTTTTCTTTATTATACCAAGAAAAAAAATTGTTTTATTGTTTCAGAAAATTATTTTTATGTCATTTTTAAAAGAATTTTATTATTTTTACATTTTATTTCTATTAAAATTATAAAAAAAAATTTTTATAAGATATTTTCTTAAATTATATTTTTTTTTATGTTTGTTTATTCATTTTTGGCTTTTGTTTATATAAAAAAAAACACGATTCGCGCGCAACTAAATCGCACGATTAAAGATTGTCAAAATTTCAAAAAAAAAAAACGCTAAAAAAAAAAATATGTTTAACAAATTTTTAGTCTGTTTATTTTTTTCATTATTATTTTTGTTGCTATAATTGAATAAACCACCCAATGACGATAATATTATTATTATTATTATTTCTTTCTTACAAATTAATCTTTATTTATTTTATAGTTTCTGTTTTTTAGCATAGAAAATAAATAAGAACACATTTTCACACATTTAGAAATTATCTTTTAGACTTTAGAGAACTCTTTTTTTTTTTTTAAGACAAAAAAAAAAACAAACAATTAAAATTGTTACCGGCGGCGGTGGCGAAAACGTCGTGGCGAACGTATTTCACGCGGCGCGCAAATATTTTCTTAATTAAAAAAAAAAAAGAAATAAAGAATAATATTTTTTTTCTTGACGATATTTTTCTTGATGATTGAAATATTCAATTATTTAAAAGTAATTAGCTTTTTTGTGTAAAAAAAATCTCTAAAACAACTACAAATAGTCCGCCCCCCGTTCTATAGTTTGATTTTTAGTTTTTATTTGTAGCTTTGAAATATAATAAAAAATTGATTAATTGTTTACTAGTGTCAAAAGATAAAAATATCTAATGTTAAATTTTTTTTTGTTCACCATAAAAAAAATCGCGCATTCGAAAAATGGTAGCAAAAAAAAATTACTGAACCGATCTTTATGCCCTCCGTGGACATACTAAAAAAACATATCAGTATTTTTTATAAATAAATTTTTTATATGGTAGACAAAATATACAAAATTTCGATTTTATTAACTCAATTTTCTTTTTTTGATATCACAAAACACAAAACAGAAAAATTATGAGATTTTTCAGTACCTAAAAAAAAAATGTTAAAGGCAAAAGTGAAAAACTCTTTTTAGAAGATACTCTGTAAAATGTGAAATTTTCTTCATTTCATTACGATGAAAATTTTGTGATCAACTTTTTTTTGTTGTTGTTATTATTTTTATAAAATTTCAAATTCTTTTTTTTTTTTGTGATATAAAAAAAGACATGTGCACTTGAGCTGAATTCAAAATCAAATTGATAAGCGAAAAACTTAGCGAAAAATTTATGTAAGAGAGAGAAAATTTTGAATTTTAAGAGAAAAGTTTTGGTTGGTTCAAAAAAAAAAGCTTCGAATTTTGTAAACTTTGAATTTTTCTTAATGATGATTATGAAAAAGATAAATATTTGTATCTATAAGATACAATTCAAGATTTTTATTTATGTTTTATCTGAGGAGGAAATAATAGAAAAAAAAATTATATTTTGTTTGTCATCTTTTAAGAAATTTTATATTGGCCCAGGTAATAAATTATGGAAAAGAAATCTTTTATGTATATTTTTGATTGTAAGATTGGAGAGAGTAAGAAATGATGATGAAGAAAAATTGAAAATTAACAGACAAGATGCGAAAAAAAACCTAATTGCTGAGTAATAGAAGCAATAATTTCATTATTATTGGGGCTTCTTTTTTGGCAACTAAAATTATTTACCTTTATTTTTGGTGAAAATTTACAATAATAATTCACATTGCAAAATTATATTGTGCCCTGTTACCGACATAAAATTAAATTCTAAATAAAATTAAATTAGATTATGTGCCACATTTTAATCATTTAATCATTTACTACAGGCAAGGAGATACAACATCATTTATGATGTCCTATTTAAGTAGCTACAAAATTATTTAAAATATTCCAATATTTTTCGAATCAGATATTGTCTCTTATTGGATAAACGTAAGTTAATTGAAATTTCAATTTGACTGTTTTTATTATTAATTATCCAATAAATTAAAATAAATTACTTTCCTTTTTGAACGTTTTTCTTATAATTTTAACTCCTTAACACGTTTATCGCCACGTCAGTCATATGTGTCTGACACTAAGAAGTTGTACATGAGCCATGTCAGACATATATATGACATACGGGATTTAGTATGTAGAAGGCCCCATGTCAGTCACTGATATCCAACGCAAACGATAAATTTGCTGTATCTTCCAAAGGCTTAGCCGACCAGGAGCAAAACCTGAAAATTGCCATTATCGCGGCAATTAAGGTGTTAAAAATATATTTATAGACAGAGCCAATAACGCCAAGTATCGGATTAATTTTAAACTCTCCTTTATCCTTCCTCAGATTTTATATTATATTTCAGGCTTTCTTATCGCATAATTTCTCAAAAGTTTATAAAATTTGAAAATGTTTACCTACAATTTAGGGGTAGACAGACTGTCAGAAAAGGCGTTATAATAATTAAAGAATTTTACCAAAAAAAATGAACCCCAGAAAAGTAAATTAATTGTAATTAAATATAATAACATAAAATTTATCTTATGAATATAATAAACTTTTTGAATATAATTTTTGGTGTTATTGAAGATAAAAGATAAGTAAATTATGAAAAATATTATATTATTTTTCTTGTGGTACAAAAATTCATTTGAAAATTATTTTAAATAAAAGATTGATTTAAGTTTAGAGGTTGAGTGTTTACATATTTCTGAAGTTTTTTTTGGTATTGTGTATACAAGTAAACGAGTAGAGAATTTAAAATCCATTGAAAATTTATAGCAAAGAAATTGAAAATTAGAATGAAAAACTTTTCATAAAAATAAAAAAATTAATGAATTGAAAAAAACAAAAAAAAATTTGAAGGATGTTTTTTGATTATGTAAATTGTAAAATAAAACAAAGTTTTTCAGAAATTTATTTAATTGAAAATATAATTTTAAGAAATTTTTTTGAATTTATTAGAAAAATAATTGACTTCCTTGTTATTTTATTTAAACTGATCTTATGAAAGGATAATTAAATTTTCTAATTGTTTATTAGAGCATCTAGAAGGTGGCTCCTTATTTGCAGACATTTTTTCAAGTATTTTTTGCTATAACTTGGGCAAATTATAAGATATTTGGAATTGGTTTGGATATTTTTGATATAATTAAAATTCACCGTCCATTAGACACCAAATTTACGTATATTGGAGAATGTCGATATTTTACGACAAAAAAAAGGTAAGTCCATATTATTATCAATGCGCTTTGTCCTTAAATTATCTATGCATTTTATATATTTCTACTAGATCTTATTTCAGATAAATTGATGTAATCGACCTCGGAGCTAATATATCCAAAAAATTGGTACTATACTCTTTGCTAAAACCCATTTAAATTTGATTACTAAAAATTCATAGCATTTTTATCATTAAATTTGATGTATTTCTGGTATTCAAATGAATCTTATTAAATAGGAAATGTCTGGTTGCAAGGTCAAGTGAATAATAATGCAAAAGATGATTTATTTGAAAAAATTTATGCTAGATTTAATGTTCTGAAACTTGATGATGATTATGCTCACAAGAGAAAGAGCAAAAAATAGACAGAAAAAAAAACATTATTATTATTATTATATCTGATAAAAATTTTTTTTTGCAGCCTTCAGGACCTTTTAGCTATTACAAAAGTAGAACATTTTCTACTACAAATAAAAACATATATATAATTATATTGTAATTTCTGATATATTTGGTACAAAATGGTTCTAAATTTCATCTCTGGTAATTTTACGACTTACAGAAAAATGTTCTATACAGTTCATTAATTTCCACAATATCTGTCAGTCAGTTAATTTGATGTACTTAATTTAAATAATTTCAAATTGATGTATTTACATAACCTACAGACTTTATTTTATATATAAATTTAATTTAAAAATAAATATTCTAGCAATAAAAAAGTACGTACTTTAAAGATACTCGAAAATATTATTATGTATATTTATTTAACTAACGATTACAAAAAGTTTACAAATCGTTAAGCTATGCAAAAAATAAACAAAATGCTATAGAAAAACGACTAGGAAAAAGAAGATATATACAAATACATAATAACTCTTTTTCTTATTCCCATTGTTACACACAAGGAAAAAGTAAACTTTCAACAGCAAATATTTTTAATATAAATATTTACTCAATACTTTGTTTTGTGTATAGTCTTTTTCTTTTCGTAAAAGGACGACATAGATGAAAAATTAAATATACAAAAAAGATGATTATGCGCTTTACAACAAAATGAATTAGTTCTCTTCAAATTGTTTTAATAATTTGAAACAAATAAACATGAAGAGCATACTTCAAAAATTTTTGTTGGATTTTGGTTAACTTTGGTTTGTTTTTTTATGTTAACAATTTTTATTTTCGCTTAAAAGAGCTTTTTTTTTGGTTTTATAAAAGCTTCTTCTTAGCATAAATGAAAAGTTGTTTTTTTGTTGCATTAATTAGGTAAAAGATCAAAAGAATGAATTACAAATTAGTTTTGAACTAGTTTTGTAATTTTAATTAATTCAAAAAATTATTTATAAATATTAAAATGTCCTTTTTAAATTTCTTTTAAACCTAAAATAATTATACAATAATTTTTTAGTTAAACATTGATTAGTTTATCAAAAATTTAATCCTTCAAAATTTACAACAAACATTCTTCATATCCCTGTACGAAAAATTTTGATGGAAAAATAATAAGTAAATTAAATTTTCCAAAAATAAACTATAATCATATATGTATATTTTTCTTACAGCTGGTGCAATTTAATTTTAATAAAGTTGAAATAAAATGAAAAATTACCAACCACAATTACTTCTATACATAATTCTCTTCAATCCCAGCCAGAATCCTTTTTATTAAAAATATTAGACGGAGGATAATTTTCTTTCCTTTCTTTTTTTAACTGTAACAAAAAAAATTTATATTTCAAATTTATCTTTTTCTTTAACTACACACTATAACACATTTTTGTCTCAACAAGCATTACAAAATGAAAAAAATATGAAAATGAAACTTAAAATTAAGAGGAAAAATAACAAAAAAAAAAGGTACTTTATCCAATTCATCTCTCCATACAAATTTAACCATTGAATTGAATTTAATTTTGTTTAAATAAAAGAAACACCTTTGGTTGAGGATAAATTAATTAAATAATTAATTTTCTACAAACGTTTTTATAAAGATTTTACACAATTTGGCAAAAAAAGGATTTTATTGTAATATGAAAACGTTTCAGTATCAGTTAAGCTTACAAAAAACAATATTATAAGACAGTTTTAATTGAAAAGAAAATGTTTTTAAAATATTAATTTATTTATAATTTTATAAAGTTGTTACATAGAGAACATTTTTTTTGCCAGTATATTTTTGTTAATAAATTTTTAAATAAAAATGATTGTAGGGACAAAATAAGTAAGTAAAATCTTTTAAAGTAATATACAAGGTATGGATGCTATTAATATAAGACAGACAAGACAACTTTTACTTAAATAGTTTATGTGCTTTGGAAAGAAAGTTTACATCTATTTCGTCTTCTCTTCAAATTTTAATCAAATATTTATTAAGTGGAATTTATGAAGGAATATTAAAGTATATATCAGGATAAAAAAATATAATATAAAAGTTTCTGAAAAGAATCTACTGACATTTTAATAAATAATAAATCTGGTTCTGTAGCAAAGTAAGTGGATCATCAGATTTTTTGTACAGGATTTTGTAAAAATATTTTTTAATTTTTTCTGTTATTTAAAATTTTATTGGTTAAATAATGAAATCAAAAATGTAAGCGTAAATATTAAAGTATAAAAATTTTAGTATTATTATACAAATTCTTGGAATTACTAAATTTAAATTTTTGGTTTATAATTGATCAGACAATGTTAACGATTAATTTAAATGAAATTGTTAAATAATTTTTTGAATTATCAAATTACTTTCTACGAAATTTTACTTTGAAAAATATTAATTAATTTTGAAAATTAATTGACAACATACAATCACATTTAAATTCAAATCCTTCAAAATTCATTTTTTTTTTGTGTAAAAATCTTTATATGTATGTCCAATTGTCTATTATGTAAAAATCCTGTCAATTTATAAGTAGATAATTGACAAGCAAACATAATTAATGAATTATATAATCATTAATGATATTAAGTACTCAATTATGTGAAATATTCATTATAGTAAATTACATGATATGTAAATATTAACTCCCAACATCCACAACCCCAACATCCACAACCCTCTAACATATCCTTAATTTATCAACAAAAAAAAAAAAAAAATGCATCAATGTCACAAAGAAAATAGGATTTAATGTATTAACTTGTGTAAATGTCCTTATACAATAATATCCTTGACAATTTAATATACGAGTATTTTTTTATTAAAGTCATTTTATATGTTAACACTAAATATTACCTAATCGTTTAGAAAAATTGATATATAACACAACAAACACGAAAACCGCAACAAAAAAAATATAATAACCAAAAATTGGATTTATATTTTCTTTTTCTTTTGGAAATTAATCGGCCACAAAAATCTAAGCTTTAAATAATTTTGTTGTTTTTCTCATGTGATAAAGATAAATTTTCAAACCATAAAAAGGATAATATTAATGTGTGTTTATGAATTTTGTAAGAAGGATAAAAGAAAAAACCACAAGCTTAACGTTAAAGTTTTTGTAAGGAAGTTTATTTTGCCATCGTTTTGGAAAAAACTTTTAAAATAATTAATTTTAAAATTTCAATTTCATAAAATTTATATACAAATACAATTTTACTATTTATTTGGGTTAGTGAATAGTTCCGAAGGGTAGAAAGTAAGTAAAAAGGTTTTTTTTTTGTCTATTGTCATCCTCAGAGAAAGCATCTGTGTGTAGTTTAAGGATTCGATTTTGAAAATTGAATTTAAAGGAAAAAAAAAAACTTTATTGAAAATTATTATAAAATTGATCAGAAGTTAAAACTTTTACGTTAGTGTCTATTGGGTATCAAAATATAAACAAAGTTATTGTTAAAAAAAAGTTAAAAGATTGTTTAGTCTATTGGGGATCAAATCATAAACAAGAAAAGAATGTGTTAAAGAAAATTTTATACAACCAAGATACACTAAGGGAAATTGGAATTTTGTCTTATTATAATTGAATTTTAGTGATTTGAGTGATTTTTTTTCAAAAAAAAGGGTAATTTAAGAATTGAGAAATGAAGGATTTTGTAATTAGTTCGATTGTCATTACTTAATAGTTAATAACTTAGAAAACTTTGTACAGTAAATTTGATTATTAGGCCAATTAAAGTAAAATAATTAAAGAAACTTTAATCAATAATCAGTTTTTTCATTAATTTTCAAAGTAGATATATCAAAAAAAATAAATTGAATCCAGCTGCAAGGAAATTTCTCGTACCAATGCCCCAAAAAAACTTTTAAATACGAACTTGCACAATCCAAAATTGACTTCACTTTAAGAATTACTTAAACTTTAAGCAAAAAAATTATTGACTTTTTTTTAACATAAAAAATCATTGAAAATCGTATACTCTACATTTTCCATTGGTTATTTTTCTTCTTGATTTCGTGACTGAAAATTCAATATTGTTAAACAAACTTTTTTTTCCAAGTTATACATATTTCCCTAAAGGATTTACTATACTATTTTTATACACTATTTACACACACTATGAATAAAATGGAAAAATTTATCGCACATAATAAGACAATTGTGTTGAACACAATTTTATTGGTAACCAAAAAATGGGAACAGATCAAAAGTCGTTAAAATAATTTTACACTATTTACAAAATAATTTTCAAAGAAATTTTCATCTTTATGCCAGGATTGGAAAACTCCAAAGTGAAAAATAACATAAATGGTAATAAAATTTTGTAAATTTTTGATGGTCATTTTGTGTGTTTTATTATCCTATCGGGGAAAAACACAAATACCAGTAACATTTTTTTTAAAAATAATAAACTAAAATATACGAAAATGAAAAACTTTAATTCCGGACATAGAAATGTTTTTGTTACTGCAGTATTTATGTTTTATATAATTTAGTATATATTTTGTTATTCTCAAGACATTCCTGATTGTCTGGTAGTAAAAATAATATTTGCGTATGAAAATTTTTGAAATACAAAAAAAGGGAAAGAAAATGTTATCCTACTTTTTTGCACTTGATAAAATATTTTATTTAAAGCACGAAAATACTATAAATTTTCTTAATAAAATATAGTAATACCATTTTCTTATTGCAAAAGAAACTTCAATGTGTCTATAGTTTATTCAAAATATATATTTTATATAAAACTAATAATATTTGAACAGGGTACGTACAGGGATGGAAGCATTGAATTTTCTGAATTTTATTAAATTAATTTTGCCAATATCAGGTTTTCTGCAATTACAGAAACCGCATATCATATAATTTCAAATACCTGATTACCGTGTGTAACAGAATAGAATGAGCTTCGAGAATTATGGTAAATATACGTATAATAGTTAAATACAATATTATATTCACACATTAATAGGACTACTGAATTCACCAAACCCATAGTTAACATCAGAAAAAGAATCACGTTCTTTATTCAGAATTATATAACAGCAACTCAAAAACATTTCGTATTTCAACTTTAAATTTTTAACATCCTGTACACACACAATAAACTAAAAAATTATTTAAACAGTTTGTCGTCATATGTTTTGTTAATGGTTATATTTGCGAATATATATCTTAATATTTTGTCCTCAACAACAACACAAAAAAAATAGCAACAAGGACACTTGGAAAATGTACATAAATACGAGTATAGTAGCATAATTTAACCCTTGAGATATATTTTTTATTCATATTATTAAGATTTATATTAAGATTCATTGCAGAATTTAAACTGGACAAATTAAGCAATTGTAAAAGACAATTTGAAGCAACAGCAGAACAAACAATATTATATATAAATGTTTTCTTCCTTTTTTTTTATTGTCCTTTAGGATTAATAAAATTATAATGAAGTTAGAAATATAAACGATTATGTTGTAGGAAATTGTATACATTTAATATAATATAGAAAAATATTATAATAAAAAAGTTCTTGTGAAATATTAAATTCATTTTTTGAATACGAAATTATAGAATTAACTTAAAACATACTTTCATCATATATTGTGCAAACTATACAGAAAATGTGTAATTTAGATATTAGAATTTGTCATCACAAATAAAGAAGGATAAATATTTAATTAGTTAGAAAAGTAGAAATTTGGATTTGGATGGAGATTTGAATTCGAAGAGATTTCTAGTGGCATATAGAGGTTTGGAGTGAAATAATCTGTTGAAAAATTATTTGTGTAGTATATATAGGTTTGAAAATCGACGATGGGATCACAAATTATAAATTGCACTTATCAAATTGTTGTTTTATTGATTGTCTATCCCTGGCTCTGGGGTTTCAGACTAAATTACACCATAATTATGACAAATTTATACTAGAAGAATTTACTTTTATCAGAAAATTAATTTTGCAAATATTAGATGAGGACTCCACAGCAATTAAATTAAAATCATACTCAAGGATTGACTCACAAACACCAACAAGTAATTATCTTTTTCTTAAATTTATTTATAGTTACAATAAATTATATTAACTTTTGTATTTAACTTTTTTATATTTTCCTACTACATATTAATTAAATTTAATAAAATATTGTAAATCACGTCTAATAAATTTATTTTAAAATCAAATTGTAAATATGAATAATTTAATTAAAAACTAATTAAAAAAAATTTATAATTTATTTAACTCACCTGTTTTCAATTTTATACAAAATATTTATTTCTTAATTTACTGAATTTAAATTTATGTTCTTTTGCAAATCAATTATTTAAATATTAATTAAAAAAATTTCACACTATACCAGACACAAATTTAATTTAAATTTTTTTAGGAAAAAAAAAAACTTTATATAAAAAATACGAACTTTTCACATCAACACTACAAATTGTAATTAAAAATTTGAGAAAAGTAAAGATTGAAATAATAAACAAATATATATATAAAATTTAACTGATCTACATTTTTACTTTACCCAAATTGAATAAAGAGAAATAAAAATAAATATAAAATATTAATTCCCCCTAAATGTCTAGCCCTCCATATACAAAATAATATAACTATCGAAAATTCCATATTGCAGCATATAAGATTCGAAAGTAAATAAAAAGTGAATGCATTTTAATAAATTTGTAGCATAATTATTTTCGAATTAATTTTAATAGTTTGAAATATATTTTGGATTTACAATTTATCCATCGTTCCTCGTCTTTCCATATATTATGAACATAAACTACAGGAGGTGTGATTGTATACCAGACTATGAACACTCCCTAAAGTGAGGTGCGAAAAATGAAATCGCAAAATATGTTATACGAAAAACTTTAAACGATATTACATTTTTTTTTTTGTTGGATCAAAAGTAAATAAATAATTAATAGTTAGTGCGAAGAGAGATGTAAACTATAATTGGAAAAAATGTTGGAAAAATGTAAAAAGATTTATATACATTTACAGTGATTAGAGTCAATTATATTTTTGTCTAGTTGTTACATTAGTTTTGTGACCCATTTTGAATTATGTTACCTTCTAATTTCTAGTCACCACATCAATCTCTACATTTTTTTAAATTCATGCTCTACGAATTTCTACTATTAATTACTTTAAATTAGTTCAGATCCTTTTGAATTTTTTTACAAATAGATCGTTTCATTACATATCTCCTCCATATACATTTCATATACCCACTTATCAGCTTTGGTTTTTCTCAATTATTGTTGACATTAATAAACATAAAATAAAAATTTAAAATTAACAAAACAAAAAAATAATATTTCTTTTTAACATTTTTTAAAACAATTTATAGACAACATTGAAAAGTCGCAAAGAAAAACATTTTTTCCATCAAAAGACAAGAAAAAAAAAAAAAATAATATCTCAGCAAAATGTCTTGAACTGATAAATGTTATTATGCCCAAAATGTTTATTGCTTTTTATTAATGGGATTTTTCTTAATTATGTTTTATTACCATGATTCGTGTTTACATTTTTTTAAATTTAGCCCAACGCAAAATCGACACAACACAACAGGTAAAACGAATAATAATTTTTTATGCGTATACAATTTTTATTAATCGTCTATGAAAATCTTAGCGATTTAAGATTATTTTTAAGATCTTTTTGTGTATTAATGTAGTCTATTCTATACTATAATAGCGATGGTGAGAGAAGTATTGACGTCTAATGGTGGAAGTAGAGAGGTAAAACAAACGATATGGGTAATAATCACCATAACTTTGAAAGAAATTTTAATATTCATTAAATTTTTTTGTTTTTTGTAGATTTTTGCTATTACAATTTATATTAAATTGGAATCAGTTTGTTGTGACAGGCTTTCAGATTATAAGTCTGTAAAAAAAAGCTTTAATATTTTTAATATAATTAGTATAAATTTTAATTAAATGCAATTTTTTGTTTGTAGTTTATTTTTTAAATTTTTTAAAGTAAAATAAATTGTTTGTAATTAATTTGACTTAGTAGCTGTCGTCGTTTCGCCAGTTGATTCATATTTATTTATAAAATGAAATCTAATTTATATTTATAACACTTTTATTTAATCTTTAAAAACTTTAGTTATTACGAAATAATATTAATCAAAAATACAGTCAAACTCATGTTTGGCAAACCAAATCGTTTGCTTGTAAATTGAATTATGCTTTTAGCAAGACCCTAAAATTTGATATTATATACAGAAATTTGTAACGCTAATTAGCCGAAACGATTTTTTATTAATATTAATGAGTAGATTTTTTTTTTTAGAAATAAATTACTTATATACCGACCGACCGGATACGCTCAGCTTTTTATCTGCTCAATATTTTTATCGTTACAATTTATTGACTTTACAATGTATTATTTTTGTATAATTAAATTTAAAATGTTGCAATTAAATATTTCCGCTGTTAAATGGATATTAAATTGTACAAAAACAATCAAAAAAAAATCTGAGATTTCGAAAAATACTTTATTACCCTTTTCATGTTGTCTGATTTATTAACGTATAAATAGAAGGTGGTATACATGGTAGAACTTCTGCACAAGAAATTCTATTATTTTGTCTATAGTAAAACTACAATTACATCTTAGAAAATAAAATTTAAAATAGATCGAAAAAATGTATTTGTCGATAGTTTCGTAAACAAAATTTCAATTTCAATAAAATGTCCTTAATTCAATGACACAATTAGCAAAGGGTTAATATTTTCGAGATTGATTTACATCTAAAAATAAAATACCAATTAATTTTTTATATAAATTTAATGCAATTTGTAACCGTTTTGCATCTCAAATGATAAAGTAAATTAATTATTTTTATTTCAGGTTTTTTAGATAAATTATTTTTGTTGCTATATTATACTAAATACTCACTAAGAAATTTCGTCTATCAATTAAGTAGTATATAAGTTTCATTAAGATGAAAATTCATTTACCTGAAAATATAAAAAGAAAATTATAAATTTTATGTACTATAATTTTTCATTTCAAAATTATGCTTTTCATTACAAAATATGTAGTGCTATAAATTATTTCCCCTGAAGAAAGCTTTAAATTTTCATTTCGTCAAAAAAAAAGAATGTTTTATCGAATGTGTCTTTGCTCAATGAAAATTATCTAACATGCCATCTGTTGGCATATTTAGTAATAAAAAAGCTTTTCATGAATCCTAAATTCGACCATAATTCATAGAAATGAATTAACTAAATTATTGTAATTTTGTTAATAAAAAGACTTTATAAAACCACAAAATGATTATGTAAAATTATAGTATTAATATATTACATTAAATATTTAAATATTTGAAAAAAAAGAGAGAATCCTATTTTATTTTGATAAAAATGAAGCTAAGTATAAATATTTTATTATAACTTTCTAGCGTATTAATAATTTATTCATCTTTTTTATTATAATAATTTTACAAAATATTCTTAACATTTAGTGATTGCATATTTTATATTTTATGCAAATATCCTTTAAAATTTATAATTCCGCAATATTATAGCATACTAATAAGTGTTCATTTCACCATTACCACCCAAACTTGTTCTTGTTACAAAAAAAAACAAGTAATAAGAAAAATAATATAATAAAAAAAATTGTAAATGGAAGGAAAGAAAACTCTTCAAAAATATAGAAAAAAAAAACATTATGAATAATTTAAGTGAACTTAATGATTTATCAGTTCACTGCACATTTAAAGGATCATACTATAAAATGCTCATTTAGGTCTTTAAGAAAATATTATAATTATTAATTTTTAATTGAAAAAATTGAGGTTTTATTAATACAATAATTATGAAAAATAATGTAGTGAATTTAAATTTAAAGAGGGATTAAAATTTCCTGAATTTTATTTACAGAACTATATATTAGAAATTATTTTATTATATGAGAATTAATTTAATGATTCAATGGTAGTGAAAATTATAATCCAAAAGTAATAAATTTTATATAATCAATAAATTGTTGTAAACTAATTTTGAAAACTACGAAAACAGCCAATCAAATGAAAGCTAAGCTGCATATAATAACCAGTTGCAGTGTAACAAAAATATACTTTATCATAAATTTTGTTGAAATATCGTCTATAATATTTTAACACATTTCCCTAAAAATTGAATAATTGAATTTTCCAATATTTTATTGGAAAATATATTTCTTTGAAAGTGTATATTTGAAAATTTGCCAATTAATTTTGTAAATTTTTGAAATTTCTAGCATTTACTAATCAATAGGTCTAAAAAAATTATTAATAGCAACCTGTAACATAGTAAGGAATGCGTTGTTTTAAAGTAATCAGACAAAATTCGTCCTTACAATGTTCGGAAACCAACAAATATATACCAAAAGATATTGGCAAATATAACTCAAATATTGTTCAGTATGTAAAATTAATTTTTACTCAAATTTACACAAAAATTTTTATAAAATTCATTCCAAAAATTTAAAAAAATAATAAAAATTCCAATTCACCTTTGAATTTAAAAAAAAAAAAAAATGGAAATTCCCATAAAAAAATTCCATGATATCAAAAAAAAAGAACATTTTTTCAAAATATTTTAAATATTTTTGTCCTTTTTAAAAATTCGACACAAAAATATTTATCAATACATTTTTTTCTGTCATTGCTGCTGGGTACCCCCAAAAAAAAAACCCAACCAAAGAGTTTCCTTTTAAAATCCATAAATAATATTTATGCTCCTACATAATTCTTTTAAAAGCAATAACATAGGTCTACACAACATAAAAATGCTCCTCATTATTCATATGTTTGGCTTTTGTTCCTTCTATTTAACCATTGGCATTAAAAATATTTCGAACACAAAAAGCAAAAAGAAAAAAAATCCCTTTTGTGCCTTAAACGAAAAAAAAAAAAATAATCGATTGACATAAACAGGATGTTTAACTGTCCCTAATACATATACATCAAATTGAGGACAAAAGCCCCTTTTTTTAACATTCGTATTGTGTTCATATTATTATCATTATTTTTTTTTTTTCAGACTTTCCTCTACAAACAAAAAAGGACACCAAAATAATAAAAAAAAAGCAATCGATCTCCTTTCGTTACTTTCACTTCAACTGAAATATTTCAAAAAAAAAATAACCACTAACAATTTTCTTTAAATATTTAATAAAAAATCAATAATAAAAAAAAAAGAATGTGGAAATTCATCAAAAAAAAAAATAATAATAATGAAATTTAATAAAAATGAATTATGTTGATCCACTGAAATCAATCAATATTTTCACCACCATCACAGCATTTTTTTTGTTTTTATTATTATTAACCGACAGAAAAGGATACATTATTTATGATAATAGACAATAATATGAGTGCGTATACACACAAAAAAGAAAATCCATTCGATTAAATTATATTATTATAAAAAGGATACGGTAAGAGTGCCAATCATATTAAGACGAAGACTTTATTGAGTATATATAATTTAAAATATTACTAAAAAAAAAAAAAGGACATTTTTTTCTACGGTTATAATATTTAACAGTGAAATAGAAAAAAATAGAAATTTTTAGTCATTAATCATATCAAATTATATATGACAAATTTACTCCTTAAACTGTTTTTTTTTTCTTGTATATCATAAATTTGTTTTTATTATTTTATATTTGAAGGATTATTAAAGGATATTCAGAGAAATTAAGTGAAATTTTATACAAATTGCCTTGTTAAGTTATTTTTTTTTTATATATATAAATTTTTTGGAATAATAAGTATTTTTATTAGAAGTGATTAGCGTAGCGAAATATTTTACTATGGGGACCAATTAATGGTTTCTTATTGTATTGTATAGAAATTTTGAAATGGTAAAAAAATTTTGGTTAAAAATGAAAGAATTATTTAAATTTTAAAATCTATTTTTGTATATTTTTAATCTGTTTTGAAAAATCAATTAAATCTTAAGCGTTTTAAACTTTTAAATCGTTCTAGGCTTTTCTTAAATTGCACAGAATTTGAAATAGCATTATTTATTAGTAAGTATCCAGGCACTATACCATTTTCAGATTAAATTTGTCGTTTCTGAAAATTAATTAATCATTTAAAGTAATCATTTAATTAAAATTAATCATTTTTCAAATAGAATCAAACGTTTTTCAAATTAATTTTATTCAAATTGATTTGTTTATACAATAATTTCCGTTCGACCAACAAAATTATTATTATTTGTTTCGGTAACTAAAATAATAATATTAAATATTCCTTCATTTCCTCCCTAAAATATAATTAAATTTTATTATTATATATACTCGAAATATTTATCAGATTAATTTGAAAAGGTTAAACAGATTTACAAATTAAAACAAATTATTTATATGTAAATCTACGTATACATTAGATCTCAAAAATAATTATATGTATACTTAAGAAATATTTGATATCCTACTTAATATCCTTCACATTAATAAAAACAAAATAAAAATATTTTTTGTTTTCCATTTCATTTTCAATCTTTTCCCCATATACAAACAATTAATTTTCCTGTAATTTTTTTTCCTCTCTAACAAATGTTTGATTTTTTTCTTCTTGTGTGTGTAGAAAATGAATAGCAATAAATCTATTAGAAAATATCCTTAAATCCTTTTTGTGTAACTATATACATTTAATTTGTTTTCGAAATTGCATTAAAAGTGATTGTGAATTTTTTTTTCTGTATAGAAATAAATGTTGTAAATATCCTTCTTTATAAAGGATTAAATAAAGTAAATACAATTTTTTTTTATTTGTTACATTTTAATTCTATCTTTTCTATCACAATTGAAACGCAATTTTAAATATAGAATATTATATGCAATTTTTCCTATTCCCACACAATAGAAATGATTTTTGATTACAAATATAGAACGGGAAGAAAAAAGGATATTATTGTGTAATGGAAATTGAACAAACAAAAATTTTGTTTCGATTTTTATTTCATCATATAATAATACCAAAGTAACATACGTTTTTCTTCTCTGGTATCCCTGAAATTTTTTTTTGTATTTGTCTATTTGAAATTGAAATGGTAAATAAATATGCCAAACAATGAGTGTTGTTTTTTTTTCTATTTTGTAAAATGTACACAACAAAATATTTAATTTAATAATGTATTATCCTTGAGCAAAACACGTATTATTTAAGTATATATAGTATAAAATAAATATTAAACACAGAACGGATTGACCGAAAATCTTATAAAAGTGTTTTTTTAAATCTATTTGAAATTCTGAAGATTTGAAAATTATTAAAGTATTAAAAGTTGAACGACAAGCATGGAAGATCAAATTTTTTTCTGTAAGTCTTTTTGAAAATCTCGATTATTATTGGTACACAGAGAAGTAAGTAGTTAGGATTTGACCATAAAGAGGCATAATTTATGTATGGCCTCAAATTGTTGATATTTATTCATAATTTTTTATCTAGATTTTGGTTAAATTTTAGTAAGACATCCTAATTTAAAACTAATATATTTTGGCAACAAATTGATCACTAGATGAAATATATGATAGTACAATTTATTAGATATCCTTACTCTTTTCAGGATCTGTTAAAATTCGACATGAAAAAAACAAGATTTTGTTGATATAATAAATACGAGAATACTAAAAGAAAATTTAGAATTTTACAGATAAACTGTAAAAAATATGCTGTAAGAAGTGTTTAAAATTTTAAAAAATTACAGATAATTCTGGTTATTATATACAAAATCTTTAATAATACTCCAACAATATTTCATCCACAAGTTAAATTTATACTGAAACCCAACAATCACATTACTTATTGAAATATTATTATTACCTGGAAAAGGTATAAAATCCATAAATTTATCATTCCATTTTACTTCATCTACAGATCATCGATGTGATCCCAAATAAAATATTCAATATAATTGTAGCTTTTACATATACACAAATAGGCACTTTCTCATATTAAGGATTATCGACTATACTTAATAATTTTTGTAATCGTCGTATACCACATATAGAAATACCAAACCTACATAATTTTTTGTTACCATGAAAAGCTTCTCTCCTTTTAGTATAAATGAACTTGTGTGTAAAATAAAAACCTATCCTTTTTTGGTATAAATCAAGAAAGTGTATAATATTAATCGCTTCTGATAAAACTAGTTTTACACGATTATAAAGAGAAAAAAACGGATGCACACAGAATTTAATATTTTTTTTCTCTAAACATTATAAAATTTATATGTAATCCAAAAAATATATACAAAAATTTTTTTATCATTTAAACCCAAAAAAAAAAAATAGAAGTCCTTGTACCATGAATTTAAAATTGTATACATAATTGAGCAAATTTTAAGTCCATTATTTATAATAATATCCTTTATAAAAAATATTTTGAAAATTTATTTACCATAAACATAAATACAAAGATAATAATGTATTATATACGTTCCAAAAAAAAGGACTTCTTGTTTTGCTATATACTATTATATCCTAATACAAAATTTTCGAAAATATATATTTAAATTATTTTAATGAACCTTTAAATGCTTTTGTTGGTTTTATAATATATTTTCGTTTGAATTTCATATAATGAAAATGGTTTTTAGATCCTTAATTCCTATTGTTGTCCATTTTTTTATTTTGTGATTTTTTTTTGGTTTGCCAGCTCGTACGTAAATGAATTTTTTTTTTCCAAATAATAATGAGAACAACAAATATTTTTTTACAAAACTAAAATTTTACCTGAGTTTTATTATGTATTGTATACCATCAGTCTTTATTTTCTGTTTTGGTTGAAAGGTGCCTAATTTATGGATGATGTAAAAAAAGGGATAATAAAAGGATTAGAGAAGTAAAAGCTTTTGAAGGAGGAAAAAAAAAATTAAATGATGTTTTTTTTTTTTTTGAAATTTTGGTGTAAATGATTTGCAAGGTGAAAATTCATATTTCAATCATTATGGTTTGTGTGTTAAAAAAAGTATTTTAGAGCTAAGGGTTAAACCAAGTTTTTTTAAGCATAATTAAAAAAATATAAAATAAAATAAATTTTTGGGATTATATAATAATTTTTTTTTGAACGTATTACAGAGATTATTTAATTATTTTTGTAAATTAATTTTTTTTATAGGTTTATTATAATTTTTTGAAGTATTACAATATTTACTTTGAATATTGATTAAATTTATATATTAGAAGTGTTATTTTTACCAGAGGATATGTCAATATTAGTTTATTGAAATTTGTAATATAATTTTATATGATTTTATTAAGTTTATATTTCATATTTATTATTAGTGAATGTAAGAGTTAATGATTTTTCTAATTCTGGAAATTAATATGCGACAAATGAATTTAAGAGGCAAAAAAATAGGAAAGGAAAATGGTTACCAACAAATAGAGATAGAGAAGCGATAGTCTGAACCAAATAAATGTATAGGCAAAAACGAGCAAAGATGAAATAAAATTTTGTGGAATTCAAAAAATTTAAAAAAAATATTTTCTGAAACTCTTGAAGTATTTATAGTTTGGTTATATATTTTAAAACCAACAAAAAAGAAGATTCAACTATAAAACAAACGACCATACTTAAAATAATACCAAACAGCAGTAAATCAGTGAAAATAATTACCATTATTGTTACATAAATTTCAACCCATTTACCATAACTAAGTATATAAGGAAATATATTATTTCCAAAAAGAAAATATAAAACTAATTAGTAAAAATGAAAATAAGAAATTTTTTAAATGAGATTTTTCTAATATAAATAAATTTTGGTATTAATTCAGACTTTTATTAATATTATAACTTTCCGAATTATTCAGATATAATTAACATTAAATTATGCCCACAATTTCTATATTAAATTATCGATTTTGTTGGTACTTTAACTAGTTTAAATTTTATATTTAAGCAGATAAATAATTCATATTAATAAATATTAAATTAAATTTTCAATTTTCTTAAATTAAATTATCATATTCTAAACATAGATAACCAATAATTTGAAAACCATAAAATATTAATAGATAACGATAAAATTTTCTAAAATGAAAATTAATTATATCAACAAAATATATAAATTTGTTTTTATGTCGGAAGATTTCTACCCAGGAAAACGAAATTGTTCAATCAATTCAATGATGAAGTTTGTATTGGACATAAGTTAATTTTCCCAAGTTTTATGGATGATAAAATAACTTAAATTTTTGTATTTCAAAGTATTTTTAAATTGTAAAATTTGGTTATGTGTGAATAAAATTGGATCAAAGCTCATATTAAATCTTATATTAAATTGATAATGATTGACCGTCAACTTGTAAGTATGTTTAATAAAGAAATCCGTGCGCAAAATAGAAATAATCAACTATTATATATACTCCCAATTTAAGTCAAATTTTCTACCACTAAATTTAAAATCTACTATAAGTCCTTTATAAAAAAAGCTAAAATACCCTGCAGAAATAGGAAGATTGTGGATTAATATATCAACATTTGAGCACCACATACCTAATGTGACATCTTTATCTGCGAATTTTTGCATTTTTTTCAGATACGTTACATTATACCAAAAATTAACCAACGATATTTAACATTGTTAAGGTATAAAATTATAAAAAAATAATAATTTACCTATCTAAAACCTTAAAAAATTATTTCAAAAGCACAATTTTATTTAATTTCATATTTTCAAGCAAAGTAAATTTAAAAAAAGGATGAGCTTTTTTTTATACCAAGGATAAAAATTTATTTATGTTGAAATTATGAACCATCTGTTTCGATGAGTAAACATTATTATGTCTCATTTGGCATAGAGCAAAAAAAAAGGATCAGATAAATTTCTATTTATTTGAATTTTTTTTTATGTTTTTGGTTTAAAGGATCCTTATGGTTATATTATTTGTATATGAATGTATACATAGAATTATAAAAGTAAATGAATTATTTAAAAGACCATAATAACAATGTACATATGTGTATGATAAAATTATGGTCTAAAATATGTTAAATAGATTTATCCAGGTATAAAAATTTATCATTTTGATTTTAACTTATATTATTATATTATTTATATTTATGTATATAATTTTCTTGAACACACCACATCAGATATTTAATAGAATTTTTCTATACTCGTATAGATTATTATTTATCCATGGGGAAATTGTTAAAAAGAAGTTTTTACTTTTGTATATACTTAAAATGTTTAAATAGCATAAAAATATTTTCTATTGTTAAGAAAATGAAACGAAATAAACATAGGATAGAAAATTAATTTTCATAATAATATCCTTAAATTATCTTTTAGAGTCTTTTCATTTCGTTTATATAAATAAATAATTAATGCTTACTTAATACCGCCTGGAGCTTATAGAATAACATATAGAACAAAATATTTTTAGTTTATATTTTATGTATTTATGTGAATTGAATAATTAAAAATAATAATAGAAATTAATTTGTATAATATTTATTTTATGAAAATAATAATTAATATATTATCAAAGAAATTTATTTAATTGGTAAGAAAATATGTAAATTTTACGTATTAGATATAGATATGGTTATAAGAATATATTTCTATGTGATTTTTTCGGTTTACACAATTAGGGACGTCCTTGAGGTAAGACACAAACATAGTCTGCTGCATGAAATGTTTTTTTTTACTAATAGTAATATTAAATTGTAAATTGTGTTACCAAATTTCTATAAATTGTATAATATTCACATTTTTTCAATAGTGTGTAAATAATATATAATTTTAACGTGGAAATTCGTCATTTCACAGTTCCATAATTTTCTCGTCAAATTCGTCTAAATTGTATACTTTTCACGTCAAATTCATGTTTTCATGGTTGTATAATTTTCTCGTCAATTTCGTCTTTTCAAAGGTGAAATATTATTACTAAATTTTTCAAATATTATTACTAAATTAATTAGTTAAAATCAAAATGATTATTCTATTTATTTCTATAACATGCCCATATTTAATATCAGTTTTCTCAGTTTTAAAAACATGGTCAACAAAACCAGAAATGCTTAATTATATAATGATAACAATATTTTATACTACCTTAATTTTTAATCTAAATTTGAAATTATAAATATTTATAATTATAAACCAGAAAATTAAATCTATGTATATATTTAAGAACATTATATTTGATAAATATTTTGTTTACTTTATTTATGAAATAAAAATAAATATTATAAATAATTTTACTATAAAATGAAATTTAATAACAAAAATATATTTAGTATTTTTATTTTATGAAAACTAAATTCAATTATATTTAATATTTTAAAATGAAATTTATATTATTCATGTTGAATTTTACCATAATTTTTATTGTAAATATTAATTTATTATTGAAAAAATTATTATTTTAATTTAAAAAAAAAAATTTTTTAATAATTTATATAGATTAGTTGTTATTGTAAGAATAAAACGACTTTCAAAATCACAACGTCTTACAGAGTTATATTTCCTTTTGCAACAACAACACCAAGAATACAAAATATATCTAGTGAAAATGTTTATACAACTATTAAACCACAAACTGAGGAGATTATGCTAGAGTCAACATCATCAGAACTAGTTGATTCAAAACCTTTATTAATAAGAATGGGTACAAATTTTAAATTACCTACAAATAGTAATATAGTAGTTGATTCTAATGAAGAACAAACTGAGGTTATATTTTCAAATTCTGAAGTGGATCCTCTCTGAATATAAATTGATTAATTCATTCCAAGTTATTAATGATTCTAATATGTTACTAAATTATTTTTATGTATAGCGAGAGTATTGTATAAATTAAATTTAATAAAAAAAAATGTTGAACTTATAGTTTTGTTGTGGTTGATTTGAATAAATTTAAAAAAATTTTTTATATAACGAATAAAATTGAAAGTTTAATTGATTCGAACTTTAATTTTGATTGAGTACTTTGTGCTCTTAAAATAATATTCTGGATAATTCTATAAAATTAGTAAAATACTTAAATAGAAAATGATATTAAATTTATATTTACATACATAAATTACATACAATTATGTTGTTAATCGCTTTCACTTTAATAAATTTATGTTTAAAAAATTTAATCGTTTTATTTTAACAATTCTATAATTTAACTAAATTTTTTTTCTTTGCTTAGTAACATAACAAATTTTTCGTTTGCATTTTTAATTTCATTTATCCACCCCCAAATTGACAATATTTTACAGTCAATTTTACTAAAACAAAATTAATTTAAAATAAAATGGTTAAAAATTGTGTCTAATAGTTAAAATGACAACAATATTTTAAGACAATTTTTATATATTTATGTTATTTACAAAATAATGCGGATGAAAATTCTTGGATTATATTATATGCTTTTTTATACAGAAAAATTTACACCAATTTTCCATGAAAATATATAAAAGTAAAAGAAAGAAAAAAAAACGATAACATTGAAAATTTATGCAGACTTCTTTTTTCCCAGGCAAAATTTTACACGTCCTTAAAAAGTATGTATTTAAGGAGCAATTTCTTGTGTTAGTTAAAACAAAAAATTTAATCTTATAGCGAATTGTTTTTAGTATAATTTAAAAGAAAAGAAGAAAATTTGTCACCAAATATCGAGGTATATAAAACATGTTGGAATTTTACTCTTCTATTCAAACTTTAATGAAAATTCTTTTTAATAAGAGATCATAGATTTTCTTTATAGGATTAAATTAGAACATATATAAAATTATATTCTATCCTATTCCATGAAATTTATTATTTTTTTTTAATGAAATTTAATTAGAAATTTAATAAATAAATTATACACACAAGTATAATGTTAATATGACAACAATTATAACGTACTTATAAATCAGTTTCTATATAAAAAATTTAATAAAAAAATTTATAATAAGTACAAGATGTTTTACACTTGCCATAAGCATAAAATGACAGGAGAAAAGCATCTGTAAATTATAAAATTTACATGGTTTTCTAGAGAAAAATCATTAACATTTTCACATTTTATAACATTTTTAAACTATAGTGAAAGTAATATTGTAATTAATTTATAGTTAAAATTCAAAGCAATAGATGAAATACAATTATAAAGTATGAAAATTAACCTCTAAATTATTAATTCCTTTAAATCCAGAAAAATTATTGATTAAATTTGAATAGTTAAATGAAGTAATCTAACCAAATAATAATATAGCTTACAAATTCAATACCAAAATTCTTTGGATAACAAATTTCCATTTATCCTGCAAATAATATACATAAGTATATAATACTATCAAAAAGAAAATTTAATGTTTAAGGATAGTAAATATCACGCGTACCTGTTGAAGAGCTTTCTATATAGATGGGAAAATCAGGTTATAAGGAATTGTAAATAAAAGTAATTTCACAAAAATTGATAAAGTAAATTCTAAACAAGACAAATTATATAAATATTTTAAAATAAGGACAAGGATAAGGATTATTTATATATAATTTTACAGTCCGTAGATAAAATGGTCATATCAATATCAAAAATTGTTTGCCCAATCAATTGGTATCTACTTTTTGGTAGATCATACTATGAATTTTTTAGTAGTAGTCAAAAATATTAAATACTGGGTTAGAATTTTTGAAATTTCAACACTTTCGCTGTTTAAAACGGAAAATATTAAATATAATTTTCATAAGTTTTTAGAAAAATGAAATTATACTTGAATGTAGCAATTTTTTAATAATTCCTTATTAGTATGCTATCATCACAGAAGGACTTTTAAGGATATTTGTAAAATTAAATTATTATTTTAATTAAATTAAAAACTGATTCATTCAACTGGTAAGCAATTATAGTGTAATTTCACTTATATAAATGCTTCTATTCATTTGGAAAAATTCCATCATCAATTCAATTATGGACCATCATCAATTTTTTCATTTAACATCATTTCTAGAATCTTTTTTACCGACAATAAAATTCTATGAATGCATTTCAATTTTTACATAACAATAATTCCAAAATACTCTATGCACATCATCACAGATAAGCAATTTAACATTTTGACAATCACTTTGATTGATTTCTTTAAATAATAATCAATTGCTGCACCTTTCAAAATAGTTTTTACTAGTAAATATAATTACAATCTCTTGGACTGTATATATACTAAATAATTTACAACCTAAAATCATGTCCTCTTAAAATAGAATTCTTCATAATAAAAATTCTCTCACCTCAATAAATAAAATTTTATTAATTGGAAAATTCTTTTCAAAAAAAAAATTATTGGAATTTTTTACCCGCACAGAAATAAAAATAAAATTGTGGTCGCTCAGGACTATATGGTATCTCGACTATATATTTCACAATTTTCAATTGCACGATATTCTTACTACTTATTTTATATTCTTAGAACAAAACTTTCATATAAATACCAAAATGTTTTAATAATTTTTTTTTTAACTAAAACAAAAAAAAATTCGTTTCTGGAGTTATTTAAATAGACATAAAATTTAGGTCACAATCTGTAAAATACGTGATGTAAATTTATAATTTTCTTTTGTAGTTGATGTAAAATGATTATTTTTGAACACTTCTTTTATTATGTGTACAAGAAATAATATTTTTTTCTTTCTCTTGACTATTTAGTTTTTATTTTTATTTAATTGTAATGCTAAATCATCATCTTCTTATTCTTCTTCACCGAAAATGATAAAATTCTAATTTCCATTTTCTTTTCGACATTAGAAAACATAAAAAAAAAAAATATGATCAAGAATTTAATTGAAAATGATTATATTATACAATTTGTTTTTTTAGATTACTTTTAGATCATTTTAATCGAGAAAAGTCATAACGAGAGAATCGATAATATTTAAAAAAAGGAAAATGATTATTGGAATTTTTATTTTCTGTTATAACCAAACACAGACACACAATAAATAAAAAGAATTAATGGAAAAATAATCCATTTTAATTCTTTTAAAGGCAAATATTTTTCATATAAGAATCCTTTATGCTATTTTTCTTTTTCTTTACTATTTTTTTTCTTGTATACCAAATTTTATCGATTTGTTTTGTAAATTGCTTAATTATTCTTAGTAATTAGTTTTGAGATTCAAATATTGTGTTTATTTATGTAAGATTAATAGTTTTTATGTGATTATGTGTTATAAGAAAAAAATTGTTTTGTTTGTAAAATTAATCGAATAAATGATAAGAGCTAAATAAGCAAAAAACCAAACAAATTAATGAAATAGTTATCAAGGATTATTTAAGGAATTTTTCAAAATGCCTAAAAAAAAACTATTGAAAATTATGTAGAAGTATTTTGCAAAAGAGAAATATGTGTAGTAATATTTTCCAACGTCTGTAAATTAGATTATAAATCTAGATTTTAAAAAGAATTAAGGTGAAGTTAATGGGTTGAAAATGAACCGTACAATTCGACTGATAAAGCAAAAATGCATGAGAAATATCGAATGAATATGTCGACAATGTAAAAGAAGCTTTTTTATTACTACATTAGAATATGCAGTACAGGATATACCTATATAAAGTGATAACCCATAATATTATTTAATGCGACGAAAAACACTGGACACAACATTAAATTCTGCACCACTGATTTATACATTTAAAATGTACCAAATATTTAATTTATTATATTTATAATACAGTTTCTCAAATTTCCTAAAAATTTATTCTAAAAAATTTGAATAAAATGTAAATTAAATCCCATTTTCTGTGTCCTCCACTGCCGGAAATATTTTCATAAATAATTAAATTCAAATAATTATTAAAACTACTTCCAAAATTATAATGGATAATTATAGTCCAAGAGGAATTTTTTTTATTAATATTCACTTTTAAAAATTACATAAATTTCAGTCACCAAACAAAATATTCCTTAATTTAATGAATTATTTAAAATATTCAATTAAATATTCGCTTTTCCGTAAAGTAAAAAAAAACAACTAAATATAATAAAATATTAAACACTCTCTCTATATATATACTACTGAATCATTACCGTAAAAAACGGATCCTTCATACCACCACCACCACAAAAAAAAAGCACAGCTCAGGTCCTACCTCACAAAAAAAAACTTCAAAATATTCTACGAAAAATTTATTCTATTTATATCGACATTCCATCACCATAAAAATGGAATTTTTCACTTTAAACTTAATGCAATAAAAAAGGACACAGCCAAAAACAAAATAAAAAAGAATTTCTTACCATATAAAGGACATAAAAAATAATAATACGAAACACGGAAAAAATTTATCGTATATAACTTAAATATATTTTCTTTTCTGCGGGTCCTTTTTTTTTTTGGGCATAGAAATAAATAATTTACATTTTCACTTTCTAACAAAGTCTTTTTTCCATCAGAACTTTTTTATCTTAATTTCCAGGACATCATAAAAAAAAAGAAAATTCACTGACAGAATCATTTTTATTGTATACACTTCTACATATTCTGGGTTTGCTGATAATGATTTTACTTCCGCTTAATGTAAAATATTATAATATTTTAAATATATTGTAAAGAGAAGATGGGCGCCTAAAGTGGCATTTGTCCAGCCAGAAATATGAATAAGGCGAGTAATAAAATGATAATGATAGTATATTATACGAAGATCTAAAAGTGAAATTTGATAAAGAAACAGAATAATGTATATATATCCTTCTTTGGTTAAAAATAAGGATAATTATTATTATAATGAATATCAAAAGAGAGAGAGAGAGAAATGAAATATTTTGTTGTCGTGATGATATAGTGATAGTGATGTTGATTAAAAATGATTATGATTAAAAATGTAAATTATAATGATGAGAAAATTATTGTATATGTACATATATAATGGTAACAGAGAAGAAATGATGATAAGGCGACAAAATTCGTAAAGAATTTTTCATAGAGATAGAATAATAAATAATTATGCAAATCTTATGCTATGGAAATTCAAGAAATAAATACAATGAAATTCTAAAAAAAAAAACAATAAGGAGAATATTTTGTTGAGTAAAACATTTAATAAATATTTATTAAACAATTTTTTGTGATTATTTGTAAAAAAAAATTTATGAGTAGAGAAAAGTTTTAAGGACAAAGTTTTGAAAGAAATAAAATTAAAAAAATTTATGTAACCGAAGTAGAGATTTAAAGTAATTGGGTCAATATTGTAGATGAGATTTATTTATGGTGGTGTTATTATTTTAATTCGAAGCTATATACTATATTTATTTGTATACAAGAAGGACAAAATGTAAATTCCAAATTTATTATAATTAAGCCAACAAATGATAAGGTCTAACACTAATTTTCGAATTCTTTTTAAAATCTAAATTCTTTATGTAAGATTGATTTTGTTTTGCGGACAAAATTTGAAAATTATTTTTAAGGATCTTTAAACAAGTGGTTTTAGTTTCGCTAACAGGATTTGATATAAAATAATTTCGGTATGGTTTATAATTAAGCTTACAAATTATATAAGGACTAATAAATTATAGAAAATCAAATTGAAATTTGACGAAATTCGCAAAATTTCATGATTTTTTTTTCCATGAAACTTTAAACAGGGAACATTTGTGCAGCCACCAGGATATGACACCAAATTTTATACCGAAAAAAAAATTGATAAACTGAGAATTCATAGACTAATTATCTACAAGTAATGTCTCTCTCTTCAAATTTTATCCTCTATAAATTAAATAATTTGTTAGAAAAAACCCTATTCAAAAATATATAATTCATAAATAATATTGAGAAATTTAATATTCCGAAAAAATTGATTATAAGATTGAAGGACTTTTTTGTAATTCCATCAATAAATCGAAAAGAAATATATAGTTAACAATAAATCAAATATAAAAATGAATGTTTATAATCAATTAAATTTACTAGGAAGTAATTATCATTTAGTCACTTCATTCAACTACCAAAAAATCATTATTTAATCATAATATCAGAATGTTATATTTATTTTTTTCCATTTCACATTAAAATCACGCAATTATTATTTTATCTTTGTCATTTTTTTCTCATTTTACGCTTATCAATTTCTTAATTCTCCTATACAAATTTCCTGTAAATCACACAATATTTATACAATTATCCTCTTTTATGATTATTTTTTTGTTCTGCTTTTTGCTGTTGATCATCATTTATAACGTATCGGGGAATAAACATAAAAGAAAAGAAACCCCCTACATATAACCAAAAAAAAATAAATGTATATATAAAAACATATTACAAAATAATAACGACAAAAGAAATAACTAATAATATTTATCCTGATTTTTAGTTGCTGTTTGAAAGCGAAACAGAGACGGATTTAAGGGTCCTTTAAACTACAAATTTTTTTATCACATTATTTTGTCTAGATTATCTCATTTACTATTTCCACATTTCTGAGATTAGACTTTTTTGATTTCCTATATTTTTTTTACTAATATTTCTAAAAATTGACTAAATTTGGAAATTATGTAGAAATGGTCAACAAATTTTTCATATATTTTACTATAAAATTCTAATTATTGGTCTATTTTTTGATCCTATAATTTTATTAAATTGTATATAAATTCTATTTTGCCACGAATACATCCTTAATTTTTTCCGGAAAATCATTTTTAGTTTATTGCCATTAAAAATGGTGATTGTAATAATAAAAAAATAATAATAATGTAATCTAAAATGATTTATACAATCTACAAATTTAATAGTTTTTGTATTTATATATAAAAAAAAGAATTAAGTATAATAAAGCGACCACAAAAATATACTGAATGATTCTTCCATTCCATTCTGGCGGTCATAAAATTCACTATACACTCTTTTAATTTCAATTTACTTAAGCACACAGGAAAAAAGGGGTTAGGTGAAAATTTTCTTATTATATTTTTTTAAAAGATAAATTTATTATCGTTAACAAACGAAAATTGGAAGAAAAAAAATTTGTTGGGAAAAATTCAACCAGCAAAATTCTTATTATATTTTGATAAATTATCCTTGTATCTATGTAAAGGCAAAACGGGTTTATTGTATATGCTCAAAGGATAATAATAAATACAAAATGGTAACATTAACTTCAACCAAAGATTATTTATTTTTCATATTATCATATAAACATATAAACATAAAAATAAATAATACGATCTATTTATATATATTAAAGTATGTAGGTGTGTATTTTTGTTGTTGTAACGTATGTTTATTCTACAAGGAAGAAATTTTCAATTTTTTTTTTTTTGGTGTGTTTGCTTCCAAAAAAAAAGGGAGAAGAAAAAAAATATTAATCGACCGATATTATGGTTAAATATGGCAAGAAAAATGAAAATACAACAGAAAAAAAAATTGTTACAAAATATATAACCACCACAAAAAAAAAATCAAATATAAAGAAAGAAAATCATATGTAAACAGGATCAAAGGAAAACAAAAGGATATCATTATGTTTTATTATATAATTTATATAAATATTATTAACCAGGGTCGGTTTTTATTTTATGGAGAAAATCATGTCAGAATATTGAAGATTTTTTCTAAAGTGAATACGTTTTAAAACACACTATTTTATTTTAAATGAATCATTAAAGATAATTTTGACATTACCAGTTAAATTGAATTAATCCTATGGGACATAATTTGTATCAGGAAATACAATTTGGATCGAGAAACAAAATTAATGTTAATAGACCCAATTAAGGATATAAATTCTTAAGTAAAATATCTGTATAAACATAATTTGCACCAGAATAAAATATTAATTGAACCAATAAACACAAATAGTTAGATCGTCATTTAAAATTACTGAACTTGTAGTTTGGTGGATAAATAATGAATTTATTAGACATTATAGTGTACAAAATATATAGATTTATAGAATCAATTATTGATGACATATTTATGTAAAAATATTTAAATTATAGAAACTATTTCAGTACATAGTTATGCAAAGGAAATTATCCTACATAAAATATTAAAAATTTTAGTTACAATTTTGTATTTATAGACCAAATATTATTATATATACTTGGAATTATAGACGAATTTGTTCTAATAATGACATATAGTATAAGTATAATAAAAGTACATTTGATCGTATCGCTATTAATCGTTTAACTTTCTGGGGGGTTAATAATTTATTTGACGACATTATAAATTCAAAAGTAAAAATATTTTATAATATTACCAAAAAAAAAAAAAACTAAAAAAATTGACAATTTTCTACTATGACTCAAGTTAAAATTAATAATTATTATCCTTTTCCCTGTCCAGTCTTTACCACATAAACAAAACTAATAAAATATAATAATTGTATATTTCGTTCAAAGCAATTATGGGTTTTGTTCAAGATGAATAAATAAAAAATATAATATGACCCCATTATTATACAATTAAATGGTATAAAGAAACACACAAAAATAAGGATACCAATTTTTATTATTATAATATTTAAAGGGCATAAATTTGTACAATTATTTAATATTTTTTTTCCGGAATTATTATTCATGTCGAATTTAATTATAATAAACGGATAATTTTTTTATATATAAAAAGTTTTTAACCCTTGCATCCGGATATTTTGGTTAATTAGTTTGTATTTATATAAAGAGTTCAGTGATTAAAAGGATATCTTGTACCTGACATAATTTTAGGTTAATTTCAAACATGAGTTTTTTATTAATGGTTTTATATCCGAAATTTGTTTTTCAAATATAACAAATTTTATTATGTTTTTATGTAAATTTTTAATTTAAATTTGTTAACTGGATAATTAAAATTATAAAATTTTTATCAAATGTTTTGGTAAGGTAAAATTAATTTTTGTCTCGGGATTCAGTCTATTGATTTTTTAGTACATTTTCATGATAAAATTTATCATGAATAATGTAAATGCATGGCTGAAATTCTCATTATTGCATGGCTTTCCCAGATCTCGTAATGTTGGGATTGTAATGTATACTCTTAGCGAGTGCATAGAAGGTTTCTGTCAAAAATGGTCTGTAGACCAAAAATTTTATGTTCTGCATTACTTTAATTATAATTAATATTCTTCAATTTCTGCGTTATAAATATTTCACATAAAAATTATGAAAATATTTTCGTTTATGTATATGCAATTCACTTAAAAATAGTCAAATTAAAATAAATTATGATAAATTTATGACTTTTTGTCAAAGTAAAATATTTAAATTTCCCTCAGGATACTTACTTTTCATTCTACCGAAAATAAAGCTCATTAGAAAAACATATATATAATAATTGGACAATTTGTTTCTTTAATTTAAAGAAAAATACTATTACTTTAATCAGAATAATGATGTGGAAAAGTTGTCTTCTTAAAACGCCATTCAATTTAAATAAAAAAGCAATCATATATAATAGAATAAGGCTGTAAAGGACTACCAAAAACTGAAAAGTTAATATTAAATAAAGAAAATTTAGATGAGATAGAATATTTTCTCATAAAATTTATGGAAATTTCGACTATTAAGCTACTAAAAAGCTTTTTATTGTTATATTTCTGAATTTATAAATAAAAAAGGAAAAAAAATATTATGAATTATGAAAATAAATTAGACCAATTTCAGGATTTAAGCCAAAACTAACTGGCAATCATTATAATTTTTAGAAAATTATGACTAAAATTTAAATAATAACTAATAATAGAAACAAATTGGTTGAATAATTTTGAATCGTATTACCTGAACAAAGTTACTGTAGTAATGCACAATTTTTCGTTTCAATGTAAGTATAATAACGTCAACGTCAGACGAAATTTCAGAGGATTTTAAATTCCAATTCATTAATTTTTTATAAATTATTTGAAGCATAACAAAAATTTATATTAAAAATGGCAAAGCTGGAAAGTTTGAATAATATTGTATGATAAAGAAATTTAAATTTAAGATGAAATTGACTATTTAGAGGATGATAAAGTTTCAAGGTCTGAAAAACAGTTAAAGCCACCAATAAAATTGTTTAAGATTTTCACTGTTCAAGCTGATCAACATAAAATTTCTTTATTTATATTTTTCTGTTGTTTAATGTTACCACCCTTAAGAATGTATCAGCTTATGGTGCAAAGTCTTGATCGTCCTTATGCATATCCTGACGTATATATATATTGTATTAAAATATGGTGAATTATTTTATTGTACCTCTGAGATATTAAATATACCAAAAAATGTGCAATTGTATAAATTCCTAATTTTAGAAGCGAAACACTAAAATTCCAGTTAATATTGTTTGTCTTTTTTACCTATACTTGTACTACATCCCAAATATAATAATACTTTCTGTATCCTTTCGCCTTATACAATCAAATCTGTGTATAGGATTTTAATTCCCATTTCAACCGTAAAATTTATCAAAACAAATTTAATCTCTTTCTCCCGAAAATCTTTAAAATTCCAAAAATATCCTCTTTTTTTTAAATTTCTTTACTTTTAAAATGACGTTAAAATGTTACATTAAGAAAATCCTTTAAAAAAAGATATCTTTATTTTGAAATCTCGACTATGTAACACATTTTAAAGTTACAAAAAAAAAAAACACTTTTGATTTTTATATCATGTACACGTACTGAAAAATGCACAACAATGTTTGCTTTACACGAAAAAAAAAAAATTTATATACAATATTATTTTTTCTGAAAAACATTTTTCCAAACACTTAACCATATTGTATGATCCTCCGTTTTTTTTTTTTTTTTACTCCTGCACTTAAATTTCTTTCACAATTTTACATTTTAAGGAAAAAAAAAAAAGTATGTATGGAAGCAATGAAAAGTGTTTTTATAGTTTACTAATATCCTTCTTCTTCGTTTTTGTATTAATGACGAAACTAAATAACTTTTTTTTTTTATTTACCTTATAGTTTTCAGGTCACGTGTATGTAAAAAGTTTCAATCTCCTTAGGGAGGAAAATTTCTTCTTCTATTTTGTATAAATGGTATATAAAATAAAGGAATCCTTTTATTTTTGAGTTTGTATATACTTAAAAAAAAAATATTAATAATAGTTAAAATATGATCAGAAGTTTCAATAGGAAAATTTTTAATGGACTTTTTTTCCAGTTTGTTTCATTTAAATAGTAGAAAATTTATGGAAAATGGAAAATTGTTGTGTTTTTTTTTGGTAGGTAAAATTTTGATATTTTCAAAAGTTATGATAATGAAATTTAATGCATAAGTTTCCCATTATATAATTTTAATATTGTATTACAAAAATGATGAGATTTTTATATTTTTGTTGTTGCAAGTTTTGATTTCAGGAAGTTTTGTTTTTAAACATTTTTGGGGAAAACAAAAATATGCTAGTGGAAAGAATATTAGAAGCGAATTGTTGGAAAATATTTTTCGGTATTATTTTGCATATGTATTGTTTGAGGAAATTCAAACTTGAATTTAATTTTGTAAATGTGCCAAATTCAATTTGTTTAAATTGCAACAAATTGAAAATTTAAGACGAATTAATTAAAAATCAAATTTTCAAGTAAATTTCGACTTTTTGCAAGACCAATTATTATTTTTCGAATTCAAATTTGTCTTTTGGCAAAACTAGGAATGAAGAATAGAAGAAATACGAATTATTTGATTTTAATTTTAGCAAACTAAAATCGTCCTTAAAACTCTTTGATGTCACTTATTAATTGTCCCTTGAACAAAATTATGATTGAATAAGTAATAATAACATGATAAGAGAGAAAATGTCCCACTATCCGCAAAATGTAATCATATAATTAATATAAAGAAACTAATTTCGTATTACTAAAATATTCCATTATAAAATTAAGGAAATTATTTTTATATTACAAAAAATTTCAAGTACACGATTTCAAAACGAAAAAAAAACAATAAAAAACGTAAATTATTAATTCTTAAAATTAAATTAATGTCACGTTAACAATTAGAGAAATATTTTCATTACCATTAAAAGCAATTAAATTAAATTTAAATTAACATTTTTTTAAAAAAAAGAAAGTAATTAGAATTTATAAAATTATTTTTACCCGCATTTCAAAATGAATAAAAGAGAATTTATTATTAGAAACTTCATTAAATAAATATTTTCACTATATACCTGGGTGATAATATTTATATTTTTCACAATTTTATAAAATATTTCTAAGAACAATCTTCACAATTGAAAATATTTTTTCTCATAAATTATAATAAGTGCATCATGAATAATTGAAAATACCTTTATAAAATTCTTCAATTCAATTTATAGAAGAAATATTTTATAGTTTTCAAAAGAAAATTTCATTGAAAAGGAAAATAATAATTAAATAATTTGAACTTACAACTCTTGGGTTGGATAAAATTTCATGTCAAAATTCATCGACTTACCTGAAAAAAAAGAGAGAGAAAAATAAATTTTAATTTATATAAAAAAAAGAATTTTTGAATTTTGTTAATTTTCTGTTAATTAAATATTAAAAATACAAGAAAAAAACCTCATTAATTAATATTTGACAATATAAACTGACTTGCAAGATTTCAATTATATCAAATGAAAATTATGTGTCAAAATTATATAGTACTACTACTACTACTAAATGGAACAAAACTAATAAGAATTTGGAAGCTTTTAATTAAAAATTTATCTATTAGAAAATAATATATTTCCACTCAATAAATACAGAAAATTTATTACTATTATAAATACGTTTCAAATTAAGTATTCGTGTTTTCAATTTTGTAAATGTACATGACCTTTTAATATTTTTCATATCCTCTCGTGTAGTTAACAAAAAGTAAATTAAATGCAATTTCCAAAATTAAAACAATAAAAATCAACTCTATCAATATAATATCATTAATTTTATGGAATTTTGGTATATATAAGGATTTCTCTTCTTTTTGGTATAACATTATAATATTTGTCACACGAGACCAAACCCTTTTACCCTAAACTAAATATCAAGGATATTATTTTTATATATAAATAATCTAGGATATTTTATTTTATTTTATTTTTTTCATCTGTTTTTGTGAGTATTTATATATATTTTAACAACGTGACCTGAAAATTGATTATATTATACACTCTACTACATAAATGAATGACTATACAAAAATATTGAATAAAAAAAAAAAAAAACTAAAACTGATAATGAAATTGGAAAAGAACATTTAACAACTCTTATATTTTTTTTTTTTTAGGTATAAATAAATTAACTTGTTCCAGTTTATGTGGAAAATTAATTTTTGAATCAATTGATGCAGAGAAAACGTTCTGGATAGGAATTACTGAATCATATGCTTAGCAAAATAAATATACTCAAATTGATGAAATCAGAAATGATTATATTCCTGTCTGTTTCTATAAAACGAAACTTGTACTTTTCTCTTTGAAGTTATATATAAAATATTGGTACCAGGACATAATAATTTTTGTCTGATATATGAGATTTTTTATCCCAATTAATTTCAAATTTAATTACTGCAATAACAAAGATCATTTTGTTCCCAAAAATTTTGCCCATTTCTTACCGATTCTCTTCAAAATCTATATTCAAACAATCAAAAATTTCACATATATCCTAACACGAAAGAAAAACTATATAAAATGGTAATAAATAGTTGAAAATAATATAAATTGTTCATTGGATAAGATCGTTTCTATATACACCTTTTTTTTTGCCATCCAGAATCTTTACGGAAAAGTTCATTTAATTAGGAAAAACGACTAACCCAAAAGAGAACTTACAAAAATTATGATTCGCATGACGGTACTTAATGAAAATAAATTCCGGTGAAATAACTTAAAAAAAATAAATAAAAAAAAAGATTTGCAAAAAGGACACGTAAAATTCCAATCATAGATACACTCGTAGTATATAAAATTGTGTCTCCAAAGGGATTGCCATCAGAAAAAGACCATAACGTCATATCAAAATGAGAAATCGATAATTACTTATAAAAATATATTTTTTTTTTCTGGTTAAAATTAAACTAATGATCGAAGTGAATTTGATTGATAGTATATGATCAAATTTGGTACACAGAATTTTGATGAAACTAAAAATATATTTAATCAGTAAAATGTGTTAAAATATTTATGATGGACTTTCATTTTTTTTGTTCTTTTGACGGACATAAAAAAGGATAATTTTTGAAATAAAGAAATTGGTTTTTTTTTCTATCTGCATCATTAATAATCCTGGGATAAGAAAATCATTACAAACTTTTTTTTTTTTAAGTATTTTCATCCTTTGAAGATAATGAAGAATTATGAGAGATTACAAAAAAAAAATTGATGAAAAACAAAATATTTGGTAAATCAGGCTTTGAAGTGATTATTTGAAACAGAAAAGTGGATTTACTCTTTTGATTTGATTATATAATTATTTGATTTAGTTTCAATTAGAAGCTTTATTGAGATAAGTTGATAAAATTAAGCAAATAAATTTTTAATTAACATTAAAATTAATTCATTTAAATTTGAAGATGCTGAAAAAACGATTTGAAATTAAAATTGGAATGCAGAAAGTAAAAAAATGGTAGAAAAAATAAGTTAAAGAATAATATTTTTTCCAAGGGAAGCGCAAATTACCTTATAACTTTTATGATCCTTCATAAAACTATGAATACAATCTTACACTAAACAAGAAAAATACTTATATAACCACACTAAAAAAAATTATATACACATACACACTAATAATTATTATAAAAACACTACACCACTTTATATATATAACAAAAAAAAATTCACGTGCAGATCTTTCCCATTCAAAATACGTAATGCGACTGACAATTTAACTTAAATTTATTATCATTATATAAAATGGGCGGAGTTATGTCTCTTATTACATTTAATATGAATAAGAGTAAGAGCAGTCATCATTAATTTTGTTTTTGTTATTCTCATTCAATCAATTCAATTTCAATATGAAAAAATTAAATTCTTGAATTAAGAGAAAAATAGGATTTGGAAGCCATTTTAAAATAGCAACCATTTTTTAGATCCTAAAGGGCGTTTATTATTTGATTTCTGTGTTTTCGAAGAGGTAACCAAAAATGTTGAATTAATTTTGAAAATTATTTCAAAAAATTGACTTTTCTATTATACAAAAATTGAGCATTTCAACAAAATAAACAAAGTATGTTTTATATACCAAAAAATAAACATATTATTTCTAATATAATCAAAATCTATCGACCAAATTTTATTCAATAAAAAATTTATTAAAATATTTTTTGTTTAGTAAAATTATTTTTTTTTTATTGTTCCTTTTCATTATTTTTATTCAATTCACCATAAAAATCTTTCACGTTCATATATAAGTAGACACGTCCATATGTTCCAAGTCAGTAAATATTATTGGGTAACAAAATATTCATATTAATATTATTACTAATTTATTATTACACATTTTTACATTTGCACACAATTTAATTTATAATTTATGTCACATACATAATTAATTATACTTGAAAAAGAAACACAAGAAACCAACACACCATCTTTTATCGATCATTTTAACATTTTGTTAATAAAATAATAAATAAATTAATGAAACTTTATGATGTTAGAAAGAAAATTGAATAAATTCAATATGGAACAATTAAATTGTATATATATAAATTTTTTATGAAGTCCTTAAATATTTGTTACAATTTAGTATATTTTTATCAATACAATTTTTATTTATATAATTCAGGATATTTGACCATTCATATTACAATATATAGAGAGATTCTTTTACCATCAATAAAACTAACCTTTAAAAACAATAAAAATTCAATTTAATTTACTATACGAACATTTTTACTATGTTGTTGTGTAACAACAATTTAAGATTTTATCGTTATTTTTCTATGCTAACAAGGACATTGTTTGTTTCATGAATATAACAAGAAAATAATAAAAAAAAAATATACATATAAAAATTTTCCCTTAAATTTTTTGAACAATAAAAATTTCTAGTCAAATCCTTTAAGAGCAATATAATTGATATTCTTTCGTCCTTTTTTGGGGAGGATTACTTTTTCTTTTTTTTAGAAATACGAAATCCTGTTATTTGTAAGGCTTTTCGTTATTATCTGTCCAGTCGGAAATAAATACTTTCAAATTGTTTTTTACCCATAAGTAAAATTATCAGCTGAATTTTTGAAAAAATTGTTGTGGAAATTGAAAGTTTTTTTTGTACTAAAATTGCAATTGAATAATTATAAATGCTATCCAAAAATTGTGAAGAGCTATATTGAAGATTGAATTTCAAAATACTATATTATAAAATATGGTATACTAATATCAATACTAGCAAAAATATCCCATAATATGAAACTCTTAGACATTAATTCTTAATGTCGTTTTTATGAATTTTAAAAGTTCTCTGCCTAATTTGATTTTGCTCGCCTTGTGATTACCAAAAAAAAAACGATTTCATCATCATTTTATCTATTATTATTCAAAATTAAATGTTGTTTTAAGACTCTGTCATATTTTAGTCTCCCAAATTCCTGCGAAAAAAAATTGTGGTCTTCAAGTCACACCAGCAAAGAATGAATGATTTTTCATTTTTTTTCTGCTTTAATTTTTCATTTTTGTTTGCATATATTCTGAATTTTCTTATAATGATCGATTTTTCTTGTGTTATTTTTCTCACAGTTTTTTTTTTTTTTTCAATATAGAAAATAAATTTAATGATGCTTAAATAAACTAACGTTTAAATTAACATTTATTGAGAATAAATATTTCAACAAATAAATGTAAAAAATTTATATTATGGAAATTTGTGGTATATTTAAATTATGTACATATAATTTTCAAGGATATTTAATTTAAGGACTTTTCAACATAACCACAAAAGAAATGAGGTCCTTTTTTTGTTAACACCATAAAAAATTTGTATTAAAAATTCTATGGAAAAATCGTTTCACACAAAACAATTTAATAATTGAGAATATAAATTAAATATTTAAATTGATTTAAATTAAAATATAGTTTTATACTATTTATAGTTCATTCATATGAATAATAAATGAATTGTTATTTTTATATAGAAATTTTACACCATGTTGTACATAACAAAATTTTTGATATATACAAAGTTCATTTATAATTTATCGCACCTTAATCATTTAATTTTTACCTTTTTGTTATTATACAAACTTGTTCATTTTTTGCTATGTGTATTTGATAGACACAAAAATATAACAAAGTAATTATCAATTCAACACATCAATTAATGGTTTAATTACCATTCATAGTTACAAAAGGAATGAAAAATTGAAATCTATAATAAAATTATATATGGAAAAACTTGATAGTTTGTATATGAAATTTATAGAAAATGATGAAATTGAAAATTATGTGTTTATTTGTACACAATATTGTCTGATGTATAAGAAAATGTTGTCAATAAAATTATATAAAAATCAATTAAATATTCTTTGAAATTAATTGAAACAAAAATAAAATTTTGAAACACGAAACTTTTATCGTTATATTGAATTATGTAAATTAGCGAAAAGTAATATCACTTTGAAGATAATATAATTTCAATAATGTATTATAAATTTTTTGAGGGTTAAATAGTCAGTATATAATTATACGTATACTATATTAAAATGTCGGTATTTCAATTACCTTTAATTCAATATAGTATACGTGGCTATGCGACACTCATAGTCCATACCCAGTGGCTTTTAGCCACCACATATAGTATTTTTCTATTAATGATAAAAGTAAGTATGAGATGAATATGGCAATACTCATTACCATCTATTCGTATACTATATCAAATTGTAGATATTTTAATTATCTTTAATTCAAGACAGTATACGTGTCTATGCATATCTCTTCATACCCAGTGGCTTAGTAGAGTGTAATCCTTAATTTAATAATCATTCATATTTTCTATTCTACTTTAATAATTACATTTAATCTTATATTAAACTAGAGATAAATTTAAAACAAATTTTGTCTTATCTAAATATTTCTAAAGCTTAAAATATACATAAAATATTTTGACTTATTAATCAAATTAATTAAGTTAGTTAGTTTTGGTATAAATTTAAAGTTTCATTGCAATAATAATTCATATCTGTGATAAAGAACTAATGAAAACCAATTATAAGTTAATTTATAGTATTTAATGTTGTGATACAAATGAATCAAAACTTAATTATAATTTCATAAATTTTAAATTATATTCAAGTGTTTCTGCACCTTGAGAAACATTTATAGAAAGCAATAAAATATCCATAAACAATTATTTACACAATAAAAATTATTTATAGCTTTGTAAACAATTTCTTGTATATACACAAAAATTATAATATGTATACGTAAATCATATTAGTACCAATAAATCATATAAATTTAATGGAACTATACAAAATTCAAAGCATAATTTAGCTAGTATATAGCTCTTATGATAGACTGTTTTGACAAGGTGAAATATATTGATAAATTTTTTTAGAATTCAAATCAACGTAATCGAAATTTGTTTTCTCAAACCCAACATAATAATAATAAAAATATATATTTTGAAATTTAACACTGAACACGTTTAGTTCATAGAGGCCATAAGAATAATTTAGTAGAGAAATACACAAAAACGTATTCGTCATTTTTCATGCGGATTACGTCAGCAAAAAAAAAAACAAAAACAAAGATAAATAAGAGTTGAAATGTCGCATATATATCTGCAATTTCATTTTTTTTGCGAATAATATAATCAACAAAAAAATAGAATTTTTGATCATGAGAACAAATTCACGGGTTTTTAATGTCGCAGTCTGGGATTCTGTGAAAAAAGATATTAAATCAAAAGCACAGACTATAGCCAGACGATTATATAATCAATTATTTATATGTATACAGTAATTAAACTATCTTATTCAGTGACTTGTTGTCATTCCATTTTGCAATTAAAACTAATTTCAATTTGGCTGCCTTGGTATATTTATGCCTGTCACATCTCCAGCGAAACAATTCATTCATATTAAAATTTTAATTATATAATATTCTTTTATATAATTAAAGAAAATAGTTTCTTGATAGTAAAAACTTTTAAATTCAAATTCTTTGAAAAGAAATTTCGTATATTTTAGTACGAATAATTAATTTTATACGATGTTCAATCCAAATTTATACATTCATTTCTATCCAATGTTTATATAGACCACAAAATTTATTTGAAGTAATGTTCGAAAAATATTCTTATGCAAAATTGTTAAATTATTTGGAAAAAAAATAATTTTTAACTTTTATAAAATGCTCAAATATTCTAAAAACAGTCTGAGCAATGTTTAATATTTTTTATTGCTATCTGATTGGTAATAAAGAAAAATTTCCTTAAAAAACCACTAAAGGCGTCAGAAAATACAAAAATTTTCTTCACCAAATTAAAATTAAATTCCTTTCTATGTATTAACAATCTGAATATTCTGGTTAACTTTGAAAAACATAAATATTATATCCTGACACGAATTTTCAAAAAAAATACATACTTAAGCCAGAGTAGTACACAAGAATTTACATTTTTCCTTTTATTATATTTGTATATAGTTGGTTGATCCTTTGCTATATTTATGTAGCTAGCCATTCAAAAGTACTTTTTGTTGTTGGAAATATAAGTTAAAGCAATCATTTTTTGAGAAAAAATGTAGGTATAAAAGAATGATTTTTGTATATATAATATAATTCGAAATATGCTATGTAAAAGTCCTCATAAGTGGATCTTACCCAGAACCATATATATACAATATGAAGAATATTTATTGTAGAATCACACAATATTATAAAAAAAGCAAATAAATTTTTCACCTTGAATATTATAATATTGTTAGGTATGGAAAATATTTTTTAAGAAAAATTTTTCTGGTTTTATTTGTGTTTATGTATTAGAAATTGAGGAATATTTGTCCTTAATAGGAATAGCATAGAATTATATTTCAAATGCAATGTATTTTCGGTTTTTCTTTTTTACATACATATTTTGCTGTTCATTATTATTCTCTATTGCTCAATTACAATTCTATATATTATATTTTCTATTAATATAAATTCTTGTCTAATGCCTTGATAAAAAAAATTTACTATTTTAGGTTTTTATGTATGTATATAGTGTTATTTTAAAGGATGTAAGAGATTAAATATTTTGTTGTAGTTGATTTTGTAACTATACACAAGAAGGGAATAAAGATTATATTATATGTGTTAGCTTTCTGTACCAGTATATGAATAGTCCTATATTACTCGAAGGAAATATTTGTAGAACTTTTTACTATTATATTATCAAGTATTTTTGTATATATGTGTCATAAGAGTGTTTCTCAAAATTTAGGTTAAGAGGTAATACTATTTCTGATGCCAGAAAAAAAAAATTGTTGTACATTATACAGGGTGATAAACTTTTGAAGAAAGATCAGAAATTTTAAAAATTTACATATTAAAAGGTTCTTAGTTGGTACATAAAAGTTACTCAGTAGTAATTGTCAATACGATGAAACTATAGCAAAAGTGATAATTATATTTTTACTATCTAAATTTGACTGCGCCGGAGTTTTTCCTGATTACCGTAAATATATAGGTCACTTATTCAGTATATTGCAACTACAGTCATTATGCTTCGGATTGCTAGAAAAACAATGCAATAAATTAACAGAAAGTTTTGGTGGTATACTAAAATGATATAAAACGTATTAAAATAATGTTTAATGCAAATTATCCTAGATTAAAATTGTAACCATACTTTATCAAATTAATTGAATCATTTTTATTAATATTATCAGGGCAACAAAAATAAAAATTTGGTGTTACAAAAAAGAGAATATTTTCCAATTGAAAGCACAAGAAATTTATTTTATTCAAAAATTTTATTATTATTAATAAATAAAAATAAACTTTATGTCAAATTTTTTTTTGATAAATTCTGATATAATCTTAAAAAATATGTAAATCCATAAAATAAAAGTGTAATTTAGAAAAAATCAATTTATATTTTTACGATATTTTTCACAAATTTTCAATAAGATTAAATCAAAGTCTGTAAAATCTTCTCTTTTGAAGAGCAATAAAATACAAATTGGTAATCATTTGTCTTCTTTTTTTTTTGCTATATAGATAATATATACGTTAATACGTATTCCTAAATTGTATGACAGTATAAAAAAAAAATATTAAATAATATCAATTTTTTTGAAATTTCCATTATTCAATTTTCGTTTAGCACAGAAAAAAATCTTTGCTACAATTAAATGAAGAGAGATTTAATCAGGACTTTAAGGATAATAATGAATGAATTATGATTATCGTAGGTAAAATAAATGTCATTTTTCTTGTAAGAAAATTTTTTTTAAATTAATGTAGCAAAAATGGATCAGTAAATCCATGCTATATATAAATCTGACGTATTATTTTTTAACTTCATTAATCATTTAAGAGATTCAGTTCAGGTTTTTCTGTATGTATAAATATGAAATGACTTTAAGCAGTTCTGTAAATCCTTTTTTTTTTGTATGTGACATAAATATACGCAACACGTGACAATCATATCATCATTATAAACATAAACTGGAGTTATTATTTTATTGGGGTACATGATCAAATTATCGAAATAATTTTCATCTATAATTTTGGATGATTTTTTTTTTGTGTGAAAAGAAATTCAAATTTTTGAAAATTGAAAATTCTAACTACGATATTATTAAATCTGACTTTAATATCTAATGTCTCACTAGAGATGTTGAGTTGGAGAAATTAGTTAACCAGCCAAAGAGTAAGTTACAACAACAAATTATTTTGGATTTTGGCCCCAAAACGATTTCAATTAATTATCAATGATTTTGCAAAAATGATTTTATGAAAGGGAAAACACCGAAAAAAAGTGCTTTGCTAATCATTGTCCATGGAATTTAGTAAAATTGAAAATTTCCTTTAATCTCGTACATAAGATTTTCAATTCAATCTAACTATGACAAATTCGTTAATATGTTACTATTACCATACACATCACAAAACTAAATAAAAGAAATCCCTTCAACAAAAAAAAAATTATTAATCTGATAAAGGTTTGACAGAGTATATACAAAAAGCTTTCATATTATACCACACACAATCTATCATGACAGATTTTTGATGGATTTCTTTACGATTAAACCGCACATAGAAAATTTGTTTTTTTTCTTTGCAATTTTTTCATCATTTTTCCTTTTTTTTTTTTGTGTTTGGTTGCCATTCAATCGTTTGTCAAGCCAACACAAAAAAAAAAAAATGGAAATTTATTTTGCTCCAACAAGGATTCACATCGACACGTCGTCCTTGAATCCTAAACATAAAATACAAATTTTCTTCTTTTTTTTTTATCCATATATATTATTGAGTTTCCCAGTCGATTAATATAGTGGCAAAGTTATCAAAAAAATACAATAACAAATTTTTTTAAGGACATGATTTTTAACAATTTGTAGAGAATTTTCTATAATTTGAAATTTTTTTTTGTGTGTTGTTTGTCACATGTAAGTTTTCTCTTTTTATCTGACAAATTACCCAATCATTTTTCATATACAATTACTCAAATTTCAATGCATCCTGACGATCATTTAATTAAAATGTTATCTGAGAATTTAATAATATTTTTTTTTTTTTTTTGTTATCTGATTATCACACAGAAGGAAATAATATGGTTTTTTTTTCAACTATCATCATCAACACTATAAATCGATAATAATTTTTCAATATCGTATTCAAAAGGATTCAAAAGGATATGAGTGTGAAAAATTATTTATTTGATTTATATTTTTTATTATTTATATATAGAAAAATAAATTATAAATACCGTATATTGTTTTTCAAGATGAATTTAGGACAACAAAAAAATATTGTAATTTTGTGTAGTATCAAGTGCACCGAATCAGGACATTCAATAAAAAAATTGATATAAAAATAATATAAATTTTGATATATTTGAAAAAGGATACTTTACAACATATGCACACAATTTAATTATTTATTTCAATTTCAAGTTTTGGTTGTATCGTTTATATAATTCAAGGATTTTTTTTTTGGTATATCATCGTTTCTAACAAGAATTTTTTTAGTTATGGCATCCAGTAAAAGGATATACTATATCGGAAATTACAGAAAAATAGCTATTTAAAAATAAAATTGTTTTAATTGAATTTCATTTTGAGTATACAATTTATTGAAACGATTTTTCATACAAAAATTACAAATTTCGTAGAAATTTTGTCGAACGTTTATGTTTATTCTTTTTGTTGATTCGAAACATTTTTTTTTTCTATATACTTAAAACGGATACATTTTATTTGAAATAAAAAAAATATATTAATTTTTTCAGTTTACTAACTAATAAATCAATTCGATTTGTAATTAAAATAAATTTGTTTATTTCTGATATAACAAATCAAAATAATTAATCAATTTTCACCAAATAAAATTTATATAAACAGTATTTTTTTTTTCTATTGAAGTTCTTAAATTGAGAAATATATGTAAAATTTTCATTTGATACCAAAATAGATTTATAGATTTATGTAATAAACCAAAATTATAAGTATAGTACAGGGTTAATTATCCTAATTACTTTTTTATAGATTATTTATACTTTTGAAACATTATTAAATAATCATTAAAAATTAAAATTTGATTTATATACAAATTAAGTTTGCAAATTCAATATTTTTATAATAAAGTAAAAGTCAGTAGCTAACTGACATATTAACAGACTTAAAGGATAATTATTATTAATTTTATATTACAAATTTGGATATATTCTTATTATTTAGCAAACCTCCACCAAGCCACATTTTATTACATATAGATCCTTTTTGTTAAAGTATAGGTCGGGTCAGAAAATTTGACCTTTCGGACATCTCTGTTCTGTTATAAGTCTAGAACTAAAACCAACGCTTCTGACCCAGCTAATATTCTTTATTATTGACCAGAGAAATTATTTTTGGAAACTATAGAACAGATTTAGACTTCACAAATTCAATAATATTATATGTAATACATTTCATTGTGACCTCGAATTAGATGAAAATTATTTTTGTCTTTCAATCTATTATAAGTAAATAATTTACTTTTTAACATCCTGTATAGTAAATTAATTAAAAAAATATATATATTTACTTAAATTCTCAATAAAACTTCAGAACATAAATAAACAAAATCTCTTTTATACATAAAGGAAAAAAAAAATAGTTGATTGTTTAAATTAAATTTTGATTAATATTATTTGCTTGATTGAATGGAAACCAAACTCATTCTACTATAAAAAAAAAATATAAGTTTATTTTTAGGTTCATTCATATTGAAGCAATATAAAATATATGTGAGCAGATTATTTTATGTTTAGTTTAAATTTGATTCACTTTTGTTGATTTAAATTTAAACTTATGTATATCTGTTTGAAATTTTTGCAAAATTTGTTCTTCAAAAGTTGGAGAAGATATTTTTTTTTTTTGAAAATTTACATACATGAAATTTTCAATATTTAAGCTGACAATGACAGATTTTACAATTTTCCCAAAGTTGACAATCTATATACCCAAATTTATCTATTACAAAAAACCTAATATAGTCAATTTATATAGTCAATTAATGCCATTAGCTTTGACCGATAGAATTTTTCCAAGTGTGATAATTCACTTTTCTGTATATTTTATTACTGGTATTCCTTTAAAGCTTAATGAACTTAGAACGATTTGGATGACTGGGTCAGAAATTGAACCTATGAGCCCACGTACCCCCTGTAAACTATGTAAGCCACCGGCGACGCTATGTAGCCTTATAACAAAGTCTTAAAATATCAACAATTTGGACAAATATTAACATTAAACTGGTGTGCTCGTATAGTATACCAAATTCATTATTTAGGGATAATTTTTATGCCCTACTAAATCATTAATTTAAATTGATATTTAAACAAAACACAAATAGCTACTTCATATCTTTTATGTTTCTGTTTACTTTATTGTCACGTCAATATTACTTTTATAATTAAAACTCAACATCAGACAAAAATAACACAAAATACTTAAAAAATAATAATAATGTAAATTATCATATGAAAATTTCTATTAATATTATTATTGAATTTCCCTAATGAGCAATGTATATTTACATTAAGTAAAGTTCTTAATATGCACATACATTTATGTATATATTTGATTTTTCTATTTAATTCATTGGGTTTATTGTTTCTTTTTAGATTTTATGTAAATATTTAATTTTTCTCCTCTTCACCATAATATTTGAATTTCATGGATCATGTTTTTTTATTCTTTATATGTAAAATAGCATCAACAAAAAGAATTCGAATTCTATAAAATAATACATAAGTAAAATATTTTATACTTTTAAATATAATAATAAATATGATGTTTTTTTTCCTATTTTATGTTTATATGTTTATTTATGTTTTCGCAAAAAAGAAAAAAGAAAAGAAAATTACAAAAAAAAAACGAAAAATATTTTTATATGATATGAGGTGGAAGAAAATTTGTATTTATTTTCTATAAAAAAAAATATTACTCTTATTTAGTGCGCACTTAGCGACTGACACAAATAAACATCTTCATCGGTTTTTGTAATTTTTATATTTCTTTTTTGCATATTTACCACCTGTCGTTGATAGTAAAAGATATAACAAGAAAAACAACAAATAAATATAATATGTTATACAAAAATATATAGGAAAAAGGATATTGTTTTGTTATATTTAAATGTTTGAAGAGAGCTTTTAAGTTTGACATATTAAACAATATTTATGTTTATGTTTGCTATAAAAAAAAAATAGAATGATGGTATAGAAAAAAACTTATTAGAAATTTTACACAAAATGATTTTATTTTTCCAATTGTTTCGGATTTTAGTGGGAGAAAATTTAACTTTATTATACTTTCGAAAGATAATTTGTGGGGCTAAGAAGTGTATGGTGAAATATATAAGCCAAGCAAATACGAAAAATCAAGAAAAATCAAATTTAATTGTATACCTTTCGGGTTGAAGACAGATGCGCCATTCTATGATAAATAAATAAACTATGATAATCTAAAGGCGTTTCAGGTACATGGATTCTAACTTGTGTAACTAACAACAAAAATATTTTCAAAAAAAAATTTCTGGTCTTCCGGTTGAATAAATATTAATAAATAAAATGAAACAAATAAAATAGGATATGCCTTAAGGATTTTATTTATAAACTAGAATTGCTAGACTTTAAAAATAGAGAAGAATTATTAAAACTAATGTTCATGAAGAGCTATTAAATATAGTAAGCTTAATTTTTGTTTTATTATTGTAGAGTTTTAATTATTTTTAAGAAAATTGCAAAATAAAGTCACAAATTATTCAAGAAATAGACTTCAGAATCATTACGTTTTAGGATTAATTTCGTTATTAATTAATTTTACATATAGTTAGAACAATAATTTGAATTAATTTTTGCATCAGAAATTTTGTCAAAAATTCAGTCTTCATAAACAGAGAATTAATTGCTTGAAATAATTAAACCACATGATCCTCAGGTGACAAAAAATACATCCTTTTGAACGTATGTAAATTAAAAGTAAATAAATATTACACAAAATAAATATATGGAACAATAATTGGTAGTTTAATTTGATTAAAATTTCATTTATTCATAATTTCCGATATAATTTAAAAAATATTACAAAAGAATTTCCAATTAAATTTTTACGATTTATATAAAAATTAATTAATTATAAATATTTTAAACCACAATAATATTCAAATTATTAATTTTTATTTATTAAATATTATAATATACCAGAAAACTGTCTTACCAATAACAATGGAAAACCATGTCAAGAATTATGAATTTTATAAAAATATATAAAAATTATTATTATTTTGTTATCATTGTTTTTATTTAATTTTGTGTTATATAAAAAAAAAAAAATCACCCATCAATAAAAATATTAAACAAAAAATCAACAAACCACGAGTCAATGGTTGGATATGCTGTAAATCCGAAGACATATATAAATCAATAAATTATTAAAATTTACAAAAACAAACAAAAATTATTATTCCGATTTTATTTTTTCATTTAATAAGAGGAAATTTTCCATTTTCACCAAAAAATATTATTTAGCTTAAAATTTAATGTACGCTGAAATTTATAAACAATGTGAGAAAAATAATTTTGTTTTCATTTTCATTTGGAATGAAATAAGATATTTTTTTTTTGTATTATTCTTATTTTATTTCATAAATAAATTCACGTGGCGGCCAAATCAATGAAAATATAAAAATGTAATACAGAAGAAATCTAGCAGCTCGAAAATAAATTATTTATGCTTTTATTACCAGGGTTGGCTAATATTTTATAAATTTTGGTGGCTGGATATTATCAAAAACAACAACCATCAGTTTTTCGAATCAGATGAAATTAAGTCAAGGCTGAGAGAATAAGAATTAGCTATAAAATAAAGGGGAAAATTGTTCCATAAAATTTATTCGGGACACTGTCGCCTTAAATTTTATGATATTTAATTGAGATTTGGCACCAAACAATCATTACAATTTTGTGCAACATTGTGTCTGCTACAATTGGATATTAAGGATATAAAAAGATTATAAAATATTCATGATTTTGGTGCATTAAATTCGAAAAGTAATCGAAAGTCTTAGTCAGCTTTTTAGATTATAATGTAACTGTTTCACTGTTCAATTAAATGTGGCACTTTACAGTAAAGAAAATATATATACATACATATAATATTTTTGTTATTTTCTTCTAAAATTATCATTAAAAAAATGGAACAAAATTGATCAATAAAATTCCAAATTATTATTAAAATAGATTTTGACTATAGTCACGACTCAAAATATTATACAAAATTTTGATATAAATGTTTTTTTTTTTGTTGAGAAATAACTTTTTAAACATTGGAACGTTTTCAGAATTTGTGGAACAATTCATTACCAAAAAATTTAATTAGTACCAAATATATTTAATATTTTCCGAATTTTGTCGACAAGAACAAATTTCTACAGTCTAATAAATTTTATTTTCATATTTCGTCCTCAACACAAGTATGTAAGTTTTATCTTCTCTTCATAAAAGAGATTCATATTTCAAGGCTACTCCCAAATATATGTATTTAAACGGACCAGTTTAAAATTTTATGACCTTCTTCCTTTTGCCAAAAAAAAAAGCAAACAGAATTATTTCAATTATTTTTTCTATAAAAAAAATTCAATAATATTAAATTTAGATTTAAAATTATGAAAAATATTTTGTGTTTCAATTTTGTATGAAGACATAAATCATTTTTGTTATATATATATATATAGAATTAAATGTATTTTTAAAGTAAACCAGGTGTAAGTGATTGAATTTATACAACTTTATGTATACCAAAGGTAGACATAATTTTTTTTGTATATGTATAGAAAAATTAATTTTAGTTTCAAATTACTACGTAAATATTTTGCCAAAAAATCTTAATTTGATTAAAATTGTTTCAAAAAAATTTTCATTTAAATTATGTTTTTGTTACTATACAACAATTTAGTTTTATATATACAATTTTCATAATTATACGCAAATTTGTTTATTAATAATTATTATATAAAGAATTTAATTTTATAGAAGAAAATTAACAATGTTTAAGGGTTGGAATTAATATTTTTAAATAAAAAAACGTATAATATGTTGATCAAATTTGAATAAGATTAATGAAAGGATGGTCAACACAAAAAACAAGGGTAATTTAGAAGGAGTGATATAGCACTACTACATTTAGATTAGTTGAGAAATTATGGAAATGTTTAATTTGAAATAACAAAAGGTTGTGGTTCATTAAGTAAAAATATATCCAAAGCTAATATAATTATTAAACGAAATTCTTAGAATAATTTTCAAGTTTAATTATAATATTTTTTTTTTTGTATAGAAATTTGGAAAGGAATTCAAGGAATTATGATTAATTAAGTCTGTTTTTTCTTGATTTTAACCGAAAGTAAGTTTATTAATAATTGCTACTATTTTAGTAATAAGAAATCAACTTTTGTTTATTAGAGAAACCTTTTATTTTTTTGGTCTAGACTAGATGATCATGAACAAAATTTCATTGTAGAAAAATATTTAATAAACAATTTTGCTGTCTAAAAATTTCATTCATTTCAAATATTTTTAATTGGCCAAAAAAAATTTCTATCCTTTTTTTACTTATTCTAAAATATATTAATTAAAATAATAATAACCAAAAATTCATTTTACAATTTCCCACAACACCAAAAAAATTTTAATTCAGTAACACACCTTTGGCAATTCAATTCCATTGAATAATTTATCGGAATCTATTTCGAACAAAATGTAAAAAGGTTAACAGAAAAAAAACACAAATCCTTTTATTTGTCTATACCGTATTTTTCAATTACTGTTTAAATGGCAAATAAAAAAAAAAAGGACATATTTATTCATGTCAAGCAAAATACAAAAATAATTTAATTTAATAAGAATTATTCGAGAATTGTTCAATTTACTAGACAAAAAATGAAAATAATTGTTAAAATCAATTTACAAAATTGAATTTGATTCTTTTCTCTTTTTTTTTTAAATGAAAAACTGGTCAATTTCCAATTATTTTTATTATTAAAGATATTTCCTTTGAATTGAAATTTTTTACCTTAACATTGTAAATATATAAAAGACTTTTTTGTTGTGTAAAGAAAAGATTACTTTTCATTTTCAAAGGAACAAAAACACCAGGAAAAGTAACAAAGCTAACACATAGAGAGAAGAAAAGAAAAAAAATCAGTGCGAAAAAATTCAGGACACGTTCTTCTGTTTCCCTGTAGTTAAATCAGAACACACACTCTAAGATGATAACAACAACAATAACAACAACAAAAATTGACAAAAAGAATAAAATTTCACATCAAGGAGTCCCAAAAGAGTTGTTGTGTCTTCTCCTCTTTTCCATGTACAAATCACACGCACAGAAGAAATAAAAAAGTTGATCAATTTTCTTTATTTTTTTTATCAGAATTTTAAATTTATGTTTTTTTTTGTTGTTATTTAAATTATAGAAGAAACAAAACACAACAAAATCATATAATTTATTTACCAATTCGTACCTAAATAAAAATTGTTACTTTAAGACTTGAAAGTCCTTAAAAAATTTCTATTATTTTTTTAATATAGAAAAATTTAATAATTTATTGATTTTTCTGTTTTTGTTGTGTTATATATTTATTATTAAACAGACAAAAGTTAAATATATGGGGTCGTTCACACAATTCTAGGCTATGTAAACTTCAAAGGACATTATTTCATTTTTTTTTTTATAATAAATAAAAATAATTTTATAGCATTAAATATTTATTTTTATTTGTGGCCTTAATAATTTATTAATAAAATCACAATATTTTCATGGCTAATTAAATTTTCAATATATAACTTACAAAATGTCCTTTGTAAGTACATATATTTTTTTTTTTTGTTAAAGTTTAATAATAATTATTGATTATAGGAAGGGACATTTTTTTTATGTTCCCAGTGTTAAATTTTCTATAGAAAAAAATATAAAATAGAAATAAAGTGAATTAAATTTTGTGTTGAAGTCGAAATCAGAGATGTATTAAGGGGAAATAATAGTATGATGGTGACCTAAAGTAAAATTATAATACTATTTCAGGTAAGCTCTTTAAAAACATTGAAATTATATAAGTTAAGTTTATTACCAACATCAGATAACCAACGTCCAGCTAAAATTTGTGACTATAGTTTTGAAATGGTCAGTTAAAATTATGAAAAATTCCAGTCAACATTTTATGAAAAATAGTTTTGTTCGTTCAAATGTCCTGCCCTGTATAAAATACTAAATAAATTTTCTATAAAGTTTGAAAACTGCTCCCAAAATTCAATGAATTAGGAAAGTTTTATTTTATTTTATATAATTGAAAAAACGAATTTATTGAAAATTGCTTTAGTTATGATTACGATAAAAAAAACGAAACTTTAATGGTGTGAAATAATTTTTTGTTAACCAAAAATGGAATATAGAAAAATAAAACCACTTATATAAAATGAGTAAATTTTCAAAAGTAATTTTAAAGTTTGATTGGTTTTTGATGAATAAATATTATAACAAATTGAAAACAAGTAAAACGAAGAATAAATTTATTAAAAATATTCTATTAATTTAATATACGAAATAAGAAAATAAAATTATAATTCTTGTATAGCAAAGGATCATAATATAAATGTTAATTAAATTTTAATTAAAAGTTATGGTAAAAAAAATTTAAATTCATATAGTTATAATAATTTATTAAACTCACCAAGAAAATTAAATATAAACGCAATAAAAATTATTGTAAATTACACTAAAATTGATTTATTTAAAAATAATGAAATTAATTTTTATGTAATAATTATATAAATGTATAATTAAATAATAACGAATTGTATTTAAAAATAAATAATGAGAAATATAATTAAAATATAAAAAAATTCTATAAAAATTATGATTAAAAATAAAATAAATTAAAATTATAATCAATTAGTAAATTTATTAATAATATAAAATTGAATAATATTTATATTTAAAATTGAATAAAAAAACTTATTTATATAAAACCTTGAAGAATGAAAATTGCATTTTCATTTACGTAAAGTGCACTTTTATTATTTAATAATGAATTTATTTCCTATTTATTATAAAATTTTCTTATATTTCTATCGACATGAACTCATTATAAAATATAATTCAAAATATATATAAAAAATATAAAATAAAATTATATATTGAATTTAAATGCATTTTATTTATTACAACAATTGCATACATGTGAGTATATATTATTCGTCCTTAAACAAGAATTGTGTATCGATAATAAATGGATCACAATGCCATTAAGTGCATACATTATTATCAGAATTAAATCAGATTGTAGAAATGTAGAAATACAAAAAAGGATTTTCCTTGTACATATAATTTTTTTTAAATTTAATTTCAAATAAGTTCATTTACAGGATTCGATTTTGACCAATTTATTCGCAAAACTAGTTTTTGTATTTAATTAAATTTGGAAGGAGCCATTGGTTGAACAGGTGAAGGTGATTATTAATTTTGTGGGATATAAAAATTTAAGCTATAGTCGATTATAAGAAGAATTTGCTACTTGAATGAAAGGATTAAAGTATGAATGAAAGTTGAAGAAAATTAATTAATATTACCATAAACCACAGAGAGGACATGTAATAATTGTAATGTTCTGCTTCATGTCGACAGGTATGCATCTTATAACCTATCAGGATTCAGAATTTTATATAAAATTAATTGTACCGGACAATAAAATACTATAGTAAATTACAAAAGTATAGTAAAATATCAAGGTAATATTTAGCAAGAGTAGAAATTCTGCATAGCATTTAATTCATTTTGGAAGATGTAAAAAACTTTTCGAATTCTTGAAGAACAAAATCAAAAGCTATAATTTTTACGACGTCCGTAAGACAATTTTACGACTATTTCATGGTTATAAAAACTTAATACTTTTAGAAAACGAAATTTTCTTTCTCAACTTATATTTGTATTTCTCCTTCTAGGAAAAAATTTACTCTGAATTATTTTATAAAATAATTTTTCTTGCCAATATCAAAATGATTCAGATATTTTTTTCTGTTTGTATATTTTCAAATAAATAACTTTATATAGTTTATACACATCAGAAAATATTTGAAAATAAATAAATAATTTATATAGTGAAGTGAAGCATATTTTATTTTTTTATTATAAAAATTTATTGATATTTTCATAAATTAGATTCGAAATTTACAGAGCAAAAATTTTTGTTGTGCTAATAATAAATTTTATTTAAAATGTCAATAAATATATATAAATAAAGAAGTTCAAAGATTGAAATTGACATTTAACACAAACTAAAACATACTATAATTTTATTTATATTTTAGATCCAATAAATTACGTTAATGTTTACCTATATATATGTATATATAATAATGAATGTACATATATGACTTTATTTACCTTTAGACACCATTTATAATGTATATTAAGTTATGTCCAGAAAATATATTAACACTTTGATGTAGTGTTTAATTAGTTTTCTCTCCATTAATTACATTATATATAACATATTTATGTTATTATAAAAGGATTTATGTGAAAATATATATTTTATAAATTTGTTAGTTGTTGGTAAAGGATTAGGATTATAAAGTTTTAAATTAAATTTAGAGAGAATAAAATTATAAATTGTTGATAAAATTAGATTAAATTTATATTTAAAATAAGTTGAAATATTATTTTGATAACAAATATAATAATTAGACAAGTAATTAAAGATTTTATAGTTGACTTCAAAAATACATTTGATTAATTTCTAAGCCTGAATTCATAAATTTCATCTTGGATTATTTATAATATGTAATACTGTTCAGTTTTTCTATAGTAGATTACGTATTATTTAATTGTTGTTGCACAGTACAGTAGATGGACATCGTAGATACTAGAGTAGGTAGAGTAGACAGAACTAAATCTCGATTTGACATAATTAACAAAGAAGTATGTGTAAATAAGTTAGCTATAATTTAGATAATTTAGAAAAATTTAATAACTGAATGAGAAATTAATAGAGGTAACTTAAGGCAGCGTTTTACTGTATAAAACCAAACAACTGAAGCGGTAATAAATTTATTAGAATATTATAATGTGAAAATTCAAATATATTTAAGTAGGATGTTCGTGTGTTCGCCACACGAATATTCTTTTTTTCCAAATATGATCATTGACCTGTACTATTTAATACCATAAAGTTTAAGACTTCTTTTTTTTTACTTTGCTCAACATCCTTTCACTTCAAGGATCATAAAATTTTTAAAAGTTTCTCTCCATTATTTCTTAAACTTATATATAATAATATAAATTTTCTGTTAAACATCGATTAAAGTTTTCTTCCCATATATAATTCATTTATGTATTTACAATCACTTGAAGCCAAATTCATAAAATTTTATTATAGAACATCAAAAAAATAGTTTTATTTTTTTTTTTTTTCGAAAATTTCTAACACGAAAAATAAATTTTTTTGAAATTTCGTTAACGTTGCAATTACATCATTATATTATAAAACATCTTCTAAACTTCCATTACTCTTTATATTTATATTATGAGAAGAAAATAATAAATATTTGTTGTCTTCGGGTAAGGATCTTATCTAAAAACCCTCAGAAACACATATATGACTAACTAAAACTTAATTTTTTTTTTATATATTATAAACTTTACATGTTTTACCGAGAATTTTTTGCACAAGTTCATTTTTATTTTTATTTTCAAATATATATGGGATCAAAAATTTTAAGTTGATTTTCTGTTATATAATAATCAAATATATAAAATAAAAAAGTTATGTTTGAAATGTTAAGTTTCGAAAGAAAATATTATGCAAAAAGTTAAATATAAAAGTTTAAGTTTAATTTTCAAAAACTTTTATAAGTGACTTTTAAAGACTTCCAACAAAAAAATATATTATATGTATATTAAATATTTATTCATTAATAAATCCTTTTATAGTTTTGTAAAGTAATTTTTTTTTTTCATTTTTTTTTTTGGGAAAATATCCTTAAATAAAAACTTTTTCATTTATGGTTTTGCGAAAACCAGAAGTTATTAATCAAATATTGTATATAATAAGAAGAAAATTAACAAGAATTTTTTAATTATTTATATAAATTATATAAACATTTTCATTTAATTTTGAATTTTCTTTTGATTTTCATTTTAATTTTCATTAATTTTAGAAAGAGAAATAAAAAAATTTCTACCGCATTGCAGTTTATTTAATTAGCATCAATATATAAATTATATAAATAAGTATACAAGGTAAGTAATTTATGCATTATTTTTTTTGTGTGTATCCTTTTAGTATAATTAAAAAAAAAATGTTTGTTAATTTAAATCTTTTGCTGTAATGAAATACTAACTATTTTTTTTGTGTGATAATTTTACACCAGTATTTATATAATTTTAGGTGGATTTTATTTGTCAGTGGCATTTCAATTAAGTGAAATTTTTGGGAAAATACGATATTGCAGTTTAGGATATCCCATGAAGAATTTAAGTTGTAAAATGAAGAATTCAAATAATAGTGAAAATTCCAATGCGACTTAAAAACCTTTACATATATGTATACAAAATTCTTATTTGGCAAAGAATTTACCTAATGTCAGTTTCTAAAAATTATAATGACAAAATTTTCTCGTATTTTCAACTATATATTTATTTTGCCTTATGCAAAAATAATTTTGTTAATGGAAAATTCAAAGTTTCAATGTAATATTGAATTATTCCGCTCCTGAATTTTGTGTTAACATAAAATCAGTACATATATCTCTTTTTACATAGATTGAACAGGAAATAAAACCAAAAAAAAATTTTTTTATTTTTATTCATCGCGTGAAAAAGCGAAATTCAACTAAAATTGTATAGGAAATATAAAAATTTCTTTTAATTTTAAATTTTCAGGATAAAAATCAAGATACAAACGAAAATATAGAAATATGTAATGTAAAAAAAAAAAATCTCTTCACCAATTTAAAAGCTTTGAAATAATATTAAAAGAATTTTCGCCTTTGGGACATTTTTTGGGCATATTTTTATATACAAAAAATATGTACATATATTTTTCCGCATGGAATGCAAAATAAAAATTTCACATTCTTTATAAAAAAAATCATTTTGCGTATAAGAGCTACTTTTTTACCCACAATGGAAAATATGCTTCTGAAACATTTTTTTTATAATTTATAATTTGTAACCGAAATTGGCTTTTTAAATAATTATATGCGTACTTAATTTTTCAATTTAATTTTTCTAAACAATTAATTTCTTAAATTATAATTTGGAAAATTATTAAATTATAAAAATTAAAGATTGATTCACTATTAAAAGGATATGTGGCAAGAAAATCTTCTGAGGCAATAACAAAATAATATTTAAAACTAAATTAATAAAATTTAAATGTGGATTTAATCATTTTTATTCATTGAAAATTTCACATAATTTAAAAAGTATATTTAAATTTTACGACATTTTTTAACGAAACCCCAAAAGGGGAAAATAAATTTAAATAAATTATTTAATATTAATTAAAATTTATTTATATTTTTGATAATATTAATATTGTTGGTCTAAGTTAGCACCTCAATTTATAATGATGAATTTTTGGTATATTCAAATAGATTATTATTTCTATACGCCTTAAGTTATGCATAAGTAATTTTAATTTTATGAATTAATTTTATTTTTTGATGCAATTAAAGTTTATAAAACATTAAATTTTAAATTGAAAACGAAATTTTTCTAATTAAATAACACAAAATTTTAAATTACAATTTATATTTTCTAAAATTTAATAATATATTTGAATATTTATAATGCAGTATAGACGAATACATTTCCCATTAATATTAACCTGTACTAAAATTAGTCTTCATTATTGGTATAAAATATTTGATAGCTGCATTAAACAGTCATCAGTTTGAATTTGCTGATGGTATTAATGTATGGCATATAAATTTTAAACCAAAAATCATATTTAAATTCAAATTTATATAATATTTTACTCTATTCAACTCTAAATTTATCCTATTTCTATATACTAATAATAAATTTCGTCAATTTTAATATATACAAATAAGATTATTCCAATTAAAATTTCAATTCATTAAATGACATTGTTTATTTGCTAATTTAAAGATAAAAAATCTTCTTATAAAATTTTCGTCGTTGTTGTTTATAAAATATGAACACAAAACCAAAAAAAAAAAAAAAGTTTCCAAAACTTTTTCAATAAAAATAGAACTGAAAATAGGAAAATTTATTAAAAAAAACCATTTTTTTTTTGGGTAAAGAAAATTATAAGATAAATTCTACTTTCACAAAAAAAAAATTAAAACTTCGTTATAAATAGAATTTTTTTTAAAAAAAATGACAATTTTCTTTCTTTTATAAATTCTAAAATTTTCATTGATTCAAACCTTCATTTATCAAATTTTCCAAAGTAATAATTTTCGAAAATAAAGAAAATTAAAGTAAGAAAATTATAATTTTCCAAGAAAAATATATAAATTTTCAAATATAAAATATAAAAACCCACAAAATTTTATACACAAACAAAAATGAATATAAGAAAAATTGAATTTTCCCTCCTGTTTTTTTGTTATATGTTATTTTTGTTGTTTGATAATTTAATTTTCCCCCTCTAAGTCATTGTTTATGTAAGCGCGTTTTATATATTATATTAACGAATTATAATATTCCACTTGATTGTTAATATTATATATTTTTTTTTGTTGTGTTTTCTTCCCACACCAAAAATTATTATAATAAAGAAACGGAAAAACCTCAAGGTAAAAAACGAAAATGTAAAGAAAATTCTTCATCATTTCGCAAAAAACCCCTTTACGAAAATGTATATAAATTTTTCTGTATGATACAAATATTTGTATTGTATAAGGAAAATATTCTACGATATCCTACAGAGCCTATAAAAAAGATGATACTCTTATAAACTTGAAATTAATTTTGTTGTTAATTCGAATAGAAAACTTCACATTGAATTTTATATAATATTTTTTTTTTTGGGTTTTTTTTTTGTTTCCCGCATTACCCTCTCGATACTTGATGATTATTTTGTATACCATATACATATAGCTCTATATGAGGGCCTCCGAACCATAGTGGACTAACCCACAAATAGTTTTTATAGAGTAAATCGCAAATTAAAAAATATGATATTTTGAAATGTTGTTAAAACTTGTATTATTAAGCTTTTGATATAAAATAAAAGCTTATTCTACACAATTCTTTAAATACTATAGTTTACTAATTAAAATTTTTTTGTGGGTTAGGCGACTTTGGCATTCAACATAAAAGAAAAAATTAAAAAAACAAGTGGGTTAGGCCTAAATTTCTCCTGTGTTACTTGCAGTACACCGAGTTACGTAAAATTCATGATGTACTGGTGGAATAAAATTTCTTCTTTAATAATCTAAGAACCAAAGTGGTCTAAGCCACATTGTGGGTGGTCTAAGCCACATTGTGGGTTAGGCCACTTTGGCTCCCACAAAAATGAATACTTTTTATCGAGCCAAAATAATTTTTTTAATAAATTACCTACAAAAAAACATTTCTGGAAGTCGGAATTAGTGTCATTAGCTAGTAATAAAGATTTACCACCGATTAAAACAAAAAAAGCAAAAAAAAATTTCTGAGGGTTAGTCCACTATGGTTCTGAGCCCCTCATATATGGTCTGTGATAACAAAGTATTTTTAATATAGTTGTTGTCAGTATCCTTGTTACTTAAATAAATTGTTTTAAGACGATTTTATTTTGTTCTGTATACTTAAGAAAATTCTCAAGGCTCTTTTTTGTTATTCAGTTAACCGAAAATAAAAATATATATATATTTTTTTTTTGGTAAGTAGAGAAAAAAAGTTCACCCATAGTAAAAAGGTTTAAAAATAAAGGATTTCGTTTTTTTTATATACATATATATATTTTTTTTAGGTTAACTGGCATGGCATGATGAAAAATGAAGAAATAATTTTAGAATTGATATATAAATATAAAATTTATAATTTAAGTGAAGATGATTTGTCAATTTTTATTAACCAGATATTGAATTTGTGCTAATTTGGAATTGTTTTAGACCAAAAATTATGAATTTTTCATTTTCTTGTATATGATTCTGAATAATCTAGGATATATACCAAGGCAGTAGTTGATTTAAGTGATTCGCAGTAATAGATATAGTAATTTTACCAATTGTTGATTAAAAAGTTAAATTAGGATTAGAGCATTGCGAAATTATGTACCAAAAAATTATAAGATTTATATACCAATAATGGTTAAGTCATAAATATTATTGACTTAATTATGAAAAAAGTGAAGACCCAATAAAAATTTTATATATACAAAAAAATATAAGACTACTTATTCCACAGTTCCTTTTAAATACTAAATCTAAATTTAGATCATCATATCCTTTAGCAGAAATTAAGTTATTTCTACGATATCCTACAGAGAAATAGATTTGTTTTAACTACATTATTATATATGATAAATAATTACTTAACATATAATATTTGATCCCAAAATTAACAACAAACTTGGGGCATGTTCATGAAATTATTTAGCCCTCAAATAAATAATATCAAAATTTTATAAGCAAAAAATTTACAAAAGAAAAAACTTAGTATACATATTACTTTTTCATACACAATTAAATATAGAAGCTAAAAAAATTTATGTCTGTCTGGAATTAATATAACTAATTAATTAAATTATTATAAAGATTTCTATATTTATCTTTAAAGTTAGTTTTAATTAACCAAAGTAATTAAAACCACAAATATTTTTTGTTGAGTACAAGAAAAATGTTTCTGACAAAAAAAAATTTTAAGCAATTTAAAAAATATAGATCTTTTAATTACTATATATTTATGGTAAATTTCAGTAGACAGAATTAATTATTGTTACCATTTAAATATTTATATACTTAAAATATTCATTTTTAATTTTTGTGAAATAATTAAGCTAAAACAGTGTTTGTCCTAGTAGCAAAAGCTAAGTAAATATTTATTATACATACATATACTAATTTTAAACGTAAATATTAATCTTAACTAAATAGATATATATCTAAAATTGAATTAAATATTCCGAAATTTTCATTATAAAAAAATATGAATAATATAAATTTCCTGCATCAAGTCGCAACCTCGCAACCCTAAATATAATTTTTTTATAAACAATTTTTAACTTTTCTTTAATAAATATTTAACTTTAATTTGATTTTTTTTATCTTTTCAAGAAAGTTTACATATTTTATTTTATGTTAAAAACATGTTTTATATATGTATTCAAAACATACTAAAAACAAAACAAACATCATTTTTTTTTAAAAACATGTAAAATGTAAATAAATAATAAATTTATTACACAATTTTTTTAAAGTGTTTTTTTTTGCTCAGTGTGACAAAGTATAGCAAAATATGAATTTCTGCTAAACATCTGTTTAAGAGTAACTCGACTCTCCCTCTGTTTATGATATAATTTACAATTTTATGAAATCACTGACTGATAACACTTTTAAAGAAATACAAATTTTTGAAATAAAATATCGCCGGAAACCTTTAAAAATGATTTTCATCTTAAATGTCATCCCAAAAATAGAAAATTATATTTAACTATTTTCATTCCAACAAAAAAAAAAACACAACTTTTTGATTTTTATTGTACAAATAATCTCAAGGATATAATAAAAAATTAAAGTTAGTTTTTTGTTTCGCTTAGTGTGACAGTAGAATAAGAAAAAAATGAATTTAAGAATTTGATAAAGAAAGAAATTTTCAGATTTACAAAAAAATTAAAGTTTCTTTCTGTATATTTTTAATATCACCTAAAATATTAGTAACGACAAAATAAACCTCAAGGCTAATGATGAACATGGGTCAATAAAATGATGTAGTTTTAGTGACTAAATATTTTATTTGAAACTATATATTTTAATCCTTACACAAAATTAATCATTTAAAAAAAGTTGGTATATTACAGTTTGATTGGTGTTAGTCTTAAAATTCTTTTGAGAAAATTATTAAAAATCAAGGAAATTCTTATTAAAATCAAGGCAACTTTTCAGCAAGAAAAATGTAATTTAAAAATGTAAAATTTTGTCTCAAAATTGTTTTTTTTTTTTTCATTCAATTACACAATTAAATGACTCTAAATCTATAAAATGTTTATACATATTACTACTCGCGAAGAATTGTGGAAATGTGTGTCTGACTCAATTCTCTTGTATAATCAAAACAAAAATATTTTTGTAAAGTAAATTGATCTCGTTACCTTTTTTTTAATCATATACCAAAAAAGAAAAGAAATCAAATAAACTTTTTTTTCATTTTTTCGTTACAACAATTTTCTTTTCATTTTGAGTCCTTTTCGACAAAAAAAAATTCAAAGTAAAAAACATATTTAAAAAACAAAAATCCTTTTTTTTTTAATGTTTACTAAAAAATATAATTTTATCATTTTTTGACTATAGGGAACAAAGACAAAAAAAAATCACTTGACTTTTAATAAAGTTTTTCATTTCGTTTAATAATTCCCAAAGTACAAATGTCAAACCTGGTAAAAAGATATGAAAATATACTTTTTTTTTTTTAAATAAAAAACTTTTTCCTCTATCTTAATAGCATATTTTCTTCTATTTATATTATACTTTTTATATACGTATTTACGTATTAAAGGTTACAAAAAATCTACAAATATGCTAAAAATATATTGTAGTATAAAATTTCATTTTTATTATTGGTATAATGTCAAGAAAATTAAGGGATACAAAACTGTAATTTACACTAAACAGGAGAAAAGTTTTTTCTCTTGAATGAAAATAGCAAAAACTTTTACTTAAATTTTATGATGTGTATAAAAACGTATTATACCTTTTGAATGGAAATTGTTTAAGAAGGACAATATAACAAAAAAAAAAAAATTATTGTGTGCTTTTCTTCTAGGAAGGAAAATTATATAGAAATAGAAAAAAATATTATATATTTTAACTTATGATCTGAGAATTTTATTTTTATTAGTCCAGGAGTTACTTTTTTTTTTTTTTTTATTATTATCCATCGAGGATGAACCAAAAAAATCTTTATTACATTTATGATACCTCGTATGTAATATACCAAAAGATAAATAAAAATAAAATGAAGTCAAAAATTAAAGTAATTTTGATATATAAACATATTTATTTTCATTATTATTAGTCTCTTGTCGCATAAAGAAGTCAATAAAAAATTATAGAAAAGAATCTTTATTTTTTTTTTTTGAAGATTTCATTTTCAGGGCAAATCGTTTAATGTTAAAAGTTTCATAGCTCGTGGTAATAATCAATCGCATATTATAATTTTAGAAATGTCACACAATTTTTCAGGTATAGAATTATTTCCGTATACCATTCTCATTTGTATTTAATCTTTTGAAACTTAAGCTTTAATAGAATTCTTTTGAAGGCCCATTAAACTTATAGTCATCTCTTATTAACATTTAATTACTAATTAATTAAAAAATCAATATTTGTTGTTAACAAGTAGTATATATATATATATTATTATTTAATAATTTTTTAACAATAATTCTTGATTATAAAATATTTAACATTTATATTATTTAACATTTATAACAAGAAATAATAAAATTTATATTTAATTTTAATGTTATTCATTGGAATATATAGAAAAATTTTTTATGTAAATTTTATATATTCAAATAGCAATATTAATAATTTTTTTAATTTATTATAATTGTAAGAAATTTATAGGAGTTTCTTTGTCATATTTTTTTTGTGTTATATTTATATCCCCGATAGCTTTAGATTGTTCATTTGCATAATTTCCACCAATATTGGTGTTTGGTTTGTTAGTGGTATTTTCTAAATTTACACCAGTATCAGATGCAGTATCATTAGAATGACTTGTTACATTTATATTTCTATCCAATATCATATCAGCTACTGAACTAGGTTCTTTCAAGTTTGTTATAACGGCTTCAGCATTTGCATTATCAGCATTTCCTTGGTTATTGACATTTTCAGCTGCTTTAACAATTTCAGATGGAACAGGATCTGCAGTTGCTTGATTATCAACATCTGAACTATGTGCTGCCTCAAAAAGAGAAGTTCTATTTAGTTGAACTCTTGCAAAGCTACTACCCTCAATTTTAGCCGAAACAGGATTTCCTTGGTCATTGCCAGTTTCACCAGCATTAATATTTTCAGGTGGAACAGCATCTGGGGTTGTTTGATTACCATCTGATCCAGTATCAGATCCCTCTTTAATGGAAACATCTGAACTAGGTGCTGCCTCAAAAAGAGAAGTTTTATTTAGGTGAACATTTGCAAAGCTACTATCCGGAATTTCAGCCGAATTTACAATTGTTGATAGCATTAAATCATAACAAACTAATGTAATAATAATTATTTTCATCATTATTAGTTGGGAGTATTATTTTATTAGAATACAACAATTTAGTAATTTATTTATTTTTTTTTTTTTTAATTTAAGTTATTATTAACAACCAAAAACACTTTTTCAAACTGAATTAATTTTTACAATTTCTACAGTTTTTATATGATTTTAGAAATGGCAATTAAAACTTTAATGACTCAATATGAGGAAATTGTAAAAATATGTTTATACAATCACAAAACAGTTGTTTAATTAAATTTTCAATTCTAAATCTGAAATTGCAGCAATACGGAAAATACAAATTTTAGCTATGTATTTTAAATACCCAATAAAATATACAAAATTTTATCAAAAAAAAAGGTTAATTAAAAAATTAAATAAGTTTTACAAATTCAAGTAAATTATTTAAAAGAAATTTAGTATGTAGAAGAGTAGAAGCTTTGATATTAATCGACCAATGAATTAGCATATAGAGAAGGATATTAAAGGACCTTTAAAATTATTTTATCATTTAATTTTTTCTGATATTGATTAATGTTAAACATGAAAACCTGGAGCTAAGATATTAAAATCCTGATAAGCTCAAAACTTCCAGAATATTATAATTTTATTGCAAATTACATAGATGATGGAAATTAATGGAATTTCTTAAAGCCTTTGATTTTGTTCTTGCTAAATGGGTGAATATATAATTTCCTTAATTACAAATAATCCAAAACTAAATTAATTGTCGTCATATCTATACAAAAAAAAAACTAGATTATTTTGTTCATGAAGTTTGATACAAATAATATAATTTCATTTAAAAAATTATTAATATACTTTCATGCTGTCATAGTCGATTATTCCAGTTACTATGACCAGGAAGATTTTCTTATTTTCCTTTTACTTAATTTTAAACTATTTATTTTCCAATTATTCAAAGTCAGGAAAAAAAACTTGCATTAATGTCTATGGCATTAGTTTTATTTTAAAAAAACTTTTATATAATTTTTAGACTACTTTTCCATTATAAACATTTTCCTTCTCAAAAGTTTTTCATCATTTTCCAACTTCTGTAAAAGCAAGACCTATAAAAATTGTGTATAATGAAAAATTATCTTAAAAAAATTACGTAAAACAATTTCTTTTGGCTAGTTTTCTTCTTGTATTTCCCCCTTCTATACTGTCGCAGATGTTTTCTGCATCCCATTTGCAAAATGTTGTTAATGTAAGAATGGCCCGAAAGATTTTTCCTTGATAAAAAATATAATTTCCTTTACGCTTATACAAGAAAAGGCAAAGAAGATTCTCTGGAAAAATATAGTATGATTGTCAAACAAATTATCGATATTTTACTCAAAATATTTTGCACAAAAAAATAATAATCTTGCAACCCAGAGAAACTTAACTAATTTGTTATCCTATCCAGAGACAAAGTTGAATAAAAAAAATTCTATACGTAGACAAAAACATCAGTAAAATAAAATATAACTGTTTATTAAGGACCAAATGACATTTTATATTTATCATAATATCTTATTGCCGGAAATGATTGGACACCATCACAATAATAATAAAAAAAGGATATTTATAAATAAATTTTATAAATTATATCACCATCCAGGATAAAAAAATCAAAAAAAATCAATAAAATTTAAAACTATTTATAATTTTTTTATATAAATAAAAATTTTTCTATGTGTGTTCAATATTTTACGTACAATGGAAAATTGCAAAAAAACAAAAAAAGGATAATTTTATGGCAACAATAACAAAAAGAAATTATGAAAATTTAAGTGGAAGAAAATTTAATATAAATTTTATTTATTTTCAGTTATAGCCGGTATTATATGTGCGGGGGAGTATGGGTAAATTGGTATTGGAGGATTTATGTCAAGGTAAAGAATTTCCTACTATATTACAGAATAAATCAAAGGATAAATTCCGATTTAAAAGGAGAAAATAGAATTACAATTTATTTTATGAATATATGTACATATTTTTTCCCTCAAGGACGGAGACAATAAATCGATTTTATTTTATTTAAAACAAAATCAGGAGATCTTTTTTTTTTATGAAATTTAAAACTTTGGATATTAAAAACGAAAAGAATCTTACAAATTTATGTATAAGTACATAATAAAAAAAAAATTGAATTACTGAAAGCAGATTGTTAATATTAAATTATAGATTTTATAGATTGGAAAGAGTAATATGGAGAATACTCTACTACCACATAATTTTTGAAATATTTAAAATTTATAGAAATTTGATTGCCGATATGACAGTAAATTTGATATAAATGTTCAAAAGAGATGCTACTTTCATTATTTGGACAAATTCAAATTATGGAAATATTTACTAAATTATTAATAATTGAATTTTAGTAAATCTTTCATGGCAAAATTATTCATAAGTAATATAGTAAAATCTCCAAATTTTTAAAGTTTGTAAGGAGCATAACAATTTCCTAAAACTCTATAAGGGCCAGAGAAGTCCTATTGTAACCAAAAATAGTTTGTACATATAATAATTATTAAATCTATAAAAAAAATAATAATTTAGTGCTGGTATTTAATTAGACTAATTGATATTTTCTACAGAATATCGAAACTTATAAAATTTGGATAAATTTTTCCATAAGATGTTAAATCTTTAGAAAGTCCCTTTGGTTTCAATGATCACCACTGTGTTCTTGCCATGATATTTTATTACTTTTGAAACATATGTACATCACATTAGTATAATTAATTTTACAAAATAATGACGTCCATAACCCACAACTTTTATTTCTAATTTTCTAAATTTTATGCTCGTAAAATTAAAAAAAGTAAATTTATAATCAAAAATTACTTATCCAAAAGGAACATAATTTCATATAACTTAAGGCATTATTTTACTAATTACTAAAATATTATACATACAAATTCAAGAAAGAATATCCAATTGTATACTGGCAAGTGACATTTTCATTATTTAAGTTTTAATTTCTTCGAAAATTTATATATTTATATTTTTTTTAGTAACAGAGAGTGGAAAATTACGCCATTATTATACGATACACACAAGAAAAACAATAATTTTTAATTTTCAAAATTCTTTCTGTACCTGACTAAAAGAGCTTAGGGCACAATTTTCATATCTCTCTGGTTATGTTTGTTAGGTTCATTTCTTTTATTTTATTTTCTTTGGTTTTCAACATATTTTTTATTTATTTTTTGTCTTTTTTTTTGCCAGAAAAAGAACAGCAAAAGTTACAAATAAACTTTGCATTTTCTAACTTTAACAAAGCAAAAATAAAAAAAAAATGATGACATGATTTTATTGTGGAAAATCATTGTCTGTAAAATTTGAAAGACTTTTTTTTTCATATATAAAAATAACAACAACAATAGAAGGAAACGAAAACGACAGCAAATAAAATCCAGAAAAAAAAATTTCATATTTCCAACAATAACAAAACTTTTCTTAAAACATAAAAAATCATGAGGCATTTTTAACTAAATTTAGGCAATTTTTTTTTTTATAATATTAGCTTAAAATATTTTTATGTTTGTCGTCATTTAAAATTCCAATTAAATTATTAAGTATTTCTTTCACATGGACGACTATGCATTCGATTATTCTCTTTTCAAACTTCTTTCTGAATAAAATTTTATTGGAACAGAAAAAACGGGCTACAACATTGAATGAAAATTTGTTGGTCTCTGCTATTTTCCTTTAATTACAAAGTTTAATCCAGTAATGGACTGCTCTTAAGTAATGGAAAGTAGGACATACAAGGCGTATTGCTTCTAACTACCTCTTTCGTACCATAACATTTCTTGTCCGAATTATACTACCATTTACTTTGCGACATTTTTTTTCCGAAAATTATTCTACACTTTAGTATCGACCAACAAAAAAAAATTCAAATTTCAACAAACTCCATTTTCCATAAACCAATAAAAAATTCAAACAAATTTCCACAATCACCAAAAATTGTTAAATTAAATTAAATTTAATCTTAAAGTGATTTTATACTTAATTAAATACAATTTTTCCTTTTAACAAACTCTTTTAAATTTTCCTCCATATCAGATTTTTTTTTATTTATTTAAATGAGAATTTATTTTCCCGACGACTTTTTAAAATATTCATTAATTTTAAGTAAAAAATACAAAAAAAAAAAAAGTATATAAAATTGTAAAAATTAAAAAAAAAAATTATAAAAAAAAAATGAACAAAAAAAAAAAGCAAACAAGAAAATAGAAAATTTATAACGAATTTTGAATATTATTTTCGTGAAATAATTTCATAGCTGGGAGCTAGACTATAATTGATTTGTTGATCTTTTATATTGTTTTCTGTTGTTCTTACATCAAAAGTGGGAGAAGAAGTTAAATTTTCAATTAATTATTTATAATATCATTTTTTACAAAATATTATAATAACCGAAATGAAATCTATGGAAAATTTAATTATAATTATAAAATAATCTCGTTTAAATTTGAAATAAAAAACCATCAGTTTGAAACATTTAAAAATTATAAATTTGACAAAGATTTTTATATAGTCTTAATATTGTATTGTAATTAAGTAAAATAGCAATTTATAAGCTATTTTTGTGTACCACTATAAGTGGCAATGGTACTTAGACTGCTGAAATGTTCTTTGTTGATGTCATAATTATTTATAAAAAATTTCGTATCAATATTTAACTAAATTGTAGTTACACAATTCTAGTTAATTTCGGTGATCTATTAATAGATTTGTATTGATTTCGAACCAAAATTGTAATGACTTAACAGTCAAGAATTTTTGTTATAGCAATTATTGTTCTCGACCTCTAGAATTTTTCCCAATCTTTAAATTATTTTACTGTGCATTTTATTATTGGTATACTCATTTAAAGATAATTTTTACTTATTTGAAAGTCAATGTCTCAACAGTACGTTCAACCCAAACAATTTATACACCACAGAATAGGAAATTAATTATTATATCACCAAAATAAAAATATCAAATTATCTTATTATCTAAACATTAAAAGCTTTTCACGAAACTCTGAACATAAATTAAGATTTTTCCCACCATCAATGCGAAAGGATAAAATCACAAAAATTTTCTATACGAAAGAAAGAAATCAAATAAACATTTAAGAAGAGCTGTCATGACTTCAAGGATTTCAGATTAAACACACAAAAAGAAAATATAATATTTTTATAGAGGAAGAAAAGAATTTTTTTTTGTATATGCTTCGCAAAAAACAATAAAAATCTTAAATAATTTCAATACTTTTTTATAACTCATCATATTACATTAAAAAAATGTTGCTCCTTCTTCTTTCTATGGTTCCTTTCTATGAAACTCCCGGAAATCCTTTATAAATCCTTGCGATAATCCTTAAAAAAATAATCAATAGAAAAATTCAAGAGAAAAGGATGCCAAAAAAAAAAAAATGAAAATGAAAATTTTTGAAAATGATATACAAAGTTTTTCTCTTTTTTTTTTTTGATAACGTCAAGAAGAATGAAAAGTAGCAAAAATAAAAGATTGAGCAACAAAAAAAATTTCTTCATTTTCTTTTTATGTATTTGAAAAGGAAAATTAAGTCATTTTTTTGGTATAGAAGTGTTGTGTTTAATGGTAATAGAAAGGATGGTAATTTGGTTTGTTTTAGAAACAAAAAACCGTTGAGAAACCATCAAGAAAATATATTTTTTTTTTCAATTTTCTTCTTTCTATTTCCATTTCAATTTTAATTTTTCCATTTATGCAAATTTTCAGCTGGCAAAAATATGTAAATAAAAAAAAAACAATAATGTCAATTGGTATAATTTTGTATTGCTTTTTTTTTTTGAATGAATGATCAGGAAAGGCAAAAAAAGGTTTAGTATATGATCCTGAAAAACTTAGGGTGAAAATAAATGAACTCGATGTAAAATATAGAGAAAATTTTGTTTATGTAAACAATTTTAAAGTTAATCTTAAATTAAAATTTTTATTTTTTTATATTTTAGAGAAATTAATTAATTTTATAACTATAGGGGGGTTAATGCACCCCATGAGGATTTATTTAATTATTTCATTTTATATACAATTAGAAAATTTCAGTTTTACTATAAATAATATGGAAAGATTATAGGAACTCAAATTTTTTTTAGTTATATATAAATTTTGTAATTAAAGTATTACAAATAATGACAACCACAGGTGCAAATTATTTTTATACGTTAATTTTTTTTTGTTTTTTTTTTTTTGTGTTTTTTCCAACTCACCTTAATTTTATGCTTATCCTATGTAATATATTTTTTTACAATCTTTTTTTACCATAAATTTTATTTTTAAATTGGAAAATATTTATATCGAAATTTTCTTCTATTTTGAATTTTTTGAGTTGAATTATTTTCCCCACAACAATAAAAATTGTATAAATGAAATTATTAATATTTTCGTCTTACCTGGAACATAGAAAAGATAAATTTTATGTTATGATATTAAATATAATTTAAGAAAATTAAAGAATATATTAATGAGACCAAGGCTTAATGAAAATTCTTCAGAATAAAAATGTTCAAGTATAAAAATTGTGGATACGAAAATTTTTAATCATATTTATAACCATCCTAAGGCTACCGGAATCATTATATGATATCAAAAATATTATATTTAATATAAATTTCTTGGTAAAACTAAAAACTTTGTCTAGAACTAAAGAACACTAATTATTTTGAATCCTTTCAATAAAAAACTTCAAATTAAAAACTTTTTTTTTTGTATAAGTAAAACAAAATTTACTTAATAACAAGTTTTTTTTTTTTAATTTGTTATCCTTTTTTTTTAGTAAATATTTTCCTTTTTAAAGCCTTCCTTCTTCAAAACCACCAAAACAACAGTCAAACTTTATAATCAAATTCAAAACAACAATCATACCAAGTAGGTATACAAAATATTCAAGAGTGAATATTATATGTTTCTCACCTAGTAACCGCACTAACGCAGAACACAAAAAGGATAATAAAAACTTTTTCATGTTTTACTTAAGGTTTTTTTTTTATGTTCCAAAAGTTTCTTCTAATTTTTTTTTTAGTTTCTTTTTAATTTTCCACGAAAAATTAAATTATGAAAATATGAAAAACAATTTTTAATTTTTTGAAGCTTAATAACTTTTACATTTTAAATTCAATTAATTTTTTTTTGTTTTAAATAAACCAAATACAGAAAATTTTGAATTTTTAGTAGAAATTAAATTGTTATAAATTTAAGTAGAAATTAAATTTCAATAAATTTTATATTATACATTGCAATGTATAAATAATATTTTAATATATAAAATTTCGTATAATAAATTTAACAAAATCTCTAAAAATTTCAGAAATTTTAATCATTTATCAATTTAACTTTAAATTCTTGAAATAATCAGAATATATTTAAAAAAATAATTCAATTCAAAAATTTATTTAAATTTTAGTATTTTACAAAATTTTTAAAATATTTTATAAATTTATTGATTTGAATTTCAATTTATTTCAATTTGAAAAATATATTTTAAAAATTTATTGAAAATGGATCAAAATTCAATTTGAACAAAACTGCTAATAATTATGAAAGTTTGAACACAAATAAATATAAAGTTTTGTGTACATATTACATTTTTTTAATTTCAATAAATTCCTTTAACAAAATGTTCAAAAAATTATTATGTAAATATTAAAACGTTTTGTATTACTAAAACGAGAGAAATCCTTGTATATAATATCAATAATAATAATTGAATTAAAGTAAAATTAATCCGTAAACATGAATGAAATTGATTATAAAATTTTATTATCAATTTTATTTTATTATATTCATTTACAAATAAGTCGTACGGTCAATTGGTTATTACATGATTTTTTTTTAACAATACGGAAAAGGAAACGATTTAAAAAAATAAAAAAAAAAATTTTTACATTCAACTGGAAAATTGTTATTTTGTGGAAAATTCATAGAACTATGATGTTGAAATTATTAACATTATGTTAATGGGGATAAGGATAACCACTGGAAACTTTTTTTTGTATATAAAAGGATGTTCTTTTCTCTACAAAGTATGTAAGTATAAAGTTATTTGTTAAACGGATGCGTGATACTTTTTAATTGCACAACAAAAATCATAAAAATTAATCCCAGTCATTAAGGAAATTAATAAAAATTACAGAAATTGTTGTAAAAAAAAAATTTGAATATCCTTTGTTATTATTATTTTTTTGTATATATAAAAATATCCCTTTTTTTTAATGATTCATTATATAAAATATAATTGACCTATCAAATTGGATGGGAATGTCTTAGAATTTTCAATCCAATATATTTCAAAGTTCAAAAATTAAATTTCATATGCCAGTCACGATTGAAACTAGTTAGTATTTTCCCAAATACTAAAAAAGAATTTCAATATTTTAGCATAATGTTTTTAACAGAAAAATATTAAAGAAATAATTTGAGTTCAAATTTTTTTTTTTGATTGTATATGTTGATGTCTCCTGAGAATTTTCCCACACATAAAAAATCAATATCATTGCTTTACTTACTTGTTAATATAGTTTTAACATCAACTTTATAAAACTTAAGTAAGTAATACGATATTTACACTATTACTAATGTTTAAGACTGTAAAATAGTTCCATCTATTACACAGTCGTTGTTTCATATTTCTGATTCAAAACAGGATTGAAAAAAAGATTTACATTCAATTTAATATCTAAAAGAGGACATAATTATATATATAACCACATAATGTAATCTACCAAGGACTCACAATAATACTTCGAAATCATGAAAACTAACACAAATACTTAGAAATCATGAAAACTTATCATTGTCATTCATAAATTTAAATATACAATTTTTAATACTTTCCAACATCCTCAAAACATTATAAAGGACATCGTGTAAATTTCATATTATTTATAAAAAAAAAGGTTCAAATTAAGTTTAGTTTCTTATATACTATCCTTTTTTTTTTCTTATTTCCTTTCAATTTTAATTCGATAAAATATTTTAGATTCCTGACTGAAATTTATACCACACACTTACACTCTGAACCGCACACAAAGCGTAAAAGAGATTTAAACGATTTCCTAAACGTTTCTTTTTATTATTATTGTGGAAAAATTATGAAGATATATACACACATATACGCATACTCACACTAGAAAATTTTCGAACTCAAAAAAAGACGAAAATTTATAAGAACGAAAAAATACTTTTTAACACACTCAAAAAAAAAAAATTTACACACCAAAAAACAAGAGTATTTATATTTACTTTTAGATTTGTTGTCTTGAATGTCAAAATTACACAAATAAAAATAATATTTTATATAAATGTATATAATGTGTATAAACGTGATTATAGTTATATTTACTCTATGGTTTTTAATTTTTTTTTGTGTTGGGAAGGTTTATTTTTTTTGTGTTTTTTGTCTTTGGTTTCAACCAACAACAGATTATCAAATAGTTATAAAGATATCTAAGAAGTTGGTATACAATATTCACATATGGTTAACAATATAACAACAAAATCAATAATGAAAGGATATCTTATAGTAGCATTCACACAAATTTTTTTAATATATTGATATTATTGGATATTTTGAAAATCTATTTTCTATATAGATAAAAAAAAATATGAAAATGGTTAATAGACGACATAAAGATTTATGTTGAATATGTTTTTTTTTGGGTTTTTTTTTTATTATTAGTGATAGGATAATAGATGTAACAATGTTTTTAGTTGACAGTGTTTATTGTTCTGGAACAATGAGCATTTAAAGGATTATTGGTACATATATCCTTTTTTTTTTGGTTGGTTTCAATTTGCTTATATCAAAGACATATGTATATAATGATTTTTTTTATCATATATTTACTAATAATAAAATGTAGGCTAACATATATATAATTGAAAAAATTGAAATTTAATTAATATTGATTTATTCAATTTAAAAATTGGCATATTTTATATTTAGGTTAATTATTATGCAAAATAAAAATGATAAATTGATTTTATTTTTTTGACAAGATCATAAAAATGAGATTTAAATTAAATCAAATAGGAAAATTTATAAAATATTGATCATTTGTATTTTTAGATAGTAAAATGGTTAAATAAATCTTATGACCTCTCTCTCTCTCTCAGATTTCAGAAAACTTATCTAATATTTTCTTTAAAATACAATCATTTCAACATTTAATACTATTTGAAAAGTTGTACTACATTTAGGCTACGTAATTAAATTAAATATATGGTGTTTTTACCAATACATATATGTCAAAAAAATATGTGATTTTGTGGAAAATTAATCATCTTATTTAGTAATTCGTAAATGTCGAAAAATAAAGCAAGTAGTGGGTTTAAAGAAATTCAAAACTGTGCAGAATAATAAACGAAATATAAAAATTAAATAGCTAAATTTGTGACATTATAATTTTTGAGAATATTTGTGTAAATTTTTTATTACTTTAATTACAAATTTGTGCAAAAGGTTCGATAAATGTCTTATTACAAAATATGTTGTAAAACTTTATATAATCTAAGTTCTCAATGAGAACTAAATCAGTGATTCTTCGGCCTATCATCTTCGGCCAATAAAAACGGACAGAAACAGTGGTATAAGCAATGCGCATATTGTGATAACCTAAAACTACCTTTAACCCGAAATAAAATTTAAAAAACTATAACATCAAATTACTCATTTCCTTAACATAAATTTTCTATTAATCTTTTCTAAAATATCAAAAAAACTTATCAAAAAAAAATAGAAATCGTTTATAAAATATTTACACAAAAATATAAATTTATCTTAAACGAAAGGATTAAATTTTCTTTTGACTATAATATATGGAAAAACAAACATACAAAAATTTTCCATTCTTGAAAAAGTTAATAGATTCAATCGCAATAAAAAACCTTTCAATATTATTATACTTTTTTTTTCTAAAAAAAGATTAATGTTTATTTGGTTTATGTTAACCAAATAATAAATAAATAAACAATATTATAAATACAATTTATAAATCAATTCACAAAAAAAATAATAATGTATACAATAAAATACATAAAAAATTTTAATATTCAAGTGAAATTTGATCTCATGCACAAAATATATATATAAATGTATCTAAACATAATTTTGAATTAATAACAAAAATGAAACAAAAAATATGCTTAAAACCATTTTTACATTGTTAATATATTTTTCATTTGACATTTTTCTATTAGCATTTTTGACATTACTCAAATGAAATACAAAATTTTTCATAATTTTTTTTCGTTTTAAATAGATTTTTACATATTCGATATTTTTAATAAAATTTTTCACTAAATTATTGAAGCTTTGCTGTTTTTATCTCAAAACTATAAGAGTACGAAGAAAAACTGTATACTAAAAATTTAATAGTTTTTGACTCTTTAATTGGATTGAGCATTTTCAAGAAAAAATTAGTCGTTTTGCATTTCGAATTAGTCTTTATAGAAGCCGAAACCATTAAAAAAAATACTGAGAGAAAAATATTGTTAGTATAATAGTAGTCTTACACTATCTGATTTAAATTTTCACTCATTTTCATCCATAATTAAATTTAATTAAAAAATAACGATAACAAACCACTAAAAATTTGAAAAATATTAACATAAAAATGTGAACAATGTAAAACAGAATTTAAAATTTCTATTTTTTTTTAAATATTTTTCTAATCTTATTAAAAAAATATTTGTTTTAAAAAATATTGCAAAACTTTTCATTATTAAATTATTAATAATAATATAAATATTTTTATTTTTGTACATTTTATTGAAATATTTTAAAGATTTAATATTAAAATTTACAAAAGACAAAGAAAAAGGATCAAATATATTTCTTTGTATATGTACTTTATATAAATAAATTAAATTTTTTTTGTCCAGAAAAAAAAGGACGATAAAATTATCCAATAAAAAAATATTTTTGTTTTATTATTAAACACAAGAAGAAAAAAATCCTTTTTTGGACACCAAAAAAAAAAAAATATTTTTACGCTTTATCCTTTTTGGGATATTTCATGAAAAATGTGGAAAAAAAAACATTTTTATGATAATAATGTTTTGACTTTTGTCTGTCTGTTACGTTGTAATATATTCAAATTTATCTTGTCTGGAATTTTTCAAAAATTATTGATATGTAGAATAAAATGTCTACCTAAATTATTGACAGAATAAATGAATGTCTATATGCACCTAAATTGTTGATAGACAATTTAGTTAAAGGTGCAAAAATTAAATGGTGGCACTTTAAATCATTGTATTTATAGTTAAATTAATTTTTCTTTATTTCCTTCTTTTTGAGCAACGAAATTTGATTTGAAATTATTACCAATCCTTCGAAAAATGTTTCATAAAATTTTAATTTTTCACCGAAAATAGTATTCAAGATGGTTTAACTACGGATTTTCTACTCAGATTTTTGGAAAAGTGAAATTTATATTAAATTTTTATAGTGTGTAGGTTATCCAAATTACAAAATGGTATATTTTCTTCAATATTTTCGTTTTCCCGACTACTCAAAACACTACACTAAACCAATTAAATGTTGTTAAGACCACTTTAAAACATTTATTTGGTGCCACCACAGGACACTGTTTATATTTACTATCTCGAAGTTTCTTAGTTGTAAAAAAAACCTGTAACAAGCAGCAGTTAGAAAAGCCCATAATTAACAAACTTACTTTGCTTTTCTCTAAATCTTTTTTAATATGTCCTTAAGTCTGAAACAAAAAATTTTCACCGGATCAAAGGATAAAAATTAATCAATTTTTTTTTTCTTCTATATAATATAAATTCTTTTTGCAACAGCACCAAAAAAGAAATGGTGTATCCTTTCAATTTAAGTCCTATTCTTTTTTTATATTTTATCCTTGCAAAATTTGCCTTTAAAGGCCTGTACGGAGGTCGAGTGAAATGAAATTTTTATACAAATTTAACATCGTGAAATAGAAATGAAAATTTACGCTTATGATTTCGCTCTGGTGGTACGCAGGTCGCGTGAAAAAGTTGTGATAAAAAATGAGTTTTTTTTTTCTATAAAAGATGGTGCACAAAAACTCTACAATTATTTTTCATCGTGAAATAATGTTCTGAACAGCTAGTTTTTTTGCTTGGTTTTTTTTTTGTTTCCTTTGATCAAAAATTTGAATAGCTGACGTTGAAAGGTCAGTATATAAAATTACTGACCTTTCAACGGTCTTGAAATGTCAAAATATTAAAATGCCAAATTAACTTGTCAAATTTTATTTACAAAATATTTTTCACAACTTTTTCACGGCTATTTCACAGGAGAGTTTGTAGAGCTTTGGAGATCGCGTTAAAATTTCATTTCACTTGACCTCCGTACAGGCCTTAATACAAAAAAAAAAAGAATTTTAATTTTTGGAGATTTTTTTTTTCCAAGTATCCTTTGAATTTTTTTTTTGTTGTATAATAAACATTACAGTAAAAACAATTATCCTTTCATTTTGTAAATTATTGATTTTCATATATGGGTAAAAACAAAGAATCGAAAAGGATATAACAAATAAATCGCATCAATTGTACAATTAAACACACAAAAAAAAACTAAGAATAATATAATATATGTAAGGATATATGTATTAGGAATAATAAATTTACAGTTCTTATTTTTGTGGGTCAAAAAAAAAATTTGGGTAATTTTTCGAAAATATAATTTTATTTATAAGAGAATACCTTTGGGAGGCCATCACTTATACTTTATTCTTGCAATTTTTCAATGTATACCAACTAACCCTCTGCCCCCCCCCCCCCCCTTTGTTCAGCACAGAACGACAGAATTTTTTTTTTCTATAAATATTCACTTTACTTTAAAATTTTATCACCGCCAAACAAAAACAACAATTCGTTTTATTGTTATTTTTCGAATTTTACTCCTTTGAGTATAAAATTTTCCTTTTTTTTGTATTTTTTCTGGAACTTTTGTGTAATTTTTGATAAATTCCTTTTATGAACTTCAAATTGTTTATAAGTCTATGCACGAGCTATAAAGGAAAAACAAAAACAACAACAACAAGGATATCAATGAAAAATCTTCTCTTATTCCACTGAGATAACAGAAGAAATATTATATTGTATATAATATTCAGTTTGGCTCCTTTTATTAATGGAGAAGACTATAAACAAAGTTTTTTTTTATATATATTATTTTTTTTATTGATTTTTAATGATATTTTACGATAAAATTGGTGCGGTATAAGGGCTAAAAGTATAAATTGGTAAAGTATAACAAAAAAATATTTACAATATAGCTATTGTAAGAGAGCTCTTTACATTTACAATCCTTAAGGATTTAAGGTACAACAAAAAAAAGGAAATCTTTAAAAAAAAAATAATGGTATACAATAAAATTGATTTACCGAAAATAATATTTGTTTACATTTAAAATGTATTTAATTTATTGAAAAATACTAAAAAAAAAGAAATTTAAAATTTTGCTAATATTAAAAAAAAATATACAATTTTATTTGGTTAAATTAAAATAAATTTCCGAATAAATTTCTGACGAATATCCTGTAAAATTTTCTATAAAAAAAACCTATATACTGTTCTACAAATCAACGATGGATGTCCTTATATTTTGACTTTATATCTTACAGTTGCAAATAACCTAACTAAATTCGTACGAAATTACTGCCCAAGGTGTTCCAATTTGTGATTATTTAACGGTTATTTTCTCACTGACACGGTGATGGGTTATTCATATATCGGAGTTAGTTTATGATTAAAAATTACCAAAATTCTTTTCGAGATGGTTAATACTATCATTTATTATGAATATTTCTAATATTTGTGTTTAAAATTATTACTTAAAAATTTAAATCAAATAAATTGCATATTGAAATTTTGAATTATTCATTTAATAATTAATCAAATCAGATATATATTGTGTATTTATGAATTATGTAATTTGTTAAAATTAAAATATTTTTACTAAAAATGTTTATTGTACGAAATTCTCCAATATAGACAAATTTGGTATCTAATTTTAATTATAAAAAAAAACTATATCCAAAATAAAAATAATTGAAAAATCTTTTAATTTGCCCAAATCATAGTAAAAAAAATCTATGTAGAATATTTTTTGTTTTTTCTTTCACAAGGACTTGTTTTTCAGGTTGTTTAAAAAAATATGTATAGAAATCTTTGTCTGATATTTATATGTTCTCTAATACAAAATTAAAGATTTAAATTTCTTTTTTTTGCAGAATTTCTTTTTAGCAAACAAATTATATTAAACAGAAATGTAAACCAACTCTAATATAATTAAATTTAATGTTTGTTTTTATTTTGACTAATCTTTTTACATAACCAAACATAAATACTAATGAATAACCATAAAGTATTTCAAGTAATTTGTGAATGATTTATAAAAAATTAGAGAAAAAAAATGATTACTTAAAAAAAAAATATGGTCAACAGAAATAAATGGAATTTTATTTTTTTTCGTATATATTTTAATAATTTAAACATAATCAATGGAGGTGATCATATATTTCATATTTTAAAACATATTATTCATAAAACAAATAAAATTAAATTATTCATTTTTTTTTTTGTTAAATAAAAAATTTCTTGATTATAATTTTGGTATAAAATAGAATTTTTTAAATATAAAATTTATAGTCAGTATATTGTTTGTGATTGAAAAAGTTAGTCTACATTTCGTTGTACATATATATAATACATAAAATATAGAAAATGTTATTAATATTTTTATATACGGGTTTATTTATAATTTTTACTGTAAGTTAAAAAGAAAATTATATAAAATTTATATTATATTTTCAAAATATTTAAAATTATTAAAAAAAATTTATATATCAACGAGCTTTTTAATACATTTTTTTGTGATTTAAAAAATGTATATTAAGTACGTTGTATATTATATATATTTCTACAGAATTGTAATGAATTTACAACAGTTAAAATGCCACCAATGCCACTACAATATAAAAGAAATATTGTAGAAGAAATGAAACAACGACATAGATTTGATCAACAAAAAACACATCATAGAAATGAAACTTTTAATCAATTTTTAACTAAATTTTTTAAATTTCAATTTTTTCGTGATCCAGAAGAAGAAGAAAAATATTTTGAAGAACACGATAATATGAATGAATTTGCTGATTATAATGATATTAATTCTGAAACAAGAAGTTTTGACCAAAAAGAAGAAGAAAACAGTTTATTTCTACAAAGTTATTCACAAAGAGGACAACACTCAAATATTGAGACAAAATAGGACACTCAAATATTTATGAAGACAAAAAAAAAAAAAAAAAATAAAATGATGAAGACCAATTTTTTTATAAATTAATTATTATAATTTAAAAAAAATGAATACAATTATTAAAAACCAATTTTTTTTTTACCGCGTATATTAATTAATAATTGATATATATAATTTAAATGAATGGACAAATAAGCATTTCTTGTCAGTCTTGAAATATAGATCACACATAGATTACACTATCCAACTGCTCTTTTTAGGTATACTTTTAAAAAATGGATATAAAAATTGATTCAAATTGCAAATATTCAAGTTTTCTAGATGAAACCGCATAATAATAATTATTTAAAAGTCCAAACAGTCGAGATTTTCATAATCAAAATTCGAAAACAAATCAATTATTAACACATTACTGTTCGTGTGCACATATTTGTGCGTTTTATAAAACTTAAAGTAAAGTCCGTGTGCACATAATAGAAAAATAGAAAAAATAGAAAAATATTGGTAATAATGAAATATAAAATAAATAAAATAAACTTTATGCTTTATGACTGTAAATGATCCATTTTTTATTACATAAATTATAGATATTTGGTATATACAATTTCATATTTAGATGAGTATTGAATTATTCGACATACAAAAATAATCCTTGAACAAAAAACTTATAAGATTTCATTAAAAAAAAATAACTTTAAGATTATTATTATATAATTTTTTTTGTTCATATTTCCATTGAAATTATATGAACCAGAAAAACCACTTAAAGGTACTAAAATAAAAATTTCTCCTGTATGATAATTTATGATATAAAGTTTTCCGCTATTGAAATTTTACTTTATGTATAATAAATGATTTTTCCGCCTCACATAAGTTTTGCTTTGTTTGCTAATTTCCCAAAAAAAATATAATTCAGAAAAACTTTTATTATTTTACCTATCGTATACCATACAGACAATTGACATCCTTTTTTTTCATCTTTTTGTATACTATTATTTTCCACATAGCTAAACATTTATGGATAAATATAAAAATAGAATAATATAATATAGAATTTATTTTGGCATATCCTTTTTCTTAAAAATAGTTCTATCTGTTTTTTGTTATAATTTTAAGGATATTTAAATTATTTTTATTTATATAATTTGATAACAAAAATTTAGAATTATTTATAGAAATTTTAATAAGTGTATTATGCTTCGAATAACGAATATTTTTCATATATATTAATTTTTATATATTACATATTGTAATTGAAATTTGGAATAAGAATTAATTTCTTTATAAACTATAGTTTTTTTTCGATAATTTAAACATTTTATTAAATTTTCAATTTCAATTTTTAAATTTTGGAGATTTTATAATCGAATTTTTATATCTTTCTACTTGATTCTTAAAAAATATCAATAATAGAGGTCTCTTCGTTGTTAAAAACTTAATTACTCCAAAAGGTTCAGAACTACTCTGATTTTGTTGTTGTTGAGGAATCCTATAAAGTCATAGAATCATATTCGTTGACTATAAATAATTAAATTAAACTATAATATTTTATCCTAAAAATTTATCAAATCCAAAAATTTGCTGAAGATATTTTTAATGGTAATTATTTACATCAATTAATTCTGTTTTTTTTTTAGAAATGAAATAAGTAATTCTCAAGAAAAATATTAAAATGTGCGCAGAACTGTCCAAAACTGATAACTTAAATTCAATCAATTGAATTAATATAACTAATCATCAATTATTTCCTTTTTATATAAATCATATCGCATCAGAAACAAGTAAATTTTGGAATGCAATAAACTAAATTTGCATATTGCAATTTATGTATAATTCATAGAAATTATCAATTCAAATTTATGATATAATAATTACAATAATTTTAAATACTTGTTTGTTAATTAATTTATATTATAAATTCACTTTACTTTAATTGATCAAAATAATTATATTATTTAATAATTTTAATAAAAAATAAATAAATATTTTAATAACAAATTATATTAATATGAATTTCATAAAATATAAGAAAATTTTTGTAGAAATTTTGTAGAAATATCCAATTAAATATGTGATATAAATTAATTAATTAATTGATTTTTAAAATTATAATTCTTCGAATAACTTTCAACATTATTTTTTAATTTAATTGGATTTTTGATTGCAATATAATTCACAGATTAAAAATAATAAATAATTATTAAGCATATAAATAATGATTTAGTTAATTTAATTATATACAGCAAAAATTTAATTGGAATTAATTGGAATATCATAAATTCTAAAAATTGAAAATTATTCATGCTTATTAAATTTTGTAGAATTTTAACGAAGTTTAAATAAAATTGGATTAAAATTTATTATTTATTTAAAGTAATCTAATATTTAGTTTGGTTTATTCATTTGATTATCAAGTTTTCTGTTTATTTATAAATTTTTATTTTCAATTTAATTCATATTTTTTTTCTTTATTTATATTCAATTTTGCATTCCAAAATTCAAGATTATACATAAAAATTTTTTTTTTGGTTATAATAAAACATTTATTTCATTATTTTAAAACTACTGATAATTTAACCACAAAATTTTTTTTATAAACTCTTTTAAATGAAATAAACATTTTTTATGTTGATATAAATATTCAAAATTATTATTATACATTTTAGTTATGCTGTTTTTGTCATATTTTTAATTAGATAAAAGTTTTTTTATTAGTGATGGATTATTATTTACTATTATAGAGAGAAATAATTATCATATAGCTATATAAAATTTCTACCAAGTTATTCACAATTAGTTTTATAGTATAGTTGTTTATTATTTTTGTCATAAAATATAAATATACAAATTTAGTTTTATTTAAAGCTTAAAGTCTTTGAAAATTAAAATACGATAATAAAATTATGGAAAATAGAATTTTTATTGTCAATCAAATTAATGATTTTGAGTAATTATTTGAAATTTTCTATCCAAATTCATTTAATATCACAGTCTAAAAACTTATTTCTTGGCATATTTTAATATTTTTCATTCATTTGTATTGTAATGAGGATAAACATTGTAATGTATATTATCCTCTTTCATCAGGAATTGCTCATGCCTCAGTTTGCCTCAGTTGATTTAGCAAATTTTCTTAAATTGAATTTTATATAATTTTAGTTAAAGAAACCAATTTGACAACACATTCTATTAATTCTCCACAATATGTATACAAAATCCTTTTCGAAATTTACTATATTCCACTTGCACTTTTAAAAGTGCAGATAACGCTCTGAAATAATCTTTATACAACCCATATATTTATAATAATAATCATTAGCACCATTAAATTTCTCCGGATTTCGTATACCAAAAAAAAAAGCACTAATCCTATAACTTCCGCATGTGACAAAAACACATTATGCGGATATGAAAAATATGTAAAAATGTTAAGAACATTCTTCATATTTGGATAGAAGCCAATTAGCTTGGTATTTTGTTTTAACATGCACCAAAAAAAAATTTTATATTTTTCTAAGTTGCTTCAAGCTTTTGCCTGATACTAAAAAAAGTAAAAAAATGTTTATTTCTTTTTTCTCTAGTTTTATCCATTTAATGCAAGAAGACAAAATAATAAGGTAAAGTACATACAATTTTGTTTTTTTTAATGTGATCCTAAAAATATGGAATTAAATTTAAGGAGAAACATTTTTCTTAAATAATTTGTAGCATAATATTTTATAATAATGTTAAAGTGATGATAATGAATCTGCAATAATAATAACTTTTTTCAATAATATAACCTAAAAGCATTCAAGTATGATTTTTGGTTATATAACTCCTAAAAGAAGGCTAAAAAATTGATTTTTTTGTTTTGGTAAATTATATTATAAAATTTTAAAGTTCAAAGTTCATAGAGTATATTTTTGGAAATTTGGACCAATGACCTAAATATTATATAATTTAATAAATCGACTTATACTTTTTAAAAGGTTTTTACCGTTTATATATATGTAGATATAATTAAAGTGGGAAATAAATGATCAAGAATAAAATACATTTTAACGACGACATAATTAATTTCTTATACAAATTTATATAATAAAAAAGTACGAAGACATTTTCAGGACTATATTTAGAGTAGCTAATATTGAATATGTAGTGGAACCATAATTTTTTCTTGTCAATCTGCAGATTTTTTATTGTTGACTGAAAAAATCTTTGATATATTTTTAGATTGGTGTTTAATTTTTTAACAAAAGTTAAATTCTTCCCACTTCGGTTTAACTTTCAATAAATTAACTTATTTGAAAACTGTCGACCAATAAATTATAATACTATTTTTTGCTCTACATACTTATAAAGTATGACAACAAATTAAATAAGGTACTTGGTAGATTGAGGTATATACCTACACTAGTAGGGTATAAAAAATCTCCTTGTAAAACACAAAAAATTACTCCTCTTTCTTTCTAGTTTTTTTTCTAAAGCGAAATAATAATAAATTTCATTTCTTCTCCTTTTTTTTTTATAATTATTATTCAAAAAGGATTCATAAATTATCACGCTTGACAAGAAAATTATGTAATTATAACAAAAAAAAAAGGAAAATTACTCAAAACTTTTCTTAGCCCCATAGTAAAAGAAAATTATATTCAAATTAATTTCCTTCTTTGTTGCCTATCAAAATATGAGATTAAAAAAAAGAATTTTAATACTCACGTGCTTCCTATTAAAATTTTAGTCTTAAAACGAAAGAACAAAATAAAAATATAGATGGAAAATTTTGATTTTTCTTTTTTCTTTTTATGAATGAAATTTATTTGAAGATTGGTTAAGACAAAAAAATACAAATTTTTTCCTATTTAAGATTCTTATTGACATTTTTTCTTTCTCGAATTGAAACACAAAAAATATAAACCACAATAAAGAGAAAGTTAAAAGTTTTTAAGATGTTATTAATAAGGGCTTAAAAAGGACTTTTCCAAAATAAAAAAATAAAGAAAATAAGAAGAAGAAAACGAAGGAAAAATATATAAATAAATATTATTTTTTCTGATGACAATTTTCTCATACGTTAAACATTTTCGTTAAAAATAAATAACTATGGTATATTATATGTTTAAGGAAATGAGAGGCAATATATATAGAAGAGATGACAGAAATATTAATCCTTCAATAAATTTATCTTTTATTTAAGAAAGACGAATTTTTAGATTTTTTTCGCTTTATATAAAAAAAAAACAACTAATTGTCTATTTGCGGAAAATATCCTTTTTTTTGTAGTAATGTTAAATTTTCAACCTGGAGGATTGGAATAAACATAATATTCAAGATTATATTCTAGGATGGTAATTATATTCGTAAAAGAATTTATAAAACAAAATAATGATAGAGTAAAGTTTGTTGATATAAAAATGGCGATTAATTTCATTTAATTAATTATTTTTGATAGTCAATAATGTCAATATTTCATGAATTAGTATTTCTAGACGCTGAAAAATTCAATAATGCCCAAAAAAAGAGTTAAAATTTGAGCATAAATTTAGAATAATGTAAAATTGATAAAATATTAAGTGATGCAACAAATAGCTAAATTTATTTTTCAGCTTAAAAGTATGCAATTCAGAAAATAATATTAATTTTTTCGAAATAAAATTCTTATAGATTATAATTTTATTCTCTCTTTAATTATATTATATACTAATTATGTTAATTGATTTATTGATACATAAGTAATCGATTTTAAATAATTATTTAATTTCATAAAATGAATAAAATATGTTTCCATTTGGTTTTTTGATTTATTTGATTTTTCGTTTATTTAATTAACATGATTAATGGCCTTTTAATACAAATTAAATTAAGTAGTCATAAAGTAGTCAAATTTTAATTTGATTAAATTATACGGCATCTTAAAATATATATATACAATTCAATTTTAAGGTAAAATTATTAAACTTCAAAAGTTAATAATGATAATTAAGTTTCAAAATACTTCAAAATAAATGAATAAATGTAATTTTATAGCTGATTGACATTTTTTGATATTTTTCTACTCGATATTGTTTATATTATTTATACTCAAATAGTTGGTATATTTATTGGTCAATTAAATCAACAGAAAGGAGACCATCAGGCACGACGATATGAATCGTGCAGATAGGTTATAGGAATTTTGATATACAAATTACAATTTTTAGAGATCCAAATCTTACAGTGTAGAACAAAATATTAACTCCAATATATAAATATTCGATAAATTTCAATAAATAAATTTTAACTTTTAATATAATACGTAAAATCCTATAAAAACTAATAAAAATTTTTGACTTTTTAAAGGTCCTTGAATTTTGACTCTTGATCAAGATGATAGAAAAAAAATGAATGATATACAAAATTAATTTAAGAATATATATTTCTAAAATATTGAAATTACTTAGTATACTTACATAATCGAAACTCTTTTTATAAATAATTTTTATTACAATTAACAAAAATTCTAAATAAAATTTGTCGCAATTAAAATTGAATTTTAATTTTGAAATTTTCCCAAACACTTTTCCACAAGAAAATAATTATTGTGAAATTATATAGTAAAACTTTTAAAAAATTTTTATTTGTTAAAAATGAAAAGTTAATTTTTCCACTATTCGTCACAAAATATAATTTGAGAGATTATCTGTCAAAATATATAAATTATAAAATCACCTATAGAAATATTGTTAAAAAAAAAATTCACATATTAAAAATTTATTAATTACAAAACTTTTTGAATATATTTTTAAAATTTATAAAATAGTAATTACTTTAATTTGAAATTGATAAAAAATTTAACTATAAATAGATTTTTTTTTAATAATTTAAACAATTTTCCTATTTTTAAAACTAGAAATAGAAAATTATTATATTTTCATTGATTATTTTAAATAAAAAAAAAATTATTTATTTATTCAAAATTTCTATATTTAAAAATTTCTAATATCAGAAAAAAAATTGACGTAGTAAGAAAAAAAAAAACAAATAAAATGCATAAAATTATTTTCAATTTATTAAATTTATACTTTATATTTCACAGTTTATTTATACGTGCCACCCTTTCTTAGTACACACACACAACAAACAACCTCGAAAAAAGCAAAACTATACCACCCTTTTTTTTGTTGTGGAAAAACTTTCGGTCAATTATTGGAAAAATATACACAATTGCAAATAATAATAACTGAATTTTTATTTGACACAATCATGCACTAAATTAATTTAATTTTAGGTTGAAAATTTTTCTATTTTTTGGATTTTATATTTTCACACAAATTTAATTAATTATTTTTGTTTTCGCTATGTTAAAGGGGTGAACAACATCTTGGACAAAAAAAAAGACTTTTGGTAGGGTTAATTTAGCACGTGAATATTTAATTAAAATTTACTATTATATTATTTGTAAATTTTCAGAAAATAATAATAATTGCGTGTCTTATAACCTCACAAATTTTCGTTTTTTTTTTTTATTAATTATAAAAAGTAAAAAAATAATAATTATAAATAAATATTAAACAAACTTTTACTATTTTAGGACATTTTTCCGTAGAAAAAAATAAACGGACACGAAATTAGGATAATAATTTTTTTGTATTGAACACAAATAAGGAATAAATTTTATTTTATTTATTACTTTTTATATTATTTTTAAATATCGATGTCCTTTTTATTTAATTAATATTTTTGTTGTACAAAACGATAAAAACTTAGGTCAAATTTGCTTAATTATGGTTGAGAATAAAATAGAAATATTAATTGATTGATTTTTATTTTTTATTCAAGATTAACGTACAACCATTTCCATTAAAAGCTTAAATTCAACTGACAAAAATGAAAAACTGACGATTAAATAGAAATGAAAAAATGAAAAAAAAAATTTTTTTTGGTACAAATAAAAGTGCACGCTTTTCAAAAAATTGGGGAAAAATCTTCTTCAATTTTGAATTTTTCTTTGCATTTTCTTTTAATATTCATTTTCTATATATATAATGTTTATTATGTGGGAAAACAGATTGAAAATATAAATAAATTATATTTTCCGCATGTTGGTCTTTTATAGTATTTTTCTTATCTCTCTGTTATTCTGGCGGACCGGATTTTACATTTTCACACAAATAAAATGGAAAATTGTGTTTAAAGAAGTATATGAAAATAAATGGAAAAAATTAGAAAATGAAAAAAGCTCATTTCACATGGAGAAAATTGTTATAGAAAATGAATAATGGAAAACTTTGGAAATATAATAATTCAAATTTGAAACTTTAAAATTATTAGGAAATTAAAAACCATCTTATAGGTAAAGTAATAAAAATATGAATGATATTGGATTTGGGTCAATTTGTCGAATATAATTTAGTCGATTTTTAAAAATAAAAAAAAAATTAGATCATGGTTTTTCAGATTTTTTAATATGTAATAATAAATGTTCAGTAGAAATATTTCATGCTATAAATAATTGTAAAAATATTGAATCTGGGTCATCGCAAATGGAGACCTCCTTATAAATAACCAGAAAGTATTTCACAAAAATCAATTTTTCATTGCTATTATAATTTTCTTAAATTATTTATTTGAAATAATTTTTATATTCAATTTTATTGAAAACTTTTGTTTCCAATTTATTTCCAAATGTTGTGAATCTCTGATTATAGGCCCCTACCCCCTACTTTAATTCCAAAAAACCTTAGTCCATAAAAAGTACCTGCGCAAAACTAAAATAGCTTTTAATTACCCCTCAAAAAAATTTCCCCAATTTCATTCCTAAAAATTTCCCTTTTTTCCAGATAAAAATACACATGTTTAGGGAAATTTAACATTTTTGTATACAAAAATTCAGTGTGATGTGTAAATCTGATGGTAAACAAAAATCATATTGTTCCTCCAATGGACCAGCAATAAAAAAGCTCATACAAACAAAGCTACTATTAACTTATTTCCAATTAGAAAAACATCCTTTTTAGTGAGTAGATAAAAAAAAACATTGAAAATTTTTATTATCTATAATTTTTTGTTTCGCTATTTTTTTTTTAGTAGTAGATTGACAGAGTTTATAAAAGTTTAATTAAAAGCTTTCTTTATTTATTTATATTATTTTATTATTTGAAAATAATAATAAAAAAAAACAGTGCATTAAAATTTCATAAATCATAACCCGTGTCAATATTTATTACCATTTAATTGGCATGCGAATATTTTTGGTTTTTTTTTTTTTTTGTTGAATTTCTGCGAAAATCTTTATTTATTCATTCACTTAAAAATTTAGTTTGATATCATTTTTTTTCTTAGTCAAAAATGACATACAAAGGATATAAATATTTATTGTTGATAAGGGTAAAATGACAATTGTTGACAGTACTACGTCTTTTGATTGTCATCAAGAATATATTTCATCAAAACGAAAAAAAAAGAACGAAAAACTTAAATTATTTAAATTATTCATAATGGCAATAAGTGACAAAATTTCATTTCTATTAAGAAATTTATAATTTATAAAAATTTATAAAGTCGTCACAAAAATAGCAAATTTTAATTCATATATTGTCAGTAACCAAGCCGAAATCATATTAATTCTTAATCAACCCTCAAAATCTCATTAACAAACAAATATTGCCAAAAATTTCCAACAAAATAATCAAATTTTTTAAAATTATTTTCATACCTGGAACAATTATATATTAACTCAATTTGTACTATCACATTTTATACCATAATAATTTTCTACCATCATAACAATTTAAATATTTAATATCCAGTCACAAATTGACGGCAATTTTTATATATAAGTATTTTCTATATTGTTTACTCTCCATAATCCAAATTCCTATATATATAAATTATTTATATATTATTATAACGACAGCAAAAAAGGTGTAAATATACATATATGTTTTCCATTTAACCTAATATACCATAAAAAATCATAAAAGAAAATATTTATCCACTTTGTTTTTAAAATATATTTTTTTTTGAATGCCATAGGCTTATTAAAAAAAAAAGTTTTAAATAACACTGCATTAAAGATATTAGAATTGTGGTGTATAAAATACGAAATTGATAAAAAAAAAATAAGTTAAAGCATTTCTGTGTATAATGTAAATAATATTTACTTGTAAATATTCCTGAAATCCTTATAATAAATATCTTGTTAGATGCCATTTAAAATGAATTTAAGTATACATGCAATGTTTACAAACATTTTGGTCATATTTTATCATAAGTGGAGATTTAAAAATTACATATATTATTTTGGTATAGTAAATAAAATAATTGAGTATATTATACTTGAGAAATTTAGTACAAACTCTGAAATTAAAGTAATTGTGTTAACAAATTCAAATTGAGTCAACAATTAAAATTTGTCAAAATTATAGATGAAAATTTTAATTGGATTGTTGAAATATGTTATAGGCATACATTTATATGCTAACAGATCTGAAAAATCATTCAATAAAACTTTAATTGTTATATTAAAGTTTTAAAGTTTCATTGACGTCTTATTCTAAAGATAATATCCGGTTAAAAAATGTAATTTTCATTATTTGTCTGTCATTTGGTTGGAAGAGTAAGAAAAATAACCTAGTTTTTTTTTTGTTCAAAAATTATATAAGGACGAAACTTATTAAAATTTTATTATGTTCATAAAACAGGATGTAAATAATTTAAAAAAAAGAAAAATAAAAAATTGTTAATTTATTTCATAAACTTCATTTACCAAAATAAAAAAAGTTATATAAATTTTCTAAAAATATTTTAATTTAATTAAATTATTTACATTGTTTGTTATAAGCTTGTTATATTAGCTGTGATGTTACACATTTTCGTTATTAAATTTATTATTTACATAGTTTTTGAAATCATAATGAATTTTCTGGGCACAAAACGAAAAAAAATATGTACATAAAAAAAACTATCTAAAAAATTATACAAACTTTCAACACTATAGGAATAGAAAAATAAATGTTAGTGGTAAGAAAGTTAAGAATATGTCAAAAATTTATGATAAATACTATTATACTAACATGAAATTATGTGCAATTTATGATAAATTATAAATTATTTAGAATATCTGATAATGTACAACGAAAATTCTTAAAATATTTTTTTTTTCCAGTAAAATATGTTTATAAATCTTATAAATTTTAAATTGTATAAATTATATAACAATCATGTTTCAGTCATTGAATCACCCTGCATAAATAAAATCCTATTTTAAAAAAAAAACATATTTTTATTTATAAAACTAGGAAATTCAAAATTCACACATTCAGGAAAAAATGATTCATTTTCATATCTCTAAAGTATTATTGTTATAGAAGTGTAAATTACACAGAAGATATATGTAAAAATCATTTAATATTCCAAAAGTTTTTGGTTAAAAATTTATTTAGATTTTTTACGTTAGAAAAACAGGACATTAGAAATGTAAGAAATGTGTTGAAAAAAAAAATTCAACAATTTATGCCAACAGGCAAAATAATAAAGAAAAAAAAGGATCCTTGTTTTGTAACTACAAATAAAATGAGTATAAAAAATTCATTTTCTTAAAATTAAATTTTATTATCTATATACATGAAATTTATGTTATATTAATAATTTTAGAATAGAATATGTAAAATACATCCTTTTTTTCAGATGAATCGATATTCAAAAATTAATATTTTCCAAAAAAATAAAGTTTTTTATTTTTACTCAAAAATTTTTCTTCATAAGAAAACATCCTTAAAAAATAATTTCTTTCGAAAGAAAATCATGTTTGTATATTTTTATTTACTTAACTCTTTTCTTTTTTTTATTGTTATCCTTTGCTTTTTTTTTAAATAAAAAAGGACTTAAGAGGTAATATAAACTTAAAATTTGACCTTAAAAATATATTTTTAACATTAAAAAAAAGGGTCAAGAAAAAAAAATATTTATTACTCGAAATAGAACAAAAAAAATTACTCTGGGTTAAATAAGAATTTTCTTAATATTAAATTTTATTATTTCCATGAAAAAAAAGGATTGTAATTCTATTATTTAATTTGTTACGTTAATAAATTGAAAGATTCTTTTCTAAATACGGAAATAAAATTTTAACTAAAGTTTTTTGGGGGTACACAATAATTTAAACACCTCGAATATAATTAATGAATTTAAATTATAAAATAGTTAAAATTAATTCAAATTAAATAAAGAACTAAAATTGAAACTATAAATCTTATATGTAATTTAAATTTTACTTAATAATAAAACTTATTCAAAAAAAATTTAAACAAAAATTCTTATTTATATCTTACGAAAATGTAAACATTAATCATAAATTTAATTAGAGAATGGTAATTAAGCGTAAAAGAGTGTTTTGTGAAAAAAGTGTTTCTAATTAGAAAATTCTTAAAACAATTATTTCAACAATATAAAACAAGAAAATATCTTAGATGATATTTTAAGGATTGGCTTTTATTTCAACTCCTGCTTTAAATTTAAAAAACATTTTATTTTAGGTAATAAATAAAAATTTTTGTTAACAAAAAAATAAATAAAAATAAAAATGATTTAAGAGATTTTTCGAAGAAATATAAAATAAATCCTTTTATGATTATAGAAACATAAAAATAATATGTATACCAAAATAAATTTATGATATTATTTAATATGAAAAATGATTTATTCAATAAAGATTTTATTTAGTTAAAAAGTTTCATAAATTTTTTTGGTTGGATAATAAACAAATCTATAAATTATTTTAAAAAAAAAGGATATTAAAAGTATTTCAGTTTATTAATTTGTGGAAACTATAATCATAATTTCGAAATATATATTAGATAAATCATTTAGATTTTATTGGAATTTTACTAATTATTTAAATTAAAAAGTAGATTTGAAGTAAAGTACTACCTAAATGACAGGATATATGGCTCTATATATAGCGTTTACACTGTTTAAGTTATCTGGGTTACATTTTTCCCTCAAATTTCTATTATGTATACTTCAATTTTCCTTAATTACAAAATTGCACAAATTTACTTAATTTATACCACCAATAAATACAATAATGAAACAACTATTAAATCTAATTTTATAAAATTTAAGTGTAGTTAAAGTAAAACTAATTTCAGAATTTCATTGTTTATAATAAATAATAATAATAATCTCCTTAATAATAATAAATCACAAAAATTACAACCATATATCCTTTAAGTAAATCCTTGTATCAATAATATTTAACCACAAAGAAAACTTTTTCTTTTTCTTTTTTTTTTTAAATAGATAATTACCACATTTTTGACCTTGTAATTAGTAAATGACAGTCCATTACGTCAAATATATTTGTTTAATGTCCTAATTAACTTCTTCTACAAAATTTTCTTTTGTATTTTTGTTTTGTGTTATAATTTCAAGCTATTTAATCCTAATTGCTGTTTAATCCAAACAAAACTTTTTATATTATATTACATATAATTTCCTTTCTTGTGTATATATAGCTTGTCACCTTTTAAGTAGAAGGTAAACTTTGTACTTGATAGGATTTTTTCTAATTGGTAACAACCATAAGAAATGAAAAAAAAATCATTTAGAATAAACTATTGACCTAATATAGTAAAAAAAAAACAAATTGTTAAACACACCTTAAAAAATATTATATAAGAAAGGAAATTTAAGGATACATTTTCATTTTCTTGTTACACTTTAATGGACTATTATCATTTCATTTTTGCTATACCAGTAATATCGTAAAAATTAAAGTTTCATGTATATATAATATCATCTACAGATACCAGAGAAAATGATATTTTTTGTGTATTTTGATATTATAAAAAAAAAATGTGAATTTATTAGCAAAAATAAAAATATCGACATTATTAGAAGTTCAATTTAACAAATTGATTCAATCTAATGTTATCCATTCAGTTTGGATTGACATTAAGATATATCAAACAAGAATCATTTTGCTTTGATTAAATATTTTTGTGGTTTTTACAATATTCTTAGTATGTATTACAAAAAGTAAATATAAATAATTGTAGTGTATAGGTCATAAATATTGTAGATCTAATTAACATAAAATTATCAACATAAATCAGGACCGTCTCTTAACTGGTTTCCACACAGGCCATAGTCTCGCCTTTAATACCATTTTTATAAGCTTAACAGAACACGTTATACCAGTAGAATAACTGATGAGCAAAATGAGACTGCCGAATACATCGTTTGTGATTGAGATGAAGTATATTTCATATATAATTGAATCTTAGTCCGTTGGCAGTTCTCTTTGAAAATTCAGATATTAAGAGTCTACTAACGTTTTAAATTATGGTACTATAATAAGTCAAATATGCCCGCAGTGGTTTTTGGGGTATTTAAGACTAATCTAATCTAACATGAAGTTATGTTAGAAATTATGAAATTTTTTACTAATCTAATCATGAAATTAATTTAGTTGTGTAGTAGAAATCAAATAATAAATTTTATGGAAGGAAAATCAAAGAGGAATTAAATATAAGTTAATTTTGAATTTGTAAAATCTAATTGATAAATAATTTACTATTCCTATATGAAGTTTCGGTTAGAAAATGGCATTAACTTAACATAGAAAAAATTAATCACTTACCTTTTCCTCCTTTTTGACTATCTAAATAATTTTCCGTAACCACAATTTTCGGTTGGCTAAACTGTAATGATAAACAAATATTAAAGAAAATTAATTAATTTTTAAAAAAAGCAAAATATTTTATGTTACAAATCTAAAATTATTTTTAAATTAAAATAATAATGAATTTTGTTTATTGATTCAACCACCAAAAATACTTTAAATGCGGAAATTATCATATATTTTTTTTTTTTTGCTCAAGGATAAAAAATAAATGATTAAATCAAATTTTAATAAAAATCAATATGAAATTCTTGAAAATATATTATCTGTCATAATGTCAGTCACTGCGAATGGTAAATGATATATAAAAAAAAATATTGCTTAATGTGTGTAAATTAAATATTAACTTATTGCAAAAATGTAAATATGTATATATAACATTGAATGATTTATGACGATGATAATATTATGAAAAGTAGATAAAATGTAAAAGTGGTAAATTGATTTTTGGTTTATTAATGTAAAATATATATTTTCCAATCAACTTACCGCCAATACATATGTACTATCCGATGATGGTATATTCGATGATCTATGTCTTTTATATCGCTCTGGAATAAAAAATAATATATTATTTGTGAATTGTTTGTTAGTTGAGGAAAATTATAATTTGTAGCAAAATAAATAATAATTTGACGGCAATTTTATTTCCGAAAAAAAGATGCAAAGGGGTAAAAAATTGAAATAATCCTATTTATCGACAGAGCAAAAAATAAAAACTGACCCTTATTCAATTGAAAGCCTATATATATACTTATTAATAATAATACAATTTCAAAGGATATAATAATTCTACATAAAAATAATATAATTAAATATTGAACATTATATAGATATTAATTGGTAAAATCCTCTTTAAGTAATCATAATAATTTCATTTCATTTGACAAATAGTTCTAAATAAAAATAAAACTTAATCTGAAAAATGTGTAAATAATAAGTTTTTCTATATATTCGTTAGCGTTCGGGGATTCAAGTAAAACAAAAGTTCATTTATTTACATAAAAAAAAATTGGGTTATAAATTCTTTTTTCAAATTTTATTTATTATAGTTTGTTTAGTTAGTTTCGCTTAAATTTTTCTATTTCTCGAATTATTATAATGATATTTATTTATTATAATTAATAATAAGAATTAACTTTGTTATATATATTAATATAAACAATTACTATTAGAACAGAACGCCGGAAGATGATAATCACACGCAAAGTTGGTCCACTAATAAAAGTTTTGTTGCTATATTAATTATAGACTAATTTAAATCTCCTAAAATATAATTGTGTTTACCAACCCTTAATCATTAGAAATAAGAATTTAATAGTTTGATTAGCTTGGAATTCTAGCAACCAATTAATTTCTAATATTTGACTTCATCGAAGTCTGTCATATAAAATGATAATAAAATGAAATTAAATTTTGGTTTCTCTTCTAAATTCGAAACTATATAATTTCCAATCTTTCTACTAAATAAAAAATTCTTCTATTTAACATAATAATAAAAAATTTTGAATGTTCTTTTTATACTATTTAAAAAAATATCCTTAAAATAAAAATATTAAATTTCAAAATTAATTTCCCATATCATTCATATTTTCTATATCCTAACAAAATTAAAAACGTATTAAAATGTAAAAGGACTCTTTTTTTTTTAACAATAAAATATAAACTAAATAATCCTAAAATTCACTGATTCTACCCACAAAACAATTTAATATTATCCAAGTTAATATTTTCATAAAAAAAAAACCAAAACAACAATTCACTTTATATTTTACAAAACTATTTTTACCAGAACATAAAACCATTACAACAACAACAAAATTATGTATCCATATAAAAATATCCTTTTCAGTTTAATAGTAAAAATTACCTCCATGATGTCCAACAATTAATCTTGGTAGACAAGTTGATACACAATGATGACATTGTGATGTTATATCTGTTATAACTTCAACAGGACCACTACCACCACCAGACGTTCTAGGATCTAACGGATGACAAATCACAGTTCCCATGTGGGTATCCTTTTTATTATTATTATTATTATTATTATTTTATATACTCCTTGTATATTTTTTGATTATTTATAGAATTTTTTGTTTGTTTTTCGTCTTTTTTTTTTTTTTTTAACTTTTATTTTTAGTATAATCATAAATAAAGGATAATGTCCTTTAGAATTAATGATTCAATCAAAAATAATAAAGATATTTTTTGAAACATATTTAAAAAACACAAAATTTACATTTAAAATAAATTTAATTATTCACAAAATATTTTATTTTTTTTTTTTTTTAAATTAATTGAATTTCATTTTCGATTATTACGCAAGTTTTTTTTTTAGTGTTTGTTTTTTTAACATAAATAATTATAAAAAAAAAATTATAATTTACAAATTAATGCGTTGTTATCCTTACAGCCAATGATACCAGATGAAAATCCTGTAATGAAATGAAAAAAAAAAAAACGAAAACGTTTTATTATAACAAGAAAAAAATAACAACAAAAAAAAAGGAATAAACAAAAAAAATGAGACAAAGAGCGAAATAAAGAAAACAATTTAGAATTTTGATTTTCTGTGGAAACGGAAGTGAAATTATTGTTATTCTTTTTTTTTGGAGGAAATTTTTAAAAGATAAAGGACATATTCAAGAAACATATATCCCTTAAGGATATTATACAATTCAAATAATTTGGATATAAAATGAAAATTGTGTGTATTGCTTGTCATTACATAAATTAAGGTGACAATACAATGATGATACGTTAACGATTAGCGAATAAATAATAATGTAAACTTTCTGTTATGTGTAAGAATATCTGTTAACATTTCTGTCCATTTTGGGGGTTTGTATATATATAGTCATTTATTTTACAATTAAGCTTTTAAATTTATTTGAAAATGGTAATCAAAATCAAAAGGATATTGTTAATGAAAAAAATTATATAACATGTCTTGTCTAGTATTGTGGGGAATATCATTAAGGATGAAAATTCTTTAATGTCATATCAATTTCAGTATATAATATACATTTAATAGTTTATTTACAGTATATAAGTTTAAACTATTGTCTTGTAAAATGAAATTTTGGCAATGATATACAAAAAATTTCAATTTACTTTTCAAAAAAAAGTTACAAATTATGAAATTCTTACCAAAAGTTTTAGTAAAAATGTTAATATTCATTGAAATATTGTCAACAATTTCGGGAACTGAAAGAAAATCTAAAAATATAAGTACTAGTTTAGCAATTAGTTATACGACAATCTAGTTGCTCAGTCTAGGTAATTGATTTACATAGACTAGCAGAATAAAGTTTAGAGAGGTATTTATGTTTAATTAGGTCAGATTTCTAGTACATTGTATAACTTTACTATAAGTTAATCGCTCTCAGATCATAGTCTTTCTATCCTATTTAATTTCTAATATTTGACTTCATCGAAGTCTGTCATATAAAAAAAATATTCAAATGTATATACCACAAGAAATTTATGACTCTTCTTTTATCCAAAAATTGCACAACGCGTTCATACAATGAATAATAATTAACACATTATTATAAATGAAACATAAATTATTTTATTATAAAAAATGTTGATGTGCTGCTTCCAGTGTATATAATGTAAAGGAAAAATTAATTCTTTTTTTTGACATCACATTATTATCATTAAAATATTTATATGAAAGGAAAATGAAATATATTATAAATAACGAAATTTTCTTTTCGGTTGATTAATATACAAGACAACAACATAAAAGTCCAAACAGCTTTTGAGCTGTTTTATTACTTCTTATTATTTTCCTTTTTACTTTTTTTTTTATTATTATTATTATTATTTTGTCATTTTCATTGCTAAGCTAATTTGTATAAAAACGAAACTCAATTATACTATAATATACGACAAAAAAGTAAATTTTATATACCCTAAAGATGTAAAGAAGAAAAAAGCTATATAAAAAAAAATTGTGTAACGATAAAGAGAAAAAGAATTTAATTGTTGAAGTTTAGTTGAATTGGGGCAACAAATTTTTTTTTTCTTAATTTATCGGGCTTAAGCGAGATCTGAAACGTTTTAGGATTAATTACTCGCATAAAAAAAAGAATTAATTTTTCTGAAAAACTTTTGGATTTTTAATGTAAACTTCGAAAAATTTCTAAATATATTTTTTTTTACTAATTTATTCTATAAAAATATTAGAAATTAAAATTATATTATATGGTATACCAAAAATAAATTCTATACTTGCTTATTGCGTTACAATTTCAATTTGTAAAATAAATTAATTAAAATTTGAACAAGTACAACATTAACATTACTAAATATAATCAGACAAACTAAACAAAATGATAAATTTATGACAATTTAGAATGAAAAAGTCTGAAAAAATTTTGTAAGTGGAAAAATCTTTTTTTTTTTTTTAAGTGAAATTTTGTCATTTATTTGCTAAATGTACAAAACAAATTTTTGATGTAAATAACACTCAAAGGTATAAAAGAAATGCTTCCATATCTTATAATGATATTCGCCATAACAATTCAAGGAATTCATCCATCAGTATTTAAAAAAAAAAGGAAATTCATTGAATTATATAATTTTTTTTTACAAATATTGTTTATACTATAATAAAGTTTATTTAATGTTTACTTTCACGAATTTCATCCAACGAAAAAGAGAGTCATTAGAGAGATATATGTTTTTCTATTTTTTATATATGTTGTAAATTTCAAAATAAATTTTAGATTTCGTGAAAAACTTTATTGATAGATAGTCCCAGTCAACAGTCAATCAGTCATTTAATATAAATTAATCATTAAAAACTGTTTTCTTATACATAAAATATTATTTAAATTCAATGAACTTATTTATTTTAAAAATAAAATTAAATTTGAAATTGATTTGCAAAGATTTATAACATGGTATATAAAGCAATTAAAATATAATAAAGTATTTTACAAGATAATTTTAAAGGGCGGAAAAAAAGGATAATAATCTGAACAAAAAAAAAAAAAATAAATATTTATCTAAATTTTCGGAAAATATTTAGATAAACATAATTTATATTTATGTACAGAAAAAATAAAGTAATTTTCATGTGGAAAGAATATTTACTATAGGGTTTTGGAAAATCATTGATTGTGATCCCAAATTATATATTTCGATAGATTTAACATTGAATTAAATCGGATTTATATTATTCTGAATAATATTATACAAATACGATTTTCATTTTATTCTAATAATAGAATTTGGTATACCAACAACAAAAAATAAAAATGGTTTCGATTTCTTTAATCGTAGAAATTTTCTAAATTTTCTTATAAATTTGATATTTTTAGATTATTATATATACATAAATTTTAATAAACAACGTATTTTATTTTCTACTATCATAAAAAAGACAGATTTCCCAATTGACATTGATATTCCCACATATTTTTCAAAGTAATAATAATGATATAAAAAATTTTGATGTCATAGTAATAATGGTCTGATCTAATATTACAAAAATTTCTAAAGATTTCTAACTAAGATCTTTATAAAATTCAAGATTCTCAAAAAATAGAAAAAATATATTTTTGGAAATTTGTTTTTAAAATCCGCCATAAAATTAATAATTTCATTTAAAAATTTGTTGTATGTACTTGTAAACATTTTTTATGATAAACTTAATTAAAATAATTTATTTTAATACAACTTTGCTTAAAGTTGCTTGTCTAATTTCATCATATTTCAACCAAAAGCCTTTTTTTCATAATTTTTTTTAGTGAAGCGTTAAACTTTATTTTTTTGAATTATTTTAAGGTACATTAATATTAAAGGACTATTTTTACCTATTTATTTTTACCATCTTCTATAATTTCTGACCAATTACACTAAATTCAGCTTAACCTAAAGTCCTTTAACAGAAATATAAAAAAAATCCACTTTACTTTTAAGTTCACTTTTACTTTTAGTTCTTTAAATAAACACAATAAAAAAAATTGTTAAAAGGTAATAAAAATATGAGAAAAATCTTCTCTTTTTTTCATATTTTGATATTTATATTTATTTAAGGAGAATTTTGAATTATAAAATACTAAGGACATATACAAAAAAAAAAGGGTTTTCTAAAAAAAAATAAAAAAAATATATATTTAAATATTTCTTGATTAAATAGAGTTAAATGAAATATTTTTATACCTACTTAATATTTTGACTTTATATTTTTATCCTAATTGCAATTCATTCAATTGAAAAAAAATTGTTTAATCCTTTTTTATTTTCAATTTTCATTTATCCTAGAATTTATTAAATTATTTTAATAAAAAAAAACCTTAAATTATTTGAATGAAAATTTTTAATATAGAAAAAAATTGTGTTTACTAATTTTATAGAAAATGGTTTTTCAAAAAAAATTTCAATAGATTAAACTTTACCAGGAAGGATGTGGTAAATTTTTCGTTAATCTTTCAAAAAGATTAATTTTATTCGTAAATATTTACTTATCTATAAAATTTAAATATATAAAACTTTAGGCTAAAAATATTCTAAAAAATAATGCAAAATTGTATAGATAAATTTTGTTAAATAACAAAACCAAAATAATTAATATTTTTATAATTAATTTTTTAAATTTTGATGTTATATCGATTTTCAGTATTTTGTAATTCAATTAAATTTCTTGTTATATCAAATAATTTTATATACTAAAAATATTAATTTCTAAGGTAAAAAGTTATAAATAAAAATCTAACCAAATTTACCTCAGATTACAATAGTTTTAAAAACCACATGATATACTCTCTATATATATATATAATATTAAATCTTTTCCTAACCAAAAAACTTGATACTATAAAGTTTAGAAGTGTGCAAAGAGTTTTGTAAACTACCTTGAAAATAAAATAAATATTAACAAAAGTTAATTATAAAATATTTGAAAATCAATTTTAAATTTTTGCTTTATCTTTCAATATAAAGATAAACAAATTTTCAATTTTAGTATACCATAATTTCATTTTTGTAATACCATCAATTAAGGATATTTTTTTATAATATTTAAACAGACAAATTTAATTAAGTCTTAGCCCAATTGAATTTACTAAATTATTTCTAACATAAATTTTCCTCTAATTTTATTTTATTTTGTATAAAATTTATAACAATTTAATTAATTAGTATATATTTATGGTGCTATAAAACTTTAAGGATAATTGATAAGAGTAATAATCCTTAAGTTCTATATTTTCTTATTTTCAATTTTTCAACAAAAAAAAAAACAATATATAAGAAGAAATTGAAAGAATAATTGATTTTCTTACAAATTTTTTCATCCTTGTGGAATAAAGAAAATGAAGAGAAAATAAAAAAGAACTGAAAAAAAAAATTTCCTTTAATGCATTATCCTTGTTACAGGATTTTAAACTTTCAGTAAGATATTTAAAAATAGAAAATATATACATATATGTATTAAATAAATGCAAAGAAGATATTAAGAGAGAAAAAATCAATATACGTACTTAAAAATGTGAAAATTTTGTGGTAATTTCTATTTGAAAATTGGAAAATTATCTTTGAAAATTGGAAAATATATTAGACATATATTTTAACTTATTTAGACAATTATTTAAATATTTTCTACAGATTTACTGTTATTCGAATGCAATTTATATCACTGTTAACTACCAATTGATGTAATTGCCAATAAAATTTATATAATTTGTCTGTTGTATCATTGAGTGTACTATTATTGATTAATACTACCGTTCTGCAATTTAAAATATGTTAAGTAAAATTATTGATAATTTTGAAATTATGTATGTATTTTATTGATAATGGTTTTTATGGATGTTATCTGTAATGTAACAACCGGAAGATTGCAATATGAAAATAGTATTTTTATTTCTAAGGTGTGACAATGAAATATACAAATCAATATTGAAATGAAAATCATTATTGCAATGAAAAATAATTGTAGAATTCTATGTAAAATGATTGTTTGGCAATAAAATTGATTTATAAAATTGAACATATAATTTGAATTGTATAGAAAATATAATTTGAATAGTATATATTACAAGGTTTAAGTATATGGTATCATAATTCGAGTATATGTTAAAAAAATTTAAATATTTTCTAAATTTATTTTTTATAAAACATTAATTAAAAATTGACAATTAATTTCTATAGAAAATACAATAAAATTTTCGATTAACTTATCAAGTTTCATTAAAATTTTATAAGTAAATTCTAAAATTCCATTCTACAAACCATAGAACGTTAATTTCTAACTTCTACCTTGTCCATCGTAAGTTTATACATTTTAATATTTATTACATTCTTTCATTAATTTACGTTTTATTTCCACAATAATAATTACTCTATTTTAAAATATTATATACACACATATAAAAATGTCCCAATTATTATGATGGAATTTTCAATAGTGCATGCAGCATAAACATAAACATTAAATTTGCATAAAATTAGAAACCGTCCTCTTAATGTTTACACAGTAGCTAAAAACAAAATGTTTAATAAAAATTTGTATAGCTCACAGATTGGTAATTTGATATTCTCTGTTATTTTATACTGTCTGGACTTCATAGTGGAATGAATAAAATTATGTAAAAAAATAATGTAAGGCTAATAAAAATGAAATTTTATACTATTTATTATAGAGATTGAAAGTTAATTTTATTTTTTTTTGGAAATTGACACCAAATAGTAAAGATATTATATAAAATAAAAATATGTATTTTAATTTGACCCATATTAGTATTTTATTTATAAACACTGTTTGAAATAATCTATGCATAATGTCAGAAGCTTCAATTTAAATTGTTATCAGTAGGATATAATGATATTTGGTATAATATCTTGAATATAGAGAGAATATACCCACATTTTATTTTATTCCCGAAATTATTAAAAAAAGTAATGTCTAAAAAATATTAACCAAAAAACATTAAGGACATTCTATTATTCCTATTATAAAAATTACGAAATTCGTAATTGATTTATTAATACCGTCATAATTTTAACAGTGTATTATAATCTCTGTATTATTTAATTATTACGTTATCATAATCTGTATAAAGAATTCAAGGTGGTTGGTTGTTTATTTAATTAAATTTATAGTTTACTTACCACCACATCAAAAATTTTCTATTATCTCATATTATTTTTTCTATATTTATAATAAATAAATTAAAGTTTCTTAGGCAAGTTCATTTTACTTAACCTGTTATAGGTTTAACCCTTCTCTCTCTATATGACTATATATTATAATAATTATTAAGTAAATTCTCAAGTTTTTCCTTCTAATATTTTTTTTTCGTATATGAATATGATACGCACTAACAAATTTTAATGGAAAAATATGAAAACTGAATAATAGAAGAAACCATTTTGGAAAAATAACTTTGACATAGTTTTTTTTTAACAATAATTTTAATGGCGGGAGTTAATTATTTTAGTAAAAAAAATATACACCATTATTGTGTGGAAAACCCATAGATTTTTCCCTATATAAATTCAAAGTTAATTTTATCAAACATCATAATCTCATTTCAGAGTTTGTTCTTAACATATCGTTTTGGTTTTAAAAAAAAAAATAGTTTCCGAATACCAAAAACTTACACAGAAAAACTAATTAAAGTTTGACAAAAAAAAAAGAAGTTTATTTAAAAAAAGAGTGAAAACAAAAAATTTAAAGTTGTGTAAATTAATTTTGTTATAGAAAAAAAAGGAAAATAAAAAAAAAGGATAATTCTAAAAAGATTTATTTAAGTTTTGATATCATCATGGTAAAGGTAATTTATATTGTACAAGTAGAAAATTTCTTCGGAAAAGTCAAAAAAAAAAAAAAAGGACAATTTTTTTGTTTTGGTTTTAAAGAAATATTTATATACCAAAACATCAATTGGTTTCCCATAAGATATTCAAGTGGAATTAAGATTAATTCCACAGAAATTTTGGGATATAAAGCAAAAAAAAAATTCGTATTTCTTTGAAAATTACTCATGATGATGGTATGTGGTTATTTTTTTTGTGAAATTTTATCCCTAGAAAGATCTAAAATTATATCCAAATGAACAATGACATTTACATCCGTACAAAAAAAAATATATATATAAATGAACAATTACATCATAATAATTTTTTTTTTTCACCCCACTTTAATTTGTTTTAAGAATTTGTCGTTATAAAAAAAATTATAATTTTTTATAGATTTTTGTTTGAAACCACAAAAACATTTACCAAATATATTTACAAGAAAATTTTGTTGTTTTCCTTTTTTTAATCTATCAAAAAAAAAGAAATATTGTCAAAAATAATCAAATCAAAAAAAAAAGAAATATTGTCAAAAATAATCAATTTCCATCAAGATTTTCTTTTAGTTTTGTGGGTTATACCAAAATAAAATATGAACTTCAAAATAATCTTGAAACTTATCAATAATATTTTATATATTTATATTTTTTTGTATAATGTAAATAATCGTGTTTTTAAATACGATTATATATTTTATTTTTATTTTTTTGAAGATTAATAGTCCTCAAAAGTTTTTGTTATATTATATATAGTTTTCCATTAGTTGAATTATCGTCTATATTGTAACTAAACTACATTTTGTATTTATATAAAAAAAATTCGAAGAAAAACTTCTTTCACCTTAAGAATAAAAGTTTAATATAATAATAATATTCTTAGAAAGAAAATATTATAAATGAAGTGTTCCATAGATTATATACTATTATAATAGAATATTCTATATTATCGTATAGAAAATGTCCACTCAAGTAAATTTATGTTTTCGAGAAAAATTTCAATATAAATTTTTTATCAAGATTTTCATGACAACAAAAAAATAAATGAAATATTTTATTCTTTTATTTTTTTATATTTTCTTACAGATTTCAATTCTTCTATTTATATGTTCAGTTATATATTCAAATGCTTCTGTATTACATCATTTTGATTTTAATCATGCAACAACATTAACCCATTCAAGTAGTCCATTATTACATTTAAATCATCGTCCTGATTCACAACATTTATTAGACAATATATCAAAACAACAAAACCAAGACCAACATCAAGACGAAGATATAAATCAAGATAGTGAAATTAATAAAGAATCATCTGAAGATTATGATAGTCATCCGCAATATAGTTTTTCATATGATGTTAAAGATTCAACTACTGGTGATGATAAACAGCAAGAAGAAAAACGTGATGGTGATATTGTTACAGGACAGGTATATATAGATAATTAGTTTAAGATGATATTGAATTAATATTGATTTTATATTTTATGTTTTCAATAGTATTCTTTAGTTGAACCAGATGGTAGTAGAAGAATTGTTGAATATACAGCAGATCCAATAAGAGGTTTTAATGCTGTTGTATCGAAAAAAGGTGTACCCGAAGAAAGAGAAATAATTTTACAACATCATTTGCAACATGAGTTAGATGAACAACAACGTTTAGCTGCTGCATTAGAATTCCAAAATCGTCATCATGATGAATATCATCAACAACATCATCATCAGTTCCATCAACTAGATAATTTTCGTCAACAACATCATGAACAAATACATCACCAACAGGAACACCACCAAGACGAACGCCATGATCAAGAGCATCATAGACAAGAACAACGTGAACAAGAAGATCATCAACACAAAGGACAAGACCACAATGAACAAGAGCACCACCAACAAGATCATCATGATGAAGAACATCGCCGCGAAGAACACAATCAACAAGAACACCACGAACAAAAACACCATGAACAAACACACGAACATAACCGAGATGAACATCGTGAACGAGAAAATAACCAACAAGAACAACGATATCAACAACATCATTTTACAGCACAAACAAGTCAACAATATTTTAGACCATCCTTTATCCGAAACCAAAATCATTTAACTCATGCTCAAGCTCTACTATTATCACATAATGTGCCAAGTTCAATTTTAGGTCATACAATTCATTCATCGATTTTATCACATTCACCAAGGATTTTATCAAGAACACCAACAACAACAGTTTTCACACATGCTCGTCACGTTGCTACATTAGAAAATCAACGGCCAACAATTATTGAACATATTAGTCATCCACATACAGAAATTTTACAACAACATCCTGTTAGTTCGACGTTTTTCCATACACATCATTTAGTGCATTCACCAATTTTCCTTGCAAATCGAATTAATAATGATGATGGTATTTTAAATACAGATAGACATGATAATGAAAATGGATCTAATGATCATCAAATGAATCACGATAGTAATGAAAATATTCATGAGAGAATTGGAAATGGAAATAATGAACATTTAAACGAATATTCCAACGGAAATGTAAATAGTAATGGCAACAGACATAATGGTAATGGTAATAGTAATAATGGGGATGATAACGGACATCGAAATGAAATGGATAATGAACACGATAATGGAAATAATCATCATAATGGTCATGATCATCATGACGATGAAAATAATCATCACAATGGAAATGGAAATGGTCGTCATAATGACAATGAAAATAATCATCATAGTGATAATAATCATGATAATGGTCATGATCATAACGATGGAAATAATCGTAATGGAAATGGGCATCATAATGACAATGGAAATGATCATGAAAGTGGTCATAGATACGAGATGGTTCAGCGTAATGGTAATACAAACAATGATCATAATATGAACGGAAATGGTCATAATGGAAATGACCGAAAAACAAATGGTTTGGGCAGAAATGGTAATGGAAACAATAATGGGAATGGCATTAATCACATGAATAATCATAATAATGGTTGGTAAATAATATATATTTGAACAAAATATATTTGTCAATTAAAATATCAAAGCGATAATATGGTGAAAAGGACATGACTGATTCTCAGCAATTACAATAATTAATTATAATATTTTTATTATTAATTTATATAATATTTATTTATGTATTTTCTCTCGTTGTAGATTTGTTGCAATTAATCACAAATTTTAATTTATTTTCTACGATAAACACATAAAAATATTATTTTTTATTAATTTTTATTTATATTTTATTACATTTATTTATTCTTATTTATATTATATTATCAATAAACTTCAATGTTTAAAATATAAATTTTTTTACTATATTAAAAAGTTACATTGAACCATTTACAGTTTTAAAATACTTACGAAAAAAAAAATAGGTAATTTATTTTAAGATGAATAAAATTAAATTAAGGATCAACTTTGAAAAAGCGTGTTCCAAAAACTTTTTTTTTTTAATATACTTCAAGCTTTTTGTTACGCATTTTCTAAACTAATATCCTGTTCCCTTAAATTTTGGATGAGTTATTTCCTTAAAAAGTTTTTAATCAAATTCATTTTTGGAATTTAAATAAAGGAAAAATTCAAAGATATATAAAATATATTTTCAAGGACGATGAAAAATTGAAAAGGAAAAATTCCTATTTTTTATTGAAAATATCAGTCATTCATCGAATCTAAAAATATTTCCGATTTAATTTGATTTTTTTTTTTTTTGACTATTCTATCGTGAAATTTAAAGTCAATTTTGTATAATTTATTATTGTGAATTTTATTAGAATTTAAATTTTTAAATTATAGAAGAAAAATTGATGAATAATTCAAATATAAAGTTTTTTTAGATAAAATATGTTTAACAACGAATTTATCCAGTTACAGAAAATTATATAAATTTTGATTCTACTTTAGTGTCATAATTTAATCAAATTAAATAACTAGACTAAATTTTAATACACATAGAAAATTGTTAATAAAAAAGTTAGTCATAAAATTAACATAATTTAATTTATTAAATTTTTACTTCAACTTTAATCCTATAAAAAATAATATAGAAATTTTCTAATATATATAGTATACATAGATTAATAATTTACCGCGTTTATACTTTTACACACTCAATATCACTTGAAAATCACGTACTACTCATATCCCAAAATCCACGTTAGTAAACTAAGACATTTTTCTATTCTTCTTACATACATATTTATGTAATATTAATTCGTTTGCATAATTTAATCTTTTTTTTTTTTTGGTAATAATAATATAAATTATAATCCAAAACGAAAAACCGGGTAGGGTATACGAGTTTATATAAAATAATTTTTTTTTTTTAGAATATTGAAAATTGTGGAAATTGTAGTAGCCCTGGGGAGTATCAAATTGCAAAATGCTCTTCAACCACATTTCCGCTTATTTTTCCTTGTTATATAAATTTTTTTCTTTTTTGGGATAAAACCTTACAAGGTGTAGGGGTGATATTAAATTGCCTCTGTCTTTCATTTCTGCTATATATACTAGGTCATGATTTATATGAATAATATTTGTTCTCCCATACATAATAATATCGTATATATAATATTTCTATATCTATACAAGTGCGTAGTAAATTGAGGAAATCATGAAATAGAAATTTTTCTGCGTGATGAAATATATATAATTTTTTTATATACATATATGTATATTTTTGTTTTATTTATTATTTATTTACCTTCATTTTTTTTTGTTTTTTTGGTATATAAAAACAAAAATTTTGTATATTTCTTTTTTTTTGCACGTCGCAGATTGATTTTTTGTCTTAATGGTGGATAGCAGATTTATTTTTTTTCTTGTTTGCTTTTATATTTTGGTATACTATCATTAATTTAACTGAAAATCTGACAGATATCAGTAAAAAAATGTATTTTCGTAATCAATTCTGGGAAAAAATAAATATCAATTTTTTATTTCTAATAAAAGAAAAAAAAAGAAATTAAAAATTAATTGAATGGGAGAACTCGCCCCCAGAAGGTTAAATTGAAAATTGCTCAGGTGTAGTACCCTAAACCACAAACTAATAAACTCTATACAGACAATTATATTAGAATAAAAATTTTGTCATGATTTTCTGGCTCCAAAAAGATAAAAATGATATATTCTAGAAAAATGTAGAAAATGTAGAACAAAAAGTAAAGAGAGCAACGAATTTCTCTACTTTTCATTCTACATTTTTCCAGAATATATAATTTCTCTCTTTATGGAGCCAGAAAATCATGACTAAAATTATTATAAGTGATCTTATATATGTTCGACAGTGGATATTTGAATTGGCAGTCGTTATATGTTTATTATGTGGAGTTAACTTACTATAATTAAATTAGAACAGTGGCAAATTTCGCTATTTGAAATCACTATTTTCAGAATCTCTGTGGTTTTTTTATTACATCTTAAAAATTGTCTCCAATAAACAATTAATTTTTTATTAAAATATTTAATTACTATTTTAAATATTGAATTAATTATTTGAAATCTTCAAAAAATTTTCTATACTATATTTACTTTAATTATTTTTAAATTTCAATAAATCCTTTTTAATCCTTTTTAATCTATATCAATATAATTTTTCAATAATTTTATTTACTATACAAATAAAATTCAAATTATTTTACATTCCTTTACCAAATTCCGTTTTTTGGTTATTGGAAAAAATAAATTACCATATTTTAAGCTACAATTCACATTAACAAAAAAAAAGTTTTTTTTTATGCTTTCCACATCCTTCAATAAATTAAGGTAATATAAAAATATCTATATAATATAGAAATATGTAAATTATCAATAAGATATGATACACAAATCTCTGATATAATTCACACACACGCACATAAAATAATCCTTTTTATAATTCATCCTCTCTTTTTTCTTTTTGACAGTTTCATAAAAAATTAAATAATAATATAATCTAATTTTCAGGACTAATGCAAAAACAAAAACCGTCATCAAAGATGACAAGATCGCGTCAACTTTTCTAAAATAACAATTTTTTTTAATAGTAATTTCTATAATTTTTATGTCACAACTGGAAAAAAAGCAGAATTCCATTTAAATTTGTAAATTTGTTTTGTTTTTATATAATTTAATGTCGTTTAATTTGACGAAAATAAATATGCTATTTTTTGTTATTCCGTAAAATGTAATGGGAAAGGAAGAAAATTTGTAGCTAATTTTTTAATATATGTCGGCAAATTCTATACAAAATCAGATTTTTTAAACCAAAACAAAATAATATTTTTTTTTTTGGTATATAAAATTTTATATATGTAGTTGATATTTAGAATTTTGTATAATTTTAAAACGTATTAGTCCTCTTCCTTTGTCTCCTTTGAATATAGTATATAATTTTCTGAAAGATTTATTAAAACCATTTTCCTTGGATTTATGTATAAATTGTATCCGCTTATATGGACCAGATAAGTAAATAAGGATATTATTTTCATGATTTTCGGAATTTAAAAATTAAAATTTTTTTATTTTTACATCAAAATGAAACAAAACTTTTCATTAGGAAAAAATAAGACTAAAATAAATTTTCTGCACACTAAAATAAAAATGTACAAATAGGGAGAAAAGTAATCGTCGATAAGATGAAAATTTTAGTGATTAATTATTGTCATTTTTAAATAAAAATTAAGACCATGAAATGAGACATTTTCAGCTTTTTTATATTCTAAAATTTTCTTCAAAAATCATTTAAAATGATAATAGTCCAGAAAATGTTTAATATTTGTACCCAAATTGTCCTAGTTTCCCTCCATTTTGACATATAACAATGTAAATTTCGTCAGACAGACAGCTAGACATACTAGCAGAAATATCTCCTCTTGAATTAAACTATACAAAATATTGGAAATATCCTGCTATTATTGTGCGGTTTTTTATTTTGTGTATTAAAAGGAAAATATTTTAAAATAAATTTTTTGGTATACAAGTTAATTCTAATGGTATTAGTAAACACAATTATGGTGAGTGTCAACAACAATATAATTTTACATTTAAGCGTAAAACATAATCGTCTGTTACAATGATTATAGTATAAACACACACATATAAATAAACTATTTTATGAAAAGTGTATACCATATATATATTTTTATCTTAGCATTTTATCACCAGGATAAAGGATTAATTTAAAAATGGTTGTATTATAATGTCCGCTGTGTTGACAGATGGTTTTATAAGAAATATATAAATATTTTGAAAGCTATTACCGATTTTCACTGTTTGTAAAACATTTCTTGTTAAAAAAAATATATTTTTTTGACATATTTTACATTAAATACTATTTTAAAATTATAATTTTATAATATTTTCAATATTATATAGTAATTATAGGATGATAATTCCAATTTTCGGATTATTAAACTATATAGTTATAGAAAGTTGGAATGGAAGAAATTATATTTAAATTACTTATAAAGTAAAAGTGGTGGCGAATTATTTTGTATTGTTATAAGTTGCGGTACAATACGTCCTGGGTTTGACTCACGGTTCTGGTATAAATGCCCTTCTATGTTCACTTAACTTTAAGTAAGTACAATTAGTAGTGTTTAGTGCATAGTGTAATTTTAAAATATGAAAAATTCTTGCAGTCAACTTGAATCTCAGCGATTTAAAGCCATTAGTAATTAATCATACTACTGAACTCCTATTACCGAACTATTTACTGATATTTATAGACCTAAGAATAATTATCTCTTAAAACTATAACAATCTTAACAATATTTTTATAACAAAATCAATTAATTTAACAAATTATGTCATTTATACACTTACTTCAAACAATATGTACTCTTCAATCTTTCCATGAAATGAAAAAATTCTTCATATAAAATTTTTATCGCAAAAATCTTCTAAACAGTGTAAATAATAAATAAACTTTTCATTTTAAAATAAAATAGGAAAAATATGTTACGCAGAACATCACTGACTTAAGTGGAAAAGTTTATATTTAAGCATGATTAAATTATATAAAAATTAAATTTATATACTTTACTCCCCATTTTTAATATACACCAATTTTTCTTTTATATAATATATAAATTAAATCCAAAAAAATACTTTTCGCTCCCTAAAGAAAATCTTAATATAATTATTATTGTTGTACTACTACATTGTATATACTAAAGTGTTCTATAATCTCCAATATAATTTCTACAATCAAAATAAAATCGGACAAGACGCTTAATGTTTTATCATATTATTTAAGTATAGATAAAACAAAAAATCTGGTAAATTATCCTTTATCAAAAATATAAATAGAAAATAATGGTAAATAAAATGGAAATTAACTGAACAAACAAAAAATAATATTATTTTTATTATTATTATAAAAATTAGAAGAAAAATAATCCAAAAAAAAAAATTGTTTAAATGATTTTTCTTCATTTATAGCAAAAGAAAATGAAAATTAATATTTAATTGATAATAATTATAAAACGTGATGTTATATAATATAGAATTATATTTTTTTGGGGTGTAAAATCATTTCTAGTCTATATATAAAAATATTTTCAAAACAGAAATTAAATTTAATTGTTTCAGGTGTGTTAAATATTAAATATTTTCCTTAACAATTTACATAATTATACTTTCATTTTTTTATTACCACTTTTGTTTTTTACTAAAACTTATAAAACTCAAGTTTTTTTATATTAAATTTTTTTGATTTTAAGATTTTTATAAAATTGCATACTTTTTGGTGTTGTATATTATTAAATTCTAGTTTAATGTAATTAAATTTTATGTTATTATTAAATTAATATTTGAAAATGTATCACAAAATTAACAAAAAAAGTTTACACATTTGATAGCAGCATGAACTCATATTATGACATCAAACAAATTAATGCATTTTGCAAAGAGATAACTTACGACACCCAGAAAGTAATTTTCAAAACTTAGTTAATATTCATATTTTGTCGAGTAAAGTTAAATTAAATTACAAAATTAAAATTAAACATTTTCTCTGATAGTTTTGTAATTTAGACGAACACAGAAATTATTTTTAAAGTGAAAGAAAAACACTTTGAGAATTATTTATGAATATATGGTTATATCCATTTAATGATTTTAAACTTTTCATAAAAAAAGTTAGTTATGTAATAAAATTTTATTGGTAAGCTTTATGTAACACAGATGTTGCATTGAAAAGTTTTATAAAAGTATAAAGTAAAAATTTAATAATAAAAAAAATATTCTTTATACTTTATACACTGACAAAAATCAATTTTATATCAAATTTGTTCTGGTGTTAACAGATGATAGTCACATTTTCTTGTTTCTCTACACAGTTTCATCTGTAAATTTTTGTGTTTGTAGTTCACATAAAATATCAAATTCTTTTCCCTTTGATTTTTGATCCAAAAGCATAAGTTCATCTATGTATGATTAAATCGATTTTCATAAATATAATTTTGTATTTGCAACGATTCTATGAAAATTTACTGAGAAAATTATTACAAAATGAAAACATGAATTTTCATATCCCCATGAGTTTAAAAATGTATTTTATAAGAAATTTCCAATCACTATTATGTCAATAATTTTATATTTCAAAAGAAAATTTTTAATTAATCTACAACATAAAATATACTAATATTTAATTAATAAAATAAAAATAGTAAATTTTAAGATTTTGTATACCATATATAATATTTATTTAATATTCAATTTTCACCCAATAAAAAAAATATATTATAGATTATTTATCAGTTTATGTATATAATGTATATAAAGCAATTTTCAATTTCCGTAAAATTTCAAATTGATAATCGATTTTATCTTCTTCTCCTTTTTTGTGGTATATAGGAGGATACAGAAATATGAAAATTTTGATAAATATTTAAATAAAATCATATAATAAATATCTTTATGTATAGTTTAGCAACCACAGGCACAAAAAAAAAATATTATTTTCTGGATAATTTAATTTAATAATTTTCAAATTATATTTTCGATTTTATAATTGGAAAATTTTGATATATTATGAAATTTATTTTACATGACCATACATCCTTTTATTTACATATAATTTTAAACAAATAAAATATGAAATTATATATAAAATATTTTCATGGAAATAATAAATATTTGATTTTTCTTTTCGATATATCATCAAAAACAAGAAAAAAAATTGTATGAAAATGATTTTAATTTCAAATGAATATTTATACAAAAATTTTCAATTGCATAATATTTGATTATCTAACTAATCAATCTATAAACGTTATGAAAATTAAAATTGATTTTAGATTAAATAATGGAATTATTAATACCTACTATACTATTATTTTAAAATTACTGTGTTGGTATAAAAAAATTGATGTTATAATATGTTATGCTTTGAAATGAAATTGAATTTATTAGAAAATAATATTATAGATTTTTTTGTGCAATTAATGTCACGATTTTGATATATGATATATGAGAAAGGATCAAAAAATTAGAAATTGTAGAAATATAAATTAAATGATTATATGTATACGTATTTCTAATATTATAAAATATGGAATATTAAAAAATCTGAATTTGTGGGCTTAAGTTTGCGGGTTCAATGGTCAGACCTCCTACCACTGCACTAAATGATATGCATTTTCAGAACTTTTCTCTTTTCATTACAAATTTAAATTTCTTGGAAAACTACATACATAATACCAGAAACTGTTCTATTTTGCCTTATAAATTGAATTTGAATACCTTAAGAAGGATTTAAATTAACTTTTCTATCAAATATGGTAAATTTAATCATTGTAAGTACATACTTTGAAGAATTGATAGTCATTGTAAAAATACACTTAAAAGGATTGGTAATATTGTGTAGTGTCAAAAATAATTTGCATTATCTTTGGTAGTGTACGTCTAAAGATTATACAGCATTTTCAATATTAAAATTTCTGAATTAAATTATAAGTTTTGCTAGCAAATTTTCAATCTGAATAATTATTACCTATATGTATACTTTTATTTTTGACAATATACTTAAAAAGGACATTTATCCAAATTTAATTTTTTTGGAATATGAATTGGCAACAAATATTTTATGTCAAAGTTTAGTTCACTTGGAATTAAGTTAACATTTAAATTATTTCCACAACTATCTTAAAATTTATATCTATAAAATGTTTCTTTATGCACGTAACTATATGCAAAATGAAAAATTATATTAAAAATCTTACATAAAAATAAATCAATTTCAAAAATATCAAACTTTCTGCGATAGTATAAAAGTTAAATAAACAAAAAATAATAATTTGACTTATAGTTGTATAATACTTGTGATTGAATACCATAGAGTAATGCAATTATTATTTATATTTCATTTTATTTAATTATAAATTTCCATTAAAAAAATCAAACAAAAAAATTATCCATTATCTGGGACACGTTTTCTATAATTGCATTTTTATTAATTGAAAACCCTTTGGCCTACACAAAGGAAAAAAAATATATAAAATTTTTTAAAATATCATCAGATTTTCCAGAAAATTCATATTTTTTTGTAATATGAATTTTTTTTACGAAAAATTGTAGTTTGAGGAGATTCATTAAAATTTACTATACGTAAAAATATGAATAAAAAATCAAACATTATAATATTTTCCAATTCTACCTTTTAACCAGTTCAATAGTAATTTTCTTTTTATGTTTCATATATTTTTTTGCGCAATTTCGTTTTTTCCAATTTCCACTTACATGGTTTTTTTTCTGATATTTTTATTTTTTCATTTTAAATTGACTCGATTGTCAGGTTGTTGGCTATGTGAAACAAAAATTAAAATTGACACATGGTTCAGATCCGGATACATATATAAAAAATAATAACATAAAAAAAAATGTCCTTTATTTAAATGGAAACCAAAAAAAAAAAAATAATATACTGAAATGTCCTTTTTTTTCTGTTTATACTTTTGATAAACCTGTGTTGAAAGACCTGTCATCCTTAATTACTATAATCGACCTCTTGGTCATCATTTAGTCGTATATGAATGTAGAAATTTCTTTCTTTCTTTCTTTTTTTTTTTACATTTTATGCTGAATCAATTTATGCTTTTCAATAGACATGCTCTTATTTTATCCTTGTTTGATAATACATAATATATGGGGAAAAAAGGAAAAAAACTCTTTTTTTATGGTCAGCTTTTTTCCCATATTTTAATGATTGACAATTTTTGTTTTTTTTAGATGAATGGAGACAGAATTTTTTTTTTTATTACAATTTGCAGGCAAAAAAAAATATGAAAAGTAAGCATAAAAATTAAATAAATTTTTGAAATGTTATTAAATTTATGGATAAATTCGTAATTTTAATTAATTTTTTTTTCTCCAATATTTTACTTTACAAAATTTTGTATTGAAAATTACATTATTATAAATATTTTCAATTTTTTCAATATTTTCAAAGAAAACATTACAATAATTCTTAAATAAATATTCAAAAATGTTTAAATAAATATTAATAAGTAAGAATATTGATTTACTTAACTATATCTTGGGAAGAGAATCTTATATTAAAATATATTAATTATAATTATTATTTAATTACTATTACAAAATTGAAAATGAATATTCATGTAGTTTAATTTTAATTATTCATTTTATTTAAATGTTTTTGTATAATATCAAAATATGAAATATCCTGGCATGTCAAGGTAAAACAAAGACTAAAAAAATTATTTATATAGCTATAAACTTTCAACAAAACTGAAAAACATATAAAAATTATAATAGCTTAAGAAAATTGTTTGCAAAATGATATTTGTTTTTTTTTTTGAAATATTGCAGTTAAACTACATAATAAACAATTGAACAAATATACACAACAAAAATACAAATTGTCAATTTATGAAATAAAGTAACAAATTACAAAAAAAACAATTATATTACAAAAGTTATATAGATAAAACTTTTCTGGTACATAAACAATATTTGTTGAAAAGTGAAAAGTTTATGGCAAATTTCTATAAATAATAAGTAATTGTTTTTATTGAAAATATTTTTTATTTTCCATCTTTTATTTCATGTTTTGAGTAGAAAATTTAGAACTTAGACGATTAGTTATATAAAAAACGAATGTGGAATAATATGGATAAGGATATAACATTGTTAAAAAGATTTATTAACCATTTTATCAAAATGTAGTGTATGTACGATTCAAAATCTCGATGTTTTTAGCTTTACGTATTAGTAACGACGTTTTAACTTTATGGGTAAATAAAATTGCTTAAAAACATTGAAAAGGTTTCAAAAATTCAAAATGATATTGCCAGAATGTTCGCAAGGATAAAATTGTATTTAAATTAAATTTGAAATATTATAATTTTAAACGAATATTATTCGTTGATATACAAACAAATTTTATATAAATACAAATAAATTGAATAAGTTAAATAAATGAATATTTTTACAAAATTAATTTTAATATTTTCTAAATTTTCATTAATCAATTTTTTCACTGATGGGTACTATCGTATTCAAAAATATTATTTAAAATATAAATACGAACTTCAAACAGAATTTTTTCTGATTACCATTATTCCTCCAACAGATAACAAATTTTTGAGGAATTCAAATAATTTATATAATTTATTTAAGTTATTAATTAATTTAATCAACTTTGATTAATTTAATTAATTAAATATTTTATTTTATATTAAAATATTGTAAATAACTTTTTGTATAATAAACAAATATCTGAAACTATAAATATAAATGAGAAAATATGACTTTGAATTGAAAAATTAAATACTATTTTAAAGTCTTAATTTTTCAGTTACAAATAATACTATCATTGCAAAATTATATATAAGTCCATTCTTTTCACAGTCTTCAAAAGTATCGTATTACATTATAATGACCTACAAATTGTAATTTTACAAACTAACCCACTTTGTACTTTACAATCAGCTCCTATAAATCCTATAAATATATTATACAATAATTCTTGATCTCAAAACTTTTATATAATCAAAAAATCATTTTGTCTACAAAATTTAAAAATAAAATAATTTTTTTATTGATTTTCTTTTTTTTCTGTTTTACAAATTTCTCCTAAGAGTATGCAAAACTTTTCACATATATAATCCATTTTACATTATAATCCACTCAAAAAAGAAATATAATATATATAAGAAAACTTTTCCATAAATTTGTATAAATAAATTTTCCTATTTTATATTATTATTATTTTCTATTTTCAAAAAAACCACAAAAAAAAAACTTAAATTTTCTTTATAAATTTTCACATTTTACTGAGTTGGTTAAAAATTTAAAGTAAAAAAATATATATTTTAAAAAAATTTACCCCACAGAAGTAAAAATGAAAATTTTGTAGAAAATTATTAGAATGGAAAAAAAGTATATACAATTTAACAATTTTCTGGTAAAAATAAAAAAAAAATTCGTTGTAATCGGTCCCTAAATAGTACTTAAGTCGGTCATTACACTCATATAAACCATTACGTGCAAAACTCACTAACTATTACCACACAAAATATATGAAAAACGCTATCCTTGCAATATTTCTGAAACCAAAAAAATAAAATTGTTCATAATTTTTTTTTTTTAGTGAAAAAGCAAAACTTTTCCATTTTCATAATTTCAAGTATAATTTTTCATATTAAATTTAACAGAAAAATCATTACAAAACAAAAAAATGGACAATTAAAACGCGATGTCTACTTCGCGTTACCAAATAAACAAATTGCATAATTTTTTGCGCAATTCTTAATAAATTTTCTCACATTTTCCACAATTTTTTTTGTTTTTTGTTAATTTTTATTAATATGGAAAAAATATTTATTGCGTGTGTTTTTAGATTTTAATGTTATTTTTATTTGTCACCTCACCATTTTCCATTTTCCACACTTTTTTTTTTGTGTATGCTCAATTAATATTATAAGAAAATATTTTCAAAAACAGAAAAAGTAAAATGTATAAAAGGACCAAAAATTTAGGTCAATCGTAAATTTTCAAATGAATTGCCCGAAACACAATATGGAAAATCCTTCTTTTGTGAGCCTAGGCTGTTTGTTGGGTGTTTGATTATGTATGGTAAAATTATTTTTGCTGTTTAGTTCGTGGCATTAAACACTTAACTTTCTTGGGGAATTTTCACAAAAAAACTGTAAAGTTGTAAAACGAAAGAAATAACAAATTAAAACCAATTAGAATTTATTGTTATTTCGGAAATGTAGTGCAAAAATGTAGTCCTTTTTTCTATTAAGGAAAATGGTTTTGGTTTCTATGTTCAAAAATTATAGGGGCAAAAAGGGCGTTTAAAGGTAGTTTCTATATATAAAAATTTAATTAGTAGTAAAAGGGTAAATAGAAAAATTTACTATATGAAACAAAATTTACTATTACTGACATTAATTTTTTGTTTTACTTTTCTACTGAGAATTGTTGTTATTGAATTTTTTATGAATTTTTCCCTAGTTTTATATTTTTTGGGGTAGGTATATCAAAATTTATTTTTATACTTAAACTTTTCCATGTTATATTTTTATTATTAGGTAAAAAGAACCATTAATATACATTTTTTTTGCACATATGAATAAAGTTAAAATAAGCATAACTAATAATGTTTAGAGGAAAAGAAGAATAAAGTATTTTAATATAATTTTATGCAATGTCACAGGCATTTTAGCATTTTTTGGTTATTAATTTTTATGGGAAAAAATGTGGTAGGAATTATACTTTGTTATAATATTTTCAGCTTATATTTAGTCATTTTTGATAATATTATTGAATATATTTTTCATATTGAATTTAATTTTAACACAAAATTAAATTGAATATTAAGAATTCTGGAGAGCTCAAACTGTGCTAGGATTTCTCCTGAATTACAACACATGCACATCAAAGCAAGTATTACTGGAATATTAGAAGTGTTAAATTTATAAATTTAACAAATCATTATCAATAAATTTAACAACAAATTTTCATCAAGAAATTTGAGAAAATAATAAATTTTTCCTCATTTTACAATAAGAAATTATCTGAACTCAAAATACTTCAATAAAATCAGAAACTAAAAAGAAATGGTTTTCCTTAAATGAGTTTGCAGTAATTACGTATAACAAAACTAATTTGTTAGATTTATTTATCATTTCCAAATTAATTAAGTCATTTATCAAAATCAATTAATTAATCAATCATTTTTTTTTTCAATTAATTTAATCAATTTTCAAATATAATTAAACGATTTTCAAATTCAATTTACTGAATTTACTTCAACATGAATTTGTGTGTTAATATGAAATTATAGCCTTAACATGGATAATTAATTTAATTTAGTATATAAAAAATCATTTTAAAATTATATTTAAGAAAATTTAGTTAGTGTTTAATTTAATTTGAAAAACATTAAACTAAATTTGAAAAAATAACCAAAATATTTCGAAAAATTATTAATTAAATTTGAATAATGTTTTAAATATTTTTTAAAAAAAAAACGACTAATTTAATTTGTCAATTCTCAAGTTTCTGTTTATGGGACAAAATACAATAAACCAACAAATTTTTCGTCTTAGCAAAATCTTCGCTTTGGGTTTGTTGCCAAGATTTAAAAAGCATAATATTACTTAAAATTAAGAAATATCAAATTGGTATACAACCGAAAGTACTACAGTAATTAAATGGAAAATTTTGATTTTGTCAAGAAAATAATGTAGGATGACAAGTAAGGTAATTTCTGTGTGGAATACGTCATAAAAAATTTAGTCAATAACTGAGACTGAGACTAATCTTTTAATTTGACAAAATAATTTAAATTTTAAGGACTAAAGCTCAATATATATACAAAAAATTCATCGAATATTATTTAGAAAACGATAAAAATTTCTTTCTCACTTTATTTTTTTAGTCTTTTGGGAGCAATTTTTCTCTAAAAAAAATTCAAGTAAATTTTTCTGGCATTACCCAAAAAAGAAATCATCTCATTACTTCCGTCTCATTCTTATCACCAATGAATAATAAAACATTAATTTTTAATATCAATTCTGTTGAAAAAATTTAAAGTTAAATTAAGTTTTTTTTTTTATATATACAAGAAAAACCACCACAGTTTTTTTTATTTATCGTCGTTTTTCTTTCACCAAAAAAAAACACGAAAATTAAATATTAATGAAATCCATTTTTAAAAAAAATGCAATATCTCAATGTTTAACAAACTGTAAAAAGTCTTAATGGAAATTAGAACACAAACCACAAAATTTGATATCAAACCAAACAGAATTTCTGTCTTTTACTGCGATATATTTTTTTTTATATATAAATTTTTATACATATATAAAAATGGTAAATTTATAGAAATTAACATGAAGAAGAAAGTTTTACGTTCTGTCACATTTTTACATTAAAAATTTTTTTGCAATATAAATTTCTTGGTATATAGTTGAGTTATAACCTAAACTGTTGCTCCAGAGAAATTGGTATATATAAAATGTTCGGCATCAAAATTTAATAAACTTAAACAAGAAAATATAAATTTTCAAAAATTTACAATTTTTCCTTTCCGTATAAATTTTTTAGATTTTTAAAAGAAAATTTTTATCGTATTTAAACCAATAAAAAATTTGTTATTTAAAATTTATTACATTTTCATGACAAAATATAAAATTAACTTTAAAAAGATAATAAAAAAAAAAATTTTACCTAGCTATCCTGTTTATTATTTTTTGTAGCGAAAAACAAAAAATATCCAAAAAAAGAAACATTAAAATGAAAAACAGAAATGTTAATTTTTTTTCGGAAAAGCGAAAAAACCTATAAAAAATATATTTCATTATTGTCAAAAAAAAAGAAATTTTTATTATTACAAAATTTTCTTTTTAAACTAATTTTAATTTTATTATAAAACAAATTTCAAGAAAAAAAAGGACTCTTATTTCTTCAAATAAAAAACAAAAAAAAATTTACCTTTAGACAATCACGTTCATTTTTTTTTGTTATTTTGTAGTTGATCAGTTTTGCTCCAACACAACAAAAAAAAAAATAGTCCCTAATTAAACATCGTTAATCAACAGGTCATTTGTGCGTGTCACTGTTAACGCATTTAGGATGAAGAATTTTCTTTTACTTTATTCTCTGTGTTGCCTTTTTTTGTTTTTTAATCCTTAGACAACCCAATAAGCGAGAAGAAAAAATCTAAAGCACAAGAATCCTTTACAGATAATTATATTTTTTCTACAAAAAAAAGAAGAAAAATTTTGTTTCGTGGGGTGTTCGTGTTCTTGAAATTTCATTTGAAAAAAAATATATATATACCAAAAAAAGTAAGAAAATGAAACGCGTATCCCTTATTTAAAAAAAAAAACTGGCGAAAATCAAAAATGTCCTTTTTTTTGTTATTAGATTTCTTCTATAATTTTTTTTTTTTTTTTTTGATAATTTATTCCAAAAACGTAAAGTGAGAAAAAAAAAAGAATATACCAAAAAAATTTTATCAAAAAAAAAAACTGAAAAAAGGAAGAAAGAAAAGTAAAATAATAAAAAAAAAACAAAGATATTCAAATCAGGACACCATTAACTATGATATTTTATTACTTATCACTATATAAAGGACTTTATTTTTTATATTATTATTATTATTATTATTTTTTGTATGTTTTTTTTTATGTATCCATTAAAAGGATATCAGGTTTTTTTTCCTTTTTTTATTATTTTTATATATGACAAAATTTTTGTCACATATTTAACTTATGATTTTTTATATTTCAGAATTATTATTATTATTATTTTTTTTGCGTTTTTCATCTTCTTCTTTATTTAGACAGGATATTTAATAATGTAAATTTTTTATATTATTTATAGTACTGAAGGATATTCACTCCAAAAAAAAAAGGCTACAAACACAAAAATATATTTGTTTTTATATTATACAAAATATTTTAATATTCTGTTATATACTGGTTTACTACTGTATGATATGATATGAGGACATATACAAGGATATAATAATAGAAAATAATAATAATATTATTATTATTTTATATTTTAATGTCCTTGGTAAAAAAATTTTCTTCTTCTTTTCTGTTATGATGTTATTATATGTTTTTTGTTCTATTATATTCAATTAGTTTGCACTAAAAAAAAAAAAAGAGTGTTCTTCATTATCAAGGATAATAGAATTTTCTATTAGATTTTGTTTTTTATTTGTGTGTGTTTTTCTTTAAATAAAAATAATAATAATAAAACATCACATAATTTTTAATAATAGAAAAAAAAATATAATACGGGTTTGTTTGTTTTTTTAATAATTTTATATTATAAGGACATTTACCACGTGCTCATATATAAATACACAAACATTATAATTATATTTTACATATATAAACGAGTATTTAGATTATTTTTGTATTTGTAAAAGGGTTTTTTTTTTTTAAACTCTCGCAAAAATAAAACACAAGAAAATTTTTCGTTTGAAAATTTCAAATTTACACTTGCATATATCCTTTTTTTTTTGTATTTGTTTTAATATTTTCAAATAAAATAAATTACATTATTTCTTAGTACTATATACATAAAAAAGGACATTTTTGTTTATATACAATTCAAAAAAAAAAAAACAAAACCAATTAAAAATAAATAAGAAAAATATTTCGGAAATCCGTGATAAATTTTTTGGTATCCAAATATGATTTTTGAATTTTATATACCACAAAAAAAAAATTAAAATAATTAAAATTTCATTTTCTATTTTTTTTTTAGTTTAAAAAAAAAAAGGATACACAATCCTGACACGAACGATTGCTGTTACTAAACTGGTACGAAATCAGAGAAATTATTTTTATAAAGCAAATTGGTTTTTCCCTTATATATAATATGTACGTACGTACGTATGTATATATAAAATTTTCTCGTTTCAATGTGACGGATCACACATACTATTAAGCATAAAAATATGTTGTTTTTTGCTTTTCATTTTTCTTTTTACGTTTACATATATTATTTATATATATAAAATATATTTTCTTGATTTTCTCTGGTGATTTCGAAAAGTAAATATAATGAGAGGATGAATGAATATTATAAGAACGAAATAATAATAACAACAAAATAGAAAATCATTCAATCCCTCTCTATATAGAATGTGTGTATCACCCGCCCAAAACCACTTTTATTTTAATATCCTTGCAAGGATAACAACGAGAAAATAAACTTTTTTTTTTTTGTAGAAAAATGTCACCAGAGTTGTATTGTAGGTGGATGTTGGATGGGTATACATAATATATGTATATATAGAAAGAGACCAAAAGGGCTGTTTTGGTTCACCTAACCATAATAACAATCAAAATCATCAGCATAATCATCATCATCATTAACATTTTATTATCAATATCAAATATGATTTTGAATAGGAAAAATATTGCTAAAATATATACACACAAAAAAATAACATAAATATTCATGTATAAAAAATAATAATAATAATGTTTTTTTTTAACAAATATTTATATATTGCATATTCCTAGCACGCACACATCGTTACTACACATATTTCGGTTTTTTTGTTTTTGGTATACAAAAGAAAATATATAATAATAAAATTTTATAGTTTTTAATGTTGCAAAAAAACAACAAACTTATGTTGTAAGGAGATTGTAAGGATATATGTGAAATTGAAGAAATAAAAAAAGAGGAACAAAATATTTTCTTTTCTAATGTTTTAATATACTTTTGGGAGCTTGATCGGCACAAAAACGAAAAAAATTTATTATTATTATTATTATTTTTGATTTCAATAATGTACAAAAAATTTGTCGGTAGAAATATATAATTTTTTTTTGTGGATTTTAATGGTAAAATATTAGATAAATGGACGAAGTAGGCATCGTCGTGAGAGTAATATGTATATAGAATTGAAATGTTAACAAAATAATTTACCTTGTTTTTATTTAGATAAAGTGGAGCTTCTGTTTTCCATTTATGTAATAATAAGAGAATTAGGATAATGGACATGAAAATTATTATTGTAGAATTTCTGAAAGTAATATATACATATATAGATTATCTTGCCACAATTTTACAGATGGTATCGTCACAACTATAATATTTAGTTTTTTTTTTTCTGTAATTATTTAATTTTGTTTAGCTTCCTTAAGAGATTTAGGAGGTATTTTTCTTGAATTAATGTCCTTATTCTGTGTTTCCGTAAAGAAATATATTTGAAATTTTCTTTGCCACAGCGACAGCATAGAAAAACCGAAAATTATTAAAAATGAATAATTAGAGCTGAACTAAATAATTATTGCCAAATCTAAATTATATGACAAAACTTTGGAGTTGTAAATATCAAATAATAAATTATAATTAATTGCATAAATATAGGTGAATTTTAAATTACTAAATAAATTTAGTAATACAAATCAAAAAATTTATTATATTTTGCATAACACTAGGCGATTTCTTAACATGCTGTTCAATTAAAATCAAATTTTTTTTTCATTAGTTTTCTTTTACAATGCAATTTCTAAATGTACCATTCAAATTTACTGCCAATTTTTCTAGAAAATTAATTTGCATATTTTGAGTAAACTAAAATTTGTTGATTTTCTTTAGTAATCCATAGAATCAATATCACATCACAAAATAAATCCTCTTTATTTGATTTAAATGTTTTTAGAAAATTTGAATTTGAAATTGAAAATAATATTTGATAATAATATTATCGACATTTTCTGCATAATTTTATTGGAATTAATTTAATTAATAATAATTGGTAATTGAATATTCATAAATTTCAAATCAGATATTTACAAAACAAACAAAATTTAACCCCAATCTCCCCTATAATACACAAAAAAAAACATTTATCTAAAATTTTAACCAGTAAATGTGAAAATTTTCAAATCATTTTGTTGTTGTTGTAAAAAAAAATTATATACGTTTATATACAGGATATATTAAAAGGATATGAAAAACAGGACAAGATTTTTTTTTAAAAAAAAACGGATTTTACAACTTAACTCGAATATTTCTAACAAAAAAAAAACATTGAAAGAAAATTTATATATCTATAAATAAAAATACACGAATATAAAACATAAAAATGTTAAAATGTTAGACAAGGATACACCTTTATTTTTGTAAAGCTCATTAGGCTTTATATAGAATATTATACCAAGAAAAAATTATGTATACAAATTTACCAGTTTTAATATTTATCATGAAAAGAGGAAATAAATCTTGACACCTTTAAAAAAGTTTTCATTTTCTTTTTCTTTTTTCTTTAAAAAAAAAACAATTTAATATTTTCCTTTTTAACAGTTATAAATATTAAATCGGTTCTGTCATTTTTCTGTTTTTTTTTTAAAGGGACGTAGGAGTAAAATAAGAAAAATGGGAAAGAAAAATATGGTAAATAAGTAAAATTTCCTATTATTATATATAGAAGTAAGAAAATTAAGAAAATTTGGAAAATATTTATTGTAAATAAGAAAAGGAATTGAAAGAAGGATTCATAAAAAATACTAAATCCTTTCTTTCTATGCCAATTACAAATATTTTTCGTGTAAATGAAAAGAAACACTTAGTTAAAAAAAAAAATAAGCTTTTTTACAAAAATTTTTGAGACTGTAATTTAATTTTGCAATGAAAAGAAATTTTTTACACTTTTACTTTGTATCATAATGTTTTTTTCTTTTTCATGTAGTAATGTTGCTGCTTGAACAAATACTAATGCATTAATGCACAAATCAGATTTTTGAAAAATTTATGTACTACATATAAATATATTTTCGTGAAATTATAATGGAAATGGGAATTGAATTTTTCTTTTCCAGTAAAAATATTTTTTAGTATTTCAAGTTACAATTTTATGTACCGCACTAAAATGACAGTTGAGGATTTCGAAAAATATACTAAATATTTGATTGATTAATTTTAGATAGTAATAATAATTGTTTAATATTTTGAAAAGCCCCCTAGTTCTCATAGAATTACAGAAAACTCAACTTTAATCGGACCATCGCCCAAATTTTGGACAAATTATTAGTTCCAAAAACGTTTACCAAACCAATTATAAATTGAAATTACAAATAAGCTTTACTACATATTAAAAAAAGTGACTTCTTTGTAATATTTTCAACATTTCCAATCCGAAATTTTACTTTATTTATCAACCAATTAAACACTGATTAGGTCCAACTGGTATTAAAAGTTAAATAAATGACTCAAAACACTAAAGTTTTAGATTTAATTTATTTATTAAAATAATAACAAAATTGCGGAAGGTTCAAATTTTCACAAAACTTAAAATTAAACCAAAAATTTTTTTTTAGTATTTAATTTTTTTTTACTGGTATTTAAAAACGAAATTCAATTATTTCCTTCCAAACTTATAAATTATTCTCTTTAATAGTATCTGTGTGTCTAAATATACAATTATTTATATATATATATAACTACATATAAATCACCAGCTGATGATATCCTTTTTATTTTTGTTCTGTTAAGACTTTTGATATACAAAAATAAAACATTTAGTTTTTTCCTGTGTTTTTTCCCAGGCAGGCGCAATCTCACGTGTTGCGCTTCTAAAATAAATGTATTTGTTCCTGAAGGATATATATACATATATATATTACAATTGTTGTTGTTGTTGTTTAACAAATCCCTTTTTTACTCTACCATATAATCATTTCTATGTTTATATAATATTTTTACCTTCTCTATTTATAAGAAAATTTCTTATTAAATTCTCTCCGGCTATTTTTGATTTTGTTTGTATTTGTGATTGAAAAAATCTCCTCATATTTTTTTTTATGTCTAACTAATATTTTTTATAAAACCATAGACAAAACTTCTGTTGAACTGCTCTTCCAGGGTCCATTGTATAATTTACCCAGACGGATGAGAAATACCATACCAAAACCAACAACAATTTTTTTTCGTTCTATACCATTTACCCCCATCAGTATATAAAAATTGGTATTAAAGATTTGTCATTCGTATATAATTTTTTCTGATCCTAGGATAAAAAGGATATTAAAGAATTTTACTTATTAAGCAGTTACTTAACTCGGTTAAGGATAACCCAACCAACCAACAACAAAAAAGAGCAAAAATTATGCACTATAGAATTTTGAATTAAACATTTTTTTTTGGTTTTTCCGAGAGTTTTGTAGAAGCATATAATTTTCCAGGAATACCAAGAAGTTGATGAATAAAGTTATTTTTGGTTTATGCTTTATAAATATATAGGAACACACAAATTTTCCCGAACATAAATTTTCAGGTGTAGGTGTGTGTTTTTGTTTGAATTTTTTTATATATAAAATTTTTTGGAATTTTATAGAAAATTAAAGGTGAATTTTTTTTCGTTGTTGTTTGTGTATCTAAAATGTTACCAAAAAAAAAATAATAATAAATTGTATAAACATATATATATATATACCATAAAAATAATCTGTTGCTTCCTGAAGCTTTTAGCATACACGCAGATGATTTTAAAGTATATAGGAACAAAATTCATATACGTCCTTGGTTTTAAATGTGATATAAAAAATTATAAGGCAAATTTTTTACTTTAAAGCAGAAAAAAAATTATGGTATCGTAATGATCCTGATTGGATAGCGAATTTTGATAAATTGTTTTTTTCCTGTTTTTTTTTTTTGCAAAATAGGATTTGGTGCAACTAAAATTTATTGTAATATAAATGGTGTAATATGAGAAATGTGAACATTTGTCCTCGTGGTGTAAAATAGAATTTGATAATATTTTATAGGCACAATTTTTCTTCATTATATCAGGTACACGGTTTAATTAGTGAAGAAAATATTGAATGTATCAAAGCTATAGTGTTACTGAGCATTTCTTAAATTATATATTATTATTGGTAATCTATTTAGTTAACATTTACAGCTTAGAGAAATCTTCTAATTTAGAAGGAACCACAACTTCCAAAAAAAAACCTCTGGAATGTCAGCATCCGGAAATTCTGTTGATACGAGGTGTAGATGGAAAATTTCAGGGCTGTCGTAGGGCCAGTGATAAATTGAAATATACAATAATGAAAAATATTCTTTATAATTGGCAATTGGCAGAGAAATATCCCTTTGAACAAATTTAAAATCTTCATGTCTGACGCTTATTTCGAAGACGTTCAATGATTTTTCGAATTGATATCATGAGATATTCTAAAATTGGCCATTTCAAAGCCATTTCCGATAATCCAACCTAGTCTATCTGCAGACGTAAATTTATCGCTAAAAGTCCTTTTTGTCCTAACTTCCTAACTACCGCCGCTTATGTCTCTAACCAATAACATTTAAATGGTTCTTTGAAGCCTTCTTTTTTTTTATGATTTACCTTTACTATATACATAAAAAAAATTTATACAGGGTAATCATCATCTTTGGATTAAGGATATTATTCAGCAAAAAAAAATGTTCTTCTTTTATTATCATTAAATCATATCAACAGGAAGACTATAGAGGGAGAGTAAAATGAATCAAAAATTAAACGATTGAAGGATATAAAAAGGATTTTTATTTTCTTTGGTATACAAAAATTCACTATATTGAAATTTTTCCTTAATTTGTGTATTTAAAATTTATTTTTGGGGCAGAAAACAAATAAGGGTTTTTATTTTTTTTTTATTTATTATTATTATTATTTTATTTCATTTTTCTGTCGATATTTTGTTTTTTTTTTATATGAGACGAATGAGCTGGAGGTTTTGTTTTTCTCCTTTCTTTTGTCGACTTTGTTTGTAGGAAGAAAAACGGCCCCACAAAAATTCCAGAATATAATGGACGCGTTCAAATGGAAAATCAAATGGATTTGTTTGTTTTTCATTCTTTCTGTGTTCCTTGTGCTCTTGGGTATTGAGTTAAATATAAAAATGTTGTTGTTGGTTGTTTTTCTTTTCTGTATGAAATGAATTGATTAGAATTTTATTTGTCCTTGAAATTGTTTAGTATTGGCGGGTGGAATGGTTGAAATATTAAAGGTTGGAGTTTTTTTAGGATATCATAAATTATTACGAAAAGTTTAAAGAAAAGAAAAAAAAAAGAAAGTTTGTTTTCAGGATAGAACAAATAATGCGAAAAAAAATAAACTTTTTTGATCTGATAAAACTAATTAGTGATATTTCAGTTAATTAAAAACAAATCGAAATAAACTTTGATTTTCATTTATTTATTTTTACGAAAAATAATAAAAAATAAATAAATATTTAATCAACACTTCATAAAATTTTGAAATTTAATAAAATTAGCAGAAACATTTTAGAAAGAATTTTTGTGTTAAAATATTTTTGCTTCATACAATAATTATAAATATTAGAAACTTTGTGGCGCGGTCTAAAATTTCGAAAAGAAATTGTTCTTCAAGATTTTCATTTTTCTTTATGATGTCAGAGAAATTAGAATCAGCAGTAAACCTTGCCATTTTTTTTGGCGTGAAACATCGACATAGGTGAATTTAGTGTCTATGGAATTTTGGTTTGGACATTTTTGTTATAATTAAAATACTACAAATCGATCCCAGGACAAAAATTTCGATGATATCGTTATATTCTTGTATTCTTGGTATAATTTACAAAAAATATTATAATAGTCTTATGCAACATTTATTTATGATTAAAATTACATTAGCAAAAAAATGAAATTACTTAGTAGGTATGTGCACTACGTATTCTAGAATTTTAATTAAATTTTTTTTTCGACAAATTAAAATGGTCAGGATAATTCATTTAAAAATACAGATTTTTTTCCATTTTAATATAAAAAGCTTCATATAGTTTTTACTATTCCCAGTTAGATGGCGCTGTAAACAATAGGAATATAATTTAACTATCTTATGAATCTCGAATTTTAATAGTGCATAAAATATAAATATTAAATTAATTTTAAAAGGTTAATTTTAATATAATTATAAATTTTAATGTAAACTGTGGTAAAGTAAACTTGTAAACTGTGGTAAAGAAAGTTTGCTTACAAAAATTATCTTGAACTCAATTTTTAAAATTTTTTATTTATATTTCTGTTACTATTAAACATATTTAAAGAAATCTTCTCTTTGAAAAACTGCCATAATTTACATATAAATTTTATATTTAAAAAAAAAAACCATAATTAAAAACATAAATTTAATAAATTTTTTTTTTCCAAAAGTCATGCTTCACTACCAAAACTATTTCAACCTGAACAGAATTTACAACACAGCAGAAAATATTTACACATATATGAAAAATCCCCCTTTTTCCTTTTAAAGAAAGAAACAAGTGTAAATTTTACCTTATAACTTCAAAGTTTCCCAATTATTATTTTAATTCTTTTTTTTTTTAAATCAGAATCTTCTTCTTTTTCCAAGTAAAAAGAAGAAAAAAGTGGAACTTTAATGAAGAAAAATAAGAGCAATTTAAAAAAAAAAAAAAGATAATGTTGAATCAGAAAACATAATAATAATAATAATAATATACATAAACCAACAGAGCATATCTCCGGCTCAAGAAGAATATCCATTTAAAAAAAAAAATGAATAAAAACGGAAATTTTGTTAACTTTACTTTATCATTTTCATCATTTTGCCACCAAACAAATTTTTTTTTTAGCCATTAATATGGAAATAAATAAAAAGGAAAATCTTTCTATGCAATAAATTTTTCTATGTTTTACAGAATGGTTACAGGTGTTATATAATTTTATTATGTTTATCAAAATGTTAAAATTAAATTTTCTTTAGAAGTCTTATAAAGAAATTTAATTAATTTTAGATATTTTTGAAATATTTCAGTCAGTAGTCCTTAAATTCATAATTTTGCTTTAGTTTAATTTCAATTTTTTAAGAAATTTAATTAAGATTTCAAAATTTTCGGTTAAACTCATAATTTTGCTTTTGATATCTACAATTTCAAATGTTGATATCTACCAATGATATCTTCAAATTTTGGTATAAATATAGTCATTCTGTAAATGGTATATTTGAGTTACTGTGATGAAAAATGAAAATATTTGGTAGAAAAAGCTTAAATACCGCACTTAATTTTGTAACAAGCCATTCTTAAAAATACGGAAACCTAAATAAATTAATGAAATTTTTATTTCTTTCGATCCTGTTAGGAATTTTCCAAAGACTAAATTAAATTAATCAATTTTTAATTATGTATATAATGAAATATAAATTTAAATTTATTTAGGCATTAACTTGGTTAAAAACCACAATTATAATTAATTTTTTCTTGTAATTGTTCAAATTAATAAAAGTTTTGCACAATTTAAAAGTAAAAAAAATTATGTAATGACCAAAAATGGACAGAAAATTTAATAACACAAAAAAAAACTAAATTTCATTTTATTTACACAAACCAGAGTTTACATTTTGATCAATAAATAAGTGTTCCGAAACATTGAAAAGTGTTACAACAATTTTAAGTTCAACATTAAATCTAATTTTTACGAATATAAAAAATAGTTTAATTGTTGCTATTAAATAAATGTTTCCGATTTTGAGATTGAAAGTAATTTGTATTTATTATTAACTATTATATTTTATTTCTGTTAGTTTAATCACAATTTCAAACCATTAAACTCTAATTGACTAACCCATTATCTAAATAGTCTGATGGTCTATTAGATATATTGGTATAAGAATTTCAATAGAGTAAAAAGGAAACTGTTTTAAGGAACATCAAGAAAAATCACTTTAATGCAATTGAAAATTCTTTCCAAAATGTAATTTAACTAATAAAAATTCTTCACTTGGTTCACTCTTGGACAATTTTGTATCATCGTCTAAATTCTTTTAATTTCGTCACAGTTTTTTTTTCTCTGGAAGAAAAACTGAAAATACAAAAAAAAAACATTATCACCTGTTCGTATCGTATTTTTTTTAAAAAATAATTTCCACATTTCCAATAACAAGTTTAAATTTTGTTTTTCATATCACACCGACTCTTCAATTTAGCCAAATTCAATTCTATATAAATCCACAGATTGAATGCTATGAGAATTATATAAATTTCTTATTTATATAAATGAGAAATTATTCAATTTTGTACTGAGTAAGCATAAAATTTATATGATGATGATTTCTTTTTTTTTAAATCAAGAATTGAAAAATTCCATAGCGTCCATGATGATGATTCTTCTTCTATATATTATAGTGTCCAAAATATTATAAATGATTACGGTGTATTTGAATGTCTGATTATCACTTGGTAAAAATAATAAAGTAAAATCTAAAAAAAATTCATTATAATTGATTTGTTATGTATTATAGATCGTTTTATTTCACTATGAATTATATAATTGCTTCACCATAAAATTGAATTTATAAGCAATGTTTGGTTGGAGCACATTTGGTATATGAAGAATGACTTGAATTAGTACCAATACTTGAATAGTTACAATGAATACTTTTTGATTTCTTGTTTAAGGCATTAAGGCGAAGTGATTATTTAAGAAAAATAGTGTTGTAATTTTTGGTGTAAGCAACAATAATTATAGGGAACATATTCCTGCCAACTTTCTTACCTTAAATTTCCCTTATGGACTGAGATGTTATAGTATTTTCAATTGTCAAATTGATCGTTATATTGTTTCAATTAATTCCGTAATAATTCAAATTGTTTATTTTGCAAATCAGTGTCAGTATTTTTCTACCAATTTGAATAAAACACTGGTCTATTAGATAATGTTAAATTACTTTACTTTCCTGCAAATCATGAAACTTTTTAATTAAAATTGATTTATTTTGCTACGAGGCAATCTCTAAAGTATTTTTCAGATCAATTTCCAGTCTACAAAATTTACAATCTCCAAAAGTCTACAAAAAACAAAATTTTACTCAACTATTCGTCAACAAATAGTTTTAGTCAATAATTTTCTAGGACCTAAAATATCAAAATTTATTATTTCACGTTTATGTATTCAGAACATGAAATGTTTCTTTTTTAAAGATTTTCCTATTTTTTATAGATCAAATATTAATAACAGCTAAAATGAACATATAGAGTAAAATTCCCAAAAGTTTCCTTCTTGCTTCAAATGGAAAATCTTAGCAAAAAAATCAATTTAAATTTTCTTACTATATACAAAAATGGTAAATACTATAATTTCCATGCTGTTATAAATTAAACCATAAAATTTATTCAAAAAGCAGGTGATCTTCCTAGTTTTATTTAGATACAATTTTTTTCTATAAACAAAAAAATTCTCTAAATTTTGACTACATAAAAAATAGTAATAACGATTAAATTTTGCGCGTCGACTTATCGCTTCAACAGTTAAACGCATTTGGTACTCTATTATTATTGATAAAATTCACCGTCTTCTCTGCTAGACTAAAATAATATAATAATAGTAAAATAGTATTCAAATAAATAGTATAAACTTGATTGAAAGAATTTTCCGCAAAATAATTTTCTAAAGATGTAAAAAATAAAATAAAATAAAAAAAAACATTTTTGTTCGCGCGAGCGTAAATTTAACTGAAATATTTTCATGAACTATAAAAATTATTTTTACATATATTAGACATTACCTATTTTACATTAAATAAAATTATTTATTAAATTATATATAATTTTTTTCCAAATAGATTTTTATTTAAAGAAAATAAAAAAAACTACCAAGTTCTTTGACTTTTCTGTATAAAGAAAAGTTGATAGTTTTTTTTTTTTAGCTTTTTGCATTTCGTAAAAATTTTACAAATTCAATGACGGAACGGCCATCGGAGCAGAAAATAAATGATTACTTTTTTGTTGTTGTTGTGCTGAGAAAATTAAAACTATAAAATAATATGGTAAAAAAGATAAGATAATATCAAGAAAACATCTTGTTACGGCCAATAATCGGTACAATATTAGAGATTGTTTTCGTGTTATATTAAATAATGGAAATTTATGGGGTCCTAGACAGATTGAAATTATAGATTGTATTAGACTTTGGATAATTGTAAGTATTTCTGAGTTAATTGAATTTTAAGTTAATAATTGGAATTAAATCACAATGGAATTAAATCAGAACAGTAGATCTAACTACTACGAGTATTCCTGCAATTTAAATATTGATCCAGCATTCTAATAGAAAGGAGTTTTCAATCAAAGAACATTTTGATTTAATTAAAATTCTGACTCATCTTGAATCATGGACTTTTTTCTGACATTATGTAGCGTTATTGATGCTTGTTTAATAAAATAAAATAATGATGAAATTTATTATTAAACAATTCAAATTCATTCTTGTTTAAAACAAAACGTCAATATTTGGAAAAGGACGAGTATGATTAAGAAAAGTTCAAATATTCAAATTTTATTTGAAAAAGGATCAAATTTGTATTGTAATGTGGACAATTTACCTGAAAATGGTTTAAGAATTTGATTATTTGTCAAATCAATATCAAATTTTAAAAGAAAAAACGTACCTCATGAGAATCAACCCACCGATCTCACGAATATTAATAACTTCTTTAATTGACCACAAAACTTCCTGAAATAATTTGAAGCCCAGACAATCTAAACTATAGAATTTTACTTATATCATATCAAAATTACTTTTAATTAAAAGCTCAGCAAATCAACCATCGGCAACTAAATTCTTTAATTTCATTTTTCCAATTTAAAAAAAAAAGAAATGTACTATAAAAAAGATAATAAAAGAAAAGTCACGCACGAAAGTAACGCACTCGTTATACAATTTTTTTTAAATTTAAAATTTCATGTTTTTAATGTATAATTTCTGAACCATTAATCCTCCCCATTAAGAAAGATTGACATTTCGGAACAATATAATAATAATAAAATAAAAAAAAAAAGATTGATGTCACAATAAAAGAAAATCGTACATCTATATAAACTCTATCTATATTTAAAGCATGGCACATGTTCATAAAAAAACAAATAAATCACCTGACAATACACACAGAAAAAACAACCAAAAAAACGATCAGTGGTTAAAGATGGCAGTTCATTGGGGCGGTCATTTGATACTTGACTGCTTATGCGCGCGGCTACACTCTTAAATTATAATAAATTTCTAATATGGAAAATAATTTTGAATTTGCTATAAATAAAATTCTTTTGTTATTATTATTATTTTCTAGAAAATTAAATCATAAAAATCATCCACCTGCTTTAATAAAGTCATGCTGAGAAAACTTAAAGGTAATTAAAAATAAGCGCTTTTTTTTATATTATGTATTCAACTTCTTAATTTGCGTTTTATATTTGAGTGCGCACAATCATTGGTTTGAAACGATCAAAATTAAATTTCAGTTTACTTTTTTTAAGTATAGATTGAAATTACAAAATTATTAATAACGCTATCCTAGTTTAAAAGCAAAACTATAACTTTGAAATAAAAAAAAAAATGGTAAAAAGTTTGTTGTTTTTTTTTTTGTAAATGTACTTACAATGCTCATAATTTTGAAATTATGTAAATTAGCTCAATTATTTCAATTATTCTATGGAAATTTTAAATATAAAAATATTATAAAATGGTAATTACAAAATGTATACTGAAAAAAATTGGTATTTATATACTACTTTTATTTCTGATTGTTAGTATGGATAATTTTCTAATTACATTTTAACACTATTGGTAAATAAGGTTTTTTTTGTTTTTCAATTTTAAATTATTTGTTTATTTCAAATTTTTGACAAAAAATTTTAAATTATTTTTAATATAATTTTTATTTCAAAATTTGAGTCTGATATTAATTCAAATAAGTGGTGAACATACAAAGCTTAAAATTGTCCTGGAACTTTGCTACTATATATAGTATTTATTTATTTCGTAAAATAGGGGACAGACATCTAACATAAAAACTTCATTAATCTGCAATGTTCAAAAGTACTTACTATGATTTTGAGATATTCTGAACAGTCCTTGATTAAACCAATCGTGTTCATTAACAATAAATAATTAGTCGTGAATTACAAAATAATTTGATCTAAAAATCTCTCAAGAGTCAACAAGTTCTTAATTTTTATAACCCGTTTTTAGGGATTATTCGAAGACTGAATAATTGGAGATTATCCCAAGCCTAAAAAAGCAACTAAAATTATAATATTATAATAGTTAAACGACAAAATATTCTTATATGAATCAGAATCATTAAATGAAAATGTAAATTTGTTACCCGAAAAAATCATACTACAAAATATTGTAGAAAAATTAATATTTAAAAATGATCTAATTCTAATTTAATTAATTATATCAAAAGCTTAAATAGTAAATACATAAATTCTTCTAATGAATTTCAATATTACGACTAAAATTTCACAATATTTCATTTGAATAGGATGGACATTATTTTTAAGACCACTATAGTATAATGTGCAGATAGTGTTTACACTAATATAGCATCAAAACGTAATCATTATAAATATAATTTCATGAAAATAGATGTTTGTCATTGAATCATTTTTAGAAAATTACTTAAATTAGCTAAAAGCTTAAGATCCTTCAATACAAATTTCAATAATACACAATAAAATTACGTACATGAAAAAACCCAAAATAATAATAATAATAATAATTTAGTATTTAATAAAAATTTATTTTTAATAAAAAGTAAATATTTTGTTTCAAAAAAACTATTAACCTTTGACCAAAGTTTGTTTACTTAAATTAAATTAAATTTTAATTAAATTTTTATTAGCCTTACATAAATTTTACAATTTTCTATCTAGACTATAAACAAAAATACAAATTAGACACCTGATTTTATAATTGTAATAAATTTTATATACATAAATATAAATTTAGATATATACTTAATTCTCAGCCATCATCATCAAATGCTTAAATCTATATAAAAAAAAAATTGCAAAAATAAACAATTATCTAATCGAAATAAATCTAAAAATTTAATTAACCTATAAATATAGTTTAGGAAGTAGGATAACTACCAATATTATATTTCCAATATCGTAAATATTTGTAATAAAATATAAATAAGTTATTTTCAATAATTTTTGTAGTCAATTAACTTGAGGGGGATTTAAATTATGTCACAGGCAAATAAATAAAAACGTTAAACTCTTTTTTTTACAACTCTTACTAATTCTCTTCTTTTTCATATAAATATGTATATTGCTACATATTAACTGATTCGCTCCGGACGATCTAGCTACAAACAGTAGTATAAGAACATATATCTATACCATTTCACATATATTATATCCATAAAGAAAAAAACTCATCATTATTTCTTTTGGAAGCTTGTGTATGATGATCAACCGAGCATATAAAGTTCATGTTTTTTTTTTGTCAGAGTCTCAAATAATTCTATCTTTTTTCACCTTATATCGTAAAATTGAATTAACTATCTCACTCTAATGTCAAAATTATTGTATATAACTATATAATATATCTATAAAAATTACAGTGTACAAAAAAAAACTATAAGAGAAAAAGCAACAACATCCCAGCAACTATCGCCTCGTTCATCGCTCGAATACACCTGAAATTTATGTATATACATTTTGTATATGTATCTTTTTTTTTGTATTTTGTTCATCGAACAGGTATAAAACAATTTTTTTTTTAAGTAAAATTAATGTAGAATTACATATAGATACAAAAAAACACAAAAAAATTATTATTATACATATACAACTTTTAGGTTAAAGTATATTTGAATATATTTTTATTTGTAAAATTTTATTTTTTACCTTATGTTCTCCAGGTTACCTGTTCCGCGGTTAGCCACGATCAATTCAGTTTTGTGTCAGCGATCTTAGTCAACAGGCGTACATTTTAAATATTGTCCGCAAAGCTGCGTATATAAAACTGAAAAAAAAAATTAAATTTCTTCTTTTTTTTTGTAAAGAAAAAAACTTAATTTTTTTGGTTAGAAATTTTATAAGTTTGTTTGTTTAAACCAAGTTCCGTCATTGATCGTTTATAAGCAATTAATAAATTCGAACTTATACTAAAAAAAAAACTATAAATATAAATGGAATCGGCTTTTTTTTTTTTAAATATTTTATTTAGCTTGTTTTTTATTGATGTGATAATTTAAATTTTTATTACTTGTTTTATTTTATTTTTTTGTTGGATTGTGTAAACAGTAAATAAAATAAATTGAAATTTTGTGTATATTTTCCTTTTTTGATTTTATATTAATGAAATATGAAAAAATAAAAAAATTATGATTAACTATAAATTTACAATGGGAAAAAAAATGATTTAAAGAATTTCAACATGTAAAACATATAAATCAAGAATATATACATAAAAATGTAGATATATAATTAAATTCTGGTGAATTATAATAAAAGAAACAAAATCGTGTGAATATAATTATAATTTTTTAATAATGCAAACAAAAATAATTAACAAACTTGGGTAAAATGAAAAAATGAAATGAAAAATTGGGTAAATGAACTTTTTGTATTTCAAAAATGACGCAATCTTTTTTTTATTTTTTTTATGTAAACCATTTCTATAAATAATAAAAAATAATTAAATTAAATAATAAATTTTAATAAAGGAAGTATATATTATTTACGATTAACAAATCAACAACAAAATTTCCAGGTATATATAATTTCTAATATGTATAGAAAATAATTTATCAAAATTACGATATTATAACATTTAAACAATATTTAAAATATAATTATCTTTAATGTAGAAAAATAATTTTTTGCGGCATTTTTAAAAGAATAAAAAACAAATACGATATTATTTACGATATTACAAATTTTCTTTAAAAAAACAATCTTTGTACTAGCTAAAACTTCATTAAAATTGAATTTTCTAATACAAACAAATTCAATGATTAAAATTAAATTTACGATATTACAAAAATTAACACCTTCTACATCACATTTAACAATTAAAATGCTCATGTTAAATGTATAATAAAGTAAATAATAAATAAAAGCACAAATTTTTTATTACCTTTAAAATTAAATAAACAATTTCAATTATCGCATAAAATTTATTGAAACAACTTAATTTTACGATATTAGATTACTCATATTAATTTTATTATTAAAACAATGTCATGTTAACAATATCAATTACTAATAATAATAAAAAAAATTATCATTACAATCACAATCAAAATAATAATAATAAGATAATTTATTTAAGTTATTTTCATATCATCATTTAAATTTATAATTCCCCCCATAACAAAAATGAAAATTATCGTAAATATTATTATAAATACAGAACCATAATTTGATCTACCTTTTATGGAAACCAAAAAGATACAAATACGATACAAATAGTCTCACTTATTATTATAATAAAAAAAAAATATTATCAAAGAATAATAAAATGAATGCTATCTTAATCAACTTACAATTCGTCTGGCATGTCGCGATGTTATCCCAAAGTATACAACATAAGAAAAAAAAAAGAATCATATTTTGTTTGTTTCTTTTCCAAAAAAAAAAATAAAAAAAATCCGAACTCAGCCAGCGTGCACCGAAAGAGTAACTTGATTTTTTTTTTCATTTTGTTATTGAGTAAAAAATGATAATATCGCAAATCAGCGTTGTTTCATCACATTAACACAAACACGAAAAAGGCTCGTCTCGACTTTTGCATTTTGTTTTTATATACTTTACCAAAGATTATAAATTATTGACAATAGAATTGAAATATCAAACATTTTTCAACATTTTGATATACGTAATAAAAAAAATTAAAAGAATATTAAATTAAAGAAGGATGCAATAAAAATCGGTATATGTAATTTCAAGCTGGGAGGCCTAGTACATTAAAATATTAACTATATATAGTAATTTTATAATGTTTATATTGATAAAGAGATTTTAGAATATTGTTTAAATAATGGGAAATTATGCAACAATTTATGTTCAATTTGTTGTTATATAAAATTTAAGTATTTTACGGTAATTTTTAATTCAATTAATCTCTTGTGAATATTCCAGTTCAAAATTCTAGCAATTTTACGTGATTAGATTTTTTCTGAACCAATAAATTTTCAAAGAAATGTTTAATATTTAGAATTGTATTTAGAAAATTAGTAATTTAATTTACGATATTCAAATCTCTAGTCTTTCAAATTAAAATTCAAATTATAACAGATCTAAAGGCTCTTCAAACTTTACGATATTAACAATAAATTAATATGATTTTACGATATTATGTCATAAATGTGTTAATAATCATTAAATTGAGTTTAAAATTTTGATTTATTATGATAACCATTTTTTAGCTTAAATAGGATTTTTGCTTTTTTGCAATTTAATATTTATTACAATCATTTATCATTTTGCGCTTTTGGTCTTGTCATTATCATCAACATTATACACATAAGGAAGTGTTGAAATTAAATTAAAAGGATTATAGTGTGATATTACATCGTTGAATCGCAGTTAGTTCAAAATCATAATAGTCATAATAAGAAAAAATTAAATTTTCACACAAAAAAAAATATTATTATACAAGATATATTTTTTTTTTATTATCATTATTTTTGTTGTTGATAAATTTTTATAAATAAAATTTCTACTTAAAGATCACTTTTCTCTTGGTTTTTTGATATTTTTTATATGTTACTTTCTAAGAAACCACAAAAACGGCAACCTCTTTATCTGTTCAAAGTATAAAAAATATTTCAAAAAAAAAACGATATAAAAATATTATATAAAAACCGAGGTTATGTATGTGAGGTAGCACAAGAAATATGTATATATATATATATCTGACTGACGGATGAAGAACCTTTTTCAAAAGGTCTTAACCTTAATTTTGTTTTTTTTTTTCAATTTTTACCATTTTGTTGCTTTTCCTTTTTGAAGAATTTCTTATATATGTCCATCATTGCGTTTTTATTGCTTCCTTTTTCCGAAACATTCTCTGTGATTTCTTGTCTTTTTGATATATATATATATATATGAATATAATGTCGTTTTTTTCTTTTCTTTTGGTTAACTTGAAATGTAATTACGATATACAAAAAGCAAAAAATGCAGGATAACATTGGTGCTATCAATTCCATTACGAGGCATTATAAAGAAATTTTAATAGGTTGAACATTTTTTCAAAAAAATTTTTAGATTCAAAAGGATATTTATGGGTATATTAATAGATCAGTTTATATTTGATGTTAATTGAAGTCTAAATTGTATAATTGACAATTTCAAAAAGCATTTTTAAGATAGTAAAATTGACAATTTCATAAAATTGCCCATTAAATTCAACTTAGACAGGGACAGGGAACTAAATTTACAATTCATACAATTAAAAACAGTCTATAAATTCTTACTATTAAGGCACTACAGTGACAGACAGATGACCAGACACACCATATCAAATTTTTAAGCATAAATTACTAACTAAAAGCACTAAAAATACGATAATAAAATAATTTTTTGTACTGTGATGTGATTATAGAAAGGATTGAGGTTTTATATATTTTTTTCACATTTTTATTAACATTATATTAAATTTTTTGTTCCACTTGGGAAAGGAAGTTTATAGAGAAAGATATAAAAACCGCAAAAGCGTATGTTATATATATTTTATATAATATTATATTTTTTGTATACCCTTATAGTTTTGATGGTTATTATAGCGGACGTAATGTCTGGACATCAATTTTTTTTCTTGAAATATATAAAAATTATTTAATGTATATTACGCTTATCTACAGCAAAATTTAAGTAGAATTCCTTATGTTTGACAACACACACAAGAAAAATGTTACTGAACTTTTTTTACACAACAAAATATTATATATTTCTTTTTTTAAACAGAATTTTTTATTTTTTCAATTCAAATATAAACAAAACAGAAAATAAAAAAAAAAAAACATAATTCAATTTTTATGTAACAACAACATAAAAAATATTTTGTTTAATTATAAACAAAAAATTCGGACAGAAATTATTGTATTCTTAATAATATCGTAAATAATTATATTTAACTACATTAATAAATCAATTTGAATTTTTATGAAATAAAAAATTTATTTACATTAATTTTTATTGAATTTTAGTAAAATTTTTGCAAATTGTGAAACATTTGTTCCAGTTTCATTACATGTTTCTAATGAATGAGACTTAAATTTGATTACGTCGTTTTGCATCATATTTAAAGAACAAAATTGCTAAATGATATATTGGAGTCAAAAAGAGTTATAATACGCTTAAATATTTAAGCTGTATAGTCCTTACAAAGGACATCATACTTTGGTACATACTATCTAATTATTTTTCAAGATTAAAACAATTTACTAAAATATTTTAAAAGCTTAAAAACTAATTCAAGGCTTATAAAACTTTCCCATTTTCAATTTAGTGTCAATAACAAAAAAATCACGATTTTATTTATTTATATAAATAATAAATCGAAGTTCAATGTGATCATAAAAAAACACCTAATTGAAGGAAAAATTATAATATAATTTATCTAATTTGAAAGCACAAATTATTAATATTTCAAATTTTAATCAATTTTTATTTAAAGAATAATTTAATTTCGAAATAATTATCAAAATATTTGAAATTAAATTGAATTGTAAACAAAAATGATTAAATTTAAAAATTTCATGTAAATTTTCTTTACAATTTTCATTTAAAAACAAATTGAATAATTCATTTAAAATGTTAATTATCAAATGAAATATTATTTGATAATTAATGATAATTAAGTTCATTTCTTCATTTGCAATTTGTCAAGCATTTAAAAATTTGCAACTGAAAATTAAAATTCAATTCTTGTATTGACAAATTTACATAAAATTTTTTATTATTATTAACTGCCTGACAAATACTATCGTTATTTCGAATTGAATCATTTAGAAAATTATGATTAATAGATGATTTTCTTTTGAATAATTAAAAGAAATTTTCCTTGCTGGATGACAATTAACATAATATGAAATGATTTCTGTACTGATTTTGAATAACAAACCAATTTCAGAGGCCAAATTTCACACTTTTTTGTAAGTTTATAAATTTATATTGGACCATAAGTCAAAGTTAACATTTGAATAGATAAATTTTTGACTTTACTTAATTTCAAATAGATTTCATATTAACTATTTTCAAATACATATTTCGAAATTTTCCAAAATAAAAATTATCATTTCAATCACGAATTATAGAAGAAAAAAAATATAGGTACATAGTAATTTTTTTTTGGCTGAACTTTTCTTTACATTATGACCAAAACTAAAAAAAAAATGGTTCATCTCATCTGAAAAAGCAACTTTCTCTTTGCCAAAAAAAATATATAAATATAATTCAATAAAATCATTAATCAAATATATTATATAAAATGACTTCTAACTATAAAAACTAAAAGTTAAGATCGAAAATTATTTATATAGTTTTTTTTTTTCTCCCACAATTTTTCTATTTTTTATATAGACAATGATTATTATTATTATCATTTTGGTTTTGTATAACTTTGGTAATTCAATAATTCCGAAAGTTGGTAGATGTATTCATAACAACAACCAAAATCTTCAAATAGAAAAAAATTCATCTCTCAATTGATTAAAAGATATTATTTTCGAGTGCAGGGACAATAGAATTCCTTGTCTAGGCTTGGCCTTATACCTAACCCTATATGATGTTGTATATATAAAGAAATTCTCCCATGAAATTCCACCAAAAAAATAGTTAAAAAAAAACAATTTTAATTCCATTGGAAAAAAAATATGTTATTTATTTAATATTTTCAAATACAAATAAACAACATGTTAAATGTGTCTAAAAATGAATGTTTTTTATTTTATCTTCTATCGATATTGAAACAACATTATTATCTGTCGAATAAACATTTAAAAAATACAAAATTTTCTGTTGTATCTTTTCAAAAATTTATTTGTCTAACAATTTTTTTTTTTTGTTGATTTGGAGAATCTATTTACATAATTTTTATATTTTTATCGTATGTACAATTAATAATTTCATATGAAAAAAATAATTGCATATTAAATAAAAAATTAATTATTTTGAAAAAATCATTTTAAGGTTTGTTAAAAAAAATTTAAATTTAAAAAAAAAAATTGTAAATATCGATAGGCGCAATTTTAAAATTAATCACGAAATTAATAATTCGAAAACAACAAAAAATTGTATCACGATTAAAATAATTTTTTTTTTTAACATTTGATCAACGATTTTTGTTTAGTATCTAAAAAACTATTTAAACAAAAAAAAATAATTTTGTATCTATAATATCTAAAAATATATCTAAAAAAAACTTCCAATAAATATAAAAATTATTTATACACGTAAGCGAATTTAATGCCACTTTGAGCGATGATGTTATCTTTTTCTATACTTTCAATTCAAAATAAAATTATTATTATTATTATTTAACAACTTTTTGTTTTAGGGAATTTTCTGATATATCGTAAATATATGAAAATTAAATAAAGCTTCAAAATTAAAATGATTTATTAAAATAAGATTTTTAAGAGAATTTCTTACCAAAAAAAAACCAAAACTAGTTTTCTGTTATATAGTGAAAGGTTATAGATTTTTTGTGATATGATTTATTATTATGTTACTGAGGTATAATCGTTTTTGTTAGCCAAAGTTTTTAAACTAATAATTTGTTGTTTTTTTTTTTTTGGTAAAAGTTTTGTGAAGAATTTTCAGTTTAAAAATGTCTAATTAACTTAATAATAAATTAGATTTTTTTTATTATCTTACAGAAATATCTATTAGAGTTTGGTTTTTATTGGATTACCTAAAAAAAATTCTATAATTTTTGAAAATTTTAAATTATATTTGGTAAATTTTTTAATCAAGAATTTTAAATTATAAGTCATAATTTTTTCAATTTTTTTTTTTTTGTTTAAATAAGGATTGAAAGGATAGAAATTATATTAAAATTTCAAAGATTGTATAAAGAAAAGTCTAATTTGATCAATAAATGATATAATTCAAGTTTGTCCCTGAATTTTTTACTACCCAAAATTGAAAATATTTAAAAAAAAAAATTAATAGTAAATAAGCTACTTCCTAGTCCAATATCTAGGATGCAAAAAATGTCCTTACATTTAATATTATATATTCAATAATCAGGACTAAATATAATTAGTAAAAATTTTAAATTAGAAAATTAAATTTTAATGCTCTATGAAATCATAAACTTAGGATAATAAAATCAATTTAGCTCTGGAATCTAATAAATTTATAATAAATTTTCTATATAATAAAAAAAAATATAATAAATTTTCCAAACTAAAAAAAAAATTACAATCGAATTTATCGAAATATTAAACACGATCTCAGATTTAAAAAATTTCAAAATCCAATAAATAAATTTGAAAAATGATACGAAATTAATTAATTTATTTCAATCAAAAATTAATTTTTTTTTGTAACAAAAATTTCAATAGACATTAAAATTAATTTGTAAATATTAATTTTTTACTTAATTTCATAATTTCAGGTCAAATTACTATTAAAATTCCATGCTAATTCTCAAAAAAAAAAATATATACCTATAAACTATAAAGCATATAAAACGAATATGATTTATTTTCGGTAACCACCCAAGTAAAGAATTTCATATTTTTCAAAACTAATCTACCTGCTGATCGAAAAAAAAAACATTTAAATACACCTACAAAATCTCAAAATAAACTCGAAAATTCTTTCCTATTTTAACTGACCTTTCTTAGCCTTAAAACATTTAATTTCACATATTCTTTATTTTATCTCAAACATTTTGTAAGCAAAAATTATATTTTTGTTCAGAATCCTTTCACTATTCCACAAAACAAACAAACAACTTTGAAATATCATAGCTAAATTTTGGGGTTATATCGATTTTTTTGTTGTATACCAAAAAAACAGGAATTACACTTATATCAAACGAAAAAAAAAATTCCGTAGGTGCACTGCACCTTCTCTAATATCAAAAATAAAAAAAATATTTCATATTTTTTGTTTCAAATTTCTATCTAAGAAAAATCTAAAAAAAAAACACTTTTTGTGTCTGGTCTCCCATACCAAGTTCAATGGCTCTTCGAAAAAACCATTTTCATAAATAATAATAATAATTTTTTTATATTAATGTGAAGATACAAACAGAACAAAAAAAATTACTGATGACTTTTAAAAAAAATTTATATAAAAAAAAAAGAATTATTTATAATTTTTTTATTTTTATGTTTGTAGACTATACAAAAAAAAAATAAGTATGCTACTTTTATATAATTATTTATATTAAAATCCCCACATTTGAATAATTAAGATCAATTTGCATTATCGTATATAATAATACGATATTTGACACCATCTCATTATAAAGTCTTACATTATGCTAACTAAAAGCGCATTGCACAACATAAAACATTTTTGTAAAATAAAAGAACATGGAAAAAAAAAACCCCAAAAGACAGGAAAGCAAAAAAAGAAAATTCAAAAGAAATTATTAATTCTTTTGTATGCAAATGGCGCTAAGGAAATTGAAAAATATATACAGAAGAGAGAGAGAAAAAAAATGATGATTTCCCAAGTTAAGAAAATTCGCCTTTTTTTAATAAAATTACCGCCGACAGCCACCTTAACTTTTTCATTTTTCGGATATAATAGAATCATTATTATAAAAATACACACGATATTAAAGTCAAGATGATGTTGAGGGTATGATCATATTACCAAAGTTTTGTTCATTAGATAATTTATGATCGCAGACATTTTAGCTGCATATACAATCATACAAAGTGAAAATATGCAAAATGTGGTTATGCAAAAAAATATATGCTGTTAAGAGCAAATAAGTTCAATTCACACGCTATATAAGCAAAATATTATATTTTCAAGAAAAAGTTGAGAAATACAATAGTAAATTTAGAAAAGTTTTCAAGTCAAATACGATATTAAATGTTATATAAGCCCTACATGACTTCATTAGAAATTCTCCGTTTGATTGTCAACTTTTTTTCTTCATACTTTTCAATCTTTCAACTTGATTGTTTTCCTTTCATGATGATATCTTTCTTTAATCATATTTATACATAAATTTTTTCTATGCTTTTTCCTGTATAACAAATTCAGAGGAAGAGGTGTTACCACCTTTTTTTATTATTAACATATTTCTAATTATAATTTACTTAATTTATTTATATATTATGTTAATTAAACTATTATTCAAAAAATATCACCTTTCTTAGCTATAATAGAGTTTTTTTTTTAATCTATATAAAAGCTGCAATATTTCAAATTAAATAAATATAGTCGTGTATATATTTAAGAAGCAGCATCAATAATTGATGATAATATTCATATACCCAATCTCATGTAAGATTTATTAATTATGTCATCATATAAAAATTATGTAAATAAAAAAAATTTATTAGTATTTAAATGCGAGAAAATTGAGATATTAACATATTTATGTGAAATATTAAAATATAATTAAAATGTCTTATATCTGTCAAAAATATGTGATCTTATAATAATTTATCAATATACATAAATACATAAAAAAAATGATTAATAATATTTGTAAGAGTAGCTATGGAAATATATTTACATAATTAATTAATTTGGTTTTTTTTAAAGTATTTTTAATTATTTAAATAAAATTATAAATGATTGGATTTTTTTTTATTAAATATTTGATTAGTAATTAATAATTGATTAATAAAATGATGAATTTAGATATAATGATACTTTTTTTTGACAGTGCTGCACGCCAAACTATCAAAGAAAGTGTAAATAAATTGATGATAAACATGCTAATAAATTTGTATAACTATATAAACTGTCGGATAGGTTGATTTTAAATGTATTTCTGTGCATGTCAATTCTCACGATTTAACAATTATGATCGCATTGGGCATAAATTATTGAGATACAAGTAGTTCTTTCAATGAAAATAGGGGTCACTAAACTAGTTAGATCGCTCCGTTCTATATGAGCATAACAAAATTCTTATAGCTATCAAAATCATACGTCAGCCCATCAAGAAACATTTATTGAGACTTTTAAACAATATATGAAAAAATTATAATTTAAATTCAAGTAAAAATTGAATTATTTTACTAGCATTTTATACAATCTGTCAAAATGATAATCTGTTAAATGGCATCTGTCAAAAAGTACAAATTAAAAAAAAAAAGAAATTATAATTTATTTAAATTTTTATTCAATTCTTATTCTCTATACCGTATACGATAAAAAAAGTACTTAATATTAAAAATTTCTTCCTTTTCGGATTTAAACGATATATTTTAATCCCATTTATAGGCACCACACATTATTGAAAGTGTTATATGCTTCTACACAGTATAACAAAAAAAAAGCTACTAAAAAACCCTCTGTGGTCTCAAAATAGATATTAATATACAAAATCTACAAAAGGAAATTAGAAATCTATAGTAGGCAAGACAAAAAAAAATCATTACAAGCCATTGACCATAATGAATTATTGATGGATGCTTTTTTTTTCATCTTTAGCTCATCTTTATCCAAAGGTAAAATAACATAAAATATCAATACATGATTGCTTTTCTTCAACAGAAGAAAGAAAAAAAACCTCAATAATACATCATCGTATATCTTAGAATTTATATATTCAAAAGTAACATACATATATGGGGGCCACCACAAATTCATCATCACAAAAAAAAACTCAAAGGTTCAAATTGCGCAAATATAAAGATCGATAGAGTAGAGATGTAATGAAGACGCAAGAAAAGAAAGAACCATATATAAAGAGTAGTCAAGAAAAAAATGGATATATGTATGTAAAAAACCGGTTTACCGGATTGGGAATCGTGCACACTTTTCTTGTCATATCATTTCCTACTAAAAATTGGTAGATATACAGAAACATAGAAGAAGTTGCTTTAAAAATTAAACATGAAAGATAAATGTTTCTTTTTTCATTCATGATGATAAAGATAAACTGGAAAATTCTATTTTTTTTTTTGGTGTAATTTTTCCTAAAAAATAAGAAAGAATAGTTAAACATTTTTTTAGTTATCATTATCGTGTAGGTTCAATTGAAGATACACCAAAATTTTTTTTGATTTATCTACCAAAAAAGACTAGAATGATTAATTCACGCGATCGACCAAAAAAAGTTCTAACAAATTTTTTTTTGGGTGAAAAAACAAGACATTTCTTATCCATAGATCAAATTTTTTAATATCTGGAAATCAAAAAATTTTTTGAAGTATTCTTTTTAGTTAAATTTTAGTGTAGGTGATTTTTTTTTTTTACAAAAACTTTTTTCCCAAACTTTAAATGATCTTCTATAAACTTTTAAAAAAATTTCAATATCGTAAATTTATGTTCTTTATAATAATTAAAATTTATATGATTCTTTTTTTGTTTCTGTGTTCATTAGGCAAAATTATATCTCTCAGGTTTTCGGTAGCCTTTAATTTTCTCCTATTAAAAATTCTTTTGGATAGAGAAAAAAAAAAATTTATTATTTCGTCATTTTCGAACATAAAAATCAATTATATGTTTTTGGCTTTTTGGAGGTGTTTTCTTAGATTTTTTCTTAATAACATAAAATTAAATTAATACACAACACCAAAAAAATAAATTATTATTATTGATGACTCATTGATTGTTTTTTTTTTTTAGTTGCTTGGTCAAGGAAAGATTATTAAAAATAAATTAAAAAAAAGATTTTATTTTAGTAATGAAAAACATGTAATATTTTTGTATATACATTTCGATATAAAAATGATAATTATTTTTATTTATTTTTTTTTTGGTATAAGAGTAAATCTAATTTAATTTTATGATTTATTGGAATCAAAAATCCGTAACGAAAAAATTAAAAAAAAATGGTGGATTTATAATGGAGTATGGAGTAAATTGATTCAAAGTTTTGTGCGGTTACAAACAAAATTTGTTAAAATGTTACAGCAAAATTTTAAATGAACATTTACTCTAAATCTAAATATAAGAATTTGACTCCTTTTTCAAACTAAATTAAATTTTGAACAACAATTTTCCTTATTAGAAGCCAAAAGAAACTATATTAATTCCTACATGGACTAATTATTGTGTTCGTATAATTCAGGATCTAAATACAAGACTATCAGTGTCACAAATTGTAAACATGACCAATTAAAATTTAATTTAAAATTTATTTAACAGAGAAAAAATTAAATTATTCTAATTTGTTTTTAAAGCAATGAAGAAAAAAAAAACATTCTTTAAAAAAAACTTAATTATTTCCATTTAAATATCGTAAAAAAAAAAATAATTGTTTATAAATTATTTAAAATTAAATTTACATTATCAATCTGCAAATTGCTTCTCCGGCAAAACGTTGAGACATTATATATGTATGTATGTACATTAACCATAAAAACTTGTATATCCTAATGAATAGAACATGATTTCACCAAATGAACATAACAACAAAAATACACAAATTTTTACTTAAATTCTAAACTTCTGTTGGAGTGTTAAAAATGTAATGAAATTTATAGAAAATAAAAATCGAGTTTTTTTTTCTGATTTTTCTTGTATATTATATAGTTAGGATGTTAGGAAGCATGTACAAATCATTTACTTAAACACTTTACCTTGATATAAAATAACAAAAAAACGATTAAATAAGTTTATAATTTTTTTTTTGGTCAAAACTTCTCTCCACATCCATCTAACAACTAGTTTGAAAAGCAAAACCTTGAAATTAATTGTAGAAAAAATAGTTAAAATAATTTTTGCGTTAAAAAATGTACATTTAATTTTTATTTAATTTAATTGATATAAATGTGTTTTTCACTAACATGTCGAAAAACAAAAAAAATATGTAATAATTATAATAGTCGTGTATAAGTTTGAAGAAATATATATGTATAAATATACGGTAAACCAGTATTACAACTTTCCGAAAGAAAAAATGAATATTAAAAAATCGATTAAATGTTAATTTGTAATTAATAATTTTCACAAGTTTCAATGCAGAGTGATAAAATGAGAATAAATTAAATGACACTCAATGTTAAATTAAACATTTATTAATGTTAACATAATTATAATTGATGTTCGAATAATTTGTAATATCGTAAATTTACTTTTGATCAACTTCAAATTTGATTATAGTTTAGAAATTTCATAAAGAAAAAATTTAATTTCATATAAAAACTAATCAAATATTTAACTAAAATGTTATATCGTAAAAAAATATATCGTATAAATTTTTGGAGATTTAATGTACAAAATTTTGTTAATCTTTATGTAATTATCGATAATGTAAGAAACTAACTCTTATAATCAGTTTATTTGAAAATTGTAATATCGTAAATTATGTTTCATTTAAAAATTCTTGAAATTTTAAAATTTCATAATTTATTTTAATTTATTTTAATAAAAAATTTAACTATCTTTTAATCTTTCTATTTATATTTTATAATTTTTATTATTATTATTATTTTTTTCAGGAAATCCGCACATCATTAGTAACAGTTTTATGCAAAATAAATCTTCTATATATAGATTCATTCTACGTTCTACCATTAACAAAAGCAGAAAATTTTAATGCGGAAACATCACTTCTGTTTTTTTTGCAGACTTTTAACTATACTATAAATTTCGCCTTAAGCATCACCGGCTTTAATTTTTATTTTCTAGATTATTTTAGAAGATATTTTATGCAAAAAAAGATTTTTTTTTACCTATGATTTGGTAAGTAATAAAATTTGTCTCGACTTAAGAGACTTTTTTTTTGTATATATAGAGGAAATTTGAACCGTTATCAAAATACAGTGATTTTTCTATATAGTTGATATTAAAGAAAAGACATTGGACTTTGAACCATGTACCAACCACCTGTATTACGATTTAGAACACAAAAAATATTGAAGCATTATTTTACTATATTTGCCCCTAAAGCAAATCTTCAATTCTAACGATGAATTTGAACTTTTTTAAGAATTATCACATCTTTTTTTTTCTTTATTAGTAAAATTTTGTTTTACGGTATATAATTTATTTTGAACATCATTTTTATGTCGGGGTTACAGTAACGAAAATAGATGAAGAATTATTTTGTTTTTTGTTTTGTCGAAAATTTATATAAAGTAAAATAAATGACTTCCTTTCAAAAACTAAATTTTTTTTTTAAATAACTCCACAAAAACATTGTTAGATTTTTCTACAAAAAAATTTTTTCGGTACATGACACTTATTATTATTATTATTAATATTTTTCTAAACAATTTTTTTCTAACTAAATAGCCTCTAGCTTGGAAGTTTATAATTTCAGTACAACGATTGCTTTCAAAAGATTATTTGAAGTTATTTTTTTTATGTTAAGTAAAAGAGATGACGACAACAACGTGAAGAATGTTTTGTCATTAAAAATAATGATAATGACAACAACGACGACGACGACGACGACGACTTAGAAAAACTTACGATATTGAAAAAAAAGAAGAAGAATTTTTTTTTATTTTAAATGACTTTGGCTCGCGCTGAAAATTCAATCAGTTTTTATTATTAATAATTTTATATTTTATTTTTTTTTTTGAAGACGTGTCCATGTCATAAATGATCATCAGTTTAAGAAATAAAATATGTTGGTTATTATTTATCATTTTTCTTTATCATTCATTTTAGTATATATAGAAAACAGTTATAAGGAAAAATATTTCAATAGGAAATTTTGAAATATTTCAAAAGAAATTAAATGAATACAATAAATTTTTTTTTTCTTCTTTCGTAAAGTGATAAATTTAACCATGGTATTTAGATATTTTTTAAAAAAATTGATAGATTTTTGTATCCATGTTGGATTGATCAAAATTATATAAAAATTTAATTTAACACTTCAATAATTTTTGAACAATTAAAGCATATAAGATTATGAATTTACGATAATATATATTAAGTCAAATTGATTACAGATTCTTCGTCTGTTTTTATATTATGCTTGGAAATTTCGTAATGCATGTAACAGTTTCTATTCACTTTGAGTAACATTCAACATAAAATAATAAGAAAAATATTAAATTCATACTCCGCACTATAATAGCGTTAAACGTGTATAATATCGTAAATTTTGGTTAAAATTTCTAAAACTATTTATATAATTTTGAAATCGATCTGTTATGAGCTACTACTATTTTAGTATATTTATTATATTTTTATACTTTTATCTATAAATACACAAAGCATAAATTTCCCAAATTAAATAAGTCATTTCCGAAAGCAAATTTATCATTTTTCAAAACAAATTAAATGGTTTTTATTTTAATCAAATTTTTCTAATTAACTTAAAACAACTTTAGAACATTTAAAAATTCAAACAATTACAATTTTAATTAAAGAAATTTTCTTTAAAAATTCCCTAAAGAACTAATTTGATTTTATTTGAATTTCTTTACGATATCACATCCTGTTTAAGATCATTGATCTTTTTTCAATTTAAAAATTCATTTTCAGTTAGTAACTGTTATATAATGTTAAAACATAAAAATATAATTATAATAAAATCACATAAAATTTATAAAAGATCCACTGGTCGGAATACACAAGACCACTAATTGAAAATCTCTTTTGAATTAAAAAAAAAAAAAGAAACATTTCAATAAAAAATTTGTTAGATAAATCTTTTTTTGTAAATCGTGCTAATGTTTCACAATAAAAATAAAGATTATTGACAAAATTACGATACCAATATAATCATTGATCTTTGTTTTTTTTGTTAAATTTACTAATATCAATAAAATTATTCTATATTTTTTCTAATAAAAAATTCTTTCATTGATCTATAATAAAAATAAAAACAATTTTTATAATCTTTGAAAAACCACGATCGCACCTAAAATCATCCAAAATAACATAAATAAGACTATACAAAAATTGATACAAGATTTTTTTTAACTTAATTCAAAGATTATTACCAATAAATTTTCATGTAATCTCATTTTCTGATATTTATTTTTATCTATTTTAATTCGTTTTTTATTTTTATGTTTTGTTAAATGTTTCCCTGGACTGTGTGTGTAATCGTATTTAATATTGTTGTAATAAATTGAAAAAAATTTCAATTTAAGATTAAACTATAAAATCGAGATAACATTTTAATTAAGTTATTTACTCTCTTTTTACTTAAATTTAGTTTACCTTTTAAATATCGCCTCACTGAGACAGAGAATCGGATTTATTCGATTAAAAAAAAATTTCCCAATAAGTAAATGGATGAATTGCGTGACTTTTCTCAATAAATTTTGATGCAAAGAAAAAAAATGAAAATATACTTTATAAATCTCACTTGGATACCCAGAGGCTTAAAACTATTTTAATAATGTTCACAAATTCTTCAAGATATAAATTGTGAAGTGAAAAACTCATAACGTTATTAGAAATTTTTCGTAATTATTAATAATTTTTTAATGAATTAATTAAATGGTTAATCTTTCAAAAAGTAATATATTTAAAATGAATAAAATTTTAATTTTTTGAGTCATCTTGGATGTTAGGAATATGGACAACGACTGTAAGAAAGGCTAATAAATTGTATAACAACAAAAAATGTTTTAATTATTTAATATGATCGAGAAAATTTGATAAGGTGCCAAAGGCATCAAAAAAACTAAAATATTATTTATTTTTTTACAATTTCCTGTTTGAGAATTTCCAGTAAATTAAGTCTAATGATCGAAATAGGTTAGTAGATAGAGATGAGTACCTGACAGCAATTTTGTTTTCTTAAAAACCCAAAACGTAACTTATTTCATTTAAATTTCTAAGTGAAACCATCTGACTATCTGTCATTTAAAATATGTTAATCCATCACTGAGACGTAACTAGAGTAATATCTTGATCTTTACTAATCTAATATTATATACGACCCTAAAATAAATAAATTTTAAATCAATTTATTCATTTCACAACAAACTTTTCAAACCTTTCTGTATTCAAACCTTTTCTTAAAAATAATTAATTCCCTCTGCAGCCTAAAATTTACTCCTAAATCGACCATTGAGTTAATTGATCATAGATCCAAACAAATATAAAACAAGATTTCCTTGGTGCGGCATGATCAATTAAATCCCGAAAAACCATCAAAATGTTATAAAAGTAATAACACTTTCATTTAACTAATTTTATTGGGTGTTTTTTTAAGCTGATTACAACCTAAAGATAATTTTTGGAAACATTATAAAGAAAACCAATTTATACATAAATGATAAAAGTAATATATAATTACTTAAAAAATATAAACCATAAATAGAAAATAATAATAAAATTCAAGTAACAAAATCAAATTATATAAATGTAATCAATAATAAATATTTTCGTTACTGTATTGGAGATTTAATAATTTTTCTGTGGAACTTTGATTGCTTTTTTTTCCACATTTATTATTTTCTCATGTTTAAAACAATTTAATATATAGAAGGGAATAATTATTTCTGATAATTATTGGTAATTATCTCTTTACATATTGATTTTGCTACTTTGGATTTTTTGAATTTCCGGATTTTATGAAAAAAACTATTAAGTACGCGATAATTTCTTAACATATAGAAGTGGCTCTAGTGGATGATGTTGTTAAATATTTTATTGTATGGAAAATTAATAAGATTTTAATTGAAATTATGGTTTAATGATTAAAATATCTTAACTAAATTTAAGTACATTTAGTTAGTTCAAAAATTTCCAGTATATTTCTGTAAATGATCGTAAGTAATGGTTAGAAAAGTTTCTCGTGTCAGGTGGCGACATTAATTATTCCCTTTAAGAAAATTTATTTAGTAATAGAGAGTGCACATACTGCTTCTATATTTAGTAATGATTTTGAACATAAAATATTTAATCGTAAAATTTAAGTTTTCATAATTTTATAGCACCAAATTTTGAATATTAATTCGCAAAATAATTGGAAATTCATGAACATAAATAATTATTCTATTTACAAATTCCTTCTATATGATAAATATTTGACCCAAGTGCAATGTTACACGAATTTTTCAAAACAGATGGTATATAAAATTTACGATAAACATTTATTAGATAATTTTTTATTTAATATTTTAAAAATTCCATTTGTAAAATATCAGAAATTCCTTGAAATTTTAAAATTTCATAAAACAGAATGGAAATTTTTTTTTGTTAATTTTTTGTTATAAAATAAATATTTATTCAAAAAACAAAAATTAGCTAAACTAATTGACACTTGCTACCATATATCAATAATAATACATAATATATCATCATATTTTCATATTATATATATTTCACAATTTTTTTTGTTTTTTTGGTTGATATATTTCAAATTTTCGTATACTAGCTGAGCTGAGTAACAAATCTTGAAATGACATTGCAAAAACACAAAAAAAAATATATATTTAAAATAAAAAAAAACTTTAATTAGATTTATATTATTTTAAATTACCGGATGCTAATTAAATTACATGCTAGAAAAAAAAATAATTTTTTATATATCTTTTTTAACCCAAAAAACGATCAGAAAATTTTTTTTTAGAGAATATTTAATTAATTTAATAGAAAAAAACAATTTTTTTTGATTATCTACGAAAAAACCATAATAATGATTCATTTCCAAATTGAATTATTGAAACTATATTTAAACACGTGTCATTTTTAACATGTTAACATTTTGCTTTTTCTGTTTGCTATATTCAAAAAATTATATAAATTATTTTTATTCATTAAAAAATTAATTATTTAAAAAAAAATATAAATTGGTTAAGTAATATCGTAAAAACTCGTCTTACAATTATATATACAAAAATTAACTAGGTAAATAGAATATATTTTAGTATAATGAAAATGAATTCTTATCAGTGTTCAAATAACAATGAAATAAGAAATATGATAAGTTTAAAAAATATGGGCTTAAAAATATTGTTTTTTTAATAATTGGTGAAAAAATTGCATTAGGTAGTAAAAGCAATTACAGGTATTATAATTATATATTAAGGTGTGTTTTCATAACCAAATTTACTAGCAAATTGAAAATCTAGAAATGTTATATTCATATATTATTTCTTGCCTCATACCTAAAAATAGTTTGAATTTCATGATTTTTCTTATATAGTAATTCTAATTCAATAATGATCAATAAACAGATTACTAACAGACTGTTAACTAGTCAGGTACACTGCTCTGTTATTTGTCTTTCAGTTTAAAAACTTAACAGAAAATTCAAAAAGAAGAAAAATATTATTGTAAAAATTTAGTTTCAAATTACTATATACAAACTGTTAATTAGTCTGTTACACTGTTAATTGTCTGTAAATAAGAAAAATTAACAGAAAATTCAAAATGAAGATGTAATTTCTGGTTAAATTTAGATTTTTTAACTCTAGTTCTACACCATTTAACCGTCCAACGCTTTGTATTATTTTATAACTCAATGCTGAGCTGACGATTTACATTCTATTCATACCTTAACAATTTTTTTTTTATTGATTACTTTAAAAATACAGAAACATTATATAAATTTAATTTAATTTACTGTGAAAAAATATTAATAACAAAAAAATGTTGATAGTAATTTTATTTTTTTTAAATAATTTAAAATTCTGTTTTAAAATTAATTTAAAAAAAAAAATTAAGTTTAAGATTTCTATAAATCAATTAAATTATTTAATTTAATTATTAATTTAATTCTTTATCATATAAAATTTTAATTAATTCACATTTTCAAATTTTTCAATGCGTTCTAAAAAAAAAAGTATTTTGTCATATTTTTTTAAAATAAAAAACTGAAAAAAAAATTTATCTTATTTATGTTGAACAAACATTGATAATGATTAAAAAATAAAGATAAAAAAAAATGCAAACGCCATTCTCACCTTTAACAAACTCATTTATTTATAATACAGTCGAACTTAGTTAAAGCTAATATTACTAGAATTACTAAGGAAACACATGCGAGTTACAGACAATTCAAATTATATGGAAATTTAATCAAATTTACTGACTTTGGTGCTTTGACTTTGACTTAAACAACAGAACTTTTATCTAAAAAAGTTCAATTTAGAGAAATTTTACTGTATTTTTTAAAGAGTTCCAGATATAGAAAAACCAGTAATTTTTATTATTTTTATGCGTTGGTCTGCATTAATTTTTTCTTTCTCCTGGTAAATTCTATTTAGTGCCTTTAAACAGCATGAAAGTTTAAGTGTTCAATTGCAGTTTAAATTATTATTTTTATATATAAATTAATATTAAAAAAAAAACAGAGTCTTTTTAAAAATCAAGTTAAATCGTTTATTTACAAAACATTGAAATTATAAATATAAAGAAAAAATGTGATACTGTGAAAAGTGCGTGATGACGGGGATTACAAGAAAAATAATTATAAATGACGACGACAATTTAAACAGACAAGCCAAAGAGCTACTGGTCTAAAAATTGGAAAATGAAATAAAAAAAAATTACTAAGTATTTACAATTTTTTTTTAATGCTAAAAGGCGTTTCGAAGATAAAAATTATAATAAATTTATTTATCTGGTGTGTTAGTCATTATTATTATTGTGCACAAAATATATATAGAAATTAAGTGTTCAGAAAAATGTTTATATTATAGAATTTAAATAAATAATTTTGACTGGAACAGCACGCAATTAAATTTAAACTAATAAAATTTAATTTAAGGATTAAAAAATTTCTTCGTTTTTTTTTATAATTTAAATACTAACAGAAAAATGTAAAGTGATCCAATAGATCGGAAATTTTTATAGAAAACTTTACTCAATTAAATTTATTAGTAAATTTAATCCAGTAAATAATTTTAAATAAATTTAACATAAATAAAATAATCAATTTTGGTTTAAAATCAATAAAATATATTTAAAATATTTGCTGTACAGAAATTTAGTCGGTTTAACAACCTGTGATTTTGAAACCTTGCATTAATTTTTTTTTTTTTTCAAAAAATAATTTAAACATTCTTTAAACATATTGCATAACAATTTTTTTTTTCCATTTTACATTATTCATTCAGTAAAAATTTATGAATTTGTTTGTTTGTTTTTTTTTGTGTTACACAAAAAAAAATTATCAATAACAATTTTAAAATTTCATAAATTTCACAAATTTTTTGCAATTCGAATCGCTCCCAATAACTTTTAAGTATAATACAGAAATTTATATTGAATAAATGTCAATCTTATCAGCATTACAAAATGAACTTAAAACAGAACACGATAAAAAATAAAATAAAATAAATTTTGTTATCTTTAAAATTCATTCAATCATTTCCAAAAGTGCACAAAAAAATGTTTTTTCTTTATAAATAAATTTTTATAATTGCATTTTTAAGTTGAATTTTTTAATCAAATTTTTATTGCGAAAAAAAAATTGTTTTAAAATATTATTTTAATATAATTTTTTTATTATTTTGTTTGTTTAACCACAAATATTTACATTTTTTTTGTAATGTGTGATTAATTTTGAATTTATTAAATATTTAGTAAATTCATTTTTAAATTTATTGCAAAAAATGTAAAACTTTCTATGGAGAAATTGATGAAAAAAAAAATATTTGTTATTAAAAAAAACGAAAACTTTTTATTGATGTGGCAAAGTAATTAATTTTAACAAAATTTAGAAAAAATTAAATTTATCTAAAAAAATATATAATTTCAGTAAAATTAAGCAGAGTTGAAGTAACTAAGTTTTGCGGGCTTGTTTTGTGGCATTTTAAAATTTTGCTGGTATCCAAAAAATGAAGATGAAATCATTTCTTTTGTGAACCAATATACGAATATTTTTGCAAATTATATTTTGATCGAAATTATTTTGAGTTCTTTAAAAAATTACGATAAATATATTTAATTACGATAACGAAGAAATGAACAGAATTAAATTGAAATTGACTATTAAAAATTATTAAAGTTTTTTTCAATTTTTATATAAATTTTCACAATATTTTATCAAAAATTACCTTATAAAGTTTATAAATTCTGAAAATGATATAAAAATTAGTAATTCTACCTACCACTTTAAGCATTTATTATTAAACATTTCCGTATTTCTATAACTTCAATAAAATTAATATAACTCTTTATAACATTAAAACTTTTACTGTAGGTTGTAAAAAAATAAAAATGCACATGCTTAATTTGTGGTTAACCATTAGAAATTTCACGAAAATATTTTTCTCAAGAGAAATTATTATAAAACAAAAAAATTGCATTACAAATCAAAAAGATTTATTTAGTTCTTCTACTGATCTAAATAATTGGTTTCTTCAATTTGGTTACCATTTAAAGATGAGTGGGCATTAAAAGTCTATAAATTTAAATATTGTAAATTATATAGTTTTTTACATTTCTAGCCACATATAATTTTTTGTTTTTTTTTATATATCAAATTCACATTTATATAGATTTTCTGGATCTCCTCTCTGTTACACAAATTATAAGTTGTTATATGGTATCATCTCAGATTGATGGACTATTTTCCATTATAATATCTCGAAATTTTTTGAACAGACACAAAAAATAAAATGAATTTAATATCGTAAATTTTTAGATCACGATTTTTTTTTTTTTCCTTTTCAAACTGACTTTTTACAATAATATAATTTCAATCCGTTTCGTTTTTTTTTAGAAAAATCACACTGAAATTGTCGTGATTTAAAATTATATATTTTATATAATTTTCTCAACTTGGCAGTTTAATCGAAATTTCAAAAACTTTTTATTTGGAGCCACAAAAAAATAGTAAATAATTGTAACTAGAGCGAAGATAATTTTTATAAAGGTAATTTTGCGTAAAAAAAAATGATATACAAAATAATTTTTTTTTTATAGAAATTTTTTTAGATTACACGATTGAATAATTTATTTGTCTAACTAGAAATAAAAAAAAAAGAGAAAATTTCGTGATTTTTTATAAATTATATCAATTGTAAGAAATATATTATAGAAAAATTCGTATAATTTCTTTAGAAATTTCAAAACTTTACTATGTGAATTTAACTTGAAATTTAATCCAAAAAAAAAAACCAAAAGAAGAAAATATATTTTGAACAGCAACAATTTTTGGGGAGATTAAATTTCATGCAAATTTAATAATATAATTGATAATAATTGATTTCAAATGGAAAAATGTATTAAAAATTCGTGAATTGTATACAAAATTATTTAATTTCTTGAAGAAAATTGTTTGTCAATTCATTTTTCGAGTATATTCAAAAATTTTTACCTTTCCTCTCTAGACTAGACAACTAAATTGTTATTGGTAATATCTAACTTCTCCAAAAAGAACTATGAAATTGAAAAAAATATATAAAATAAACTTTAGACTAAGATTTATGTCTCCATCTTCAATATTAATTTAAGCAAAATTCCATTAAGGAAAGATTTTCTAAATGACGAACATTACAAAACTTAAATTACGTGACAGAAGACTTTTATTTATGAAAAAAAAGGTAAATTCTTTTAATAATTTTCTACAAGATTTTTTTTATAATTTAAAAATTATAGAAAAAACTAAGTAAATTGTGATAAGTAATAATAAAAGTGTATAATTGTGAAAAATTGTGATTTGAAATGCAACTCTTTAAAATAATAAATAGAAAGAAAAACAACAAAAAAATTCTGAAGATTCTTTTCCCAACACAAATAATGGCACTGGAAGAATTCACGGGGTTCTTATTGTTATTCCCCGTGTTCTCTTAGTGGCATCGCTAGTGTATTTGGGTACAACAACATTTTAATAATTAATAAATTTCTATATAAATAATATAATATTTAATTTATCAAAAGAATACTTATAAAATTAATTACATGCTTATAATAATAATGTACATAAATATTTTTCTATTAATTTTGTTGTACAGAATTCGATAAATTTTTAGATATACCAAAACTTAATGAAGAGAATATTAAAGAAAATCAATTATAAATCCACAAACTTCACCAATGAAGATGATATTTAAAGAAATAAGTAAAAAAAAAAAAGGTATAAAGTTCAATTAAAAATGATTATTAATTAAATTCTTTTCAAGTTGGAATTGATATTACACTCGAGAATTTAATTATATAGTGAAACTATGAGGAATAGTTTCAATATATAATTAAATATATAGCATTTCATATTATTGATTTTTGGCCATACTTCTTTCAATTAAACAGAACTTGCGTAGTCAAGCAAAATAAATTTCATAACAATTACTAAATAAATAAAATATTAAATTTGTAAGATTTATTATTAGATTTAGTAAATTTATTTAAAAAATATCAAATTTCCAATAGAAAATATTTATTACTTCAAAACCTCTTTTTAAAATTCATAATTTTTTCTTCGCTTAACATACACATTTTTGTTTTTGTTAAATTAAAAACAATTTTTAAAGAATGTTTAATAAATTTCCCACAATTTTTTCCCGTCATTATTGTCTCCTTAATAAAAATATATTCCCACCATGAAATTCAATAGAAATATTTGAGATATATACACACAATCATTGGAATTATCTCTCCCTAAAAATATTACGACTATCTTTATCACGCAAATATTTTAGTCTTTAAACTATATAACTAAATTTTTTATGTATACCAGCAGAGATCCTTTTAACAAGTTACATTTTTATTCACTTTGCTTCACAAAGCACTAATTAAAATATTTGTATTTTATTCAAAAAATCACTGAACCGTGAATCTTTAACACTCTTTGCAAATCAAGCTAATAAAATTATTTCACTAAAGATAATATATTACAAAAGGAATTTCAAATGTTATATGGTTACAAATAAAATGGTATAAATAATAAATTAAATGACTGGAAAAAAATTTATAATGTATGTAATTTTTGAAATCTAAGAGAAAAAAGAAATGAATTTTCTAATTACATAGAATTTTAATAGCATTAAAAAATTTTATAATGTTCAAATGAAATTCTTAGTGTTAAGATTAATATTCATTTAATAATATATTTTTTATTTATAATTGTTCAGTTATATTAATCGTAATTTATATTGTAATTAATCTTGGATAAATTATTGCGGTATCATAAAATTGTAATTAAAATGAATAATGTATACAATGAAATTTAAATGGTTGTAAAATTTGTCCTTATCCAAAATCAAATTCACTCTGTTCCTCGTGAAATTTATATTTTACTATTCAAAATTACTGTTTTCTAAATAAATTTTCTAGTTTTTTCAAGACAAATTTATGTTTTATGAAATGAAATTGTTTGTGTTCCTCCTAAAACTGAACATAATTGACTTTTTCAAATAGTAATGATTATCTTCTTCACTGTTATTTCAAATAACTGATTAGTGCAACATGGTTTATTTTTTTAGTTGAGTATAAAATATTAATTAAACAAATTTCCTTACTTTATCCTCATAGTGTTTTCCATGAAATTTCCAGTGTATTAAAAACTTTCTTCATGATGTGTCTTCATTTTTATGTTCTTATTAACTCATTTTAATCTAAATATGTATAAATTCTTCATTTTGTTCTTATTTCATATTTTTTTGATCAAATTTTTCCAGGTGTGTGGCCAATTTTAGGTCATGATTCGTTGTCTCTTGTACATTGTACATTGTATTACGAAATACTCGTATAATATGTTTTTTTTTTTGAACAAATTTTATGTTTATTATTTCATTTGAACAAAAACACTGAAAATTTTTATTTCATTTTGTAGCTAAACAATTTTTTTTTATATCGTTCGACATTAACCTTTATTTTTTTTGTTACTCTCTAAATTGAAATTTAATTTCCGACAAAGGAAAATTACGTTTTTAAAACTTCTTATTATACAACAAAACTTTTTATATCTTCAATAAAATTCACTTCAAATTTTTACACACACACACAAAAAAAAAGCTTTAAAATTAAATTAAAATTATATTACAAACATCTTCCGACAAATCTACGCTCTAAATTAGTGTTTTTTTTTGGTTTGTTGTTATGTGGTTTGAAAAATTTTAAAGATTTATGATTTGCTACAAAAAAATAATTATTAATAGGAAAAAAATTAAAACATATTTTCATATGCTACCGAATAAAGTTATAAAAAACATGGATGATTTTTATGTTCTATTTGAAATTACATATTTTTTCTTTGATGAAACCTTTTCTGGCCATTTTAATTACCAGATTATCTAAATTGAGAAATAATATAATAAAAAAAAAAAACTATTTTTTTAAATTTCATTTATAACTGCAACAATGTAATAAAAACATTTATGTAATTAAATCTTTTTTACTTTACAAGTTCATCTACACGGAGGAAAATAATCAAAAGAGTTAAGCGACAAACCTGGTTTTTTTCATATTAAAATTTTACTCTATAGATTTTTTTATATAAAATGAAATATTTTTAAAATTTTATTAATAAAAACTGTTATAAGTATAAGAATTTTATTAAATTTACTTTAAAATATCAATTTCTATTCTCTTTCAGTTATTTAATTTAGAGGGGTTTAAATAAACTATACAGTCTTTAGAAAAATCACCATTTTAGGATATCAATAAAAGTATTTGTTGGATTTTTGGCCTGATAAATAGAAAAACAATACGAAAATTAGACCATATTTGAATATTATTTTAAAAATTGATTTCAAATTTTCAATAGACCATAAAAATTTACTAAAATAATAAATTGTTATTATGTATAGTTAACAGATAGAATTTTTGTGCACATATTTAATATTTAACATTTTTTTCAGATTAATTCTACAGCATTTCTGCGTAAGTGGGAGCACTTTTAATGCAACGTCAAGGAATTACCTTTTTTGCGAGACTATTGATTGTATCTATCAATAATAGATAACCAAACCCAATAGAAATATAAAATTATCAATTGTTTTGGCTACAGGACTGAATTTAACTAATGTTATTTTATAGAATAATTTTAGAACACTTCTATAAAATCACATTAAAATATTTTTAGCAAGAATATTTAATTTCTCAATTTTTATAATAGCTAAATTCTTACTAAATTTTTAAAGATAACCTTTCACACATAATCTATAATAATTTTAAGCAGGAAATAGAAAATCCAAAGTTAATACTTTTCTTCCGTTGCGGTAATAATATTTTACTGACCAAACCAAACCAAAAAAAAAGAACAAGATTTTACCTTACAAATTGTAATAGTCAAAAAAAAAAAAAAATACCAATGACATCGTTTACCAAACTAATAATGGTAATAATTCACTTCACTACAAAAATACCGTATAACCAAAAATTTCAACTCCTTACGGACTTTTTTCCATTGAAAATTTTATGCAAATTTGCTTCATTTTTTTGTTGTTGTGAACCCATTTTCGAGATATCATTAAAATATACACGATGGTCGATATAATTTTAAATATATTTCTTATGTCTTTACCATAAAAACGACATTTATAAATTTGTGAAAAATTTGTATAATACAAAAATAACAATCTTATACCCAGGCACACACATTATGGTATATATAATCGTCTCAATTTCAATTTCAAAAGCAAGTGTTTTAAAAATGTTTTTCCATTTAATCTTTACATTTTGGTATTATAATGTTCATATATAAATATACTGGACCGATTTCAAGATATTATATATGCCCAATTGGTTTATATAATAATAATGTAGGTTTTCGTATTCCATCCAAAAATGATGATGATCACTATTCACAGGTAAAATAATAATAATAAGTAATTGCGATCACGAATTATCTTACAAGCATAAGTAACAAAAACAACATTTATAAACAAATGAAAGATATTTGTGTTTTGTTCAAACTTGAATTTGTAGGAATGATATAATATATATATATATAAATTTTTATTGCCGACAAAAAACTGCAGGTGATTTTTGCACCATATGGATCAAGATCATTTTGTTGTTGTTGTTGTGTCGGCATGGCGCGAATTGGTAACGAATTATTGGAATGGAATTGTAAATGTGTTTAAATAAATAATTGGTGTACATAATAATATCACTATCAAGGAATTTAAAATGAATTTTATAAAAAAAAAAATTTTTAGAAGGAGAAGAAGAATTTTTAATAATTTTAGTATTTGAATTTTTGGGGTACTTGTATCATAGTGAGATTATTAATAATCTAATAAACTTTAGGACGTACTCAAAGTTATTTGTATATTTATAAGTCTAAATGTAAGCTATATATACCACAGAAAATTTCTAATTGGAAATATGGACTTTATTATAGGATCCCAGTCCTTATATACAGGATATATGGACTCATTAAATTGGGAATAGTTTACATTCAGTTCTGAAATCAACATTTTAACTTTCATCTTCATTAAAGTTTTAAAAATATTATCATAAGGATCAACAGAAATCTTCACTCTTTTGCTTCGATTTTATATAATTTTTTGTTTCTCATCAGTTAATGGTAATTATCATATCAATGGTAATAATAATGAAAGTTAACACAACAAATTTATATTCAATTAATTATTTTGCATAAATCTCAGCATGATTTGCCATAATGTGTGTCGTAATGTTGCAAATAAATATTGACAAAATCTTAAGGAAAGCTAAATCAGTCATTTATTTGAACCAAAGGATGTGAAATTTTTTAAGGTAAATGCGGTGAGAATGGTAATCTATCGACATTATATTTCAGAATTAAAATTTAGTCGTCAATATTTTTCTTAATCTTTTATTTAATCTAACGAATAATTATCATTAAATCCAATAAATTGTAAAAAAAAAATCATCTTTGGTTAGTCAATCTGAATAATAATAACTTCCATGCAAGCGAACAAAGAATCATAGTTTTTTTTGTACATCAACCCAGTGGTATACATGTTTTATCTGAAAAAGAAGAGTATTATTGATGTAAAGATTAAAGATGGTTAATCAAACAATAATTTTTTTTTGCAAAATCTAAATAATTTTGTTTTTTTGTAGTTTAGAGCATGAAAAATTTGCATACGAAAAAAAAACTATCTTGATGGAAAAAGTTTTTATGTTGACGATCTTCTTATGACCAAAATGAAAAACTTTTTTTTTTACATATTTTTTTCATCTTTCTTTCTGGGAGCAATGTCCAACTAGATATGGTAATGGTTATTTTTTTCACATCTTTGTTGATAGAAAAAGTAAGTTTATTTTTTAGGTGAATCATGTTTATTTTTCTTAGAATATTTTCTTTCTTTCTTTCTTTTTTTTTATGAAGTTTAAAAGCAATTTTATTTATCGCCAAAGTCCGCATGAGAAAATATAAATTCTAAAAAAAAATTACAAAATAGCTAGATATAAATCACTACATGAGACATTAAATCTTGTGGACAAATAAAAATCATCATTTTGAAATAAAGAAAATGTTTAAAGGGAAATATCATTCAAAAAAATTTTTAACATCGTTAGCTAAAAAAATGAAAGATTAAATTAGTTTTACAGGTGACATTGTTCTTTTTAATAAATTTGGAAATATATTTAAATTTTTAATAAAAAAAAAATGTTAATTTTATGTAATTCTAAACACCATAATTGAATTTAAAATTTTCGAAATATATTGAAAGTAGAAAATGGAAGTAAATCCATAATCATATTTTACAGGAAAATCTTGGAAAAATCATGATAATTTACTAAATTTTACAGTCAACAGAAAATTAACAGAAAAATAAGAATTAATAGAAAATATTGCAGTGTAATATTTCTGTTAATTATCACATTTCTGTGGAGTTTCAATGTTTGCAAGTTGTCTAACGAAATTGATTATTGATATGATTATTTGTTTATAAAACAAGTCACTTGTTATTGAAAGAATCTACTCTAGTTCTGTCCCAATATTATGGAGTTTCAATTATAGTTTAAACTGTTATTATGTTAAAAATAAGAATCAATAATTGGTGGTCTCTCTAGAACTCTAGATGCTTACAATTCATTTGATAAGTAAGTATATATAATCTCAATTTCTCACAATTACATACTTGATACTTGACATAAATGGAACATGCGATTCGTTTCGTTTTTCCACATATATATCACTTATCAATTATATCATCATTAACATGATTATCATGAGATATTTTTTTACAATTTTTCCCCCAAAAAAAAAAGTATTTTACTAAATTACTATATTTAAAAAAAAAAACAATTGGAAAATTATTCCAAATTCCTTTGTGCAAAACTAAAAAAAATTTCTCATGATTAACACAAAATGACAAACCAAAAAACAAAAAAAAAAACATTATTATTAACCATTATTATCTTTATATATTCTAATTTCTACAAAAAAACTGACAATTTTAATGTTTATATCTATTTAGTAGCTTCTATGTTTATATTACTAAATTTATTTGTTGAATTTTTAATTATAGTCGACACTGCGGGATTTTGTTAAAAAATTTCAAGCCCTCATAAAACAAAATAATAATATCTCCCGAAATTATATTTATCTTTTATTATTATTTTAATATAAAAAAGTCAAAAAAAAAAAATTTTAAAATTACATTACAATTGAATTTTGTTCACCTTGAAAGTTTTTGGTTCCAATGAATGAACACGCAACCATAACTTTTTTTTTAGAGTGTATATAATCAACAAATGCCACATCATACCACAATTTTTTTTATAGATTTATAGTCATGGTAAAACTCCTGAATTATAAAAATTATCAAACTTAAAAAGTTAAATTTATCATCGTCATCATTAATTTTTCACATGAAATTATAATTTTTTTTTTCTATACATATAATAACTTAGTTTTTAGAGTTAGTAGACATTTTTAATTTTTTTGTTATTATTTTTCTAGTTTTTTTCTAGAAAAATAATCTTGGACGAATTATTTATTACATAGAAACATTTTAGAATAAAAATATGTTTTTTAAGTTCTATTTCTTGCGCAATCTTTTTTAAATATATAATTAAGAATTTGCCACGTTTATTTCACTTTATTTAATTTCTTTGAGGACAATTAAATAAGTTATACCATTAAAATTACTAATTTTTTACTATCAATTAGTGAACTGTAAGAATTATCAGCTTTAGTTGATAGTTGAAATTGTTTGAAATTCGTAATTCCATTTCACATTCAAATTTAAAATTTACTATTTTTGTCAAAGAGCTACAACCTTGCTGAACAATTTAATATATTAGATAGCTTTCTTGCTGAACCATTTAATGATTGAACCAGCTAGCATTATATTTCGAAAATAAAAAGACTAAATTTGACTGGTAAATAATTTGAATTTCCATGGTATAATTGGAAACACTTTTTTGCAAAATGGATAATCTATGTATTTAGTAAAAATGAGTAATTCAGATTAAGGATTAAGATTATTCGAAAATAAAATGATGGTTCTGTCACTTAAATCCTAGCACATCGAGAATATATTAAATTCTTGACTATATTTATTTCAAAATTTTTTTATAAATACCAGGATAATTAAAAGATTTTGTATATTTGTTGAGCTATTTTGGAGTTGCTCAAAATATTTAAAATTGTGACACATTTTCGAAACATTTCAATAATTTACAGATTACTTTACAGACAATTTGAGTACTCAACTTATTTTTCCATAATAAATAATTATATTAATTATTAAGTTAATGTAATAAGAAATTAGTTATTATGTCCTGTGAGACAAAAAACTTAGTAAATGAAATAAATATAATACTTTTGGTACATTGTCGATCAACATCTTTTTACGAATTATTTACAAACTTCTTATAAACAAACTTCTAAATTATTTACAAACTAATAATCTAAAATAAAAAAAATCGTATAAAAATGAACCAATCTATAAAAGATTTTATCAAATTAATGTAATTTAGTTTAGTACATTAATGGTTAATCGAATTAAATATAAATCGGACAGAGCAAATGTCAAATTAGAATTGAAAAGGAAATCCAAATTCAATTAAAATAAATATTAAAGTGAATTTTATAATTTCAGCACGATTAGCAATGAATAGGAAAAATATATAGTGATCTTTGATTGAACAGCAAATTGAGAATATTGGCATATTAAATAAAATTTTAGTTTTGGACTCAATTTCCTCCAAATTTTAATAGTATAAATCGAATATACACTTAATTCTGTTAATTTTCTTCTACGTAATTTAGGTTTTTGTAAATTACCACGAAAACTAATTTTCTAGTCCAGTTATAAAATTAAACTGCGATTTTAAATTAAAAGTTATTATTATTATTTTTCAAGAAAAATTGGTGCGGTTTTATATGATTATGGTCTTTTTAGTAATTAATTTTATATATAATTTTTTTTGTGGTATAGATTTAGAGCGAATTATATTAATTGAATAAAAATCGTGGGAAATTGTTAAATTATTCAATTATAATTTAAGATAACATTAAAATGGCTTTAATAAAAATTATTTTTTATTATTACAATATTTCGGAAATAAATTCTACTTAATTAAAATTTGGAAAGTACAATGACCTAAAATAATATATTAATTTTTATAATTTCTACAGAAAACTGTATATTAATGTTCCAAGAAATTAAATTTGTATTTGGTAAGAGTGTTTTACATTTTGAAGGCAATTAAGGTCATCCCTTTGACCCTAGCACCTCTATGACATATTCCCTGACATAAAGTAGAAGTAGAAGTTTCAGAATATTTCAGAAATTTAATTCTAATTAAGTTAAATGAGTTAATTTTGTACTGAAGATTGTAAATAAAATATTTTTGGTATACAATCTTATCTTCCACCAAAGTGGCACATTACTGCAACAATAATGATTATGAAATTTATCTATCCCAAAGATTTATTACAATTGCAATTATATAATTATACTTCATTAAACTAAAAATTATAATATTTTCATTATAGTTTCTCATAAAAACTTCTATTAATGATAAAATAAAACTTAATCATAAATTTTCCCACAGAGTCCAGTAACCTTTTTTTAGTTACAATTCTTGTCCATTTTGTTTTTTCGTATTTCTGTTTACACAAAACAGAAACATTATTTTTTTTTTAAAATATTATTTTCTTTATAATTTCATTTGTAACGTTTTAATTTGAAAATATTAAAAAAAAAAAACGTTTAAAATTCGAATGAAAGTCATCATCATGTTGTATAATCCTTTAACATAATTTTCGACAATAAAAAACAGTCAAATCTGAGCTATCCCAGTCTTGTATAAAATCAAAATATATTTTTCTACTCCAGAATGTATTATCACAAAATTCAAATTATGCTTTTCGAGTCAAACAAACATTTTTATCACGAAATATTTGCTATTTTGTTTGTGTGTGTGTCTTTTTTTTTGATTTGTTGGCCTTTTTGAACGCAAAGTGCGGACACATTATATAAAAAAAAAGTCTGCACGAGAAAAGTTTCCTTTTTGTTGTATAAAAGAGATCAAAAGATCTTTGTCTCTGGCTATAAAAAAGAATCTCTGATGAAATTGATGTGAATTTGAAATCAGAGATTTAAATATTTCGGGTGAATAATACGATAATACCCAAAAAAAAATATGAATAATAAAGTATTATTTTTAAATTGTTTTGTAGACTTAGAGAAACTTTTCCTTTATTTGAATTCACTCGCACAATTCGAAAATTTACATAAATGCAATTGAATTTTTTTAGGTTTTTTGTTCAAAAAAAAAAAAACTATAGAAAAATTAGATAATCTTGATTTTAAGTCCATCATGTCTTTAGACCTAAAAATGATTGGTATCAGTGGTTCAAATATAAAGGAATGTGAAGTAAATAGTCACTATGGAATATTTTATCAACTATTTCAATATTTTTCTGGTTTAATGATCTAAATTATTATAAAAATTTATAATCAATGATTACAATATCATTTAATAGATTAGTTAATTTAAATTTTTGAGTTTTTTTCGATCCAATCCATTGCATATCTTGTAAAATGTAAGTAAATTGTATTTGGCAGTATTCAATCTATTTAGTATTCACAAAATTACTCTAAAAATTAGCTTTCAATCTACTGCTCAACAAACTGTGGTCCACTAAAAATCTGTTAACTTGCAATGATATAGTCTATTAACCCCATTTTGGACTATGCTAAGTCTACCAGGTTTTATCCAATAATGTTCATTGGGAGGTCTTTGTTTTCCCTTATAAAAAAAATACAAATACAAAAAATTTTCAACAATTTATTTATAATTTTTCTCAAAGATTAACAATTTTTTTTTTTCACCATTAAACTATTACAAAAAAGTTTCTCAAAAATATAAATAAATTGTAGACTTTCCCACATTTTCTAAAAATAAAAAAACCTTCTCCTATTTCTTCTTAAGTAAATAAGAATCACTATATGATTCTTCTTTTTTTTACATATCGTTTTTTTATTACACTTGATTACAAGCCGTACTTCCGAATACCCGAAAAAAATTTATTTTGAAAAAATCAAAATTATACTTTTTTCCATTTTACAGATTCTTTTTTCTCTTCATCAGTTTAACATTCAAGAAGACGCATTTAAACTGCGTGATTGTTAGAATGATTGTTGTTTTGACCGTTCCACCCAAAAAAAAACAGAAAGAAATCTATGAATAAAAAATTACAACGAGTAGGCAAATTGAAAAAAAAAATTCAATTAATTGAATTTTTCAAGTGTAATTATTATTTTTTTTTTATCTTTCCTATAATATAAATCTTTATAACTTTTGCTGGCTCACAAGAAAAAGTTCAAACTATGAAACTATGAAACTATATGAAAAGATACATCAATTTATTTTCGGATGATTTTTATATTTTTTTTTTATGTATTTCTTTATGCTAAAAGGTGCGTACCGTCTTGGGGAGCTTTTATATACCAAAATGGAGGGAAAAAAATATATTACTAATTAGAAAAAAAGAATCATGAGAGTATGTAATTTTTATTTTCTATCTCCAATGGTGAGTTTATTAATATAAAGATATAAAAAAATGTGTTTTTTCGGATATTATCATTGAATAAAAATATTCTTATATATGAATTAATGTGTTAATCCGGTTTCAAGCATTTGAATCAATCGAATATGGTAGGGGTTGATTACTTTATGTTGCGGGAATAGAATAGGTAAATTCAAAATTTACCGCCTTTTTTAGGAAAAAATGATTTGTTGGCTTAAATTTAAATACCAAATTTTTAAAAATTTTCTCTGTTTGTAGTTCTCTAAATTGCAATGACAAATTTGCTTTCAAATTTAAATTACCTAAACGCTAATTTAAAAATATATTACACCTTTTGGAGTATTTCTAACTTCAATTAATAAATAAATGGGAAAACTTTACAGATATACCTAAAAATCTAGTAACAAATCTTTAAGTAAAATTCATGTTATTGAAAAAATAATTAAATTTTAATCATTTTCATGTCAGTTTTTAGTTTCAATCGAAATTCTGTGAATTTATATGCACAAACTATTGAAATAAATTTAGTATATTATAAAAATCAAATTAAATTTTTTGAAAAATTTAAGTTATCTAAAATAATTTCCACCATTTTATTGCAATTTTTATGTAAAACGTAACGACAATATTAGAAATTATTAATTTTTATTACATTTCCATTTATTTCTTCCAATAACTTTAGAAATGTTGATAGATTATATAAAAAATTATCATTAATTTTAGTAATTTTCATAAATTACATAAATTTATTCAATAATTTCCATTTTCCAATTGATTAACCCCTTAAAATTCTCCACATTTCATTGTATTGGCACGTTGTTATTTATATTTTTTAATTTATCTATAATTTTTGGTATACAATATTGTATATGAGCCCCACTGACCATAATCTTTAAAAAAAACTTTAGTATCTAGCTACTTAACACTACCTCGTCTAAACCTTAAAGTCAATTGTAAAAATCATTCTATAAAGCCAAAGTAAAAATTCTAATTTATTTATGTGAAATATGATATTTTATTTTGTTGTTATTTTGTTATGTTTAAAATGGAAAATCAATTTTTTTTTTGCCTTCCATCATTCTTAAAATTAAAAAATTCTTTAACACTCAATGAAATTATTATTATTTTTAATTTAAATTTTTTTTTATCTAGGTGAATTTAAAGAAGCACACCTGCTTTACAGAATTTATACCAAAGAACATACCTGTATAAAAATTGTTATTTTATGGCAAATGGCAATTTTAGTTTATAAATATTTCTGTTTTTTTTTATGCTAAGTATAAAAAAAACACGTGTGCATTTTTATGCTATTCTTTTCCCATCATCAACTAAAAAAAAATTTATATCAATTTATAAATTAAAATATTATACAAAAAAAAACAGAATTATGTTTTTTCATAAATTTACATATAGAAATTTTAAAGGTAATCTAGAAAATTCGTCGTTTTTTTTAACAGAAAGGGGAATTAAAATTATTGCACAAAAAAACATTATGAAAATGATTAGTTACCCAAGTAAACACTAAAAATTCCAGTATAAATATGAAAAAAAATTGTCGTGAGAAAGCCTATACCCACAGAAGAATTTATATTTAATTTCAATTATACAAAAAAAAAAAATAGGGGGAGAAATTTTTTTTTGTTTATGAACTGGGAAAATTGATAAATTTTTATATAAATATTAACAGGTGTAAAAATATAGAAATAATTTAATTTTCACTCAATTTATCGTACAAAAAAATTTATTAAATGATACATATAATTTTAATAGTTTTAGTTATGCTGGTTAATACGAAAAGAGGGACGAGAAGTTTGCGTCCAGGAATAAGGACAAATTTTGAAAAAAAAAATATACTTCAAAAATTTATTAATTATCCTTGGCTGTAACGAATACATTTTGTAATGATGGATAAAAGTAAGTAATTTAGTAAATATAGGGAAACATTTAATTTCGTTTTAATTTATATACTTTTTCAATTTATTAATATTTGTTGTAAATTTTAGACATCCGAAAAGTCGGTATTTAAATTATAATGTGAAAAAGGCTGTAAAATATTCTATTAAATAGAATTTTTAACAAAATTTAGGTTGAGACTCTAGGATATTTTAAAATCTGATAATTTATCAAGTAGCAATAATTCTACTATACTCTAGAAATTTACTGATAGAAGTACAAATCTTTAATATTGCTATAAGTAATAAATTATGTAACGAGGAATTTCTGTTATCAACTTGTTTTATTTATTGTCCTTAAAATATATTTATTTAATTTCTTCTGGTAATACTTTTGAGAAAAAATAACTTATTTAGATAATTTCTTTGAAATTATTACCAAATTCGATAGAAATTATTATATTTTTAACCATTTTTCAATTAAAATTATTCAATTTTCGGAAATTTTCCGCATTAAAAATTAATATTTTCCAATTTTCCTATAAAATAAAACTCAAATTTATGTTTATGTATTCAAAGATAATCAATTACATAAATATTTTTGTAAAATTAATCATAATTTTGAAATGTAACCCAATTCATAGATCCCCAAATTAATAAATAAATTATCAAAATAGTTAGAAGTTAGTAGAAAGTTAGCTATACAATTTATAAAGCATCTTTTTTTTAAAAATTATTATAAAGAGTATTGTACCTATAATTACATCTATATAATGGCAAATATTAGTATACATAAAAAAAATTTCCGCTACAAATATTCAACGAACCATTTAGCAGAAATAAGAATTACACATAAAATATTCTACCACCTGTAATAATAAAGTTTTTCAATTTTTGTTTTAATATTTATATTAACTATATATTCTTCTCAATCTTTCAAGAAAACGGAAATTATAATAATCAGTCAACCTGTTGAATTTATAAAACCAAGAATTATTATTATTGCTCCCTTTTCTTTGTCCTCCTCTAATTACAAAAAAAAAAAAATATTCCATATACTTCTTCGAAAATTTTCAATTTCCCAAACACTTTTGGATAATAATAAAAATTGTAACAACAATTTTTTTTAGGGGTTTTTACTATAAAAACTTTCTGTATACATTATGAAATTTTATCGTTCCAAGGTATAAAGCCATAACTAGGGGGAACCAATATAATAAAAATGAATATATGTACTCTCAAAAACAAGGGAAGCTATATTTAGCTACCATTTTCAAAACTTTTTCTATATACCATCATTATTATCACTAAAAAACTAAGTATATTATATAGTAGTCACTCTAGTAGTCAGTTTATTTTTTACCGAAAAGATTATCATGATGGTAGGAACTTACGATGCGTGACCGCCAAAAGCACCGACGCGGCACCAATGTGTTTCCGCTTTTATAACCATCCACCAAATAGTTAAAAAAGAAAAAAAATTAGATAAAATAAAAATTATGGAAATTATGAAAAAAAAAAATTAAAAAAAATCTAACTAAAAATATGAATAAATATTATACTTTTTTTCCTGAAAAGGCCATTGCTACTGGTATAGTTGGGAGATAGAATGTAAAGTATCATCATTATAATAAATTTTTGTTTATACAATTTTGTATTTAAAATAATTTTATGAGGCGTTTTTAAGAAATCTTTTTTTTTATATATATGTAATTTAAATATTATAATTTATATAAAAAGTTTATTGCTTCGGTTAGAATTTTCTTAACTATTTATTATCTTGCTTCTAAAATTTTCTTTGATTCTTTTACTAAATTAGAAATAGTTTGAAATTCAAATTAAGAAAATTGAATTATATAGTGGTGAAGATAATTTGATAATTTTTCATTAGTAAAATATTAAATTTAGAAAGCTTAAAAATCGATTTTAGAATAGTGAAATGAATTTAGTTTTGATTTTATGATAGCAACATATAATTTAGTGATCTGTATAGTGCTGAAGAAAATTGTGTAAACATAATAGTTTTTCAACTAAATCATATCTTTTACCAAAAAATTTTTATTTAATGTGGATTCAATATAAATTAATGATGTTTTCAAAATGTTTAAATGAAATGATTGAATCAATGATTTGAATCAATGAAATTCATTCATTCTAAACATTTACAACTTCTTAATTGTCATTCAAATAATTTTGTTGAAGAAATAATTGTTGTCTACGCTTCCCTGTAGGAGAGTAAATTAAATCTGATATTTATATGATACTCAAAATGGTTATAAAATTTAAATTATTCATCTAAAATTTTCGATTTCAAATTTTCGAATTTCTATAATAACCATTTGATTTATTGTAATAAAGGACCTCTAAAAGGTAGCCAAAGAAAAAAGGATATAATAGACAATAAATATAGGAAAATGTCTACTAATAATTAGTAATAGAAGTGAATAAAAGCCAACACTTCACTTTTATTTTCAAGTAAATCAAAGTTGCAGTGATTATATATTGGAAAATGTTATATACATGATTGACCTATCCAGAAATTGATAATAATATTAGACCTGTTTTATCTTGTAAACGTAATTTTAACATTTATGTATGACCATTAAAATTGGTATGAAATTTATCTTTTTTGCCACAAATTTTGGTCTTAAAATGATTAATCATAGAAATTATTAAACTAAAATTTAAACAAAGTGACAACAAATATCCAAAAAAGTTTACTAACTATTACTGAAACTGCACAGTCATATAAATTTATTTCTAAAATGCCATAGAATAACCCATTTCTTTTTTTGACAAATTTATTTATTATTATATATTTTTTTTATATTATTATAAAATAATAATAAACCTTGCAAATTATGCACGATTACCTAAGGCAAAGTTCACATTATAAAAAAAAAAAAAAATAGACAATACAATTTAAATGAATCTGAAAAAAAAATTATATACATATATTATGAATCTCATTCAAAGACAATTAAAAACAAATTATCTAAAAAAAAAAGTTTGTTTTTTATCTATAAAAATCCATGAATTTTATTTTATAGTTTTAGTACATAGAAGTGTCATTAGATAAAATCATTTCACCTCAAACAAAAAAAAATTACATTAAACAATGTTAATACTAACTACATAATATATATATATATATTTTTTGGTATACCATTAGGGGTAATCTCTTTAAGTAATTTGTGAGCTAAATTACAATATTTTTTTTTTTGAAAAAAAAAACCAGATTTTAAAATTAATATAAAAAATATTAACACATTAAACTGGCTTTTTTATGTACCAGAAGTTTTCAAATAAAAGTTTTAAGTTCTATCAAAATGCCAAGGTTAAGAAATCATCATAAAAATGTTTTTTTTTTTTTTTAGTTAGAAATTTTATTTTGAGATCTTAATTTCAAGACAAGACAGAACAGTAACAAAACAGCCACCAAAAAGCAGTTAAACAAAAAAGTAATTATATTTTGTGACCACCATCAGAGTTTTAAATATAAATTTTGTGACCACCATCAGAGTTTTTTATCCAATACTATCCAATGCTGTACGGGAAGTAAGCAATAATTTTATGTTTTTTTTTGTGGAAGTTATACTTTTTATTTCAGTTTGATTTGATTTTTTGGTAGAATTTAATTATGCTTGACAATAAATATAATTAGTTTTTGGTGGTCTTCTCATTGATGTATCAGACAAAGTTTTAAATTATTTATGAATTTAATCTATATTTAAATATTACTTTATTATATTTATTAATTTTATTTATGGTATAATAATCAATTTTATTTTATTTATGGTATAATAATCAATTGCTTATCAAAATCATAAATTTTTATGGTATAATTATCTAAAATAAATTGTCAATTGTGAAATTAAGTAGCTAGAGGTTTCAGTCTCTATAAGACTTATTAGATATTAATTCAAATTGGAAAAGGACAAATAGTAGTTGAATAAAGACGTATTTATTTTGAAAAATACTTCGTGTAAGAATCGTAAGGATAAAAATATAACTTAAATTATTAGTAAATTAAGCGAATTCAAAAAAACTTCGAAATGAATACGTTTTTTATACATAATATCCTTAATCTCCATCCTCTCTAATATCACCAACACTGAAGTCATTCAATTTTTTTTAAATTAATTTTACAATTTACTATCTTCCAATTCCAATACAGAAATTAGTATAATCTAATTTCGAATTAATTTCAATATTTGAAGAAACTTTACTTAATTGTTAAATATTACTTAATTATGATAATGTTATAAAAATGTGCTTGTGAATTATGTAATTATTAATAATCAATAAATTTTAAGAAAATATTTGTGCAAATATATTGTAGTCACAAAATTGAGACAATCTAATATATAACTTACCTCATTTTAGCACTAAATTTAATAATATAAACACTTGAAATTAGTATTGTACTTGCAACTTGCCCCAAAAACCATAGAATTGCTTCGAAATTTCTGGTATATTTTAGACAAGATATTGAACTTTTTTAGTAACAAAACACTACAACGATAATTCCATATTTACAGCAAAGTAAGTAAATAAATTGACAAAATTTTTAAGTATAGATAAAAAAGAAATTTTATAATTATAATTAATTCCTCTATAATTTTATTATGACTTTAGATTTAGTCACTTTATAGAAATTGTCGTCTTAGAGACTGAAACATTTCTTCAAAATAAATTAAATGCTTTTCAATAATTATTTTATAGGTAAATTCCAATAATAAATCATTTTAAAAACCAGTAACATTATTAATTATAAATAATTACCAAAAGCTAAAATAATCTTCAATTTAATTGATAAAATCAAAATTGTAGCCTTAGCAGAAAAATTCTTCATATCTTATCAAAAATATTTTAAAGATTTCATTTTTGTTCAGTGAAAAATGTAAAATTTAATTTACTTGTAATCAAAAGCTAATGATTTAATTATGTGTACTATAAACCTAAATAATAAACTAGTAAATGCAGCTAGAGGGAAAATCTGTTAAATAAACTTTCTAATGAGTTCGCCATAACAAAATTTATATTCATGATAAGAAATTCCTTATCAAGCAAAAAAATTATTAATAATAAAAACTATATTAAAAAAGGGAATCAACAAAATTGATAAAAGTTCAAATCTAAATTTTATATTTCGTTCTTAAAATTTCATCAGTTCACAATTAATAATTTTTCGATGCACTTTTTATAATAAATTTATTTACATTTCAAGAATTTTCGAATGAAAATAATTATTTATATTTACAGATTTGTTTTTTTTTTTTATCAAAATTATAATAAATTTCTTTAAAACAAAATCCAATATATAATCAATCTTTTTTTACGACAACAACATCAATTAAATAAACACAAAATATTATAAATTATAAAGTAAATAATCTTTAATCATTTCCATATAAAAAAAAATTGAATTTTGATCCCCGGTAGCAAAAATTATAAATAATTTTTGATGGAATTTCAATCAAAAGATTATATAACATTTTTTAGAATAATTTGCTTCAAATGGTTCATCATGTTTAGATACTTTTAGTGAAATAAATAATTATACACTTCTTCGATATTATCAAAAATTCATCAAAATTTAATGTTTACATCAGGACAATTGTGTTTATTACAATATGCTTACAGGATAGTGTAAATAATACAGGACAGTGTCTACTAAGGAAATTCGGTAGAATCCTACTAAGTCCCAGAAGTAGGATATCGTTTATAGTTGCAGAACATCTGACTTGGTGGGACATCTCAAATAAAATCAAAGAAAATTATAAAAATGAAAGGAATGATTTAAATATTTAATGACAATTGCATAACTTCTGTAAAAATAAATATAATATTATAAAAATTGGTTACTTGGGTAGTACGCAATGCATTTATAAAATAATAATAATAATAATAAAATTTTGTAATCAACATTTTTGTTCTGTTATATTATGTTTTATAGCGCCACATAACAAATAATAAATAATTGATAAAGCAAAACCCCTTAAGATCTTTCTCATATTCTACACATAATAAAGTTATTATTATTAATAATAATAAAAAATATGAATATATAACATAAAAAAAAATATAATCAAAAAAAAATTTTTTTTTTTTTAATTTAAATCAATTTTAATACACAGAGAGGAATGTGGTTTTTGACCCATAATTTTGTTTGAAGAATTTGTATATATTTAGTATTGCCTTTAAATTGTTCGGAGACGGTTTAACAGAAATATATAGAGAGTTTAATAATAAAAAAAACGACATTCTTGCAGACAATTATATACAAAAAAAAAACAATTCATCTAAAATGTCTACAAAAATATTTATCATTTATATATTTTTATTAGCATTAATTGATAAAATTTCATCATCACGTGAAAATTTATATCGTTATTCAAATAATTTACCATATATTTTTCAAACAAAAATTTTACCAAATGATTTACGATTAATGCCAACAATTGGTAATGGTCATATTAGTTATACAATATTAAGTAATGCAATTTATATGAATGGTTTATATAATGGTCAAAATGGTTATAGTCATCGTGCACAAATACCAAATTTATCAAATATTATATTAACACCACCAAGAACAGATACACGTTTTCATATTACATATAGTTTAAATGTACAAACAGGTGTTTATCATATACAATGGGAAAATAGTGAATTAAAAATAATACAAATGATTTATGCTCATCGTTATTATACGAGGATTATTGTTAATCAAATTTATGTTTATCGTATACAGGGAAATGGTAAGTTTTTTATATAAGATTCAAGGTTGATTTTCTCTAAGATTTTTGTTATAAAATTTTGCTATCACTAACAACAAAAAAAAAAACATTTAATTCATAAAAATATTTTAATTCATCATGAAAATGAAAACAGAGTCGTCCTTTCATTTTTTAGTTTTGTTACGCGCCTCTGATTGTTGATTTATTAACGCCTCAGATTGTTGAGGAAATTGTATATTGTGTTCCTTAATTTTGTTCCGCATTTTTAGCTTGTACGAGAGAAAATTAATGATTTAAATGTATTTCAATTATTGAACTTGCAATAAACTATACTGAATTTTGACTGTATATAATGAAATTCTGCTTGGGAGAAGGCATATTGTATTAATCTATATAATTTTGTAGCAATATTTTCTACTATATTACATCATTGTACCTTTATCCTTAACTCTAGCTCTGCCCCAAAAAAATTAATCAAGACCATATAATTCACCTCATTACAGACTAGCAAATTAATCAAATCAAAATATTAAATAATTATTAAAAAAAATATGTTTTGCTCCATAACAATCTATCAAAAATTCTATGTAAATTTTAAGTGTTATTGTATGATAACGATTTTAATATATATACTCGCAAAAAAATTGACTTCTAAGAGCAAAAAATAAATTATGTATTTTTTTTTTAAAAGAATTAGGTCAAACATTTTTTTTTTACAAAAATTAATTTGAACAAGACATCATAAAATTTAAGATGTCTCATTTTTCATATACGAGTGATTGACCTTTTCATCAAACTGATAAATTCTATATATGGTATACTAAAATTTGATATACTTATTCAATTAATTTAAATTGAAAACACGATCATAGAGGGTAAGGTAAGTGACAAAAATAGGGAGTTCCCACTATCAAATTATTATTTAATTTTATATTTAAAATATATTTTTTTTTGTTATGATTAAGAAAATGATGACGTAGTACATAAATTTATTATGTAAATAAGAATATTTGTAGACAATTTATTCACATATAGTATAAAATAATCAGTCGGGAAAAAAAAAATATAAATAACAAATTTAGAATTTAGAATATGTATTAAAATTTTATGTTAAGGAAAATAATGATTAAATAGAAAATTATTATATAAATATTTTAAAGATGACATAACAGAATGAATTTCATAATAAATTTTTGATGTTATCATAAATTATTTGTCTTTATAGAAATATGATAGAAAATTATTATGGAATTATATATTAGTTTTTGTTTTCATAAGATAATTATTTTTAATTATTGAAATATGAAATATTTTGATTGGAAATTGATTTTCAATTAAATCTATAATTTTATTAATTCTCCTAAATACTGTGTAAAATATTTTGCAATTGTCACTATTTTACAATCTCTGGGAGGTCATTTGGCATCCAAGTACATTTATGTTGTTAACCATCGACATTTTTATCATATATATTTACTGTAGATTCTAATTTTTGCTATTTTCCATATAAATGTCCTATGCCATATCAGGGTCGGTGTCCTTGTTAGGTCGTACTAGAAAGCCTCCTAATTAATATTTTTCTCTGTATCACTGTCCTATGCCAGTTTCTTTTCACCTACACTTTCTACAACTTTTATAGGGAGGTTATAGAAAAGTGTAAAATATTGTAACTAAAATAAAATTGTCATTAATATCATGCCTAAGTTACTTAAATACTTCGTGCTGAAGTTGCATTTAATGATTATTAGAAAATAAAATTTGCCATCAATTATTACTATAATTTTAATAATACAAATTACTTCATTTCAATGGTCAATATAATTAAATATAGTAGTATATAATATATGTATAAAATGTAATTAAAGTAGTCTATATAATTTTACTGCTAAAAAAATATTATAATTTGTAATTAAGTCGTGAAAAACATAATAACAATTAATTGTTTATATAATTTTACTTGAAAATTATATACTAATTTTTTGACTGATTTTTGTTTAAAAAATATATTGCAAAATTATATTTTTCAAATTAAACTAATACATATATTAACAGAAAATTGTCATATTCGTCAATTTAACATAAATAATAAAAATCAATTGTAAAATTTATATTTTAAATATCTATTCCACCGGATATTATTTATATTTCTACATTAATTTGAAAATTTCTCAATTATATATTTATTTTATTGCACTATCATAAAAAGTGTTATAAAACTTATCGAAAACCGTCAAATAAAATTGAACTCTTATAGTGAAAAACATAATAATATGTACAATCAATTTTTTTTTCAGAAATATTTAATAGAATATTAAAACCTATGAATGCTTAATGTCTTTTCATACCTAATTTTATTATTTTTCTGGAAAATTTTCACATTAACTACACTAATATATGTTTCTTTTTATTGTCATTATTTCATTAATTTCTTTTTTTTTTTTTTACCTAAAAATACCAAAATATTTTTCTTCCTCTTTAAGTTTTTTTATTTTCTGAATATAAAAGATCTAATGGTGTTTTTCAGACTTCCGTTTGTAGTTATTATAGTTCATTTTTAGATATTATCATCCAAACCAGAAACGTATTAAAGCTTTAAATTTTAACAGTATAGAATAATAATCAAATAATTTCAGATATTTTATCCCATTAACAGCAAAACTACTTAAATTTAGATTATTCTCTAGTGAATTTTTTAAGTAAAAAAATTTAAAAAATAATTTAAGAACTAATTTTAATTCGACAGAAAATTTAATACCATATATTAATGAACGACACGAAGAATTTTTGTTGTAAGCAACATCAATTAAATTTTAGTAATCAAAGAAAAAAAAATTAAAGGTTTAAGATAATTTTTCAAATTTACCACAAACACAAACTATGTAATCCGAATTACTGAAACCATAAAAAATGTGAGTAACTATAAAATAATTACCTACTTACATATTTTTGTAAAGATTATTCTATCATAAAAGTTAGATTAGTTTATGGAATGAATATTAGATAACAAGATAACATATCTCCTTTACCGCCACGATTTAATAAGATCTATTATCAAATTGTTATGTTATGGACCTGTTACGAGTCCTGTTCCTTAACTAGTATTTTTATAAGATTTTAAAACTCTGTTTCTGTTCGCTAAATAACTAACTAAATTAGTTAATAACAGCTTAGCATATCTACTACCAATGAATAGAGTCCAAAATAGAGATTTTTGGGTGTTATTGCACTAATTTTCTCAGTTGTTAAAAATAAACTTCAGAATGAAATTCGATTCTTGAAAATGTATTCAAAATACAAGAGAGTTTTCTGTATGCTAAAAATCTAATTCCTTTTGTGCAAAATTAAATATGTATATGGACTCACTCTTATTGGTGAATTTAATAAATTTCTAAAATTCTCATTTTGTAAAACAAGATTTAAAAAAAAGTTTTCCAATTTCTTTTCAAAACAAAAACAAAAAAGGTGAATACAAAATCAAAATTCGTCAAGATTCTGATCAACAATCTGAAGATATAAATTTTCAACCTACACAAAATTTCACAACAACAGCATATAAAGATGAAATATTACAACAAAATTTTCAACAAAGTGAATTTAATTTTGATGAATTTATAAATTCATATGATTATAATGAACCACCAAATTATTATCAAAAATTAAGACCAATTAGAAATCATAATCCACCATCATGGACAATACAAAATTCTGAACATAATGACAATAATAATAATAATAATAGAAATAATTTACGTAATGATGATCAAAATAATAATAAGAATATGTATACAGTGTTGTTACATCAAAAAGAAGGATATACTAAAGAAGTTGAACATAAAGATTATCAAAAAACAAAACAACATGTTTGTTGTATTTGGAATCATATACCAAATGAGATAATATTACAAGAAAATCAACAGTCAGTTTCATATAAATATTTGATGGCTGTCGATGACCTTTGTAGTGTTGCGAAACAGGAAATTAACGATGGTAAAAGATAAATAAATAAAACCAAAAAAAAAAATATATATTTTTAAATCTTAAAATAAATCTTATATAGCACTTCAAATACCATTACAATCTCTACTCAAATCACATTGGGATCAATGGAAAAAATTTTGGGATACAATTAGTATTACAACAACAGGAAATTTAGAATTGGTAAAATTTTGTCATATCTAAAGAATTTCTATACAAATTTAAAATACATATCTACTTCTCCAATATTAGGGTAAAACAATTTATGGCAGTTTATTTTATTTAGCTAGTGCATTACCATCATTTGAAAGTAATCAAGTAAATAATTTTTATTATGGTTTAAGTCCAACGGGTTTAGGTCGTGGTGGTGATAATTTACAAGATTATCAGGGACATAATTTTTGGGATACAGAAATTTGGATGTTACCAACTGTAACACAAATGGATCCACGTTGGACAAGACAATTATTAAATTATCGTTATCGTATGTTAGATACAGCTAAAGATAATGCAAAAAATGATGGATATAAAGGGGCAAAGTATGTATACCTATATTTAGTTACACATAATAAGAATTTAATAAAATTAATAGTAAAATAACTTATGAAAAATAGATTTCCATGGGAAAGTGCATTTACTGGTACTGAAACAACAAATCCTTGTTGTCCATTAGTTTCATTATTACAACATCATATTACTGCTGATATTAGTTTTGCACTACAACATTATTTTTCTGTAACATATGATTCAGAATGGTTACACAATGAAGGTTGTCCATTAGCTGAAAATATTGCTGAATTTTGGGCTAGTCGTGTTCAATTAAATACTGGTAATTTTGATGATTATGGTAAAACTGGTATAACACGACACTATGATATAAAATGTTAGTATGAATAATTATGAAATTAAAAATAAATAACAACAAATTTTTTTTTGTCATGTTTAAAAATTTCTCATTAATTTTGCTGATTTTACAATAATTTACTTTCACATGAACTTTTTAAATTTAATATTTATGTTTAATATACATATTTTTTTTTAGATGTTATGGGACCAGACGAAGATCATCCAAATGTCACGAATAATGTTTTTACAAATGTCGTGGCCAGTTATGCATTACGATTTGGGGAGTAAGTACATAATTAAATTAAATTCTCAGAATATACAAATAAAAATTATATGTTTTAATTTGCTTTCATGTAGAGCTACTACTGAATATGTTTTTAAATTTTAAATTCAATTCAAAGAATTTGAATTTTTTAACCAGTTTATTTTGGTGGTAGTTTAGAAATTTGAATTACCATAGAATAGACAATTTTCCATTAAATTATAATGACGATTTTCACTAAATGAGTCAATTAAAATTCAAAGACGAAAGACCCCCCGAATTTCCGAATCAATTAAAATGTGAAAATTAATTTATTTTCAGATTAGCTAAATCAATTTGTAGTAATTACCAAATGGAAAATCGTAAACCATCAAAATGGATAGAAATTGCTGATAATTTAAAAATATTATATGACAGTGTTAATGATTATCATCCACAATACGAGGGTTATACAATTAATACAATTATTAAACAAGCTGATACAGTTCTATTAGGATATCCACTTATGTATCCAATGAATGAGTGAGTAATCAAAAAACAAGAAATTTTATAATTTTTAGCATATATAAAACTAAAGGTAATTAATATTTCAGTTCAACACGTCAAAATGATCTTCGTATTTATGAAGAAGTTACACGTAAAAGTGGACCAGCAATGACATGGGCAATGCATACTATTAATCATTTGGATATTGGTGAATTTGATAAAGCTGAAGTATTATTTAATCGTAGTTATCAGGATTATATTCGACCACCATTTCAAGTAAATTAAAATTATATATACATAATTTATATATATACCTATAATTTTTTTCTTCCAGGTGTTCAGTGAAGTTGTAGTCAATAAAACTGGTGCTGTTAATTTTTTAACTGGTGCTGGTGGTTTTTTACAATCAATTATTAATGGTTATGCGGGTGTACGTATATTTATTGATCGTATGGAAATATTACGACCACATGTTACACCAAGTTCAAGGAAATTAACAGTTTCAGGTAAAAATTTAAAAAAAATGTAATATACGTAAAATTGTAATAATTCAAATTTTTTAAATATTAGGTATAAAATATTTGGGTTCAACATTTAAAATAAGTGCTACATTTACAAATGAATCACTCATTCAGTGTACATCAACAAATCCAACAAATCGTTTAGTTTTACATGATGGCGAAAAACAATTAAAAATTACCAAAAATTTCATATGTAATTATTTTTTTTTGTCAAGAAAATTTAATATTATAATTTCTATTTATTTTTCTTTAGATAATATTTCTTCTCGCCGGATTATAATTAAACCAGAAAGGAATATTTTCAATGATTGGAGATGAAAATAAAAAAAAAATGTTTTAAATAAAATTTCCTTTTTTCTTGTATTTTTCGTTATATAATTTTTAAATAATTAATTTTTTATTGTGTTCAAATAGAAATTATAAACAATGAATTTTTTTCAAAAACAAAAAATAATAAACATTTCCAGAAAACTTTAAATAATATACCAATAATAATATTTACTTATGCTTAGAAATAGTTGTTGTAGTATTTAATTGAGTTTGTTTACCACCACTCAAAACAACATATGGTGTTTGAGTGTCTTTCTGTTTTTGTTGTAACATTGTTAATGTACCAAGTGGTGTATCTGTAGAACTCATAGTTTTCATTAACTGCAAAAAAATAAAAACGAGAATATATGTTTAAGAATAATTCAAAGATTTGTTAAAAAAATATGTGTATATAAAATTCTTACTCCTTCTTGTTCCATTTTCTTTAAACGTTTTTCAATTTTATTTTTTCCAGGTCCTTTACCATGAAATTTATGTGATAAATATCGGAATGCTTCTTTGGCATTTAATATTCTTCCATTATCATCAATATAATCCAATTTAACATTTGGTTTGAAATTATCTTTATCACGGAATTCTGAAATTGGACCATGATATCGATCCCGTCGATTATATTGCTTATCCTCTTCACTATAAAACAAAATATATTTCAAATTAGAAATTACAATATTATAATTATTTACAAAATACTCTTACCCATATGCTTTATCATCAATTGTATAATTTTTAGCTTGTAAATGTGCCATTTTAGCATTACTTGGCCGATTTAAATCATCCTTTTCTAAATATCCCTTTGATAATGCTAATCTTAATGCGGCTGCAACACCAGCACTAACATCTGGTTCCTCATCTAAAATTGCAACATCAGCAATATCATTTGAAATTTCTTCATCATCTAAGCCACGTGTTTGTAAATCTGGATTTACTGAATTCCATGTACCACCTGTATTAATATTATCTTCAATTTTCTTTTCAGTATCATGTGATTCAATTTCAAAGTCCTACAAAAATTACCAAATTTACTCATAAATAGGAAAATTTTATATTTTGCAAAAAAAAAAAATTTTACCATCATATCATTTGAATCTTCATCCCTATTGCCTGCCATACCATATGTTGGTATATCACCTAATGTACGACAAAATTCTGCAGTTGCATCTAATGTTATATGATCTCTATGACCAGTCATTTCAATATCACAACTATCATTTGAATCTTCTTCTTTAATTTCTTGTTTGAAAAAATCTGAACTAAATTCTAATGGTTTTTTAATGATTCCTTGTTGTTGTTTTAAACGTCGTGTTTTTGATAAACATTTTTGTAAATCATCTTCATCATCAATTTCAAATTTCATTTTTGTTAAATCTTCTTTCATTTTTGGTGTATCATCAGTATTTAATGATGATGATGATGAATCACGATTACGTCTTCTTGAACCAAAATCATTTGCAGATGATGATGATGTTGGTTGATTTAATGATAATAAATCATCAGCTTTTAATTTTTGACGAATTTTTTTAATTTTCTTTTTTGGTTTTTTAAATTTAGCCAATTCAATTTCAGAATATGTATCAGATGCTAATTTTAATCCTGTATCTTGTAATGTTTCTAATTTACGACCAGATAATTTTGCTTTAATTTCTAATAATCTTCTTTTTTGGGCAATTTCTTCTTCCAAATTTTGACCAATTGTAAATGATTTTTTACCAGCTGATTTATCAATTTCTTCATCATATTTACCTAATATATTACGATCAATTGGATTACCATATTCATCATATGTTTCTTCATATACATTATAACCATATGTTTGTGGATTTTGTTTTTTATTTTCAACATTCTTTTTATAACGTTCATCATCAATCATATTAACATTTATTAATGCATCATCATCTTCATCTAATACACCTTTATCTTTTAATGTTAATATTACAGATTTACCTTCACTAAATTGATCTAAATCATGATCAACACGTAAACCTTCTAAATCACGATCTCTATATGCATTATTTTTTGATTTACGTTTTTCATCTTGTATTAAATTATTAACACCAAATTCAGCATCCATTTCTTCAAGCATTTTAGCACGTTTAGCAGCATCTTTTTTTAATTGATCTTTTTCTTTATTACGATCAACCCATTTTTTAACATCATCACCTTCTTCATCAGATTCACCTAAACCTTTTACCTATAAATAGAAAAAATAAATTCAAAAGTTCATTAAATTTATACCGGAGGAGATGAAGTCAAACCTTTTTAAGTTTATCCTCTAAAGCTCGTTTTTCTTTACTTTGTTTAAGTTTTTCTCGCATCTTATCTTCTTTAGCCTTTTTAGCTAAATTATTTGCCGGTTTATGTAAAAATTCACCCCATTCATCTTTATATTGTGACAAACCATCTGTAGTTTTATCATTTTTATTATTTGATGTTGAATTTTTATTATCTTTAGATATTGGAGCAGATGTATCAACTTCTAACGGTTTCAAACCTAATTTGGCACGCAATTTATTTGTATCTTCAATTGACAAACAATCACCAGCACCATTTTCTGGAATTGGTGATGGTGAACGGTTACTATGAATACGTGTTGTTGTTTGTCTGGAATTAATAGGTGATTTGTCACGTTGTTGATGTCTCGAATTTCTATCGGGAGAACGATCTCGCTTTTGTCGTGAATAATTTGGTGATTTTTCACGTCTAGATATTATTGGTGGTGGAGGAGATCTATCACGTCTCGGAATAATTACTGGCGACTTTTCACGTCTCGAAATAATTACTGGCGACTTTTCACGTCTCGAAATAATTACTGGCGACTTTTCACGAACTCCTGTTGGTCTAGAAATAATTGGTGCTGGTGGTGCTAAGGGCACTTCAACACAATCTGAACCTGAAAATAGAAAAAAACAAGGAATTGTTGAATTATTTAATAATTTTTAAAAATTATTAGACTTTTGATCAATAATCCTTCATGGGGTTATAGAGATGAGATTAAATTTTTATAATAATATTTCTAACACAGCTGTTTTAATCGAAAAGAATCTCATAATTTTACCTCAACTTAGCGCAGTTTCAAATTTTCTGAAAAACAAAAGAAAAAATATCTAGGATGGGTTAATCAATTCGATATAGAAAGCACAGTTCTGGAAATGATTTGGATATATAGTACATAAACATTTACATTTATTTATGATTCTTATTATTGAAATCGCTTTCTTTAAGAAAAAATATATCATCTTTTTAATCAACAAATCATATTCCAATTTAATAACTGTGCCACTTAAAATCTAACAAAATATATTAAATTTACAAATATTTTTATTAACTTACTGTCACTGTTATATTCATCATCAACAATAATTGCTGTCCTTTTGCTGGTTCGATCATCTGATCGACTTCTATCACGATTTTTACGATCTTTGTGCCTCCTATGATGACGCTTTTCTCGTTCACGTTCATATTCTCTACTAGCATGTCCAGATGATCTAATTGCAGGTGGTGTGCTTGAATCTGATCTTGATCGATGTTTATTTTGTTTTCTGCTGTTGTTACTATTGTCCACAATAATTTCTCTAACGATTCGAACATCTGGTGAACGAGATTTACGTTTGTGTTTTTTCGAATCACGATCCTTTTTATGTTTTTTACTACTCGATCCCATTTTTGTCCTCGTTTTATTGAAACTGTTTTTATGATAATTTTTTTATTTAATATTTTATTATTGATAAATTAAATCAAACGTAATTTCTATGGGCTGTGTTGATAATAAACATAACCAAACTTATATATAAACGTTTATAATTTACAATGACAGCTAAAAAGGAAAGAGATAGATGGCGTAACAAAATGGAACCTTGCTACCCAGATGAAAAATAATAGCAATTTCGAGTTCAGAATCGGAAAGTTGAGAATTTTCGCATATGAAAATTCGTAAGTATCTGAATAATCTAAAAATAATTTAGAAAGAAGTGAAATGTTGAAACTACAAAAAACGATTTCTAAATATATATTTCACAACTCAATTGGTCGTCTCACAAAATATTCTTCTTCCAAAATTACGACGAACCTTTGCAAAACTAACTTGATTGGAAAATTAAAAATTTCAATCTAAGGTGGACAAATCTAATCGAAAAATGCTATAATTATTATATACTTACAATAATTTTGAATTTAATCTTATCTACAATATATTTTAATCTAATCTAACACAATCAAAATATTTAAAATTCAATATGTATATGATAAGAGGAAATGCAAAATTAAAAAAACCATTCTACTAAATTAATTATATATATATATATTTTATTAATTTGCATTGTTTTACAAATATCAATATAAAAAGTTTACCATGATTAAAAAAATAATATGATAAAGGCAGTCAAAAGTTTCATTTTTTCAAACATTTTTATCCCATCGCCAAATTGTTCCATCATCACAAACACAAATTAAAACATCACCATCTCGTGAAAATGCTGTTTGTCGAATAGCTGTTGTACATTTTAAATGACTTAAAGTACTATTTTTAGTCATATTTGCATCAGTTGAATCTAATTCCCATACAAAAACTTTACCATTTTGTGTACCTAATGCCATAATACGATGCCAAAAATCCATACCAAAACGTATAAACCATATTTCACATTCTTTATAATCAAAACGATGTATAATTGTTGTTTTATTATCATTTGGTTTCCATTCAATTTCACTCATTTTACCAATTTTCCAACATACAATTGAATTTTCACATGATTTTGATAATATAAAATCACCCATCCATTGAACACAATCAACATAATTACGATGTATATCACGTGTTGAAAAATCAGGAAAATGTTCTTTAATTGATGGAAATGGTCCAATACATTTATTTGGATTAAATGTATAACTTTGATCAATAGCATCCATAATTGCTGGTTTATCTAAACGCCATAATTTTAATGAATGATCCATACCACATGACATTATACGATCACCTTTTAAATCAAAATCAGCACTTAATACTTCATCACGATGACCTTCAACACCACCAAATATTGCAACACATACATCAGATTGTATATTCCATAAACGTAATGAATGATCTTTGCTAGCTGATAATAAAAGATATGGTTTTTTTGGATGAAATTTTAATTCATTTATAGCATGTCCATGTCCAATATAATGTTTTGTACATAGATGTATTGTTGGACTAAAAATACGTATAACACCACGCAGGCCAGCTGCAGCTAAAATTGGTCGACCAGTATCTGGTTCTGATGACCAGGCACATGTATAAAATACTTCGTCAACCTATATTGTGTATTGTATAAAAACGATCAATTAAATTATTATATAATTTAATTGAAATTTTATTTTTCATTTTTACATCTGGATCAGCATATGCTTGTAATAGTTTTATTCCACCATCTTTGCCACATTCATAAATTGATACACGATTTGTACCAACTGATGAAAATATTAATGGTTGACCTTTCTTCAAACCATGATGAAATTGAGCTCCAAATAATGGCTGTCCGTGATCTTCTTTTAGACTACATCTAAAATTATGTATATATATATTAATTTTCCTTCGAGACTACAATTTTAGAAAATTAATTTGAAGTAATCAACTTACACAAATGAATATGGTGGTATTACTCCTTTAGGTGCTTTAGATTTTTTTCTACGTTTACCAGATTTACGATTTGTTGGTGTTGCACTTCTTGATGTATTTGTTGTTGAAGTACTGGCCAAACTTCCAGTCTCATCCTAAATTCAAGAATTTTTTTATATATTTACAATAGTACAGATTTATATTATTGGCATTAAAATTATTTTACTTCATCTCCTGATTCATCACTTTTATTATGATTACTATTAGTTTTATTGGGAATTATAGTATCATCTACTGGTGGAACAGCTGGCGCCTTCATTGTTGATGGCATTATATATTATATGAACACAAAAATTATTGAAGAAATTTCCTTTTTCCTCTTTGTTTGTTGTTATATTTTTTTTTGGCGGCTTTTGAATATTTATTTCTTGACAGCTGTCTAAATTTTTACCACTAGATGGCGAAAGGTATAAATATTAAATTCTAGCAGTTTTAAATTGGCTCTGCCAAACCGCAAATGGCAAATATTCGCTGACCTAAGTTTAGTACCATTTACACGATCAAATAAAATCAATATTTTATTTGAATGACTCATCCATCAAATAAATTTGAACGTGTAAATGGTCCATCCAATATCCTATCAAATAAAATCTCAAATCAAAATATATTTTGTTTATTTCAAATAAATTTGTCAAATATGACGTCATGTCAAATAGATTTGATCGTGTAAATGCTTTTCGCTTGTATTTTGACAGATTTTTCATCAAATAAAATTTTGATTTTATTTGATAGTGTAAATGCAAAATGTTTGACAGCTTCATTTAACAGCTTTTTTCATCAAATAAAATTTTGATTTTATTTGATCGTGTAAATGGTACTTATAGTACTTATTTGATCGTGTAAATGGTACTTATAGTATAGTACTTATAGTAAAAATCTATTAAATAAAAATCTATTAAATCTATGAAATCCAAATCTATTTGACGTGACGTCATATTTCACAAATTTATTTGAAATAAACAAAATATATTTTGATTTGAGATTTTATTTGATAGGATATTGGATGGACCATTTACACGTTCAAATTTATTTGATGGATGAGTCATTCAAATAAAATTTTGATTTTATTTGATCGTGTAAATGTTACTAATGGTACTTATTTCAAATAAATTTGTCAAATATGACGTCACGTCAAATAGATTTGATCGTGTAAATGCTTTTCGATTTTATTTGACAAATATATCATTCTATTTTAGAATTCCGAACAGTCAACATGTGCAATTTCAGACAAATAAACAAAGAATTTATACGGGAGTTTATAATTATATATAAACAATATGAGTAAAATTGTATTTTGACAGATTTTTCATCAAATAAAATTTTGATTTTATTTGATAGTGTAAATGCAAAATGTTTGACAGCTTCATTTGACAGCTTTTTTCATCAAATAAAATTTTGATTTTATTTGATCGTGTAAATGGTACTTTTGTTTTATGACAAAATATTTAATATGCAAAATGAAATCCACAGTACGCTGTTGGGAAATAAGTACAATAAAATAAAAAGCAAATATAAATAATATATTAACAGTTATGTAAAACATTTGTAACTAGCGATAAATAAAATACTTAAACATTTGTTAATATAAAGATTTACATAGTTAATTGTATCTGTATGGTCCTTATATTGACGGCAAATTTTATATAATGTCCTTTTAAGAAAAGAAACGAATTCGCGAACCAAAAAAGTACAGCTTAGAAAACCGCCTTGGCGATTCATCAGCGAACCACTTAAATGTATTCTAGGCGATATGTTTGTACAAAAATATACGCAACATTACGTTTTTACATTTTACGTTTACGGTTCGCCGGCGAATCGCCAAGGCGGACATAAAAAGTCGCGTACATCTAAAAATCGCTAAGGCTGTTCTTGTATAAAGAAATGACTTCGCCAGCGATTCGTTTACAATTCGCTTTTCTTGAAGATCATCTCATACTTACTTTTATCATTAATAGAAAAATACTATATTTTGTGACTAAAAGCCACTGGGTATGGACTACGAGTGTCGCAGGGACATGTATGCTGTCTTGAATTAAAGGTAATTAAAATACCTACATTTTCAAATAGTATACGTATAGATGGTAATGAGTATTCCCATACACACAGGGGTTACCTTGAAACTGTTTCAAATAAAAGTAATGCTGAGTTATGCTGAAGCGTAATTGAGTCATTTTTCATTTTATTTGACAGCAATTTCGGTTTAATAATTCAAATACTTTTAAATTTATTTGATAAACTAATTAAATTTTTAACGAAATCTTAAATATTTTAGCTAATAAAATATGTAACAGGCAATAACTAATTAATAATCATCCTTGGATTCGTATTTATTCTCCTCAAGCGATAAAAGCGCTTAAATTAATAGTGTTTGGAACGCACCCAATATATTGTCAAAAAAAACTCCTGACATAGAAATTCGTATTGCCCAATAAGCAATTCTGCCGACGATTTAATAAACTATGGAAATCAGTACCACTCAGCATCCGGTACGAGGCTGAGGCATACATAATATAGGTTAGATATTGATACATATTATCTATGGCACGTGGTTGATGGTACTCAAAAAAATAATAATCAAAAAAACTAGTTACTGGCGATATAGGAGAAATCCTCAGGCCAATTTGAATTCCAAATCCGGATTTGGAATTCTAACAACAAAACCTCAAAAAAAAAAAACTATGGAAATGTTATTGAATTTTCTGATAAAATATTTAGATTCTTAAGAATTTTCAATTATAAAAATAAGTAATTATAAAAATTATAATTATCAAGCGTAGAATATATGTGAAACTTTCATTTGGTAATTTAGCTCATTTAATGAATATACTTTACAAACACATTCAGAAATTATAACAGAATATTAATTGAAGGTGAAAAATAAATAAAATGTTTATAAATTTAAAAAGATTCTCTGTAACAGAGACTTCTAATTTAAGCTTCGCATTTGTTGCGTTAAATGTTATGGTTGGGAGGTACTACTGTATGGGATGGAGACTTGGACATGAAAAAAGCTTAGGAAAAAAGAAAAACCCCGAATTTTGATCATTTGATGAAATGTGAAATGTTGAAATTAATCATATAGGACGAGTAGAAGGAAGAATAGCTGCTAGAACGGAAATGTCTAAATGTCTTGGATAGCGAACATCAAAACCTGGACAGATATAAGCTCCTTGGCTGACCTAGTAAGAAGACTGGCTGAAGATCGAAAACTGTTCAAAGATGCGGTTAATAATCTGCACAGCAGAATTTATAACTAAATCTCGTTACAAGATGTTCCAATATAAAAAGTCGCGTACATCCAATAATTGGATTGCATAACAACAAGAAGAATAATTGAGGACAAGTTCAGAGTATTACGATAATAACTTTGAAATAGTTTTGACAAAATATTAAAGGGTCTATTTGTTGCTATTAGTAGCAAAGACCATTATATTCATTGTAAGTAGTTTCTATAGAAACTACATAAAAACCAATTGCAACAGTACGTTAATCTATAGTTATAGTTTACAGATTTTCTCACTTGAATTTACTATCAAAATAAAGTCACTTAAATGGACGTTGGGTCAGGTCACATGGACTCTATCGTATCATTCATTATGTTTCTAACATAATGATTGCTGTCAAATTTTTCAATTTTTTTTATTGTCAAAATGCATTTTTGCCCGTTTTTTGTTTACATACGATTTGATTAAAAATATATTATAAATAAAATTAATTTGATTTTCATCATTTTCATTTTAATGAATAATAAAATTCTAATTTCGGGATGGAGGAGATTTTTGGATTTTCAACTTTTCCATTTGAAAAACTTCTTGACTATCCTTGTAAAGTTGTAAAGTATATATTGAAAAACTTGGAAAATTTTTTATAAAAGATGGAAAATTATAGATAGACTAAAGTAAAGAAATTTAAATTGGATGTTGAAATGTAACACGTTAATCTGAATTATGTTAAGTAAGTTTTGTCATTTTTATCAATTTCATGGTGTGTGAAGCGAAATCTGACTGCCATTCAAATTATTTCAGTTTCATAGATATGATGCACTGTAAAATATTTCATTTCAAATTTTTAAACCCAACGCACCTATAATTTAAATTAAATAAGTATACAGAAGAAACAGTATATTCTCGGATCCTTAATAGAATAGAGTCTTTAAATCCTGTATCTGCCTGTAATTTTTTCTTAAATTTATGTACATACTTAAAGCATTTCGCTTCACAAACTAATTTTTATATAGAATTATTTATTTATTCCCTTATATAATATATATATATATATATATTTTAGGTTTGATCAAATAAATAACTTGAAGATTAAATTATATTGAGAAATATACAACATTCTCTTGTATTAAAAAAATACAAATTATTTAAATGAATCTAATTTAAAAAATCAAGGAAAATGTTTAAATTTCATTAAAATAAACTATCAATAACTATACCCAAGATTACATTAAAGGAAAATATTTAAATTTCTTACAAATAAAGGTAACTAAATTCTAAAATAAAAGAAAACTTATTTAATTAAATTTATTTATAATATTTATCATAGTATATAAGCAAACGAAAAACTTTTAAGAAATAATGTATATTTATGATTATATTTAATGGTCTTTCTATGTAATATATTATTCGTTTTGAAAATTCTTTTGAAAATTTTATTGAATATTCATCATGTATATTATATACCATTTTATACATTATTTATTTTATGAATATATAATTATTTTATTTACATAATATTTATATACTATATATTTTTAGTTAAGGTGGAGCTAATATAATTCTTTAAAAAAAATTGTTTTCATTGGATATAAATGAATCCATTATTTATATTAAATCACGCCTCCCTGTTTTTGCCAATTTCCAACTTCCGGTTAAGATCGTTTCTATTCGTTTATATTTCGTTTGGTGCATATTATTAAAATATATTTTTAGTAGATCATTTTTTCTTTAATAAAAACTTATCGAAAAACGGATATAAGCTTAAACAGTTTTTCTTTATCCATTTTATGTATTATACATTCAACATTAAATTTACATTTATTTTTTTTCATTCTGGAACTTTGTATGTATATACATAAATTTACTGATCTTAATATTTATTATACATGCATATAATAAATATATAACATATCTTTGATTGTATATAAACTTGCATAAGTAGATGTCAATAATAGACCCTTTTAGAGCTCGCGGTAACTTATATATATATAAGCGAGACCCGCTCATCAGTCTCAATTGTTGTTTTTTTTTTTTTGAACAAAAATTTTACTACTGTGCAATTCCCACGATTGGTTTTTCTCGTTTTTTTTTTTGAATTTTTGTTTCTTATACATATTATTATTATTATTATTTTAACTTGGGAGTGATACATGTAGATGAATGGTTAAGAAAAAGCACCACACAAAATTCATGGATTGGAGAACCAGAACGGGTGTGTACACAGAAGAATTATATATATTTATATACATATGCATATTTATATTTCGTTTTTGTTTAGTTTGTTCATACATTATCATTATTATTATTATATGCTCAGTTAAATGATGCAAAAGGAATAAAATGTAATAATCTAAAATGAGTATAAGTATATTTATTTAAGGCTTAATTTAATGAAATTATTTTGGAAAAAAAAAACTTTCAATGAAATCAGATAAAATTCTTTAATTTTTCATTTCCATTTTATTCCCTAATGATTTTTTGTAAGAAAATATTAAAATATATATATATTTATTATTAGTTATATAAAATTAGTAAATTTTCTGGTCGAATTTTTCGACATTTTGATATGATAATTAAAATATCGTAATATTAATTTCTTGATATGCAATTATTTTATTAATAGCTTCTGTGTAAATGTGAAAAGTTTTACCTTAAATTGATAATTAAAATTAAATTGATAAAGTTTTACCTTAAATTGATAAAAACTGTCCTTCGTTAGTGTAAATCAATATAATTGACACTAATAATACTATTTCAGTAATAATAATTCATTGACTCTTGTATTAACTTATTGCTGAATAAATTTAGTAAAGAAAATTTTATTTCTAAATAATTTTTTAAATTATGGTTTATTATTTCTCAAAAAAAATATTTCAAAAGAAAATTAATTAATTTTGGTGTAATTCATCTTTTTTTAGTAGTCCATTTATCTTTACTGCTTAATTAAATGTGATCTCTGTTAATTACCTTTAATGTAATGACGCCAATCTAAATACTAAAAACCTTTTGCATAATAATGGATTGTTCTATGTAACATAAATAAACACCTAATATTCTTCCTAAACTGATTGGGTCCATAATTTTTAATTCAAATTTTTATAATAAAAGAGAAAATCATATATTTTCTCATTTTCATTATATTTTTAAAAAAAATATGTTACAAAAAATAAAATCAATATTAAAATTATATAAAATAATCTAAAAACTTGACAAGACTTATTAGTATCATTTTAAATTTAATAATAATTTCATTTCATTTCTTTCATTTATGACTTCTATATAATTAACTTGAAAAAAAAAAACCTTAATTTCATCATAATATAATTTTTATTACTATTCAATAATTATTATGTTTTTTAGTTTTTAATTTTTATTAACATTTTATATTTCAGATTGCGGTATATTGAGTTTTTAATTGCTTGATTAAAAACATGTAAAAATGAAGGAAGACATGATAATAACTTTGTAATTTTATTAATATGTATAAATTATAATAACACAAATATATATGGAAAATATACGAGATTTGGCGAGATCAGTAGCCTAAGTTTATAATAATTGAGATCTCACAAGATCAATTTATGGCTAGACCAAATTAAATAAGGTCAAATAACGCCCGTATTTCTGTACTATCGAGATTGGTGGCTGGCCAACCTCACAAATTCAAATGATCAGAAATTTAATAATCGTAATAATATTTATAGATTTTTACGATATTAATTTACATTACAAATTCAGGGTTAATTAAGGCTTCATTTAATCCGAATACTTTGAAAATTTCATTTAAAATTTATATAATAATTAATTAGATAATTATTATTATAATAATTTCAATATAAAGAATGAAAAAGGTTAGATATTTAAATGAAATTCGATATTATTATTTTAAGGGACAAAAAAATTACCATTTTCCCAAAAAAAACCCAAAATTTACTCAAAACATTTAACTCATATTACTTGTACCGCTACTGTTTTCAAAAAAAAAAAAATAAAAAAAACGAACCCTTAAGAGTAAAGTTGCTGTTACAACAGTATTTTTTTTAAAAAAAAGATCATTTATCTGATCGCTACTTTTGAAAATATTCGTCTTCCCAACAACAAAAACGATAGTTACAAAATAGCATTAAGTATAAAAATATGAAGAAAAAAAAAACACTGTAAAATTGCATTTGTATATGGTGAGGTTTTTTATTGTATATTTAAACAGTGTATACAGCCTTTTTTTTTAATGTATATATCAACAATATTTTACTCTCAGTTCTTTCTTTGAACAAAATATACACATACCATATTTATATTCGTACAAAAAAAAAATGACCTGCCTCTGCAAGTTTGAGTGTTCCCGCCCCAAATTTTTATACTTTATTTTTTTTTTGAGTATTTCTTTTTATAGTTCGTTTCTTCGTCAATTCAATATTCAATGAATGAAAGTTTTTTTTTATATATATATTTTAAATTTTAATATTTTTTAGTTTTGGTTAAATATATTCTCCCAGTGTTTCAATATCAGTCAAAGCAAAACCAAAAGCAAGTTTTGTTGTTTTTTGAATTTTTTAGTTTTTTTAGTTTTTGTACTGTCGTAGATTGACCCGGGATTTATTATGTATTGTATATAAAATAAATATAAAATATAATAATAGTGGTTTATATACATTTAGACGGTGTCGAAAAAAGTTTTTTATTTAAATAATATCTATCTGCCTTTTTTTTTTTCATTATTATTATTTTAAATATTTTTTTTTTAATATTTTGGTTTGTCTGCATTTCCACTGAATCTTGTTCAATCAGCGCACAGTGCAAAGTTCGCGGGTGTCTTGCTAGTAAAACAAAATATATATATATATATTTATATATATATATGTAAAAAAAAAAAAATCTAAAAAAAAAAAATAATATCTTCAGCAGCTCAAGTTAGGTACTACCTACTGATCTTGTGAGTCTCACAGTTGATCGTGGCGCACGGAAGCGTTCGGAAGTGAAAAATTAAAATATATATTTTATACTTAATATACACAAAAAAAATAATATTTATATATTGTATATATAAAAAAGTTAATTTATTGTCATTATCACATTAGAATTATTATTAAATTTTTTTCAAACACATTGCGTATTTATACCAATAGAAAAATTTAATTAATAATTTAAATTAATAGATAAAAAAAAAATATGCTGAATAAGTGAAAGCTTTGAGCGCAAAAATTTTAAAGTCGAAATTTTCGATTTTTTTTGTTGTTTAAAAAAATATAATTAAAGAATAATTAATTTGTGGTAAAAACAGTAGCAGTTTTAGTTTATTTGATAAATTTAGAACAATCTTAAGAATTTTTTTTTATTTTTATATTTTGGAAAATTCGGTATAATTCGGCTCGATATACAAAAAATATCCTTTTTTCGATATAAATTTTTTTTATTTTTGGTTTTTTTTTTAATACGAAAATCCTCATTTAAACGAAATTTATACTTTTTGTAGTTGAAGTTTTGTGAAATTTTTTTGGTAAGTAATTTTTTAGGCAATTTAAAAATTTAAAATTTCAAAAAATTGATTAATTCAAATTTAAAAAATTCTATATTTTATTGCCTTAATTATTAGTTATGAATAATTTGTAAAATTTGTGTTAATGTTTTGGAGGAGAAATCCTTTATTTTATTGATTAATTCAATTACTTAATTTAAATATATACTTTTTTACTATATTATATTTTATATGAAAAATATTATATATTTAATGTAAAAAACAACCAATCGTATTACACCCTAAAATTATATTATCGCCATTATATATTATAAATAATTTTCTTAGAATTTTTTTAGCCAATTGCTACTGTTCAATATTTTTTATTTTGTTCAATTCTCAAGAGATTTTTTTAAGTATATATGTTTTATATATTTTTTACTCTCCAAATTATATATTATTTTTTTATGTACATTACATATAAATCTATCTATATATATATATATAAAGTATACTGAAATAATCACACACATTGGGTATATCGGGGATACACTCTATATTTAGATACAACACGGTTTTTTTGTACCCAGTAGAAGGAAATATTAATGTAAAACTACTGGTTTTTATTATTTTTCTGTACACCATTCTTTATTATATACTCACACACATATATTTATGATATTTTGTACATACATATATATGTTCAATAAAAAAAATATGTATATATTTATATCTACCATTTAAACATTACCATTTAGGTTTATTAAAAGTATATATACAACATCATATAAGGGGGATTATTTAATCTCCTAAGTAATAGAAATTATTCGAATCGCACATATTATGGATATATTTTATTCTTGGTAAATATGATATTGACAGCCATAATTACATATAAGTGTTATTTAAAAAAGGATATTCAAAAATATTTACTTTGAAAAAAAAAAAATAAAATAAAAATGATAATCACTTTTTTTTTCTTTTAAAAGATTATAAAAATTCTCGTTTTAGTTTCTGAAAAAAAAGGGTTTTTAATGATACCGCGGGGCTTGTATATTTTTTGTCTCTATGAAAGATGCAGATGTAAATTATTTGTATATGAAAAAAATCGTGCAATGATTAAACTAAAATAATTTATTGCGTTTCTCATTAAATTTTGTTAATGTTAATTTATGCATATATGTATTTCCTAGTGAAAAATTTAAATAAAAATTGATAACAATAATATTTTAAGGAAGTTATTTGTAAAATAGATAAAAAAAAAAAGAAAAATTTGAAAAACAATCACGTATTTGAAGCGTTATGAAAATTTTTAATTGTTAAAATTATGAATTTATAATCAATTGTAATTAATTCAAATCAACGTAAAAATTGAATAATTATCAATAATTAATTTTTTTTTTAAATTAATTCAGAACAATGAAAAAAATTTGAATTTTTTTAAAGTTTCAATAAATTTTTCGAATATCGAATAATTTATCTTTTTCTAAGATCCTTTTTTTTGGATTATTAAAGGTAAAATATTGAAATATTCACAAGTTTTTTTGGAAATTTTATTTAATGTAAAAGTAGTATTGAAATATTTTAAATTTCCTGATCAGCTAATAATGATAAAAGGATCAGTATTGATAAAAGGGTTACTTTCCTTACTGTCGAAAAATTCATTATCATTTTTAATTTAACTTAAAAATAATTCGTAACATTTAACAATTTTTCACAATAAAATGATAAACTAGAAATTATATTGTAATTATTATATAAAATTAACTTTACCGTTAAACAGAAGAAGACTTGGGTACTTAAGTACTTAGAGTCTATATATCGGCATTATAAGGTGTATTATAAGGTGTAAAATTAAATACTTAATGTATTAGCTATAGTCGATACGACTTTACTATGATTGCTGGCTTAACCAGTGAACAATGATGCGGATAGGTCAGCTACTATAAGGCAATTATGACTGTACTAACACTATAACTACATAACAATCCTTAACTTGTACCATAATTTCACCATAATTCAAATAAATGCATTGACATTATAATTGAAGAAATAATTCAAATAAATGCAGCGATTTGAAGAAAATAAACCAAAATTTCAATTCAAACTATAAATCTACCCTTAAAATTTATAATTAAAAATTCAAAAATTTTCTAAAAATTATAATCATTTAAAATATATTTATTGAATATTTAATTAAATAAAATTTAAGGCGTATATATATTGCATTTAATTTATGATACATTTCAAATAAAAAATTGGTATATAAATTTTTGGTATTTCCTTCAACTGTTGCTATATTAACAATTCGAATCTCATTTTATATTTTAAAAAAAATATAAATAATATTTAAAAAGTTATAAATTAAAAAAAAATAAAATAAAATAAAACTAAATAATATTTGTAATATCTTTTTAAAAAAATCTATCTTTAAATGATGTCATTTAAATATGTTTTTTTTTTTGGTCTGGATGATCGGTTTTATTTTAAAGCACCCTGGGGGGTAATTTAATTGTAAAGAATTCTTTTGAAAATATCATATAAATGTTAGTATGTATATATATAAAATAATATATATAATTTTTGTTTAGTTTTTATTCGAATTGTGATAAAAAAAATTAAAATATCTACATATAATTTTTTTTTGTTTTATTTCATTGTTGTTCTTATGGAGGGGGGGGGGGGATTTAAATTAATAATTTTTTTTTTGTTTATTAAAGGTATAAATTTTTGTTTGCATATTTAAAGCCCAAAATTGACATTATAAACGATAACAAAAATTATTACTATGTATTACTAAACTCTTAAAACAATTTTAAATATATTTATTGCAAGCAACAAAACCATAGAAAAAAGATAAGATATATTTTATAGAATATTTTAATATTTTTATAGTACGTGCTTTTTTTATATATATTTCTTTTTAAACCACAAATTTAAAATTATTTATGTATTTTTTCAGTATTTCATTTAAGTTTAAAGAACAGTAGCAAAAATTTCTTAATATTTTAATAATTTTGTGTCAGATATAAATTATGTTTTATATTTTTTGAATTATTATATTTTAAGTAAAATTTATTTATTTATTTAACAAAAAAAAATTAATTGCAGAAAATATTGTAATATACCAGAGGCAAAAATATCAAGGATTACCATCCACCAAAACGAAATCCTATATCTCATCAAAATTTTCATCAAATTCAAAATATTATCAAGTTTTTTTTTTGTGTCTACAAAATTAATTATCCAAATTGTCATCATGTTTGCTGTAATGAGAATTGATAATGATGATTGTCGGTCGGATTTCCGACGAAAAATGCGTCCAAAATGTGAATTTATATGTAAATTTTGTCAAAGACGTTTTACAAAACCATATAATTTAATGATACATGAACGTACTCATAAAAGTCCAGAAGTTACATATTCATGTGAAATATGTGGTAAATATTTTAAACGTCAAGATAATTTACGCCAACATAGGTAAGCGAGCATATATATTTAAATTTAAACAATTTAGTTTTGTGTTTCTATTACCAAATTTATTTATTTTTGTACATAAGGATTAGAAATTTTTTTATAATCACAAAATTTACACTTTACTATAATATTTTAATTTTTTTTTGGCTAATTCTTTCTTAAATAAGTTTAATATTTAAAAAAAAAAAAAAAATTTTTATAGTATATAAAGAGAATTATATGTTCTGATAAATTTTTTGGTTTTATGATATTGACGTGAGTTGTGGATTTTAATTATATTTGGGTACCAAAATGAAAATCTTCTGATAAACACTTTGTGGTCTCTCTTTAGTATTATATTAGAATTTCAAATAAATTGATACAACAACAAAAAATGTTGATAGTTGGTATCATAAACAATTAAAGGAAAAGCGCGGTGCGCTAAATCGTTTGTCTTTTCTTTTCTTTTTTTTGAGGAGAAATCATTTTGTTTGATGAAAAATATTAACGCAATCATAAACTTAAAACCATAAAAAAATCGCCTTTCCGGTATTTAATTTAGATAAGCATATATTTATATGATTAATGGTTTTGGAATATTTTTTTTCCCAGTTTGTTTGCTCCTTAAAAATATATATGTATAGAGAAAAAGCGGTAAAGATTAAAAAAAACTGAATTTCTTCAAATATCTGAAATATTTTTTTTATTATACTCTTATAACCTTTTTTTGGGAAAAAGTAAACTTTTTTTAAATTCTTGTTAGTTTTTAAGTTTGTTCAACAATATAATGATTAGCCTGACAATAAACAAATCATCTATATTTAATGTGTTATTGATGATTAAATTATTTGGAAATTATATTATCACAATAATTTTTTTGAATTTTGACATGTTGTTTTTTTGGTTAATATATATAATTAAGTAATTATTAATTAATTTACTTTATTTGGCGCTTACAAATTATTAATTTTATTGATTGAATTCAAAGTAAATTTCGATTTGTTTGCGTTTGCGTATTTCTTAAGTATTCTTCTTATTATATTAACGACATAGGAGTTGCTGATCTGAACCTAGTTTAGATTAAGAACAAATCATGATTAATGAACAATATTGAACAGTTTCACCAAAAAAATTTCCCAATTATAGTCTGATCATCACAGGAAAATTCTTACTATATGATCCAAACATTTATACATTCGTTTTTTAAAATCATAGTGAAATGATTATCTGTCTGACTATTTATTTTCAATTTTTTTTTAACTAAATTTGAAATAAGACTTTGCAATCTAAGGAAGTGAATTAATGTCATAAAATCAATGCAACTTTGTTGCCGACAAATGTATTAAATTTATTCAATTAAAATTAAAATTGTCGTTACAATTTTACTACAGAATTTTTCAATGATTTTAGAGACCACAAAAAAATACAATTTGACCACAATTCAAATTACATTTAACATTTTTCCAAATGGAAATATGATGAATGCAAGTTAAATTTACAAATGTAAATTTTTCTTGGTAAACTCAACTTTCATTTAAATACTTTTTTTTACTAATATAATTTTGTTATCAGATTATATCGTAATTTCATTGCTCTAAAATGATGCAAGTTTCAACCCATTCGCATAAAATTATACTAAATTAGTAAAAAGCAAAAATTTCGCAAAAAAAAAAAGAAAGTAACAATTAATTTCTATTTCTTTCGACCCCTAAAAAAAACGTTACATTTTTTATATGAGTTTAAATAATGTTGAAAAAAAAAGCTTCACTTAGAGAGATGACTAACGATGTCAGAGAAATTAATAGATTATAAAAAAAAAATAGTTATAAAAAAAAAGGGATTAGCTTCATAAACTTTTAGATTATCTTGCATAACTTTATGGGAAACTTTATGAGAAGTTAAAAATGTGTAAGCATTTATTATGTAGAAATTATATTTAATATTTTTTTTGCAACATATTTGCTTGGGAATTTTAGTTATAACATTTTTTTTTTGTTTAATATAAAGTACACAATTTACATTTTTTGGTTTAATGTTTTTTTTTTTTGTTTTTGGCTGAAAGCATATAATTTTTTTTTTATACATTTTTTTTCTTCAAAAATAATTATTAAAAAAGCTTTGTTCAATGACTAAAAGTATTAGAGAAAGGCAGAGTTTGACAGTACAGTGTAAAGTTGTATGTCAACGCACAGAAATTCATTTAAATACTATTAGAATTTTTAAATAATTTTCACTAAACATAAATCAGTAAATTAAATATGAGAAAATTAATAGCTGATCTGTTTTTCCTCTTCTAGAAAAAGGTGCAATATAGATAATTGTGCTCTTATATTCGATCTAAATTACCTTTTCGTTCGTTCATTGAGCCTGTATTATGGAACTAGTAGTAAAAACCATCTAGACTACCCGATTACCGGCTTAATGAATGAACTAAATTTAAATTTAGAGCGACTAAATAACACAGCTTTCTATTGTTCCTTTTTGGCAAGAGAGTAAGACCAATTCAGCTAAAATTTTTTTGTAAAATTCATTGAGGTAAATTTAAATTTTTATATGATGATTTAATTTTTATATAATCATTTAATAACCAAAATGATTTAATTACAATATGTAATCGGAAGAACAACTAAAAAATGCTTTAATTGGAGTTTCGAGCAACTTAAAATTTCATTTAATTGGAATATTTAATTCAACTCTAAAGCAAAAAGTCATTAAGCAAAACTATTATAAAAATTAAAAAATCTTTTTTCTGTAGTAAAAAAATTTGATTCTTCTTCTTCTTCTAAATCTAAATTTTTAATAATAAATTTAAATAAGTTTAAGCATATTTTTTTTGTACTTTAATTTATATAATTAATTTTCTCTTTTTGTAGATGTAGTCAGTGTGTTTGGCGATAAGCACATGTTGGCGCGAAAAAATAAAAATTATTGTCCATATAATAATTAATAAATAAATTATAATATTACATTAAAATGAAAAAAAAAAAAAATATAATAATTATTTCTATTATATAAAAGCATATAAAAATCTTTTGTTAAGATATAACATAAATTATATGTTATATCTAAATAAAAGATATATAAATAATAAATAATTAAACTAAAAATGATGAGAAAAAAGATAAAATAAAATCTATATATAAAAAAAAACACTGGAATGAAAAATAAAATATATAATATTGATCTTATTGTGGTGTAGGTGGTGTATTGACGCAAAAATAACATGAGAAATAAATATAAATATTATACAACTTTATATACAAATAATAATAATAATAATAATAACTGGTAAAAAAATATACAAAAAAATATATTAATTCACTATTTATTTTAATGTAATAATAATAATATAAATTCATAAGCCTAAAACAAAAAAGTGGTCAGCACACAAATTTATACATATATATAAATCTCCACTCCTTTTAACATTACACACACAACGGGTTTTAATGGCTTTAAAAAAAATATTAAAATTAAAATATACACGGCTTTGTCATACTTAAAATTTCATTAAAAAAAAAAAAAAAACACAAAAATTTATTATAACTATTTTTTATTTATTTTTTTACAGATAATGGTTTATAATTTTCATCGGTCTACAATCAGAAAGTATAAGTAAATTTTAAAAGATCTAGTTACTGGCAAAATATAATTGAGATGGACTATTTCACTATCGGAAAGTTTGTCCAAAATTTTACATAAATTATCGATTATGTTCCCAAAAATGTCCGAAATTGTACAAAAATGTTATAAATTGTCCAAAAACTATCGAACATTGTCCCAAAAATGTCCGAAATTGTGCAAAAATGTACAAAATTTTACATAAATTATCGATTTTATGTTCCCAAAAATGTCCGAAATTGTCCAAAAATGTTCTAAATTGTCGAAAAATATCAATTTTCTAATGACTACTCACAAATTACGAGTGAAATTGGAACTTACTCGTAATGAGTAGTAAGACGAGAAAAAAGGTTAGACGGAAAATTGTCTCGAAGCTTGAATTTCCACAGTATTCGTAACTCGACAGTCAGAAAATCCATCTCAATAAGTTGCAAGTAATAATATTGTAAAATTTCGAATGAAAAGTATATACTAAATCGATATATAAATTTCGAATGAAAAGTATACTAAGTCCTTGAATTTCCATTGACAAATATGTACTTAAGGTCGATTTACTGAAAAATTTCACGACTTAAATGCTTTCTGCTTGTAAACCGATAATTTTAATATACATATTTTTTTTTTACTAATTACCACACATTTTTGTAATGTACATAATTTTATTTAACTATATTTAAGATATAAAGATCATAAATTTCAAAATTTGTTTTCATAAATAACCCCCCCAGGTAAAATGCAAGTACAATTTTTTTTTTCATTGAAATTTTATAGTTTTATTAATAATTTAAATTTTAAAATAATATTTTTTTTTTGGTATAGTAATGAACCAGTGAACACTAATTTAAAAACTTAACAAAATTTACTTTTTTTCAAAATTTCTAAAAAAAAAAAATTAATATCAAATTTCGACCAAAAATTTATTTAATTTAAAAGTTTCTTTTTTTTTTCCTATTATTATTTTCTTTCTTTATTGATTACAGAACAGGTCATATGGAAGTATATGGAAGATATAATTACAGTTCCAATTAATATTAAAATATATATATATATAATATGCTTAAAAAAAAAGTGATAAAAATTAAAAACAATTTAACACATTTTATTAATTATTAAGGAAAGTAAAAAAAAAAAAAAGATTTGCATTTGTAAATATACTGAAATAAAAAAAAAATTAAATATAATTAATTATTTTTCAAATCCAAGATATTTTTTTTTTAATAATAATAATAATAATAATAATATATATTTTTTTATTAATATTATTTATATAAATATTATATATATAACATTTATTGTGTAGTCTCATAAACGATAATCACTTAAATTGATTTTATGTTTTGAAAAAAGATATAAAAATTGAACTCGAAAAATTGACTCGAAAAATCAAATATTAAATGAAAATTTTAATTAAATAAAATTGAAGAGTCAGTTTCATAGTCAAAGCTTCATATAGTATCGATTTTCTCTTCAACCGACGAAAAATATGCATTTAAAAAAATTATGCCTTAAGAGCTTCAAGCCTTCAAGTTCAACTTAAGCGATTAATTAAGTGAATTTCTTCCTTTAACTAGGATAAGCTTTGATTACTTAGTCGTTCAAGTTGTTATAAAATTTGACTAATATAACTGGACCCTAAATATTTCAATTTGATTCAAAATTTTTGAATTTAAATGAAAATTTAAGGTGAATTAACACGAAAATTCAAATTTAAAGAAAAATTAAAATTTTATTTATTTAAAATTAGTGTCAAATTTCTAGACTGAATCCTATTAACTCTGTTAAATTTTAACAAATTTTTTTCTATTATCATTTCTAATCTGAAATAATCATTAAAATCTTTGTACTTTAAAAAGAAGATTTATTCAAAACTAAAATTTGCAAAAACATAAAAAATAAGAAGAAATTTTTTAATTGATTATCGTTTTATAAATTGACCACATTTTTTTTTTAATTATGTATATTAAGTAGGCTATAATAATTTGTAATTAAAAAAATTATAATTTTAACAATATAACAGAGAAACAATTATAATTTTAATTTTTTTGCAAAAAAAAATCATAAATTTCTTACATATAAATCATAAATTGTGTGCATTTATTCTGAATCTAACTTCAAAGATGATTTACATTTATTTTTTTGATACTTCACTTTTTTTAAAATTCATTAAAATTATGATGAAATTAGTGTCCTTTTTTTACTTTAATAAAAAAGGACAATTAATTCATTTTTTAATTTTTTGTTCTTTCTTTGTATATTTACAATTTTTCAACATAAAAAAAAATTGTTTAATTTAACAAAAAAAAAATGTCATTTTTTAGATAGACAAAAAAAAAACAAAATATAAGAAAGATTTCTAGTCCTGTTTGAAATATGAGTGAGTTAAAAGTTAAATTGATTGACTTTAATTTAAAAATTGACTAATAGCAGTTCACCCCAGTGGATAAAATCCCTAAAAATTAACAAATTTTTGTTGACATTAATGATTAATTACTCGAATAGATTAAAAAAAGTTAAATTGATTAACTTAAATTTTGTAAAATTAACAAAATTTACTGAAAAATTTTGTGTATTAAAAATATTAAATCGAAATCAAAATTTGGACAAATTTAAATCAAAAAAGATTGTAGAAACATTAATTTAACTGCGCCCCAGTGTCTAAAATTGCAATTATTTTTGTCGATTTTAATTAAAATTGACAAAAATTCTTCAGAGAAAATAAAAATGTTTTTTTTAATTTTTGGCTTATCCTTTCTCAAATTGCAAAATTTCCAAAAAAAAAAAATTATAGTAAATCATTTTAATTTTTAATGACTCATATTTGTTTTTTTTGGTAATCTTTGATATAAAAAATTTCATTTATTTTTAAACAAAATTCATAATATTCAAAATTGTTTTAATTAGAAATTTTTTTGGGAAACAAAATACACAATTTATCTACTAAAGAAGAAAAATAATGATTTAATAAAAAATTGTTTACAACAAAATAATAATAATAATTAAAAGGAAAGAAGAAAATAAAAACTATTACATATATGCTTACATATTTTATAAAATAAAAAAAAATTATTTATTATTTATAATCAAATTAAATATTTTAATAATTAATTAATTCATTTAAATTAATATTATAAGTAAAAAAAAAACAATATATATAATCAAATATTATAAGCAATATTCAAAGTCTTGCAAAGGACTATTATAATTAGAATCAAATCAATTGAAAATTTATATTAATTACAAAATGATAAATAAGATTTATATAAAAATTTTAATATTAACAAATTAATATACAAAATAAATATTACAATAAAAATTGATGTAAAAAAAAAAAACAATTTATTCGTTTTAATGTTTTGTTTATTTACCAATTTTTTTTTAAAATTCCTTGTACAATTTTATTAATTTTTCCACTTATGCAGAAATATTGTTTACCACTTTACCTGCTGAATTTGAGTTGTTTTTTATAGCCTTTATACCAGGTTGTTAAACAGCAGCTAAAGGTGCTGGGTTTAATCACGTGGTGTTCAATAAATTGCATAAAATTTATGAAGTAAAAAAAAAATACAATTTATTTATGTTAATAAAATTTGTGATATTTGAACCTAATAATTTTCTTGGTCAATGAAGTTTTAAGAGAAAAATGTTATGTATTAAGGATATAGAAAATTGGGAGTTACACTTATTACGATGACTATTTTCCAAATAATTTGATTAATTTTCCCAGACATTTTCTGAAATGACCAATAATTAAATAATGAAGTAAAGTAATTTAATTATTAATCAATCTTACTGAATCGTCATGATCATCATAGGAGGCAACAAGGTATAGTATTAATATTCTCCATGTTGTACCAAGCGGTATACCATATAATTATCAACGCGATTTCTTTGAATATTCAATCAATAGTTAATTTTTATATTTCCAAAATGAACAATATTTGAATTTATTAACGAAAATTTATCTTGATTATTGAAGTGGAAAGATTTATCACATATGCCAAAATTAATTAAATACAAATGTGCAGGTGTATCATATAAAAACGATATTGACGATATCTGAAATTGATGCGTTTCTGATACTCTTGACAAATATATAGCATAAGGTATATAACAGTACTTATGGCTCCAATATAATATATTCTGGACTTTGGATAAGAAATTAAAAAAAACAACGACATTTTGATGGAATTTAATTTATTATTTATAAATTCTTCATAAAATTATATTTTATATTTATGGGTAAGTGATATAAAAAGGTTAACCTTTTCTTCTATAAATATAAAAATTGAAAGTTAGATTTTTTTTACTAATAATTTTAATTAGTAGATGGTTTAAGTTTAAGTATTAAATGGAGACATTTTTTCTTTGATTAATATTTTAATGGAAATTTATGCAATTATTTTAATTGTTAAAATTTTCAATTTTTCTGAAAATTAATTTATTTAATACGAAAGTAAGTTAGTAAGTCAAATTAATATGAAATACCCGAATATACTATCCTTAACAAAGTCATTGTGGGCCATTACCTTATTAGATATCCGACGAATTTAAATGTATTAATTTTGCGGCGAATTCAAATATATTTTTAACAAAGATTGTCATCACAATTGGTATTTTCATATAAAAAATATCTTACAATTATTGCCTTTTCATCTTACAAAATTCATCTTACAATTATTGCCTTAAGCTTTCAGGTCCCCAATTGGCCATTTTACACTTTTAATTATTCTTTTCTACTGTCACAACTTTAATTCTTTCCGTATCAAATTCGTCCTTTTTCCAAATAAAGTTCGAGTACTTACATTAAGTTGCTTATTATTTCCAAAGTTTCGTATTTATTGTGTATAAAAAGACCAATTTTAATTGAAAAAAGACTATTTTTCTTGTATATTCTTAAATGCTGAATATACTACATAAAATTACTTTAAAAACGACGGAAGTTATCATAACTAAAACCAAATTATTTGTAGAAATCATAAAGAATAAATGAAATTTTTAAAGTTTCATCAAAAATTTTCAATTAAAATTGATTTAATAAACTTGAATAAACAATGATTGCAATCAATTAAATATTCACAAAATATTATTTCCATTTTCTTGAAACTTAAAACTTCTATAATAGAATAATTCGATTTAATAATTAAAATCATAAAAAAATACTTTGTTGTAATCAAAAGATACCAAAAAAAATTTAATTAATTCTTCAGTTTTTTTTTAATGTCCAAATCATTTTTATTATTATTTGAATAAATAACTCCATGTAGTCTCAAAATTTATATACTGTCAAATAAACTTATTAAAAAATATTTTTTATCAAAGAGAATTTTTTTTTATTAATATCAACTTGTCATTTATATACAAAAATTTAGACCACCATGAAATTATTTACTTTTTTATGTGAAAAAAAAATTAATTCAGATTTTCTTGATTTGCCAATTGACGACAATTTTTTACTGCTGCAACTGGCCAGAAAAAAAAATAATTTAATATAATACCAAACATCCCCTTATTTGTAACAAATTTGTCTCTGAAATTGTTACCAACAGTAGTAGTGTGGCTACAAAAAAAAAGAAGTGTTAATCTTCTTGTTATTTTTTGTTTTGTTTTTTTTTTTTTGCTTTACTATCCCACATTAAAAATTATCAATCATTTGAAGGTGGGAGCTGTTTGTGTTTTTAGAGACCACAAAAACTTCGGAAATATCCCATCTATGATTTTCTACTACATAAAATGACGCATCTTTACAAAACGTAATAATCATATATTCCCTACTTAATAAACTGATTGGGCATATCTACCACAAATGCGTCATTTTTATATCATTTAATAGGTAAATTAATTTATTTCCTCACATATAAGAGATTGGTAAAAATTCAGAAAAATCATGGCATTCCACACGATCTGAAAAAACATTTTTTTTTATTTACTATAAAAGTATCTATTAAAATATTTATGTATCTTTTTTTTTATTTATATTTTGTTTAACTACGTTTTTTTTTTCATCTGTGAATGGAAGAAAAGATAAAATTTATTTTTGTATATTTTTATTTATGACTGGTGGGTGAATGTGTGGTGGCCATATCAAGGTGAGATATTAACTAATTTGTATACCGTAGTACTAAAAAAAAAAAACAAAATTCAAAGCATTTATAGTGAAACTTTTAAATTGTTTATAGTATAATTTTTTGAAATAAAAGTCTGACAGATATCTTTATCATATTTTATATTATGTTGAAATAGGTATAATTTTAAATATATGTATGTAGTAACAAATTTAGATAGTAAAACCAACATTACATTATATACAATCTAATTTTTTTACTACAGTTATAGAGTATTCAAATTCAAATTATCAAATTATCATTAATAGAAATTTATCCTAAAAATTTTTTCCTTATTCAAAATTATCTTTAAACTTTAAATAGAAATTTATATTTAAATTTTTTTAGTAATTATAATTCTTCAGTTTTTTGACCATCTACAACACAAATCTTTTTCGTATGTAATTTATCATTTTAATCTTAAACTAAGAAAAAAAAAACGAAATTAGATTATATACTCCAACAATCTTAATTTATTTATTCTTAATCCTTTTTTCCGTTTGTTATCAAAATGCCATCATCATCCTTAAGAATTTAAGAATAACGATTTTTTATATATCGTTATTTATATCCTTTTCAAATTATCGCTTATCATCAACATAAATACCATCATATATACCACGAGTTGCGATTGCATATATTTATATAAAATACAAAATAAAAGACACTTTAATTAAACATACGAGGAAAGATCTAATTTAAAATGTATATATACTCTTTTTGGGGCATATGTTTCAGCACCAATTTTTTTTTTCGTTTTTTTTGGTTTTGAGAAACATTTTTATATCATCCAGAAAAAAAACAAAAATGGAATTTTTTCGAATGGAATTTCAAACCAAGAAGAAATATCTGAATATTCTGAAACGTATATAAAAAAAAAATTCGTTTTTAAATGAATAAATTATTTTCTTATTTCTATTTTTTTTTTTTTATGAAAATTTATCTCAATAAATTTGCATCTCACATCGATTCATTCAAGTTTTTTTTTTTTTTTTGGTTACAGACATCATCCTAATTTGTAAGAAACTTATCGATAATGAATTTTTTCGGTATGATATTTAAGAAAAAAAAAATGTGATTTTTATTTTTGAATATTTTTTTAATTTTTTTTTTTGTAAATTAGATTACCCTAAAAATATTTTGATAGTTTTAAAAATTTTTAACTTTTACTTTCAAATTTAAGTATTGGCGGTATAGAAGATATGGAAATAGTATAGAAAAATCAATTTATATACTAAATTTGAAATATAGGTAAAATCCTTTGGTATGCGGCACGAGATTTGATAACAAAATTTACTGATTTCTTATAATTATATTTATGAAAAGTTATATAAACGCCATCTGATGGATTTTTACCTTTATATAAAAGAGTTATTTAAATTTGGTATCGAGAATTATACAGAACTTGAGGACGACTAGAAAATTGCTGATTAAATAGGACGCACTGAAAGAGTACAATATTTATGTAATTAATAACAATTGTATAATTAATTTTTAAATGCACTATAAATGTATAAAGATTTGATAGAGAGGAAACCTATTTAGTAGATTTCACTAGATCTTTAAAATAATTGCTAAAATAGTATAATTTGATAAAAATTTAGATAGACTCATCACACCAGAAATTTATAGAAATTCCTTTTAATAGTATATCAGCAAGGACACAATTATTAGATCTATATCGCCAGAAGCATTAGAAAATTCCTGAACTATATTCAAACTATATATGTGTACCGTATCATTCTGTCAGTTGAAGAAACAACTTATTTACGCTATAAATTTCATACCATTTGTTTAAATGATATAATCGTTGTGGCCAAATCATGTAAAATACTGCAAAATTAAACTATACTTTAAATTTAACCCGCCGAACAAGAAGATTTAATATAGCTAATTAGTAATTATATAGATACTTATTTCGTTCATTATTTCAAATATTTCCATTAAAATTTGATTAATTATTTCGTCCTTTTTTTTTAAATGATCACAATTAAATTTAAATTATGACATTTATAAAAGATTTCTTCAAAAAATGAATGTAAACATTAATGTGGTCCCTCATCTTTATTGCCATCAGTAACCATAACAAAAACAAAAAAAAAAACAAATAATTTTCGCTTATGTTTTTAATTTAAGAAAAATTATACAAAATGTAGCTTTATGCATGGCATACCACGGGTCATAATGGTGTATAGATATTTATACATATTTAATATTATAATTTTATTTTTTACAAAGAAGCTCTCTAGTTAACGAAAATTGTAAAAATTAAACAAAGGATTGAAATTGTGTGTGTGTGTTTTTATTTTTATTAACCCAGGATAAAAAGGTATTTTGTGTTAACTAGATGGGATTTTTGACACCTTTTTTTTATATAATGATATATATAATTGACTTTTTATTACTCAGACTCGACTTCTGAATAAGAGGTCCTTGTTCGTCGCATATACTTACATATATATACTTCTAAAATTTATGACTTCAATTTTCTGTTTAAAAAAAAGCAAAACAAAATTATTTATTATGGACCAAAAAACAAAAAAAAAAATTAATGAGACGAGGTTTAAGATAAGAGAATTGATTAAATTCTTTATTATTATTTTTTTTTTTTGCATCTTCACAATTTGTCAATTAAAAATTTGTTCTTCTAATTAGAATTAACAAATTCTAAATTAATTTCGGCACGAAATTTTTGCGGTTAAAATTTTACTAAAAAAAAAAATTATCATAAAATTAAGGAAAATGCAAAATTTGGAATATAAAAAAGGGGATTTTCGGACATAATTCTTGATTGTATATAAGCTATGATAACTTTGAATTCAAGAAATTGCGTTTTCGGAAAATTCATAGAATGTCCTTTTTCTGTACTTTAATATTTCTGAAAGATATCATCTTAGATTGAAGTAAAAATGAATCTGGGAAAAATTATACTATATTAAAGAGATGACACTGGATATTATTGTTAACTGCGAACTGCGACCAAACATATTATTGTATTTAGTGGCATTTGTAAGTGTAGAAGTAGAAGATAAGCCAATACTGTCAGCAATTCAACACTATTGTAATTATTTTTAATGATGGATCAATCATAAACTTGAAATAAAGTATATGATCCGTCATTTTATCCTATTGTTTTGTGTATGGGATCAATCCTTCACTTAGTAGCTTAACAAGATAACAAGAGCAAGCATAATCTAGTTTTCTTATTATTCATTTAATTGCTTACATTCACTTTTGGTTCTAAGGTGGATGGATTGATAGGAATTTATATTGAAGAGTTGAAAAAGAATTATTATAGCAATCTAATCCGATTCATTTCTAAAGAAGAATCATTTGATTTTATAATGATAAAGGTCCTTAAGTCATTGGAATATCGTAGATGGTTCACCATTCAAAAACAAAATATATGAAATTTCTCACATTTTTATTAATCATTTTCTCACATTTTCACAGAAATTTCTCACATTTTTATTAATCATAAATAAATTATTAATTTTTTAAGTTATTTGTGACTGAATTTTCTTAAGAGATCAGTTGATCTATTAATAATTTTTCCAAGTTCATGAAAAATGCATTAAAATTAAAATTTCGTAAAAAGATAATTTAAATCAAATTTAAAATTCAAATGGCCACAAATATATTCATTATAATATTTCCGCAATTATTAAAATACTAAAAAAATCAATAATTTTTTGTTGTGTGTTAATTTGCATTTTGAAAAAAGATTACCATTTTATAATTATATTCAAAAATAAATAAAAAATGAATCAGCATGAAACTATATTCATTCAAGTTCATAAAACATAAAAAACAATTTTTATTTTGTAACTTTTTTTTTTTTAATGTTATAAACTAAACACTTTTCTTATAGCATATAAAAATTCGTCATACCATGTAAAGTTTTTTTTTTTAGAGAGTTATTAATTGTTATCAGAGTTCGGCAATTGCCCATTTAACAAAAAAAAAACATCACATCATCACTCTTTTTTGGTTTATTCCCATTAAAGTTTCAAAGGAAAAGGTGGCTCTAAAACCGCAATATATGTATACTTAGTTGTCAGAAATATTTTTTTTGTATAATTGTCAAATAACAAAAATATTAATCGATCATTAAAGCATCTTTTCTATTATTTTGTATATGATTTGTTTTTTTATGAACAACAAAAATGTTTTCATTCAATAATAATAATAATAATAATTGTGAAAATTCGATTCATTCCTTTATAGAAATTGTAAATGTTTTTCCGTGAACCAGACTATACATTAAATTTCTGTTGGACTATTGAACTAGAAGAATAAAAATGATTTTCTATAAATTTACAATAGTATAAAAATTAGTTATGATTAAATGAATTTTTGTTAAAAATATAATTACAAAGTAATATATAAGTAAAAACGTAAGTAAATTTTTAGTAACTTAGCGAAAAGATCAAAAAATCTTCTTTATTGATCCTTTTAAAATTCTCCGCGATAATAACAACAAAATAAATTTTTAATGATGAGTCATTTTTACCAGATGATCCAACAAAATTTATATAAATAAAAATTATCATTTTAACGATTCATTTTTTTTTTTTTTTGAACCAGTATGGAAACCAAAAACTTGTTTATTGCGCAAAAAAAAAAATAATATTGTTCATTTGCTTACTGAAAATTTTTTGTTGTACATTTACTGAAAATAATTTTTCAGCTTCTTTTTTGTATAGTGGGAAAATATATTTAGCCGGAAAAATTTCAAAAAGTACATAAAACATTAATATTGGTAATTTCTCATAATATTTAATATTTTTTTAGGTAATTTTTGAAAAATTGTAAATGTCTTATGGTAATTCTTCTATTGAATAGAAGCGTTTCAAAAGTTATGAACAAATATAATATAAAAAAAAGTATAGAATTTCATTTGTAGATTATTTTTGGCTTTTTATGTCTTTCAATTATTTTAGTTACTTTTTTTGGGAAAATATTATTTTTTTTTCTTCTATATTTATTAATAAAACATAAATGATGGTTTTTATGCTTATAATAATAATCATATATACCTAACCAAACGTCAACATAACATTTTTGACAAAAATCATTTTTAAATCCCTAAAATTGATTGCTAGTAATTTATTTTTGAATATTTCTTTTTTGTGGGTGACAAATTAGGTATAAAATTTTTATTGTTCATCAATCTGTAATGGAATTAAATGTATCTATCTATGGTATATATGTAAAAATTTTTGTTATGACCTTTTCGTTCTCAAAAAAGATTTCATTCAAGAAATTTTTTGGTTTTTTTTTTTATGGAATTTCTTTATTGATTGAATTCAATTCGGCGGAAATCTATGTAAACATTTTTTAGAAATTATTCATTTTAAGTTAATTAGTGTGGGATAATCGGTATCCGTTGTTGTCAGGTGTTACAAAAGGGCAATAGATCACTTTTTGACTCTTAGGGAGCAAAGAACTTACAATATTTATATTGCTCATTTGACTTAAGACAATTTCCTGGCTCATTTTACGGCAATATTCGTAATTTCTTGTAAGATCAATGCATAAATTAATGACTTCTCATTGATTACTAACTTTTCTGCTGACTGTTTCTTAAAGTCTAGATAATTTTCCTCTAAATTTATTGACCTACTTTTTTTTTAACAATTTCCCCAAGGAAATTTTGTACAGATTTTATGTCATAATTAAGGACACACATAAAAAACTAAATGATATCTTCTCCGACTACAACTTCTAAAGTAACCTTGATGCCTGTAACAATTCACAACAATAACCCGTTGATTAATTTTTGATTAATAATATCGTAATATCATATAATATTATTTTTTCAATACTATATTCCGCCTAGAGATTCGTCCTTGTCCATTTTGGTAAGTAGCAAACAATTATTTTTCATCACAAAAAAAAAACATTATCCATTTTTTTTTCTTCTCATTGCAAAAATAAATAATTGCATACAAATTTTATGTGTAAGCATAAATATTATTACTTAAAGTGTGTAGTTATATATTTTATTAATAAATTCTTTATTTTTTGTCTTTTGATTCTTTAAAAGATTGTATAAATTTTCATCATTTTATAGTCAGTATAGTAGATGATATCACGACAACACTGAACTCTTTATTTATATACCATTATTATTATTCTTTTAAGTTCTGGTGACTTTTTTCTTTTTAGTGTTTAACAAATGTGCCAAAATCTTTTACCATATTTGTTATTTAGTCAACACAAAAAAGCTGTATAAATAAAGATTATGTTAAAGTGCTGGCAATCATTCAATCTTTTCTTAACTGATTTGTCGTTTAATCTCTTGTTGAATATCCACAAAAGTTTATATATAAATTTTTTATATTATTATTAAATATATAAATATTTCTTTGGTGTTAAGGTTCCTCTTTCAACACTTCTTTTTTTTTTTTTTTAGTATTTTACAGAAAAAAAATAAGAAATAAAAAGAAATATATAATTTAAAACTTATATGTTTATTAAGCCCAAAAATAAAAAATAAAATAAATATCCTTTAAGAAATTGAATAATTCACTTTGATTTATGAAATGCTTTAAGACATAAAACAGTTATCAAGATCTTATAAGCTCCCGACACCCACATTTGACCAAAACGAAACTAAAGAGAGAACAATCTCCCTCTTCGACGCGTCTCATGTATATATTTTTCATACAAAAAATTGATATCTGATATAATATATGAATGGGGAAGGTTTTTTCGAATTGTGGTATATTATGGAATTTTATTTTTCCATTTTCAATTTCATATATATGTAACCATAAAGTTGTCGCAAAAGTTCACGCGCGCAAAAATACCTTAAAAATACTAAAAAAAAAAAAAAATCCGAAATATTTGAAATGAAATCCATGTTTAACAAGTTTGCTCAGTTAACACCATCATCATCATCAATGAAATGTTAGTTAATAATAATATTTTTTTTTTGGTATAAGGTACAATATATAAATGCATATATAAATTTTATGTTTATTTCTTTCCCAAAAACATTGTTAAATAAAAATGTTAAACGAAAAAAAAAAAACGATATTTACATAGTTTTGGATTTATTTATAATTTGTTTTTAAATATTTTGATTATCCTGGAATATGTGGTATATATAAAAATACTTTTAAATTGATTATTAAATAAATTACATTTGTTGCATTATATACGGAAAATTTGAATAATTTTGAATTTTGTAAGAATTATTTATTTTAAAAAATTTCTGTTGACGACAGAAAATTAACAAAATTATAAAATTGCAGATTTTTTTCTTTGTGTTAATGGAAAACAGGTATTTTTTTGTAGCCAAATAAAATTATTTACTTGATTTTTGTCTTCGAAATATTTCAGATAACTCCAATATAAATCGTAAATATATTAAGAAACCTTATAGAAATACTTAATATGGAAATTGCGCAGGAGACATTCGTTGGACCAGTTGCCAGACCCCCTAAGGGTTGTAAAAAAAAAAAACGTTCGATAAAAATTGGTTATGAGAAATTCACCTTCCATTTTAAGAATAAATATTTTTGGTATCTTGCAGTTACAAGTAGGAAGGCAATTTAAATAAAAATCTACAATCAATCATCCTTTAATAATTTGGTATAAAATACTTCGAAATATTATGTGACTGGTATATATGAGTAGTCATGAGACTGGTATATATGAGTAGTCATGAGACTTTAATAATTTGGTATAAAATACTTCGAAATATTATGTGACTGGTATATATGAGTAGTCATGAGACTACTGGTATATATGAGTAGTCTCATGTCATTGCAACATTCCTGATTTCATTTCATATAAAATTAATACTATTCGAAAGGCTAGTCTATTTGGTTTCTTAAAAATAAATAAATTGTATGTGAAAATTAAGGACGAAGGTGGCTTGTGATAGTTTGTGATATTATATAGTATTAAATTATATTAAATTAGTTTCATGTTAATTTTGATTATTTTTCTATCAATTTAAAGAGTTTTTACTTAAATTTAATCAATTTTCAATAATTGTCATTCAAATTGCATTTCTCGTAACTTATGGAAGTAAATCATTTGTTTATTGCAATAAATTGCTAAAAAATGAAATTTATCATTCTTCTGGCAAAATAGATTTAAGAAAATTTAAATGATATTCAACTTTCAACTAAATTTGGTCTCTGATATATAAATTTAAATTGATCCTACTCAAATTTTTCCATACGATATGTTTGAATGGCATCAAATATGTTGAATAGAGGTGAAATGTGACAAACTTACATACTTACCCCTCGTAAGTATATAGTTGTAAATACTCACAAATAGAAATTTAACTAAGTAAGAGTATGTACTTAAACTTAAAAGTGTTTCCTTTGAAGTGCAAATACTATCCTTCTATTGACACCATACTTCATAGTCATATATACAAAATCCTTGAAGTATATAAATAAAGACAATTTCAACTTAGAAATGTTATATTAATTTAATCATAATTTTGTTATAATCAAATCCAGATATTATAAAATCTAGTAGCAACCCAAAATATCATTTATAAATATTCTTTTAAATCCTTTGTTTTCATTCCACAGAAAAAAAATAATATAAATCCATATTTAAATATTAATTAATAATATAATTAATTACTAATTTACCAAAAACAAACGATGAGTGGATTATTAATATTTTATCTCCAAAATATTTGTTTATTTAAAATAAAAAATAATTTATATCAATATATAAAAACAGAGACAATTTCGTGATAGAAAGAAATCATAAAGAAATTAATAATATTTTAATCTACTATATGTTTATATACATTTTATATTTGCATGTTAATTTTTTTTGCTTGCTTCTTGGGAATTTCTTAAATCTTTCAATGAATATATTAAATTATATTTTTTTAAATATATTTTTTTTTCATTTTTGCAATAATTTATAATTTATTATGTTTGCTTATCCGTATATATATTTAATTTGTATTTTTTGGTGACTTGTGTGTCTCTTAATAATAATAATAGTCTCTCTATTTAAAAAAAAAATAACGATCAACGAAAATTTATAATTTCATTTACATTATGGGATATTAAAAAACAAACAACAACCACAAAATTTTCGGTTTAATAAAAAATTTAATATTTTTTAAATTAATTTTGCATAATTTCAGAAAAAAAAAAGATCCTTTTTGTATATATAAAATGTTTTAAACTGCGGGACACCCTGCCCACTCCTGGCTATATACACCAGAGAAATAACCAACCAAAAAAAAATTGTCATATATAAAACAAACATTTATTACATACCAAAAAAAAAATACAAAATATCAAATATTTAATTTTGGATCATAAATTAGTTATTGCAACAATAAAGATCGTTTTTTGTTTCATTTTTAATTAAAAAATTTATATACATTTTTTTTTCTATATATACCAAAAATAAAATTTCTGAAAATCATTTTTTTTTTGTTTATTTATTTATCATTTTTTTTTTTGTTTATTAACTAATTGACTACATAGTAAATAATAATTAACAGATACTTAAAAAAAAATACTGAAATTGGTAAACATATACTTACATATACTTTTTGACTTTTGTGATCAGGAAGTTCACTTTACCATAAAATAAGTACAAAAAATATTTTTATTATTCTTTTGTTTTTAAGTGGAATTTGTGGTGTGTGTTTTTGTGTGAACCTTTAACCAATATAGTTTGACAGGAAAACTAACAATTTTGACAGGAACAAATAATCTGATTTAAATATTTAGAAACATTCAAATATTGATTTTTAAATACAATTTATATTATATAGTAACAAAATGAAGAGTAAATTATTTGTAATATAAAAATTCCCAGGAATACATAATGTAATCTTCTTCTAAGTAAATGAAATTATATTTTTGTCACTATTATTTATATTTAAACAGTGTCACAAGTCGATATGTTTCTTTATTTTTTGAATATAACATTTCTAACATTTCTAATAGTTTTCCGCTTTTCTAGATTTTGGGTTAACCATTTTAAATTATTGGTTACAAATTTGTGATGGTTATATTTCATTAGTTACGTAACAATTTCAATTTAACAGACCAGACTTTTCTATCAATGTAAATCTTACATAATTTTCTGTAAAATTAAAATTTATAATTAAATTTAATTGATTTTGATTATAATGTAAATTGGATTGATTATAGAAATAAAATTAAATTAATTATGTTATTAAATTTAATTATAAATTATTTTACATTATCTTTTTTCTATACTAAATTTATCTATAATTATTGTAGTTTTGGTACATAAATATTAAATGTATAACATAACACACAAAAGTGCAAACAAAATATTAAAGAAAGTTTGAAAATATAGCACGTAATAATCTGCCAACGTAATTGTAAGTAATTCCATAACCAATCTATATAAATGTATCTAATATATATATACATATATATATATTATATGCTTCCCAATTAAATTTATATTACGATTTCAAATTATCTATATACAACGTCAATAATTGCTAAATAAATATAAATAAAAATATAGTTAGCACCTTTTCTAGTTATAAACTTTAATATTATCTTAATGTTAATAAAAAAAAAACCAATATTCCGTCATAATATAAATAATATAAAAATCGAATTAGCATCACCGCCAAAGAAACACGTTAAATTTGTTTCATCATAAATAGATTTTGAACATTTTATATATATATAGGTATATAGTTTTATTAGATAGTTAGTTATATTATTAGCGTGCAGGTGGGAGATTTAATTAAATTAAATGCATGACATATTATTAAATTTTAAATGGCTATTAAAACAATCACAGATTTGGTAAATTAAGATGGTTTTTACGATTTGGATACCAAAATATAATGATTTAGAAATGATAATTTAATAATGATTAACGAAATTACTATATATTTAGTTTCAATTTAAATTTATAATTGAGGAGGAGGGACTGTAACTATATTTGTGGTATTATAATTTGAGAGCCTTCATTATTGGAGAGGGTTGGATTAAAATGAGGGTGGGTTATGGATTTAATAAGAAAGTGTGACTCTAATTGGGGAGGGTGACATTTGTGTTTAGAATAACATATATACGTTCAATTATTGTTATAGCAAGTTAATTTATGACAGAGTTATAGAGGAATCTTTATAATTATTTAAGGGTTATAATATATTATAGTATAAGATAAAGCTTGATGGATGGTAACATGGAAAAAATTGTACAGAACAGTGGAAAAATTGTAGAGAACAGTTGCTTCAAAGATGGTTTTTTTCAATATTTGGTTGGAAAAGGATAATCACTGAACTGAATTACCTGAAATTTCATAGATAGAGTTAATTGTTTTATTGTAGGAAGGACGCAGTAAGATCGAATAGAAGTAATTTTGTAATAGTTATTGAAGGGAGCACAATTAATAGTAATTCTATAAGATTCAATCAATAAAAAGATTATGATATGTTTCAGAATCTGCTGTAAAATTTGGATGGTGATAAAACTCTTGAAACTCTTTTGGATGATGGAGATAAAACTCTTGAACTCTTGGGTTGTAGTCAGAATCGTTTATGTTTTCGATAAGTTTAGTGTACAATCTTTAGTGTACAATCTTCTGAATCAGTGTGAAGCTTATATAGTTTTTGTCATACAAAGATTAATTTGTACATTACAGTATTTATATCTTGATACAATATTGCAACTGGATAGCATTTGATTTTACTTTATAACATAATATGTATATGTTTAATCATTGTCAATCATTTCGACAAATTAATTTTACTTTATAACTACTAAAAAAAAGGTAGTAAAAAGGCAAAATTAATATAAATTTTATTTAAAAAAAAATAATTTCCAATGTAATCAAATAAATAATTCGTAGAAGTTTATCTTTTTTTTTCAACAAAAAATTTATTTAAGTATATAAATAGTAACAGAATTTTTGTGGTTCGTTGAAATATTTTAGTGTTGTAAAATTATATCTTAATATAACAATCATAACTTCAAATAAAAAAAAATTGTGAAAAACAATTCACATCAAAGTACCGATATGTTGTCTTTTTTACTATAAAACAGATAAATAAAAAAGCCGCCGCCGCCGCTTTTGTCGCTTCTATTAACATAGCACCTTCTTTTTATACATAATATAAGTTAAAGGGAACAACAATTCGATAAATTTTATCAGTTTTTTGTTATAACTATTAGCACAAACCCTATAAAAAAAATTTCGTTGATAAGATACGCAAGCATGTCAAAAATAAAGTATAATAAAAAAAATTATACGATGATGATGATGACTTATAATGTGTCATTTATTTGTTTTGTTATTGCATTTTATTTTCATAGAAATTAAAAATGTTCAAATATCCGTTTTTATCTATCACAAAATTTACATAAACATCAAAAATTTTTCAAATTTTTTTTTTTTTGTGGTATAATAAACTAAACCAACCAATTTTCGGTATAATAAACCAACAAATAATAAGAAGGAAATAGAAATATAGTAAAAAAAAGATGGAGTAATATTATAATTTTATTGAATAGTAATTGGTAATTGAATTTCAATAGGAAATTATACAAAATATTGTTAATTGGATGCCACAGAAGCAGATTGTGATTGATTTAATTAAACAATGAAATGTTGAACTGAAAGATAATAGAAATAAGAATATAAATCAAATACTTTCGATAGTATAAAGTTGATAGATGATATTACACTTTACCCAATGCTACTTTGACTGTAGTTAAAAAAGAAAGGCAGGACAGATGTGAACAGAATTAGAAAGAATTATTCAATTGAAAATATTATGGCTAATGAAATATTTAAAAGAAGTAGAAGATTTTTCGAAAAATGGTACATAATTCACCTTTCTTCACTCTAATTATTAACTTGGAAAGAACCACAGCTAAATAAAAGAGAGGATTATGTCAGAAGGAGGTTGCTGTCACAGTAACAATATCAATTATAGTAATTCGCAGGACATCATGGGAAAAATTGCTAAGACTCAAAAGAAATTTCGAGAAAATATACAAAATATATTCAAGGATAAGATTGGCCTATGCAAGAATCCCGAATAATAAGAAAGGATTCATTATTGAGTAAAGATTACAGAAAGATAGAGACTTTTTGCAGGAAATCGCTAACGATCGGCCCTTTATGCGATTGACTTCGCATCCTTTTGAGTGTTTTTTATAGAAAATAATCAAAATATTGTCATAAATATTAACATTATTATAATTATTGTTTATATAGTGACATTAACTCTATTAATTGTAACCATTTTTGAATTTAATATTTAAGATAATTCATAAAAATAATTTAACATTTTAAGCAATACTTAAAATATAATCGCGAGCATAATTGAAAAAGTATATCGAGTTAAAAAAAATTCACAAAACAAAACCAAAAAAAAAAAAATTATTATCCAGGATAAATTTATTACGAGGATTATTTCTTATATCGCCATTAAGGTATATTGTGGTTTAATTTTTTTTCTCTGATGGTTTGTTTGTTAGTTCTTCTTGTGTTTAAGCATAAGGAATAATTTTCAAAATCGGAAAAAAATAATTTTGCGTAGGCGCTCCAAAAAAATTTCTTTCTCTTACCTAAAATAATAAAAAACGCTGTGGGCATTGCACACGAATAACTTTACAAGAATCTTTTGGGTACTTTGGTAACGTAAATAATAATAATAAAAAAAAAACGAGATAAATATTTTATTAAAATATATATATATACATATATATATATATATATATATATATATATATATGATATGTAAAAACGACGTCAATGATTTAAATCTTTTTGTACTCGATAACATATTTATATATACAAATATCTACTATATAGATTTATTACAATCGCAATGTAATATTTGGCTAGTATATATGGTTCTCCCTAAATATATATTGCGAATTAAGAGAAAATGTCCTATCGTTTTTCGTTCAAAATATTATGATTTTCACGCTGGCTGGAGTAGAAATCATCATCATATTTTTTTTCCGATTCCAAAAATCTTATAAGAAAAGGAACACAAGCAGTGCAGTATAAATATGTTAAGTAATATAAGTTCAGCAGCGATCTGCTTTTGTGACACAACTAGACTGCACACTGGGAAACTTTATTATACATACATATATGTAGTATCTTTCTGGTCTCTTATATTCCGATGTCAGGATTATGATTTTTTTTTTGAAGAAACTTATATAAAAAAATATGAAAACGCGATTGATTTTTTTTTTTTTATATTTCTTTAACAATCCATGTGCATATATGATTGAATGCATTTCTGGGTGCGAGCTTAGATAATATACGAAAAAAAAAACTTGAAATTTTATTTCCCTCGATCAAAAAACTTAAAGAGTTTATGTATGATTGCCGGCGGCAATATTATTAAAAACATGAGCTCAATTGCATTTTTGCTAAAAAAAAATTATATATATATATTTATCATTGATATAATTTTAACACATTTTCCTTGTTTCCCATCATAGATCAGGGAATTTATATATACAATCTTTTTTTATATACTTATATAGTCAATTGGGAATAAACGAAAAAAAAATCTACTATGACTTTTTGGTATATACAAAAAATATTTCTGTTAGTATATATAGTAAATTGCAAAAGACTATATAATGCAATGTTTTGTCAATTGATAGTTTTTTTTAGTATTTAGTTTTTTATTTCAATCAGTTTCTAAATCCAAAGATGTAAAAGATTTTTGTTGTTGTTTTGGTTTAATGATAAATGTGTCTTAAACCAAAAAGAAAAGAAAAGACACAATTTTTCTGTCTTATATTGAGGAGAGATTAAAGAGGAAACAAAAAAATTCATTCGGTATTTTCTTTTTTTTTTTAAATGCCAACCCATGATGAAATGAATAGGGGTTTTTACCGACCCCAAAAGGTTAAAAAGTCGTGGTTTCCTGTCGCGTGTTTTATCTGTTTTATATATATAAGGTTTTTTTTTTGTAAATGTTTCTCTTATAGTCCATTTTAAAAGTTATATTATGGTTTTTAAAGGATTTTTTTCTTTATGTATAGTTAATGTGATGCGGATAATATTTATATTCTTCTTTGTGGTTACATATTCATTTAGTAGAACATTTATACTTAAAGATAGTATGCGAAGGTATATATATTATATTTTAATAGTTACAAAAAAAAAACACCCACTTATGCCTGGTTGGGATATAAAATACATGAATGGTATATTTGAAATTATCATTAATGTCAAAAAAATTTATTTTAGTTTCTATATGAAATGATATATTGTCGATTATTAGTATATATAGTTAAAAAGGTGGTATAATAATTATTATTATTGAATTTGATTAATTTTTTTCAAGTATTTTATTCAAAAATATAAATTGAATAAAATTTTGTTTTTTAACTATACTTAAAATAATGCAATATAGATTTTTGTTTGTTTCACAAAAGCTTGTAATTTTATTATAATTTCCTCCTCACTTAATTATATGGTGGTGTAAAGTGTAAAGTGTAAGGTGTACAAAAATCTTTTGAAATCAAAAAATTTGTCTTATATAATTTAATTCCCTTGGATTAAATGAAATGCAAGGCAAATTTTATATTTACCTGAAATTAAAATTTTTTCTTAATTCAATTTAAATTTTCTCAAGGAAATTTTGTAAACAAAAAAAAAAATAAATAATTTATAATAAATGTTATTTTTTTTTTTTTTTAAATATGTGGCTAAGCAAACTATAGTCATCACCATCAGGAACGGTATAATAATCCGATTAATTGAGTGTCACATTTTGGTATGGTGTTATGTCATTGAAATATGACAATCTATATATATAAGAGGATTGTTGATGATACTTTATTGCTTTATAAGTTATATTTATTCATTTATATGATAATTAATCATTAATAAAAATGTTTGTGTCTGTCATTAAAAATATTTCATTTTAAAATTAATTTTTTTTTTTATTAATTCTTGTAATTTTTTTTGTTGTGATGTTAATTTATAAGAAAATATTATGATCAGTTTAATGATAATTATTAGTTTTATAATTAATTTTATGTTGTTTTTATTTTCATTATTATAATAAAAACAGTGAATTCATGTTAATTGAATTAATCACAAAAAATCGGAATTTAAAATAGGAATAAATTATTTAGAAGAGAAAAAAAAAGTTATTAAGAAAAATGTGTGTTTGCTATTTCCTGGATAATTAAAGAGATGGTCTTTTAAACTGACTTAATGGTCTTTGAATTATTTTCGTTTTATTTTATGATATATAAGAAATAAATAATCTTTATAATATTCAGTAAAATACAACAATTCTTTCGAGATGCTTACTGCTTCTCATATTGTCAATTTTTTTGCAAATTCTTTCAGCTCCATATCTAATTAATATTTCAACTTTGATTCATACATTAATCTGTATCAAACTTTGCTTCAATTATTGACAATTGGTCGTTTTTGGACAAAATAATTTTATTGTATTACAAAATCAGGCAATTAATTGAACTCAGTGGCTCGCGTTACGTTTCTTTCCCATGATCTGTCATCTTGCCTTCTCATTTGTACTGATCCCAACAAGTTTAAGAAGAAATAATATTCTTAATCTCTGTGTAAAGGATTATATTGTATTGTATTATCCTTTAATTTCGAAATAAGTCAATCTAGTCAGTTATGACTTATCAAATTACTGTATTAACATATCCTTTACTATTCTACTTAAGAATGCCTAAACTACTCTCAGAGTTTATCTGTTTAATCATGTACTGTCCTAATTTTGAAATCTTCGACTACTTCTCACAGTTAAAGAAATAGTCGAAGGATTCATAGTCATCATACATCATAGGATATTTGCAAAATTGTCTGTTTTTCTTCAACTCCTAATTATGCATTAATTGAAATTAATTCTAAACAAAAACCATCACATTTCCGATGCACTTATCATTTTGCAACATTCCTCTAATTAAATTTCATTATTTATATAAATGATAAAACAAATAAAGATTAGTCAAAACACTATTGACATTTGTGTCTAAATTATTTATGACATTTGCATATAATATTTTGTATATACAAACAATTTGTTAAAATTAAATATATTTGTTTTTAGTATTATAAAATACAAATAATTCTGTATGTCAAAATTAAGATGAACTTTCTAGATAAATTACCTTACATTCATCAAAATATTCATATATATAGCTTATTATATATGTATCTCTAAACTCTGGATATCGACAGATTTATCGTGCAGAAAAATTTTTTGTTTAAAAATATATATAAAAAAAAAATTAAATTTGTAAATTGTTTCGCTTTGATGCGATGACTATCATTCATTGAGTAAACATTTTATAATATGTTGGATTGGACTGTCTGGGGTCTCTCTGTTTTATTATTTTTTTGTGGTTATATTATATAGTTTTATGGTATTATTATTATTATTGATGATTTGTTAAATATTTTATGCAAAAAAAAACCTTAAAAAAAATTTTAGTTAACCTTTTATGTATGGAGGGCAATAGACAGTCTGTGTGCGTAAAATATTTTGATAAATTGGACTTTATGTTTATTAATATTATATTTATTTAAAATTAATGTACAAATTCCTTTAATACAACTCGTATATAGTGTGTACATGATTATTGGGTGGCAGTGTCAAACATTTTATTTACCTTTAGTGATATTAACAGTAGGAAAAATTATGATTTTAAAGGGTTAGAAAATATTATAATTTTCCATGGTATATATATATAGGAAAGGATCAATTGAAATATTGAAAGCGATGGATGTGTATTAGGAATGTTGATTTTGAATTATGAAGAATTATATTATTAAATCATCTTTGATCGCGAATATTTAAATTATATGGTATGCAATTATTGAGACTACCTACCATAAAAATTTACTTCAAATTTAAAACTTTTTGTTACAAATTTTATCTTAAACTCTTCAGAAATTCCTAATTAAATAACACAAAAAATATTTCATATTAAAATGTATAATTATATTTTTCAAATAGTTACAAATAATTATTGATTATATATATAGTTTTTTTTATTATATAAAATCAAAAAGATAAAATCACAAATAAAAAGAAATATTTTTATAATAATAATAATAAAAAAATAATAATAATAATTAAAAAAATCCTTAATTTCTAAGAACTTAATATTAAAATTTAAAAAAAAAATATATAAGAGGATAATTTTTATTCGATAGTAGTTAGTAAATCTAAACTAGATCTTGATATTCTTTCTTCTAAATCTGATGATGATAATATATCTTTTTGTTGTATATCAGCAGAATTATTATTACTATTATTATTTGCCAAATTTGATGATGGTGGTGGTGGTGATTCTGGTGCTATTAATTGTGAATCACTTAAACCATTTGTAATAGCTGCTAAATTATGGGTCAAGCTGTGCCGGCGGAGATCACAATTACGACGAAATACTTTACCACATGATGTACAATGATATGGTTTAATATCAGTATGTGTTAAAAGATGTGTTTTTAAATTAGATCGTTGATTAAAACTACGATTACATACTGGACATTTATGTGGTGATTCTTCCATATGTAATATTTTATGAACAGCAAGTGTTCGTGATTGACAAAATCCTTTACCACATTCTGTGCATTTAAATGGTTTCTCTTTTGAATGAATATACCTGTAAATAATAAAAAACAAACAAAACAATAAGAACAAATATGTTTGAGAGAATTAATAAATTTCTGCAGAATTTCTGTTATAAAAAATAAATTGTAAATAATTTCAAGATCATATATTAAAGGTTGAATATTTTAGTATAGTAAAAGTCAATTTTGTTAAGATGCAGACAATATTGTGGCGCCCAGAGTGTTATGATTGTATATATTGGTAATTTTTTTTTTTTTGCAATTGAGAGAGAATGATGAAGCATTATCATTAACAATTTATCTATTATAGTCTATTTTTAAAAGAAGGAATACAATCAGTGTCATTAACATCAACATAATTTTGACAGACTTGTATAAAACATTAAATACTGTTTAGATATATGTTTAGAATTTACCAAGAACAGAGGTTGTGCTGATCATTAAAATTGCAAAATCCTCATTTCATTTGATATGGAAATAATAGATCCTTTTATGATGTTTTAATTTATATGGTAATAAATTATATGGTAATAATAGAGTATGATTCTAATTGCATCTTCAATATTTCTTGTCAAAATTATTAATGATCGCGTCAAGTTTCAGCTATTTCTATATGTATTTCTAAGATTATAATGAAATTGTCGAATCATACTATAGCTCAAATTATACTATACAGGATTATAATAATACTTTTGGTAATTAAAATATGAAGCATAGTCAACAAGACAAACGAGGAAATATCTTGATTATACATATATGTATTGTAAAAATGCCAATTATTTACAATAGATCAAACATAATTATAAAATTTTTTAAGATAAATCCTCTCAAAATTATATTTAATACCATCAGATTTATATTTCCTATATATAACTGATTTATACAGGTACCTATAAATATTGCCGACGGCATGTTTTCAACATAAAAAATTTATATCTTGTTAATATTTATAATCTTATGAAACTATGAACTTGTAAATTTGTCTGACAGAAATGCTAATAAGGTTTGAATATTAATCCCCGGCAAAGTCGTAAAAAAAAACTGAGAATTTAATAGATAAAAGTGTATTTTTTAATCACATTATAATTTCGACAGATTGAATGTATATTATGTTGGTTGATAATATTGAAGTGTCATATCTGCATAAATATAATATTATAATTGAGTAATTCATAGTATTAAAAAGATATATGTATGTTTGATGATTAATGGGTACAATAATTGAAAATAGGTCACAAAATTATAAAGTAGAGGAGGAAAAATATAAATTTTACCTATGATCTCTGAGATGATCTTGTCTCCGGAATGCTTTACCACATATATCACAAGAATATGGCCGTTCATCAGTATGAGTACGTTCATGTATTAATAAATTATATGATTTTGTAAATTGTCTATTGCAAAATTTACATATAAATTGTTTTTTAGGTCGCTGACTTCCACTAGCAATAATGGTTGTTCCTGTTGTTGTTGATGTTGTTGTTGGTGACACTGTTGAACCACTATCATATGATGTTATTGTTGAATTCATTGATGGTAAAACTGTTGTTGATGATGATGACAGTCTTGTTGTAGCTGATGTTGATGATGATGATGTAGATGGTAATGTTGTAGTTGTACTTCTAACTAAATTTTGTTTTCTAGATGATCCAATTGCTTTAACTTTATCATGAAACATTGCTGTTTGTATTGGATCAACCATTTGTTGATATGCAGCATTTAAAAATATATTTGAATAGCTATTATTATCTATTCCATTTAATGTATGCTCTGTTGAATCTAATGATGATTCAAATGATAAATGATCATCATTATCTAATAATGGATGTAAATTATCACAATTACCCAAATCATTATCTAAATTAACATTTAAATCTGAAGATAAAATTGATGATGCAGATGATGTTGAATTTTGAACAGATGATAATGATGTTGATGATTGTGATGGTGGTAATATTGATGGTAGTTTTAAATGATTTGTTGATGTTGTAATATTATTTGTAATTGAACGTAATACATCAGCTTTACCAGTTATCCTTTGTAATGCTAAATATGATTCTAATGCTTGTAAATTTAATGCAGCTGCTGCTGGTGAATTTATTGGTAGAAATGATGCTTGTTGTAAACTAGTAACCATTGCACCTTGTAACGATAATACAACAGCTGCAGCTGCTTGTGCAAAATCACCATTATTATTATCATTTGTAATTTGTGTAACAGCACTATTTAATGATTGTTGATAATTACTAACAATACCACCACTAATAATTTCTGCAATTGCATTTTGATAATCAATTGATGATTGATTTGTTGTTGTTGTTGTTGATCGTATTTTTGTAGTTCCAGATAATATTGTTTGTTTTTGTGATGATGTTGATTGTAATTCACTGGACGCTACTTGCTCCATGTTTGTTAGATTTAATTTAAAAAAAAAAAAAACCAAACCGAAAACGAAAAAATTTTGATATTTATGTTTTGCAGAAGGGCGTAAATAAAATTAATGTGTTATAATTTATTTTAACGCATGAAAAACGTCTGAGCGTAATCAGTTTATTATTATTTTTATCACACCCTTCATTATTTAATCTTTTTTTTTTTTAATTGTTCTCACTATTTTTTTTTTGCTTATCACTTTTATAATAATTCAAATTAGTGCTCTAATTTGTTGTGTTTTTTTTTGCAGATGTGTTAGAAAATAAATACATTTATTATCATTTCAAATTAATTTTATTTTTTTTTTACATAATTTTTTAATGATAAAAATACAAAAAAACTATAATAAATTCTAGTAAAAAAAAAATATATTTACTTAAATTACAAAAGAAAAAAAGATATAAAATGCGCGCGCAATGATTCAACAAAAGTCCACGATACAACTAAAAACTTATACTAAATTGTAAGGTTTACGCTGACCTGTGCTGCCCTCTCTAATACAGGCACACACATAATATATATTTTTGGTTGTATATCTTTTGGAAAAAATTAAAGATACAAAAATTTTGTATTGTATCCGACAGTAAAAATACTCTTATCTCCCGTCAAATAAATTTGTATAAAAATTTTTTTTGAGTTTTAATTTTTTTTTTAGCCCAGGTAATAATAAGAAAGAACACACAATCTTATAGGCATAGAGAGAGTGAGCATAGTACAGGTTTTCTTTATATAACTTTGTTGTAGTATTTTAGAGTATACTATACTGACTGATTTTTCGTTTCTATACCTTTTTGCTCAGAAACCGAAGCTCAAGAGGAGTTTTTTTAAATGGTTTTGTTTGCTGTGAGAAATCAAAAAGTTATAAAATTCGTAGAGAGTTTTTGAAAATTATTCAAAGTAGTGGTAGGTATAATATTTCTTATGTGTTTGAGTTTGAAGAAGAAATGGATGACTTATGGATACTATATTATTGCAACAGTATAGTAGGTATATTATGTCTGTAGTATATTCTGTGCATTGTTATACCTTTAGAATCATGTTATTATTGTAAAATGATGAAAAACGATGACGATGATGATGAAATGATCGTGTTAAACAGTATTTTTTTCTTCTTAGGTTATGTTGTTCGTGTTGAGTTACTAGATCGTTTCAAAAAATGAAAATCATACTTTATGTATACATATAGATAGAAGATATTTATCAATATTGCTTATATATCTCTTTAAAAAATAATAAATTCAAGGCGTTAAAGAGAGATTCTTTTTTTTGTATTATTATTTTTTGTGTCACTATTTCTTTTTACACATATACAACATTTCATTTTTAGAGATTGCCACTTTATAATCTTTTTAGCGCTGGAGATTCTTTTCAGTTCAAGTTTAAAGTTGAATTTATACAAAAAATTTTTATATTTTTTTCTGATGATGATTTTTCGATGATTCTTTTCTTATTTTAGGTTTTTTTTCTTTCTTCTTCTTCTTTTACATTTAAAAGAAGTTAACTTATCTTTTAAATATTAGGTGTATAATATTCATTGATATGACACAATGTTGGGGTATAGAGTGTTGAATATAATTTAAAATAATAATTTTTTTTATTTTGTTTTCATTTTGTGTGTAAAAATTTTGATTTGTGTAAATTATATTAATTTTTTTTTTTTTGTGAAAGTTTTTTTTCAGAGTGTTATCAATTTGCTTTTTTTTGTTTGTTACGAGACTATTAAGAAAGTTTATATGCTTTAGGGTCAGGGAGTGTTTTATTTGATATAAACATGAAATGAAACACTTAAATATCTATTATATATTTGAAAGAAAAGAAGAGAATTTAATTTTTGAGGTAGTATTTATCTATAGTAAATTTAAATTGCATTTTTTTTTTGTCATATGAAAATATATTGAAATATGAAATGATTCTATTTAATTGTAAATATTTTGATTGACAGTTAATGGTTTTTGGTTGAATATCAATGAAATTAAAATAAATAAAAGAATAATGATTAGAAGGTTTGACATTGGCCACTTGAATTACCAAACGAAAAAAAAAAATCAATTGTTAAATAAAGATTAAAGGCTTGAACTATTCATTAGAAAATTTCGATTGATAAATGATTGTTATCTGGTAGAGTTTGTGGAGGGTTAATCTGTTAAGCTTAACTAGAGCAATATATTGGATTTCCCATAATTTGACGATACCATACTTCACTTCATCTTGTAAATAATCCAGAATTTCATCAAAAGAGTCTAATTTTCTTAAAAGATCTTTAGGGTAAAGTGGTCGTGGATCTGAGACTAGTAAAATATGTTGTAATTTATTTTGATTGAATCTTAAACTTAAAGCGTATTTTAAAACGTCGATTTATTTGGATGACTAATATTGGCCAAGTTAACGTTTACATCCAGTAAAAATTCATTTCACCATTATGATATTATCTTTTCCCTTCTCAATAAATCTTGAATTTATGCAAAATTTAATTGTTTTAACAAAATGGTTGCATTTAGTGGTTGATCCTTTAGCTCAATAACAACCAACCCTTAAAGAATATTTTCCCTAAAGGGTTGTCCAATACCCAGGACTACTTGAACGTTTCTTCCTTTTCAATTGCTTTGACTATGATAACAGCATATGTAATTTTTTCTCAACTCACTAAAAAATTTTTTTGCTAAACACAATTATTTAAAATTATACAAGAAATTTTTATAAAAAAAAGATTTTTTTATTTAGCCAATATACGAAAATAAATTTAATGTGCAATCTGTATTTTTTTTTATATAGAATTTAATAAAACTTGAAATGCAATCAGTATATAAAACCTGTTAAAATTTTTTTTAATATAATCTTCTTTGTGGTGGTGTATAAAAACATAATCTTTTTTAAAAGTCTGAATAAACTTTTAAAATATTCTGGTCACTATTTATGGTAAACCACACACATAATTAATTAAATGATTATTACATATTTAAAAATATTGAAATGTTTTTTTATATATACATAGTTTATATGTTTTCAAAGATGTGTGAAAAGTATAAATTTAATTTACTATTAAAAAATTAGCATGACAAATTTTTTTTTGAGATTTTGAGAAACCGCCAATTGAAAAAATTTTTCTGTTACGCATTCATAAAGTATAATGAATTAATATATAATATCATTAAAGGTTAATCTATGGTAATATGCATTTAATATGATTTTATAGCATAATATCCGTGGAGATGATGAATGGAAGAATTGTGGTTCTTTTTAAAAACAAGGAATTAAACAATATCCGGTCTTATTGAAATATCCATTTTATGCCATTTATTTTCTTATTGCAAATCCATTCAAAATATAATTTTCTTTTTTTTTTAATTTTGTTGAGAAATATTTTATTCTTTCTTTTTTTTTTTGAAACATATTTTTGCGTGTACATTACTTGTTTTATAAATGAAAAAAGTCTCTCAAAAAAATAAACAGATTGTAATATAAATTTTCTCGTCTTCGGCGGGCCCATATCCGAAATAGCAGAAATAAAATATATATAAATAGTGATCAGTGATCAGCGTTGATCATTATTGGATCGTACCATATAATAATTTTATATATTTACCATCTTTTCAATAATTTCATCTGTACGCGCGGCTCTAAAAAAAACAAAAAGTTCTTCAATAAGTCGTGATCATGTAATCTCAACCCACGCATATAAACATAATAATATTTGCAAGGCTATAACATCAAAATGAACTAAAATTTTATTATTGAATTCTTTTAGTAATATTTAACTATATATTTATATATATATCTTTACATATATATATGTACATAAAAAATATGTAATTGTTGATATTGCAAGACACATCACACAGGAAGAACCAACAACAAAAAAAAATTAAAAAGAATTTGCAGAAACCAGCTATACGTATAACAGAGAGATAATGGAAAAGGTGAATTCATTGACAGAGGGAATTTTTTTTCTATCTTTTAGGATTTTATGTAAGAAAAAGTATCAATTAGGTTTATTCCTTTTTTTGGGTTAGGGTTTAAGACAATTAAAAAAAAAAAAAAAATTAAAATAAATATTTTCTTCTTGCTAGCTCATAGAGTGATACTCTCTAGAATAGTGAATTTTTTTATTGTAATAATCAAATACAATGGAACCACTATGCCATTTATGTTTTATATTCTTTTTTTTTTATAATATTTCTAAAACAAAAATAAAACATGAAAAAACATTAACACATTCCGAGGGTGTGGATTTTTTTTTTGTAAATGTAAAAATAACTTGTTACTTGTTACAGATAAAAATTGTATGTAGATAGATTTTTATATACTATGCTAATATCTTGTATTATTTTACATGCTAATATCTACTTGTTGAGTGATAAGTCCACACAACAAAAAAACCGTGATTATTATTTCCTGTTTAAGCGCATAGCCATACTAAATAACAAAAAAAAATGAATTCAAATTTAAAAATTTACTTTGTTGTATTTCTATTTTCTGTATAGTCGAAAAGCGTGTTAAGTGCATTTTGTAATTTTTTTTTATTATAGATATTTGAAAATTTTACAAGGATTAAACAGAGCCTGATTTTTGTTGCTTACAAGGAAAAAAAAACAAGAGCCTGATTGAAATTATGTATAAGTTTGGATGAAGATTTTATTCGTTGTTCTTTGGGAGACAAAAAAAACTTACTTCAGATTCTTCTTGCAGATTTATGAAAAAGGATAAACCAATTATTTTGCAGATTTGTTTGGGGATTTTGTATATGGGGATTTCGTGTCTTTCCCCCTTACAATCATCATAATTTATGGTTTCTTAAATTTAATTGTAATATGTCGGAAATCTTTTCTATGCTATGCAGTAGACTTCTTTATGCTCAAAATCTGATTTATATTAATTTGTAAATTCTTCTTTCCCTCAAATAATTTTGAATATTTTAACTGCTCATAATTTCATCCATCAGTTTATTCCTTAAATTTCTTGCGAGTTACTATCGAAAGAATTATTCATATCCAACAAAATTATTTCTACTCTCAAAATTAATGATTTGTACTAAATTTCTTATGGTGTAAATTTGATTTGCCTGACAAATTATCATGTAATATAAATGTTGTCATGTATGTATATAAATATAGTACATAAAAATGTCGTGTTTCTGATTCTTCAATCACCAAAGATCTCTATCATCCTTATACAAAAACTATCAAACTCAACAATTTGTCATATATAAATTTTTTATCTATACTATAAAATTTTTCAAACTTGGCGACTAACACAAGAAAAATTCAAATTAAAAACAGTTTTTATTTTATTTCCCAATATTGTTGTTCTCTGGCGCATATAATAATATATTTTATTTTATTTTTTTTTGGTTCTGTCTCATTCTGAAAACATGGTGAATGGTGAATTTTAACACTTTATTCTTTTTAATAGTTATATTATTTTTTTAAGGAGTGCCCATTATAAGGTAAAAAAAAAAAGACTGTTTTTTATGCATAAAATTTATTTACTCTGTTTCCAAAAACAAAACCAAAAAAAAAACATTTGTATATACATTTAATTTTATTAGCCCAATATTCACCAAAAAATTTTTTTTTCAAATAATTTATTCATCTAAAATTTATAATATTAAAAAAAATTGTAAAAGCACACAAACAATTTTAGCAATTTCTTGACAAGAGCCAAAAAACCAAAAACCAAAAAAAATTTTTTCATAAATTTTATTACTATTAACTTTTTAACATCAGTGTTAAACATATTCCAATTTATTATTAAAAAAAAATTAATAATAATTTTGTTGTTTTTTGTTGTTTTTGGTTAAACCATTAAACAGTGGTGAAATGTCAGTTCAAAATTATATTAATCATTAATTATTTTATCTAAATAATATTATAAATAAATTGTTTTTTTTTTTTTTTTTTTGGTTTTCTTATCCCAATCAATAATCCCCCTAGCTGGCTTCCTAAAAAATGACCATGAAATCATCATTGAACAAACATTTTTACAACAACCAAAAAAATTATGATGATTTTTTTTTTTAACATAATTTTTATCTATACATTAAATAATCAAACTTTATATTTGCCTTTAGTATATGATTAGTGAAAAAAAAAAATAAATAAATACAAATCGATTTCGTTGTTTATGAACCTGATGACTGGACAGAAAAAAAAAATATATATCTATATGGTTATTAACAACATTTTAATTTTTGTTTTACTGTCTGTGGTTCATTTTCTTTTGAGGACCAGGTACCAAAAAAAAAATGATGTTTCAAAAAGATATTTTTAGTTAATGTTGATTATATTGATAGGAAAGAACAAAAGACAATTAATCATTTCATAATATAATAAAAATTAATTTTCAAATTTTACCATTTTTTTTTTTACTAGAAATTTTAATATACCCAGAAAGTGCTGAAGTATATATATAAAGATTTTGGCTCCAAGAAACTATATATAGTATATTTTTAGTCCCTAGAGAGATCTATGTATGTATATGCAATAATTCTATTGAAATATTACATAAATTAAATATACATTTTATGGTAAACCCATTTTTGGGGTGATGATAATGAAATCTTTCTATATGGTTAAAATTATAAAAAAAATTATATGGGAAGAGATTGAATTAATTTATAATAATTATTGGTAGTAAGTTTTTTTTTTTAAAAAAAGATGATAAAGCTTCTAGAATTATTATTAACGATTGTTTAACTAACATACAAAGATTCAATAAATTTATTTATTTTTTTTTTGTTTAGAAAATCGCTAAATTAGAAAATTGTTAAATAATCATTTATCATTAGCTTGTTTTGTGGTATATATACAAATTGGTATATGTACAACGTCAAACGCAGGTATATCTATGTATAAAAAAAAATTTCTTGTGTTTGTTAGAGAAGGTGTGGGTACAATAAATCTTCCAAAAAAAATATTTTATGGTAATTATAAATTTCTAATGCCAAAAGGAAATTAATTTAATATTATGTATATTTAAACAAAAATATAAATATGAAAAAAAAAACCATAAATTAGTAAAATTTATGAAAAAAATTTATGTAAAATTGAAATTAATTTTTGAACCAGAAAAATTTATAATACATAATATAATAATAATAATATAAATGATGATATATGTTTTTATATAAATCGAAAGAGGACTCGCTCTTGTTGGGAATTAACTATAAAAAAAAACTGAAAAATTACTTCGTTTTTACTTGAATGATTTTTACGTGATCAATTTACTCATCACCGGCAATTTTATTATTTTTGTTGTATTTTAAGTTATATTTTTCACGAAAATAAAAAAAAATAAACTGAAAAAAAAATTAATTTAATTTTTTTTTTTTTTTTGTGAACTTTTTGGATGGTGGAATTGATTTTGAATGGGAAATTCTTATTTTGCGTGGGAACGCTTTCACTTTGAAATATATATTTTGGTTTTTATGTGCATATATATCTTTACAGTTTTACACATTATAATTTATATACAAAAAAAAAACAAATCTCCAAACCAGAAAAAGACTACCAATCCTCTCTAAAAGTTATACCATCAAAATAATATACTAAACTCGTATATGCTTCTCAGTATATTTATTCGTATGGATAGTTTGGAAAATTCGCGATACTTTTTGATGGACAAAACAATTGATGGAAGATTCCCTTTAATTTCTTTTCAATTTTTGAGAGTGTAAATTTTGTTTTTTTTTTTTGGTATTTTTGCATTTTGGGAAAAAATAAAAATATACAAAAAATTTTTTTAGTTCAAATTGAAGGTGGCCTTCTAAAATTTACCTTTTCGTTATGTGTACAAAAATTGGAACAATAGCGATTATGCTTTTAAAAGACTATAAACAAAACGAAAGAAATAATTCTCAAAATTTTTGAATAAACAATTTTTTATGGAGTATCTTTTATTGCCAGACAAATTAGTTGGGTTAAATGGTTTTTTGGTATTATATATATATTATAATAGTCATGAGAAAATTTCGTTTATGCTTTCAATCAATCACAAGTTAATTCGATTAAAATTTATTTAGGAAATTAGTAATTATTTTTATTTAAAATTCAAAATTGATTGAATTTTAATAAATAATTGACCAAAATTTTAAACCAATTTTTATTTTTTTCAAATTTATTTTCATTTAATTTATTAAAAAAAAAAATCACTGTTAAGTGTTGCCATATTAAATTGACACAAAAAAAATGTCCATTTTATAAGAATTTATGTTATACAAAATAAACCAAAAAAATTCTTGAATAATTTAAAAAAAAAATATTTTCGTTATTTTCTGGTAGGTCGAAAATGTGTGTATGTTTTTAACACGCGACTGAATGCAGTGATGAATCTTCACTAATTTTTTTTTGGGGTGTAAATATACCGTAAAATTCTTCGGACAAATTAAAATATTTACGATTTTAGAGGACCATATGGATGGTTGAAAAAAACACAAAGTTCATTCCATATCTTAAAAACAAAGCAGATGCTCTGTTTGTTCCAAAAGATCCGAGAGAGGCACTTAAAAAGCCGCAATTTAACGCTAACCAAATTTAAAAAGAAAATTAATCAAAAGTAATTTTAAACACTATATAATAAAATACAATAGATTTTTGTCGTTTCTGCAATATATTTTGATCCTGGCGATATGGAAAGACATCATCTCTACTATATAAAGCTATAATATCCTTAAAAAAGTTTTGGAAACAAATTTTAAATTTATGAGTTGTCTTCACATTTCTGTTTTTTTTTTTTTGTGTGTTATAAGGAAAAATTTTTTTGGTGGTTTAATTCGTCAATTTTTCGGACAAAAGTAAAATTATATTGAGACAAAAAACCAAAAAGATATAATAAAACCCCAGAAGAATTAATAATTTCGTCTTTAATTTTGATTACTGTGACGTTTTTGGTGAATTTTGTGCTGTCGACAGAATCAGAATAAAAAAAAAATATAATAAAATATTATTTTTTTTTGGCAGCCTGAATGGAAGTTAAAAATAAAATATATAAATTAGTTTTTTTTTTTTTGGTTGGAGGTCCATCAGAAGGTGATCCACAAAAAAGGAAAAAAAATTTGTGTTTTTATTTTTTTTTTTGATTGATAGATCAAATTATTTATTGACTGAACAAGAATATATAAAAATTTTGGTTGGAATTTTGAAGCAGAAGAGATAAAAAATATTATATGTAAAAACCACAAGCCCAGAACGTAAGCAGGATTTATATAATCAAAATTAATATTGACAAGGCACCTAATTAAATATAATATTATATGGATAAGTACTGAAGATTATTAGCAGATCTGAAGAGAAATATATGGTTGGAGCAATTAACATTTTATACTTTGGAAATTGTGGATTCTGTTATTGATATATGGCACTGATTATTTCTGTGATTGTTAACAATCATCTCCAAATATTTAACATATACATAGGAAATGATCCTATATTTTGATTAATAGTTTTGAAGTAAATATTTTGGGTAAGGGGAGATTTTGATAATAGATTAAGTCCTTGAAGGAAGTATTGAATTATGGAAGATAGTGATAAAATCCAAATTGATAAAAGTCATTTTCTATTTCTATAATGGGAAGGGTATTAAGTAGGACATCAAATATTTATTTCTTGCATAGTTAAATCCAGTATTGCTCTTATTGATTCTCATTAATATTACTTATACTAAGCAGTTAAAGCATAACATAATTAACCCTCACTGAATATTCAGAACTAGATGAGGTGTCATTTGAAAATGCATATAATCAACAATTTAAATTGATTAAAGTACATCATTAAAAATATCAACAACTGGCCTAACAATTGGGTCCATATAAAATTTGACAAATTTGATTTTCTGGTATAACTTACTCTGTAAATATGACCCATTTTTTATTGATCTATTGCCGTTTGAGATACATTATACAATCTATTCGGAAATTTAACGATATTTTTTCCTAGCAAAACGTGGCATAATGTAATTTGACTATACAAATTGACTCTTTAATTTTTAAAAGAACGAGAGATTAATTTTAAATAAATGCCGCTTTAAATCAATCTACAAATCCATCAAAGTCTTTTAGTATATCCTCCGATTAACTAGTGATTTTATAATTTTATGATATGATAGATAAAAAAAAAAATTCTAAGAATTAATTTTATACAAATTTGTAGTAAAAAAAAAAAATTTACCGAAAAATTTCAGGTAAATTAAAATATAAAAAGAAAAATAATTTTTTTTTAATGATTTTATCACATTTTTTTTTTGTCCTGTCAATTTACAGGTGCTATCTAGACATCAAAAATGTTCTGAATTTATTTTTTTTTGTTTTGTGTTGTGTTCAAATATTATTTGAGGGACAACAAAACCAGAGAACTTAAACCGCAAATAGTAGTATTAAATTTATTGCCTTACACTTTTTTATCCAAAACCGAAAACTATATACACATTTATAAATGTGTTAAGGTTTTATTCGCTATTTGAAAAACATAAAAATTCTTATTTTTTTTTCCTAATCTCATTTGTAGACGATCTTATCTTCGTTTTTTTTTTGGTATATAACTACTTTAAAAAGGAATTATATTTATAGGCTAACAAATACTTTAAACATTAATTCTAAAAAAAAAAGGACCTATTGACTTAGATAACAAATTGATTATACTAGAAAAAAAGAAAAGAAATGAAATTAGGTGCTAATGGGATATTGTTTAGTTTGAAATTTATAGAGAATTGAATTTATTTATATTGTTTAAAATTTGATAAGCAAAGTATATTTTGTCTTAGTAATATGGGCTAAATAGAATGTTTAGTGGTAGTTGTAGATTGTCGTCACATTGGTTAGCTGGGACAAGCTCCTAGCTCCCTTAACTTCTGTAGTAGAGCTCCATTAACTTATGTAGTAGGATGCCTGTATCGTTCTCCTCTCGACAAGGTTTTCTGTCTTACTTTTTCGATATCATCGATATTGCAAATTCAATATAGAAAATTACAATTTTATGGCTTGTAATTTAGGTAGTTATAAAATTAATGAAGGTACATGCTTTTAATGAGAAAAGGATATAATTACATATTTGATTTGGATGTAAGAAGTAATTTAATTTGCTGAGAGTTAGATATAATTTATACGCAAATCCTAATAGAAATGCGACTGGAATTATAAATTTATATCTAACGAAACGGAGGGAAATAATGGTCATGGGTGACACTGGTAAACTTGAATGTGCGATACGATAGCGACCAGAGTTACTCATTCTGTTTGGTCCCTTTACACAATTTCAATAAAATATGTAGTATATCAAAATTGCATATTACAATCTATACTATGGTTATTTTGCCAACGAATCTATACATTAATGAAATTTAAACATGAACTTTTTTGTGTGTGACTTTAAACTGACTCTGGTATTATAATATAAATATTTATTGACATATTGGAAAAACATATACATATATATATATAATATTTATATATAAATTGTAATAATAATCAATAAAGTACACCGACAAATCCACCTTGTTAAAACTTTTTGGTTGTTCTTGTTGTGAAATTATTGAATCCACAAAAAAAAAATTTATAATATATATTTTTTGTGAGTTATCTGGATATTTATAAAAGAACATGTTTATAGACGCACGAACGGACCCCAGGGGGTGATAACAGACTATCAATAGGATAGATCCTTTATATGCATATATATATATATTTTTTCTTCTTCTGTATAATGCTCAGCGTGTCACTAACTCTTTAATATGCGACACTGTGCGATAATTTTCAGTACAATATTTTTTTGGTATCTTCGTTTAATAAAAGGTTTCTTCAAAAAAATTATTATTACTATTATTATATTTTATGTATGGATGCTTTTTTTTATTATTTAGGAGTAACGATATATTTGGAGGAGTCCCATCAGATATTTTACTCTTAAAAATTCATTTTATGTTTTGGAATATTGTTTGGTTTGTAAAAAAAAAAATAAGGCGGCTTAATCTTTGCCCTGTTTTTTATTTTCTCGTAACTACGGAATTTATTTGATTATAAATTTTTGGAAATATATTTAAATATTATTAATGATGTGGAAAGTCTTGTCATCGAGAGTTAAATGCTTTTTTCATATAGTTCAAAATTTTCAATATTTTTTTTTCATTTTTTGCCTGATTCAGAATTTTAGGTATACAAAAAATATTTTGCCCTAATATATATTTTTTATGCGCTAAAAACAATTCTGCAAAAAAAAAATTATATGAATATATTATAAAAAAGGAGTCTATAACATATAATTAAACAGTGGCCCAAGTTCAAGTGAAAAAAAGAACCTCTTGGACCAATATATCATTTTTGTATCCACAGTTTGTATCCCACTCCAGGCACTATTTCGTTTTTTTTTATATATATGTTTTATGCAATATTAACATATCTTCCAACAGAATTTTGGGAGCATATGAGAAAAAGGATACTTTTTTGCCTTATCCTCTCAGCTGTCTCACCCCAAAAAACAGAAATATTTATTTATATGTTTCACCAATTTTTATGACCTTATTTTAAAGATTACTTTTTACCACTCCCATTTCAAGTTTAAATATCTACAACATTTTCCTTGGCTATAAAAACTTACACAGAATTTTATTTAAATTAAATTTTTTTTTTTAGATATTCAAATTAAGAATTCTTTTCCTTTTTTTTGCGGGTTAATATTTTAGGAGACCTCAAGCCAAAAATCATTAGAAAGAGGAGTAAATCTCTTATGGTATATTAAACAAATAAAATGATTGTATATATGTATAAAAGTAGCAAAACATTAAAGGAGCATTTTTTTTTTGCATAATATTTTTTGTGTTGGTGCTTTGATTTTTACCTTAAAAGAATTTTTTTTTGAAAAATTTATACGTTTTTTTTGGAGTAGGAAAAATATGGTTGCATTTTTTATACCATTTATATTTTATTCATCGTTTATGCAAAAAAAAAAAAAATGAGAAACGATTAAAGGATGTTATTAAAAAAAATTGTTGTTTGTGACAGGACGCTTTTTATTTCAGAATTTGGAAGAAATAAAGCAAAGAAAAAAAAAAGAATCATTTCATTTTTAGCCTCTGGGCTTATTCTCAATTCAGAAGCACAGCAGGAGGTTCAAAAAAAAGTGATTATGAGCGAAACTAATAGATGGACAGCTTTAATAGTTCATAATCGAAATAAAAAAAAAAAGCAAAGCCTGAAAACATTTTTTTTTATTGAAAAACCAAAAACAAAATGAAAAGCAATTCCAGGTAAATAATAAATGATATTAAATATATTTGAAAAAAAAAAAATAATGAATTTGGCGAAAACAACATGTTTTAATCCTTTAATTATATATATACATAAATACAATTATTTTTTTTTTGTTGGTTAAGAGGAAGATGTAAAAAGGGTGTAAGTCATTTTCAACAAAAAAAAAAAAAAAAAAAGAAATTAATTTTCGCATTAAATAAATTATTAAAACATGAAAAAAAATATATTTATGTTTTATGTATTTATTTATAAATATTTTTTTTATATCTACATATTTTTTATATCTACTGGTAAAATATGATAATTAATATTTATGGTAAATTAATACATATATATGATGTGTATATCCTTTTTTCATTAATTTGAATGTTTTTTTGATAGTTTTTTATTCGTTTGCATAAATTTATAAATTTTTTTCTGTATTTTGGATGAGTAGCGCAATTTAAATAAAATACTAACCAATATACAAGAATATTTGAAGATGAATTTATAGAAATGTGTGTAAGTAAAGGGATGTGATGAAATTACTTTGAGATAAATAAAATTTAAAGGTTCTTTATCTTAAAGGTAAAATGCCTTAGCCATTCTGAATTATTTTCTGAGTTCTATTGATTTAACATTCGAAAAGAAGACAGAAATAGGATTCAAGATTATGTTTTAATGTTTTAAAGTGGTCTAAATTAACAAATCCATGTTTTGTCTTCATTTTTAACCGATTATCAGTGGAATTGAATTTATAATTGAGGAAAAATACTTATTCATTTTGCTAACAACTATATAATTGTTCGCACGATTTCGACATGTCGTCATTTTTAGATAGACACTTTCTAAAATTCATAATAGACTTATTTAATCCATACTTATGATTCAAGATCCTTACAAAATTTATGCTTATGGCACAAAATCTTTCCCTTAATTTTGCAATAAAATATTATTTTATTTTGCAGTAAATATTAACTGTTTCCCAAAAAAATCATTTTATATTCAAAATTCTATACGTTTTTCCAAAAAATCTACTATTTTTGAAATTAGAAAGGGCGGTTGGTCATCTACCAAAAATTAGATAAATTATTGGAAATTCAAATGTAAACAGTGATATTGAATAATAACATATGTAGCTATGTATTTATGTAAACAGAGTGAAAAACGATTCAAATTAACAAGCAGATAAAACCTTTTTTCCTACTACTTCATAATAATCCACCACATTTTTTGGATTTCTATAATAGTAATAATTTTAATTTGTTGTCTTTCTGGGATATGCATATGGTCCATCCAAAAGGAGAGTCAGGTAAAATTAGATTCGTTTTTGTTTTATTCCGAAATTTTTATTTATTTTTCTGTGTTTCTACATTTATAATTCTATAAAACCAATCAATTTGGCTGATGATGATGATGGTTTTTTTATAAATTGGCTTAGAGAGAGCCGAACATCTCTAGGGGTGCACCAATTTACGGATGCTTCCAACAAAAATAAAAAAAAACCATTTCAAAATTATATAAATTATAAGTCGAAAAACCAAATAGTCAACTAATTTATAATATTTTTAGTTAAAATTATTATTTATTTATTCTATTTCCATGTTATTCCTTGTTTTGTGTGTTTTACATTATGTTTTGGTGATGGGTAAATATTAATAATATTATTTTTTTTTTTTTTTAAATTAATATTTTTTACTATCGACACAGAGTGCGGTTTTATAATAATTTTCGAGTGAAAAATCGTCGGCAATTTTCTTTTGTATATATTATATATGTATATACTATTATAATCATCGATCCAATTAAGAAGGTGCTCTCTGCACAGCAGTTTTATTTTAATAATAAATATCTATCATTTCATATTTAGTATATTTTATAGAATAATTCTATAAATATTTTTTTTTTTTTTGTAGAAATAGTAGCGCGGCTTTCAAAACGTTTTGCTTCTTTAAAATAAAAAAAAAATATATTACGAAAAAAATACTTAAATAAATATTATAGAAAATTAATTAAATTATTTATGATTAGTCTAGACAAAAAAAAAAGAAATTAATAAAAAAAATTTTATCTATATAGAATTTTTTAAAGAATTTTATCTTTTAAGAAAATCAGGAATAAATATTTTTGTAAAATAAATATTTCATCACCATTGGTTCACCTAATAAAAGATCTGCCAAATGATAAAATATACAAAAAAAAAATTTGGTATATAAAAAAAAATTTCTATATAATAAAATAAAATAACCAAAAAACAAAAATTATAATATAAGAAAAATTCCTTGTACCCACTGAGTCGTATTGAATCAAATTAAAATATATTGTTTTGTACTAAGAGTCAAGTTCGATGTGGTCTTACCACGAAATTTCTACAAAAAAAAATAAAAATTTGTACAAAAATTTTTGTGTTATTCAAATGCCAAAAGGATGATCCAGCATAAAAATTTTTTGGATGAGAAAAATTATTTTGTAATTTTCTGTATATAAACGCGCTACTTTCATTATTATTTATATATTAAAATTAAAAATGATTTATTCTTATTTATTGAATCGTCAAATCATTCAGCGACAATCGATTTGTTAGCTATTTAACTATATCAATATATAAATTGTTGGGACAATAAGAAGTTTATTAAAAGAGATGAAAACATTACAAAATTTGTAACGTTTTTTTGTATCTTCAATGATTAAACATTAAATAGTTAAAGTAGTTCTTTTATGATTAATAATTATATTATTATTGATGGGAAATGTAATTTTAATAAATGTTAATTTTTTATTTAACAATAATAGTTTAAAAAAAAATTCGAAATTGATGGTAAAAATAGATTGAACTTTGTCGAGCAAAAGAAAAGGAACGAATTTATTGTTAATGGTTATTTGAATTTTTATTTAAATTGGGTACAAATTGGGTACAACATTTTACATTAATTTTATAGCAATTTAATTTTAATTATAGTTTTATCTGATTAAATATTTAACTCTTACTTCAGTTGGATAGAAGACAAATCTTGTTTACTCTTTAAATACGAATTTATCTTTCGATATTTTAGGATAGCTTCCGTATAGTTTTATTCCTTAATAAATAAATTTCATCTTGTAAATTTGACACCTAGATTATATCAGTCTACTTTTCATTCACCAGCACAGGAAATTTAATTTTCTAAATTCTCACTTCGTCTCCTCTGGAGAATTAATAAAATTTAACTGGACACTTTATTTATTGCAACTAATAGTTTGTTCATTATTGTTTAGTATTCATTGACACATATTTCAGGTCCTCTTCTATTATTCATTACTTAATTTTTCCTATTTTCTGCTCCTCGACGCCTTGAATATGTGTCACATTTCCAGCACAGGTCAATTTTCTTTTGCAGATTCGAGTAAACGCATCTCTACACATATGAGGCTGTTGGCCAAAATTATAATTACATGCTTTCGAATGCTTCTGTTAATTCCAACGATCATATTTTGATTTTTAAGAGTCCTTTGAACGATTAATGCTAATGAAATGATTGTTTCCAAATCCGTAAACTCTGCAAAATGCGGGAGTTCTATTCAAATACATCAGGCCTACCTTTTTAAAAAATTGTTATATTTCCTCTGCATGTGTCAATAGTATAATTTGTTTCTATTAATGTTCAAATAAATTTTCTGTTTTTTCATTATGTCCAGCAATGATTTTTCTTTTGAAGGTGTAAATATAAAAGTAAGCAACTTGTGCCTAAATTAATCTCACTACATGTTTGTGTTACTCTCCCTACATGTTTCTGTTACTCCTATATAAAATTTAAATTTATTTTTATTAACATTTTACCACAAAAAAAAAAAAATAAGAACCTATAAAACTTCCTAAATTAAAGGCCAAGAAAATTGTTCATTTCACCCAAAAAAAAAAAACTGAAATACAAAAGTTCAAGAATTATTATCATTATTATTATATTTCCAGGTTCTTTATAGGCATAAGCACCACACCTTTTCATTTTAACTTGCGAAATTTCTGTTTACATGATCAGGTATATTTCACATCAGGTGGTAAGTATATCTTGTACAGCCTGCTGGCCTCTCTTTGACTCGTTGCTTGGTATATATAGTAAATTTTTTCTTTGGTTTTTTTGAGGGTGGAGTTGCCCACCTTTGTGGAGTTTTTTTTATTATTATTATTTTTTTCCTATAAATTAAATAACATTAAAAAAAAACAATATATTTAAATTTTTTCTTATGTAGATATTCTTTATTAAAAAAACGCGCTTTTCATCTGCGATGATTGATGATTTTTAACACCAGGAAATGCGCACTCCGTAATAACAACATGACTTCAATATCAATTGTAAATAACATTTAATTCTATTTCATCCTTTAATTTGGTTTTGTTTTCAAATGATGAAGTGTGTAGTGATTGGAAAAAAGTCTATGCTTTTGCTTATTTTGTTTAGGTCAACATATAATCATCATATTTTAATTGTTGATTATAATAATGGCTATGTCAAGGGGTTGGAATTAACGTTCTTCTTCTTATTTTTTTAAACACGTGTGGTTACTTAACTAAATAATAATAATCATAATTTTTCTATTTGGTAAACTTAGTGGGTGGTATTTTTGTTTCGAAAATGAAAAAGGTGAAAATATTTTTTTGGTAAAATTTTGTTTGTTTTTATTTGTTGAAAATATGAAAAATATTTAAAATATTTTTTATTTTTGTTATGGATAAAAATATAGTGTTATAAATCAGTAACATTTTATTGATGCTGTTTGAAATCTCTAAATTAATGTTTTATATAGATGATTTTTGGGTGTTGATTTGGGTTTATTTTATTTGATGTTTTTTTTCTCTTCTGAATGCTTAAAATTACCCTTTTTTCGTAGCAAAAGGAATTTATTATTGTAGATAAATGAATATATTTATCATTTAATTGTCTATGCTAAAATATTATGAAGCGGTAATTGTGCGTCGCATAAGACCACATCAGATTATGCTTATAGGGATATAATTGAAAGGAATGTTTAAAATCCCAGGGGGTTGAATTGGTCTGAGGTTTTTTTATATCGACCTGTTATCGAACAGGTCAGTTTTTCTTTTTTGGGTTAAGTTTTGTCTTGAAGATATTTGTTAATCTGTTGACGAGACTATCGAAAGATAAAAGAAACCTTTGGGGATCTATATTTCGCTATGGGGAATATGTTGAGCTGTTATCGAGGATATTGAAAGATTCCTTTGGGATTAATCGCTCTGGGGGCATTTATATAAATATTATCAAGGAATTCGAATGATGAATTTTGATGATTTTATTTCGAGTTGCATAATTTGTTATCGTGCTCTAGGGTATATATTTTTTATCTGTAATTTCCATTGAAAGTTGAGTTGGATAATGTTGACCGAATTCAACAGTTCTAGCTAAAATTACTAATCTACATGCAGAAGATAATCAAAAATATTCAATCTGATTCTCGACATTGGCTTTTTACAGTCCCAACCAATCGTTTTTCTCTATTTTTATATATTTTTTCTCCTATTTTTCCAAAAAAAAAATTGATTGACAGGAAAATATCAATAAAAAATTTTTTTTTTTAACTATCGACGGAAATATATAAATTGTCCGTAATTTCAATAAATTTATTTTTATATTCTTAATATTATTCTACCATATAATTTCTTGTACACAATAAAACAAATTCTAAAAACAGATAAAATTTACGCCTATGTTTTTATGTCATTCAGTTTGTTTAGTTATACAACACGATTCAGTTAAATACGTACAGAAAAGAACAAACAAACAAACAAAAAAATGATCATAATTTTTATAGTATTTTTCCATCTTTCAATATACGAAAAGAAAAAAAAACCGAAATTGTAATATTTAAAAACTTAAAGAGATACCAAAGCAAAGTAAAAGTGTCAAGTTTTATTGTTTTGGAGCAACAGGATCTCCACTTTATCCAAAATATACCCAGATTTAAATAGCCCTATAAGACACATTACTATACTAACTCGCTCTATATGGCTCTTAAAATATATCGAAAATAAAAAAAAATAACCATTTTGATTGTCCATAAATTATTAATAATAATATTTACCACCAACGTGGCGCTCTTCTCCATAACACAAAACAGATGAACACAAATATATTATGAAAACTATATAAAGAATCCTTTGTTTTTTCATTGTATCTATAAAGGAAATCCATAAATATATATTTTTTCGTTTTTCTTTCATATATATAATTTTTTTAACTACTTTATATATGAACAACATTTTCACATTTTAGAATAGATTTTTTTTTTTTATGAAAATCATATTATAATTTTTTCTGTTCTTTTTCTTTCTTTGTGGGTCTACAACTTTTTATGTTGTATGTTGTATGTTTTTTTGGTTGTATATAAATGAAATTTTCATAATTTATTGAAATTATTTTATTTATTTTTTTTTTTTTGTTAAAATGTCCCAAAAAATATTAAAATATTCACAAAAAAAAAGAAGAAAAATACCAAGTGGCGCTTTCATATTATTTAATATTATGGGACGTCCAGCCGAGGATTTCTACGGTAATAAAAAATATATATATATATACAAAAAAAATTCTCAATACGCCTGCAATAAATCCACTTTTTAGTCTACAAAAAACTAAAAAACTAAAATTCCAATTTTCGGATATAAATTAGAATTATAAATTTTATGACATTTTTTTTTTTTTGAACTTCATCTTTTATAGATGGAGTTTTCGTGTTGCTAATCCGAGAAAAAAAAATAATAATTTGGTAACAAAGTATATTAACAATGAAAAAAAAGTTTGATTAAAAATTTACTATATAATTTTTTATTTTGTTGTGAAATTATAATAATGGAAATTAAAGAGGTTTTCGGGTCCATTATCCCCCAATTAATGTGTTTAAAAAGAGCATTAAAAATATGATTTTGTAAACATTAATAGTTTGGCGCTAATTAAGCTAAAATTTATATATTTGGAATTTATGTCAAATACAAATTAATGGAGATTTCAGGGATTGAAAAAAAAAATCAATAATGTAATTTGAATATTTTTTTTTTGCTATTTTAGCTGATATTTGGATTTGGTGTTTAGTGGGGTCTCTAAGAATGGTATACAATTTGGGTTCAAAACTTTATTAATCAGAAACGATTTATTGTTGTTTATTCTAAGAACACCATGGGAAATGAATATATTCTTTGTAAGTGTTGAATTTAAAGAAGAGTATGAGTCATTTTGGGTAAAGGATTTCCTGAAATCCTTGAGATATATATTAAAAGCATATAGTCATCGTATCAATATTTTGTAGCTTTTATTCGGATTCTTTGATATAAACCGATTTTAATTATGAAGTGATTTATTATAAAAGATGAAAGTATATGGAGTGTTGTTGGTTGTATATATCAATTTGAACAATAATAAACAGAAGATTCTTTTATTTCTTAGTTCTTGAAATTTGAATAAACTATTTATACCTATAGGTCTTTAATGGAAGGCCGTAAAAATTATTCACCTTTTTCACATTATAGTATTAATATTATCCTAGTGTCGATTCATTTCAATTTTTATTTCTCCTGATGCTTACTTCGATTTGGTGCATCAAAAAAATTTATTAAAACTGGCAATAAAATTGATAATTTTATAATTTCTCGGAATTCCATACGCATTAAATATTCGTAACTTAATCGACATACTTTATGTAGTCACGATTTTTATTCGGTTATAGCTTTTAAATGATATAATTGCCAAATAAAATGAAAATAATATACTAAAATTATAAAATTGCATTTGTTCTTTCAGATTCTCATGATTTTTAAGACATATACACAAAATGGCTGACTACAAACTAATTGGTTTATAAGTTAAATTAGTGATATTATTTAGATAAGTATTACAAAATATTGTAATATTTTTTAATTTTAATATTTTAAACGCTTAAATCCTCCTAAATCTTATGATTATATATAACAGATTGTTAGTTCCCATTCTCCATTTAATTTAATTGGAAAAATCTATATAAATAATCATAATTTTTATTATTATCATCCAAAATAATATTACAAAACATTTCCAAACTAGTAGTTTTTTTTGTTGTTATTATTATCGAAAAAAATTTCTAAGAATTTTCTGTATTATCCCTTAATTATTCCTTTTTTACATCCTAATAAAAATGAATATATATAAAAAAAAAACTGAAGAGGTCAATTTTTAATTTATCTTTTATATAAATTTATAATAAATTTCACTAATTTGGATTTTTGAATCCTAAAAAACATTTTTCTAATAACAATAAAAGTTTTTCAAAAGGAATTTTTTATTTTATAAAGAAAATTTTATCCAATTTTTTTTTTTATGAGAATTCAATGAGCTTCAATTTTTGTGTGTATATATCTTTTAAGGATTACACAATATTATCAATAAAAGGATTTTTTGTTTGATATTAAATACAAAACGCTAGAAGAAAAAATGCGTGTAATAATGCATAATATTGTGTAACGTTTTTTTTTTGTGAAAAGCACTCCAAGAAATCAAATAAAAAAAAGATGTTTCTTTTTGATTTTTATATTATTTTTGGTTACAATGAAAGGCAAAAACATTTTATAATATCTTTTATCGTAAAAACTATTGTATATATTTTAATAAAAAAAAAATTATTGATACTATATAATATGTCGATGGTTTTAACACTTGTTGAATATTATATATATCTGTGTGTAAAAAAAAGGACAATAAAATTATTGACATTTTGTATAGATTATTGTGGAAGGTAGGTATATGAGAAATATATTTAAGTGAAAAAATATATATTTTTTATTATATTGACCTTTTCATATTTTTTTATTATATATAGTCTCTATGCCTTTGTAAAATGACAATTTAAATATATAATTTTTTATGTTTTTATTTGGAATTATGTAATTTTTTATATGTAAAATCATTTATTTGGAAATAATAATACAATTCTAATGAAGAACATCATAATTTTTTATTTGAGATTTAGGATATAGTAATATAACTACTGTAAGAACAGAAGTGACTATAAGTGTAATTTTGTGGGATTAGTGAGGCACTATAATAATTATTGGTGGATGTTAGATAATAGAATTTGTGAAATTTCACATGTCTAGGATTAGTACAAAAATCTATTAATACTGCAAAGGATCTATTGATGTCAATATATAGGTTACCATTAATCGTTCGTTTGTACCTTAATTACTGATGGTGAAATTGTTCGTAGTTTATCAATGATTTTATCAATGTCGTAAAAATATTAATTCAGTTCAAATTTTAATGATTGCATACAGTAATTTACACAGATTACAGATTAGAAAATGTGGTTGATAAGGCACTTATGACACTCAGCACTGCGACCAGAAAGATTCAATTTTATGTTTTATAAAACTTGATAAAAATTTAAGCTAATTTCCTTTATTTAGCATTCTTTATTATATAAAAGAAAATTGGCATCGCAGTGGTTCAGTCGGTGGTTCAGTCAGTGGTTAATCCCTTAATTATTATAAAACTTTGAAGTATCAAAATGCAATAAAAAATTTTAAAAAAATTTACCATTAGATGGAAAAATGTATCAATTGGTCAACAAAGTTGGACCATTGTATCCAAAATTAACTACTGGTATTTACCCAGAAATGACACAAAAAAAACAACTAACATAAAAAAATATTTTCTTTTTTCCTTGCAAAAAAAATTATACACACAATAATACCCAGAAAATTCAAAAGATATTATTGTTCATTAGCGCATAAACATATTAAGCAGTTTATGATTTTTTTTTTATGAATATCTTTATAATAATATATTATGTATATATAATTTTTTTTGTAACATATTAAGAAATAAACGCTTAAAATAATTTTCAACAGAATAACCAAATCTAATTGTTTAAATTACTTCTCATCATCTCTAAAGAATGAATTTTAGCGTTTTAAAAAGATATATTCATAAATTTCAATATTATATACATATACATTTATATATATATTTTTGCATCATTCTTTGTCAAACCAGATTGTGTCCAAATAACCCATTCGTTTTACCCATCGTCCTCATTGTCGTATATAAGAGAGAGAGTATCATCGCCAGTAAAATTCACATAACTTTTAAAAAAAAAGGTATTAAATTTTTTTTACTTATATTACTGATTGGTATTTTTCGTGGAAATTTCTATGATTTTTCACTATTTATATGGTTAACACTAAAAAAAATCCATCAGCACCAAAATAAAGAAATGAAACAAGTCAAACAGAATTTTAGAAAATTACCATTGACCAGAAAATGTTGCAATAAATGAAATACTAAATTTTTCCAAAGAAAATAGTTATAAAAAAAAAAATGAAGAACTGCGTTAAACATTTTTCTGTGGATTTTAGAGATGGTGACTGCGCGTTTCAAATTACGCGTATAATAAAGATTACTTAAACAAACGCGTTTACCTTAATAATTTTTTTTTTTGTTATGTAGAGCCGGCATCATGTACATAAATATTAAGAAGAGAAGTTGTTGTCTTGTGTGCAGAAATATAATAATAATAATAATAATAATGCTATTTAGGTTCAATTTTTTTTTTTTTTTGCTAAAAGATGCGAGGCGTACAGCACATAACTTAAAAAGTATTTTGTAAATTATTGACTTGTAAATTATATTTAATTTTATCTCTAAGAGTCTTGTGAATTTTTTTTATAGTTTAGCCGCGTTTTTTTTTTTGGTATTTCAGTTTAAAACTGGACAAAAAATGATGGTGAAATTGTAGGGTATTTTGTTTTTTTATTCGGCATTTCATTAGAATGTAAATTTTTTAGTATTATAAGTTACTTTATTTAATATTATACAGTTTGTTTTTTTTTAAATGTTGCCGAAGAATTTTTTTAAATATACAATGTTTAACTATACACGGTTTAAAATTGAGTATGTACAAATTTTGATGAATTTATAGGACTGAGAAAGGATATTCTTACCAAGACGGAAGTCTATTAAATATTTTCAGGTATAGTGCACTGATCTGTACTCATCTGTAACAAAATTATTTGAAAAAATTTCGTTAAGAAGTCTCAATTATTATCCTTTTTCTCAATTTAAATTAAATTTTCTGCGATATCGTCAAGGATAATTAAAATTTACTGTGTACAATATACTAAAATATTTTAAAATTCATTCATTGAAATATTTTTCAAATAAGTTTACGATAATTAGCATATAACCAGTGCAATATGCAATTTTGCTATATAATAAACTTAAGAAATATTCTAAATCCATGTTTGGTTTGCTAGAATATTTAATAAATTTTTGGTATTTCTGCTAATAATTAGTATATTTGTTCAAAAATTTGCTGAATTCTCACCTCATTTTAATTATAGTTTTGTTGGATTAAACTTTGTAATCTAGATTAGTAGCAATATTTTTTTTAAGATTAAATTAAACTTATTTCATATTTAAATTAATTGTATAAGATAAACTTAATTCTTTAAATTATATTTTGATAAAAAAAAGCTAAGCTTTCTGCAAATTTCAAATATTCTTAGTCAGTAATCTTAATCTTACAGCAAAGTATACAAATGTGTGGTTACGAAACTTTACGTTACCATATAAAAAAATTCTATTTATTTACATTTATGTAGAAAATTTGTCTCCAAAAAAAGTTTTGTTTGATTAAACGAGCATGCGATGAAAAATATTTTTGTATTCCAGTAAAGATTCTAAAGAAGCTAACCACGTTCGCCATTTAATTAAATATTTAAATAATCATGACATTATTCAAACAAATTATCTCTAAACAAACAAAAAGTGGATATAACATTTTTGCATTCTACTTAATTAGAATTATTGTTCAACATCTAATTTGTTATGGCTACTTAAACATTTATATAATTTATTTAAAAAAAAAAAATATTATGTAAATTTATTAATGTTTATAACAAAATAAATTTTATGGTAAATTAATTTCTCCTCCTCTCCTTCATATTTATGTAAATATTTACATAAAAAATATATATACAAAAAAAAAATATTTAAATTCTCATATTTCATAATATAAATTTAATTGCACGTTTTCGGCAATTTTCATATACGTTATGCTATATTAATCTTTTTTTTTTTTGGTTATTGTTTTATGTTGTGGCTATTTTGGGGCCACTGTTTTGTTGTTCATATAATGTTTAACATATAATGTAGGTTAGGTATATAAATTTTTGAACAAAAATATTCAAAGTGTGGTAACCAAAACAGACATAATAATAATCCGCCCCTTAATCTGTTTCGATGTATAACAAGAAAATCAAACAGAACCAAAAAAATAATACAATATTCGTCTTTCTAATTTACATATTTTTGTAGTATCCAGCAGCCTTAAGGTGTAATACGCCAATTTGCGCAAAATAAAAATTACAACAAGCTGGAGCAAAAAAAAAAAAGTGGTGATTTTGGTTGTTTTTGTTTCATATTCAGTTCTTCACACATGAAAATCCAAAAAAAAAAAAAAAAAAAAACCGTCCTTAAACAGAAAAATTTCCTGAATTGCTAAAAAAAAATATATATGTATAATAAGAATTATCTCAAGTGTATTATTAGGTTTTTTGTGTATTTTTCTTGCCCTTCGGCTTGTTTGCTTTTGATATACTTACTTAAATTTTCTTATTTTTTTTTTTTTATGTTATTCTTGTTGTAAACACGGCACGGTTTAACCACACGACTTCCAGTCTTACACTCAATGATTGCGCGCTGATGGCGCAGGGCACAATAACAACAACAACACTAAGAACATTATTATATCTCTATTACAACACCTGATAATAATCAGTATTATATAGTTTAGTGGTAATAATGGTTTTTTTTCTGCTGTTGTTGTTGTTAAAGAAAAACATTGTTATTGCGGGAATTAATGGTTTACCACACACTTTTCTTATATGAAATTATTCATAAAAAAAATGGATTATTAATGTAAATATTCAAATTTGTTTTAGAAAAATTATGTTAGTTTTTTTTTATATAAAAATTATTTATGGTTTGATATAGTTTTTTTGTCTATTTATAATATTCGTTAAGGAAATTGTTAAGTTGTTTGTGCTGATAGAGCACAGAGATAGGAGAATTAAATTATTATCGTAATCTAAAAAAATATTGTTGTAATTTTATGAAAATGAAGAATTATTTGGCTAATTGAATTTATAAATATTTTAAGTTTATTGAAAGATTTAAGAATAACGATCACAATTACAATATAATGATCCAAAGGTAACTACAAAGCTAAAAGAAATTCTGAATGAATGACTGTAAACAAAAAATCGATATTGATTTTTGTCGATGGCATTTTAATGATTACCATCTTCATCTCAAGCAGAGTAACATTTATTAATATAGGAACAAAAATTAATAGCCATATTAGAGTTCCCTTCGAAAATTGTAAACTGAATCTCTATATTTTTCTGCCTGTTCAACTTATTTTCTACGAAATACTGATGTGGATCAAATCATTGTTAAGTGAAGCTTAATTTATTGGTTACATATTGTTATTGTTTAAATATGTCCTTATGTTGTAATATTGTCCTTACTATTTACCCCAGCGAAACTCTCGCAAGATATGCAATGAAATTAATATTTGGTGCCACACAATTTCCACCATTTTAATTCATCTATTAATTCAAATACCACCACAAGAAAATGGACTACATTATCACCCGCCAGATTTAATATATATAATTGAAATATTCTAAAATTTCAAATATTTACACTCCAATTTTGTTAAACCATGTTAAGAAAACAAATATCACGACAAATTGAATGTCAACGCGAAATTAATCGACAAATATTTGATTAATTCCAAAACATTAAAATAAAATTCCTCACTATATTCGAAAGGTAGCCCATAAATATTCAAGCTATCAGTCTTGATCAAAAAAACTATATACGAAAAAATGATAAAACTTTTTTAGCCACAACAAAAAAAAAAAAATTCCCATTCAAGAAAATAAAAAAAAATCCATTTGTAATTCCATTTTGTTTATTTATCTAGACATTTTGTTTGACAATCAGTAAGATTGATTTATACCAAAATTAAAAAAAAAAAGAGTTTTTGAAAAAAATATTATTGCTCTGCATGCAAAAATGAAAATGCTGTGCTGCGTTCAATTAATATAAGAAGAAGAGATAAAAAAACTTTTCTACTGCAATATTGAAGATAATTTATTTATTTATATCTGGGTTCTCTTCTGTTCTCAAAAAACCAATAAAATTTACATTTTAACAGAAAAACTATATTCTAACTAAATATTGAAATGGGCATAACTAGAAAATAGTTAAAATCCTGAAATAAGAAAAACTTTTGATTAATTTTTACCCTTTTTTTTTATGAAAATGATTCCCCGCAATTGTACCCATCAAAAGTTACGAGTAAATATATATTTATAGTGAATGTAAATATAATTCACTGATATCCACTAAACAGAACAAAAAAATCCTGAAGATTCATTACCTTTCTTTACAATTTTCCTTAATATAAAAAACTCATGCAATTGCCATTTGCCTTGTAAATTTTTCTTATACTCTCCACCAGATCAACAAGAGTTTATATTTATATACCACAATTGGATACCTCGCCAATATATTTATATATAAATTGTGCTATTGTAATTGGTATAAAATATTCCATATATATCTTTATATATTTTTATTTATATACATTATTCATTTTGGAGTGTAGGAGATCTTTGATAGTTGATTACGATTACTACAAAATAAAACAAAAAAAAAATAAAAATAACTTCACAAATCCGTGGGAAATGACGTGTGCCCGCAAGCGTGTGCCGACCAATTTTGCTTTGTTTTTTTTTTTTCGTAATTTTTATTTTGGTATTTGCATTTAAGCACAAAAAAAAATTTTCTTACTTGATAGCATTTTTGTTCCCAAAAGAAGAAGTAAACGAATGTAATAATTCACGTAACTATATAGTAAGTATATTATACATTTATATATCTATATAGTAAGATGAATCAAATTTTTTGAGCCTGTGTACAAGTTTTTGGATATCTCCTTTATTTTTATTATAGCAAAAATGCATTTTGTAAAAGGTAACGATTTTTTGTTGTTCGGAAAATAATGGTACGAAGAAAAATTCTTGAATTACAAAATATTTTGTTCAATTTCTTATTAACGATTTTAAAAGAAATAAAGATATAAAATTGAGCAAAATTGAAGTTAAAATTAAGAAAAGAAGAGAATCTTTTAATGTAAGAAATGAGCAAATAATTACGCACAGAATTAAGCAATAAAATTAAAGTAATTTACATAATCTTTTGCTCAAAAAGCAGAATCATAAATGTAAATAACTGATCACGACGAATTAGCTCAATTTCTCAGTTAAAAGTATTCTTAAGAAATTGAGCAACATTATATTTATTGATGGGTAGAAATGGGTTATACAATAAATCAATTTCCTGATTAGGATAAATTTTTAATGTACCAAACTCAGCATAAAAAATTTGCTCAATTTCTTGTGTAATAAAATTTATAAAGAATTTTCTTCATTTTCTCGAAATATAACAAAAAAAGTCTTTTTTCCTGAGCAATGAAAATTAAGTTCAATTTTTATATTTTAATATATATATTTGAAAATAATTTTTGTAAATGTTTTTTTTTTTGTTGTATGTCCGTGGAGAATTTTATTATATAAATTTTTTTTTTTTTGGTCAATAAATGTTAACTTGGCAAATTTTCCTGTCGATGTAGAAAAAAAACCTTCTTTTCTGAATCATAAAAAAAATAACAAAAAAATTATAAAATTGCAGAAGAAAAAAAACTAAGAATTATATTTTTAATGTTAAAACCATAAAAAGAAAATATTATATTGGTGAGATATGCATGTATGGTTTGACTTGACCAGCTCCTTCGGTATATTGAAACATACTGAAACAGAAGAGTTTTGTGACGACCATTTTAGCCTAAAGGCTTTTTCAAAAAAAAAAAAATACGATATTATATATTTCTGGTATTAAAAATTTATATAATGTACGTAAAGGGATTTGTAATATTAAATTATTAGGATATATACTGGTTTTTTTATTTTCAGCAACAGAAAATATTTATAATATATTTATATTGTGGGACTGCTGGAGTGGCTAAATTTATATTTGACCTAGCCATTAATATACATCAGCAATGGTGAGTTTTACAGACCGTGAGATTTTTTTGTTTTTTTTTTTACTTAAAAATGGAAAATAACTTTAAATTTATTTGTTCACAATAATTTTTTATAATGGAGTAATCCTTAAATTATAAAATTTATTATATTTTTGATGTAAGAACAATTTAAATAATAAAAGTTTTTTGAGTAACTTGAGACAAAGATAATGTTCATTGTAAAAATGGAAGTTATTGATTAATATTTTAGTTTTATCAATTTTAGTAATCACATTTTATGTCTTTTTTGATATTTAGTCTATAAAATATTAAAAGGATAATTAAATAGTATAGAATAGAGCAACACATTGAGCAAAAAACTAATTATAATTGAAATTTAGACGAATATTATCAATAAATAATTAATTAACTACAAGTTGAATTTAAATTATACTAAAAATTTATTATTAATTTATTAATTTTTTTTAGAAAATTTGCTCAAAATTATGACTAATAAGACAATTTTTCATAATTAATAGCAATGATTATTATATTATTAATCAAAATGGCAAATTATGAATGAAATTATGGAAACATTAAATAAAATGTAAAAATAAATATGATTTAATAAAATTTTTAAAGATAATTTAAGAAATAATCGTTTTTTGATCATTCGCAATATGAAAAATTACTTTGCATATAATATTGTACTTTCAGATTCTCATAGAAACTACCCCCTTACATTTTTTTGTAGTGCAGAGATTTGATTGAAGTGTTCGCTCTATTAGCTAATTATATTAATATATAATTTAATATTTTGGAAAAGAGTCAGAAAAATGCTGCATTATTGAAGTTTACTAGTAATTAATTCAAAACCGGCATCTAAATTACTAAATTTTACTGCAGTAATTCAAACTTTCTTCACAGATTCTAAAATTCAAATTTGTCAATTATACATGAAATTTTTAGTTGGTGTGAAAACATCAATTTAATTATCAACCAACAAATTTCTAGATATAAAAAATAAATAAATTTATAATCTAAATTCTAAAATTGCCCACCCTTGAAGTTAAATTCATTTCTTCCTTAAAGACCAAAGATAAACATATTTTGTTTCTTTCCAATTTTTCAAAACTATTAAATTATAACAAAAAAAAAAATATTATCTAACTTTAAGAAACACACCTAGTAAAGATCCAATTAAATGTCTTTAACTATTATCTTATCTATATTTACATATAATATTCGTCTATAACAGAAAAACCTCAATAAATTTAATTGAAAAAAGAAGAAAACAAAAATACCTTCCCATCCATTCTTATATTTATATTTTTCTCTCCCCAAATAGTACAAATTTCAGTTTGCATGAATCAAAATTTTTGTTGTTTTGTTTCAAGTTGCAGATTGCAGCTTCGAATAATATCACAAAAAAAAAAAAATAAACCCATAAAAAAAAACTGTGTAAAGACCTCCATGAGTCCATGGTAACCTTTAAAAGTTTTTTTTTCTGATGGTTAAGTATCTAAAGATTTAAAAAGAGATATTAATTCGTCGGGTTTTATCCATAATAAACAACACAAAAACAATCATCATCAGAAGAAGAAGAAGAAAAATAAAAAATGTGTTAATAATTGAGTCTAAGAAGACACAAATTCCTATAACTTGTCGCATAGTGTCAAACTATTTTATTGTTTACCTATAAAACCTATTTTTTTTTTATCTTAAATATTTATACACAATTTTTTTTTATTTTGTTTCTCTTGATGTTTTATTATTACATATTTCTTTTTCCTGTCTTTCAATTTGTGCGGGCCAATATTTGTATTAAAAGGTGGTAAGATATAGAAACATTATTGGTGCCCTTACCATATCTACCCAGAATCACAAAAAAAAAAATTATAATCTATCTACTTTATATAATGGTGCCCAAAATTGATATTTTTTTGGCTAATCTTTTTATATAATACAAACATGATCGTGTGCTCATAAAAGAGCAATAATATCTTTCTTTATTTTATGGTTGGTTTTTTTAAAAATAAAGTAAGAAAATACGATTTTTATCAGTAATATATATATTTGAAACAACCTCCATAATCAACAATAATTTTTCATGTATATAAATGCCATATAGATGGTAAATGTAAATTGAGTGACATGAAAATCAAATTAATTGAGACGTTTGTCCTTTTAAGATGTCATTAAATAAATATCACTTTGCATAGTCGAAACATAGTCCTCTGAATCTCTGGGATTACATGGTATATAACTATATATATACCTAATAATAAACACATATTTTTTGATGAAAATTATAGCAGCTATTATTGTCGCCGGCAGATATGCTGATTTTATTTGTTAAGGACCACCACCTTAGAGAGAATTGATTCTTAGTTTTTTTTTGTATAATGTTTTTTTTTTCAAAACTATATAACTTTAATGTTTTGATTTTGGTGTGTGTACACGGTGAAAGAATTGATATTATGGTTTTAATTTTAAGGAATTTGAAAAATTTTATATGATTTCGGGTTGTGCAATATACGATCAACAAGAAATTTAGTATATAAATGTTAAAAATATCAAATTACCAATAAACAAATAATATAAATTTTTTTTTTGGGGAGGCTAATATTAATTGATTCTTGAAAGTTTATGCTATTTTTTTAGGTATTAGATATTATTACACATATATTTTTCGATTATATAAAAATTTTTGAAATTGATATTGCATAGTTTTTATTTATTTGAAAATAAGATTTAGACAATTATATATGATACAGGTGGCTAAACAGAGTTTACTGTATGTCAAAAAAAATAATAATTGACTGTTTTTCTTTTATATCATGGTAAAAACTTTGACTTTTTAATCAATTTTTTTTTTTTCGTTTTTGCTTATTACTCCTACCTAAAATTTCAAAACTTGATTTAAAACATAAATGTTTAATTATAAGTTTCAATAGAAAGTTATATAAGTATTAAAAAAAATGGAGAGGCGTAGGTTGAATAAAAGAAATATATATTAAATTTTTTTGGTATATTCTTTTCTAAGCATTTTTTTTTTGGTGTCTCTAAACGCAGTTTGGAATTTTCTTGGAAATTACGCGCGGTTTTTTTAAATATAAATTAAATTTATTTAACATTTTTTTTTTCTGAGACTTTTTTATAGTATGTAATTAAAAATAAAATATTATTTATACAGAAGTTTGAGAAAAAAAATAATAAGCTATATATCGCTTAAGAAAAAAGGTTTTAAATGATGTGAAGCATAAAAAGTTATGTGGTATAATAAATAATAAAATATACCTTTTACATGGAGTATAAAACTTCAGTTCAAGTTTATTTTTTGACATTAAAACCAATATTAGTGGGGGAATTATTTAAACTACTGTCAATAAATAACTTATAAATGTCATATGTTATTAGTAAATGAATTATTTATTTATTAATATTTTTTTACACACCGGTTATATTACTTATACACGGTTAAGAAAATATATCGTTTGTCTGATGTAGATGTAGGTAATTATCCAGGTTTATGTAATTCAAATTGAATATTTCAAAAAATTATTAATTAAATAAACGTAAATATTGTACAGGCGTCTCTCGTATAACACGGTTAATTCGTTCCGTGCTATATCGAAACCGTGTTGTACGAAACCGTGTAATATATCAAATCCGTGTTATAATAATTGCAAATTTTGTACCGTGTAATATCGAACCCGTGCCTTACAAAACCGTGTTATACGAGGGACGCCTGTATTAATCTCAAGTTTTGTACCGTGTAATATCAAAACCGTGTTCTCTAAGTACCGTGTTATACGAGGGACGCCTGTAATTAATTAGAAATAAAAAAAACTTAGTACCTAAGTGGACGTAATGAGTGTAATTACATCAAAATTGGTTTAAAATTAATGAAAGAATTGTAAGTAATCAAGGTAATTAATTTGAATTCTTTAAAAATATTGATAATTAATTCGAGCCTTTTATAAATGACTCCCTTAATGGACGTAATCAGTATCAGCGTATGAGTTGAAGTAAGTATGGGTGGAATTATAGTAGGTTGATTATTTCAAAATTGTTATAAAATTATTGTAAAAATTGACGTAATCAGAATAATTAAGTAACCATTAATTGTAAAAAGAATTAGAAGTAATCAGGTCAATCAAATTCTTGAAAATTACTTCCTAAATTGACTGGTAATTAGATTAAAATAAATAAAGGATATATTAATATCTTCATATCCTGGGAAAATTTCAAATAATTTCATAATTACAATTGAATTCTAAACCGTGTACATATTTTATAAGGAATAATTTCCCAAAATGAAATTTTTATAATACATATATTTTAATAAATTTAAGGGTCACCCATCAACTTACATTTTAATCGCCAAATAACCAAACAAACAAGTATAAAAAATAATAATAATATTTTCAGAAAATTACTGTGAAAAGTCTTATCTTACTCTTTGACTATAAAATGTCACAATATTCCAAGTTACAAACAAAAATAAAACAAAATTTCGAGACATATACGAGTATAGTGTGGACTGTAAAAAATAAATAAATAAATAAATATAATTTCATATCAATTTTCATATCTTTTAATGTTAGTATTCGAACTATTCAACAAGTCAGAAATATAAGTTTTCAGCCTTTTTTCAACAACAACAACAAAAACAAAAATCCTAAATAGGCCTATATAAGAGTCTCTGTATGTATCAGTTTTTTTTTGTTAGTGACATGGGTGGCCCACACATCTTTAAACACCATAAAAGAGAAAATTATCACCTTTTAAGCTGGAAGAAAAAATAAAAAAATTAAAAAATTATTTAAGAATTTAAACAAATTGAACAGAAACGGATATCTGTCGACATATAAATATATGTATCTCTTTTATGTGTAGATGTAATACGCACTTAAGTGCTTTGACGCTATTAATAAATTCCCTTATTTTCTTCAGTTTTTTTTTTTCTGGCTTGGATTGGGAAACGTGGAAAATGTGGTGCGAAACAACAAAATTCTATATGTACATATATATAAAAATTATTTTATTAATAAATTTTAAAAAGAATGAAATTAGATTAGATTGCAAAAGGAAAATATTTTATCTTTTAGTAATAATCACCAGACATAAAATAAAGTTTTTTATTTTAATCCATAAAATATTTTAAATCTTTCGTGGTTAACTCTCTAGACTCCTTTTAATGTTATATGTATAGTAAAAGTGTGAAAAGTAATGTTAATAATTAATTCTTTAATCTGATATTTTGTTGTCCGGAATTTCTATTTTTTTTTTTTTTTTTTTTTTTATCTTTATTTCAGGGATGCACGACAAGTTCATTGGTTGAGTGGTAAATGAATTTTAATTTGATCGTGTTAATATGGATCAATTACTAATCGTTGAAAAAATTGTGGGTAAATAATATAATTTTTAAAAGCAAATTTATTTAAATATGTATTTTTTGTAAATTCACAATTGTGCAATTTATAAATATTAAAATATATTAATTGCTATTCAATAAATAATTAGTTATTAATCTGAAAATGGTTAACTATATCTGGAATTTTTTAGTTATCTTAAAAATATTTGAATATTTTCAAGAAAATTTATATAAATTTGAATATTTTCATAAATTGTTATCAATTATTTCACTATAAATATTTTAAATATTCAATATTTTCGGATTGGTATGCACTTGGCGTTAAATAAGATTCCAAATATCTTGCACAACTGCTATAGATTTCTTCTGAAATTCTCAAATATTTTGATCATTATTCTCTCAGTTACTAAAAAAAATACCTCAAAATCTTCCCAGGTTGACAACACCTGTTCTACTTTATATATCACACGAATATTTCACTAGAAATTTTAAAATTTTCATTAATATTTTCCCTATTATAAATCTTTTAAATCTTAAGTTATTTAATTACCAATAGTAAATTTTACTATTTTACTATATTTAGCATTTAAAAATGAACTTTTCAGAAGTAAGGAAACTCAATTTTGAAGACCTTTTTGAATAGCTTAATAGATTTTAATTGTATAATGAAAACTTATATTTATTATATGTAATTAAAAACGAAAAAGAAAACAATTTGCAAATTCATTTCTTGAATATCAAAATCATAAAAATATTTTCAAATATAAAGAAGCCGAATAAGAATTTAGGTCCAAAAGTAATCAGAAGGAATTAAAAATTTTTTTGTTTAATTAAATTGCGAAAAAAAAAGAGTGGAATCGTTCATCATTTAATCGTTTATCACCATTTACATACATTTAAATGAAACATAATATTATTATATTTTTTTGCATCATAATTTTCCACTTAAAATCTTAAAATCGCAGAGATATTATTTATAATGGTTTATTTTTACCATTTCGCTATAAAATATCATCATAAAATATATAATATAAAAATTAACTGCCTGATTGCGCTTTAATTATGAGAACTTTGCTTCAGGCTAATTCTAATGATTTATTCCTTCAGCTTCACTGGCGGGGGAATTTGTAAAAAATAATATAATATACAAAAATAGAAATATAAAAATATTCTTCTTTATATGAGGATGCGATTTGTAAATATGACTTTGAAAATAAGGGTCAATATGACTCCTTTCTTTTAAGCATACATTTAAAAAACAGATATTAAATAACACGTTATATTATTTATACTATTATTTTGATTATAATGATTTTAATTTTTGATATTTATGATTGCTAGGGTATTTGTGTATGGACAAGAAATTATACAGATTGTAGTTGAGAAAATGCTGCAGTAGAAATACTTGTTTAATTAAAAATCAATTATTAACCATCCAGGAATCTTTTGATTTTTTTATAGGTCGAATTATTTTAGGAGTAGGAGTATCATTTCGTGAAATTGTTCTATAAAAAATGTGGAGTCTGGGAAGAAATTTGTAAGAAGATAAGACAGGCGAATAGTAAAAGCATCAATAATATCAAAAAACCTCAAACATTTGCCATAATATTTTATCAATTAATTCTCTATGGATGTGTACTACAATAGACCGAAAATTTTGTACGAAAGGATCATGTGGAAACCGAATTAAATTAAATTAGAAGTGAAAAGTTGGAGTAAATAGTAAGGTAATCCTTAATAAATAAAATTACAGTATAAATGGCGTAAAATATTAACTTTATACTGCAAATCTTTAATAATACTTTCTACATGATGAAAATTATCGTAACATGGAAATGTTATATTTTATCTACATAATATAGTTCGACTTATCCTACAGATCTTATGCCAGGTGAGGTTTTGATACATTTAAACCAACTTTGATGAAGGATCAAAATCTTTTGAACATTCCTTCATTGATTGCTAATTTTATCCTTGAAAAACAGCATTTCTGTACATTGTCGACATAAATATTAATTTGACAATGTTCTCTCGTATTAATTTTTAATGTTTTCATAAGACATATTCCTAATCCTTGAATATATCTTAAATCTTATTATAAGGACTCTCATTGTCTCAATCATCTAATAAATCTTTCCCACAACACAAAAAAAAAACTAGAAGTTCTCTTTACCATTATCAAATAAATATTTATACAATTATAATAATTGGTCATCCAAAATGAACATTTATCCTAAAATCTCACAAAAATGCACGATTAGCTCAAAATAAAAAAAGTTATAATATTTCTCCAAAAATTATTATAAAGCAATTATTAATGGTATAATATTTTAATAATTCCTTTTGGTAACAGATAACACACAGGTATTATTATTATTATTATGATTTTTACTAAATATATAAATAACTCCATTTTCGCATTCTTATGCGTGGTGGTTTTTTTTTTGCGTCCTTTATGTATGATTGTTACCAACCATATTTTTGTCTGATTAGAGGTGGGAGCCTCTTCAGAAGGATTATAATGTACATATATATATTTTTGTGTCTGTTCTTCAAACATATATATAAAAGTTCCCACACTTTTTTCAGTTATACGTTTTTGGTTTTTTTTTTTTTATTTCGACGGCATCAGCAATGATTTTTTTTTTTTTGGTTTTGGAAGCATTATAACAGAAACTGGTCATTTTGGTCTGCGCAAATTATGAATGCGCGTAGTTTTGTGAACTTTGAAATGTCTGTCTTATTGTATATATACATATATATGTATATAGTTTATCATATACATACAACATTAAATTTATATAACAAAAAAAAAAGATTTTGTTATTATGAAAGATTAACAAAAAAAATTATCCTTTTGCCCAAGATAAAATATAAACCATAATGTTTAACCCTTTTTTTTTATTTTCCTTTATTGGCAGGAAAATTACGAAAAATGTTCTCAAAATTATATACCAAAAAAAAAAAATCAAAATCAATGTATCTCCTTTATATAATATCCGCACACTTGGGAATTTGAAGAATTTTTAATGTTTAATCGAAATCAATTTTTTTTTTGTGTTGTTCATGAAAAAATTTATTTATTTAAATATGAATTTAAATTTTTTTGGGGCAAAATATTTCAAAAAATTGATTTCAAATAAATTTTTTTTTTTCATATAAATGAATTTGAGATCTCTAATAATACTATTTTTTTGAATGGTACTTGATAACGCCAAACTGTCTGATGATTTTTATATTCAAAAACATTTTTATGTATATTATAGCTACATTGCGTATATGAAAATGAAATAAAAAGCAAAAGTCATTTCTTACATATAAAAAAAATACTAGAATTTCTTTAAATCAAATCAAAAAAAAATCTATATTATGTACATAAAATATATCTCACCTACTTCAAAAAAAAAAAAAAAATTGTAATATATATAAAAAAAATAAGCAACATTTTCAAAAGAAAATGCCGCAAAAAAATATACATACTACATATATATATATTTTACCTTGAATAATCTGTTACCGCAACATACATATATGTAACATAAAACATATATATAATATGAAACTCTCTGCTCGCACTTTGACTTACAAAAAAAAAAAAAAAGACTTTATTTGGCGGCGCTTTTACCAATTTTTTTTTAAATATTTTTGTAGGTAAACAATGACTGCATCCTTTGACAAGTCATCTGGCACGTAGATATGATTTGGGGTCTTTTATTATACTTTTCATAAATAAAAATGTTGTGTGTGACGACTTTGCTCACTCACTAAAAAAAAAAAAAACTGAATTTCTTTCTTCAAATATTATTAATATAAAAAAAAAAAATGTAGCTATGTAATAATATAAATAATTTTTTGTGTTTATGCACGCGCCTCTGTCCAAAAATATTATATACTATACTATATGAGAAACTATTGTTTTCAAATAATCTTCCAGGTGAAACATTTACAAAATATACCAAAAAACAAAAGTAGAGTGTATATAGAAGATCTCTACTATTATATGAGATAGTGTGTAGAGAAATGCATGATGTCTGAATAATATTCAGTTAAAAAACATATTATAATACTATGTGTCACCATGTTAAGCATTGTTCGAAAATTATGATCTATAAAGGAAGGTTATTTCTTGCTTATACCACATAATCAAGATAAATAAATAAAACTGTTTTATTTTTTTTTGATAAATTATACTACAACAACATGAAAATTTAATTTTTTTTTTTTTGACAAATATACTAAAAATTCTTCTGCATCTTCTCTTTATTGTATAGTAATATAATAATTTTTATGTTGAAATGACGAAAAATCATCTTTTTTTGGTAAAGACAAAAAATAGGTAAACACAAAACTCTGTGAGAACCACTTTTTTTTTTGATACAATAAATATAAGACTGTTTTTTTTTGTTGTTGAGGAGATTGATTATACTTTCATCGTAAAATCTTTTGTTCTTCTTCAAATATATTTATATAGCTACGACGTGTCTCCATTTATATATAGTAACTTCTTTTTGTCTTTGGCTTATATTGTATAAGTTCCACATACCAAGCTTAGGCTTCAAAATGCGCTAAAACAAAACAAAAAATATAAACTATGAAAAAATTTTATGATTAATTGTGATCATAAATAATATTGATAGAAATAATTTTACTATATCATAAGAAGATCATAGAAAAATGATACACCTTCCTCTACTATTCACTCCACTAAATTATCAATAAAAAAATTGTAGGATTTTTCCAAAAATATATTTTCGGGAAATATATAAAAAATGTAGTTAAGTAATTTATATGTGTACGTCAAAAGGAAACCTTCTAAAACAGTGGCTAGAATAGATAAAGATTCCAATTTACCTTACATATAACAAAAACCAATAAATAATAAATATCAGGTGTAAAATCACTTGTTGTGTTCATGATGGTATCTATTTTTTTTTTTTTTTTGAAAAAATTAGATTCCGCATGTAATAATAATAATTTCGGTCCTTTTGATTATTATATATTTTTTTTTTTTTTTTTCAGTTTTTATGACAAAAATAATAATTGTAACTTTTGCGTATATAAATTTTTGTTAAAAGAAAATTAATTGAAAAAAAAATTGGGTAGTAAACATTTTTATAAATTTTCTATATAATACATAGAACCTTTTTTTCTGTTGATGATGATGATGATTTTTTTTTCTTGGGTTCTTCTATATAATAAAATAAATATAAAAAAAAATTTGTAACGCTTTCCATTTTTTATTTATTCTATTGTTATAATTTGTCCACATTTATGGTGAAATTCGGTTATTGTTGGGAAAAGGGAACAAAGATCTTATACAAGATTTCTTAATTTTTTTTTGCACATTTTTTTGGTTTGGGATTTAATACTCTGTGTAAGAAGTAGGGTCTTCTTTTTTTGATTGTTGGAAATTTATGAAAAGGAACACTTAAAAAAGTGTGACAATTAAAATAACAAATATTTTTTTTTGATATTAAAAGGAGATCAATTTTTGAGGATAAAAAGGATTTTTTTTTTAATTACTTTTTTATATAATATATTAGACTATTATGTCCTTGAATAAATAGTTGAATATGTTTAGGACAAATATGCTGTACATATTTATCAAATCTTCTGAATTCATTTAATGTTAATTATCATTGATAATTGGAATATGTTAAAGAAAAATCTGTCATTTCGTTTTAACGAAAGTTGATCTTGGTTAATCAATTTTCGTTGTAAATTGCGTTGATCCTCGTTAAAATTAATAGCAATTAAATGAATTTTAGTATTGTTACAAAGAAAATTCAATTTTTCAGAAACTTTTTTTTAGGATATATCAAATTTATCGAATCAGTCAAAATTTAATTAATTTCTTTTCTGTGTTTATTTGAAATATTTGATGAAATTTATTAAGTTCTTATAAATGTACATAAATATCGTGTCTATTACAATAAGTATTCAATATGAAGTCTAATAATAGTTTGAAATATTTCCTATTTACTCCGATAAATTAATTTTTACTAGTCGCAAATATCCCTAATTGAATAAGTCTGTGAATTTTAGGGCTGTTCTAATAACCATTAAAAACTGAAAATTAATCGAATTGCATTTGTATAAATTTAACAAGAGTAATTAGCTTAGATTAAAGAGATATAAAAATTCAACACCACAAAATGTAAGACAAAGTTTAAGTCCACATAATATTAATTAAATTGTCTCCTAAAGAACCTTAGCGATGCCACTACTAAATGATGGTAAAATAAATCATTTAAATTGTTGACATTAATTACTGAATTAGTATAAATTTTAACTGGTTCAGAGGACTTTGAATTTCAATTAAAAAAGGGTAAATCATGGTATAGTATAAATCCATACTTGGTATACTTTGGTATATCATTCAGAATTAGATTTTAGCAGAATTTATACAACATTGAGTACTAAATTCAAAATTTCTTGAAAACTACTGATTAAACATTTAAAAAAATGTGTAAAATTTTATAAACTTTATAATTATAATATTTCTTATTTATATATGTATATATGTTTTAATAATGATTATAAAATTAAAAAATTTCCATTTCAAATATATTTTATATAATAATCATTAACCTCGAATTCTATATATATATAAATACTAAATTATTCATAATTACATGTTATATATATTTTCATAAAAAAAATATATTTCATTTAAAAACATTTAATATAATTATAATAAATTGGTTCTTATATACCAAAATCGAGAAAAAAATTGGGGTTCTATACTAATATTTTTTCTTGAAAACCTAAATTCTTTTTTGACAAGGAACGAGCTACCATTATTTCTTCTTCATTTATTTTTTTGGTTATCTATGATTGATGTTTATACCACAAAAAAATAAATATAATAATAATTTAATATTAGATGGTCTTTTGCGTAAGACGCAAACTATTTGTAAAAGCGTCTATAATTTTAATCAAATAAATCTTATTTGAGTCCACCTTTTAAATTTTTTTTTGTTTGAAATGTTGGTTGAGGTATATAGAAGGAAAAAAGATTTATTCAATGAAAATTATCCCAATTCCAGATAAATTGCGGCAAACAATATATATATGTACATAAAAATTCCTTATGGTTGATCACCAAAAATATATATCCTCCTGCCCATCCAGTATAATTCCCATATAACATAATATTCTCCCACTAAAAAAACAACAACAAAATCGAATCATGATGATTTCTGATTATCAGAGAAGAGAAATATAAAAAAAAGGATCATCAATTGATAGTTTTACATATAAAAATGTGAATATATAGTTTAAACTCTTAATATAAATTTAGAAATATTCTGAATACCGAAGCTATCAATCACCAACTGTGTGTTTTTTTTTTTAAATCATACTCCTTCGAAATTTTTAGGAGTAAAATTGTTCATTTTTTGGGCTAAAATATAGTTATTTATCGTTAACGAAATAAATATAATTTTCAGTTGGTATACAAACTATACAAAAATTTTCTGTTGTTTATAATTATGGAAAAACATTTTCGTTTATAACAAAAAAAAATTATTTTTATAGACATTTTTAACATTGGTGTAAAAAAAAAAAAACTGTGTAAGGAATCTCATCGGCACAGGTGAAGTTTTTTTTTATTTTATTGAAAGAATGTAATCGAGTTTGCGTGTGGTTAATCGTTTTGTGATTTCAATTCACCTGGAACGAATTTCAAATAATGTTTTTTTTTTTCTTTTTGTGTAGCCAAAAAATAAGATTTTGTTAAAGAATTAAATCATTTAAATGGTATATTTAACTTTTTGGTGATGGATCATCATTAAAAATAATCATTTCAGATTTATTTTTTGTTATTATTGTTTAGTATGGATCAATTTTTATTGCACTACGCATTTAAATAAAATAATAAAAAAAAAAAATTGTTATTAAAATATTAATTTAAAAATAAATGCTATGGGAAAAAATTGTGTTTTTTTTCAGTGAATTTTCAGTAAATTACACTATAAATATAGGTTAATGTTAATGTGACCTTATATTAAATGTATATTTATAGAGCATTAATATATTTGAAAGTGTTTTTGATCCCAGGATTTATAGAAATCACTGAAATATTCCATTTTATCGGGGTAATCAGTCTGCAGAATAATTAGTCTTCTTGGATAATTCTTATCGATCAATTTGTAGTCTTTATTGATCCCATTATGTTGAATATGTAGAAAATGAATTCAATTATATCCTAGGAAATTGTAAATTTTCATCAATCGAGATTCTTAGAAAACTTTTTTCAGTATTTTCTGCTCATTATGTAATTTAAAATGATATCTTAATGTAATTATTACGGAAATCAACAGGTCACGAAAGGCTATAGAAAAAATTTGATCATCAGAAAGGTGCATAGTCACAAATTCTGAAAAATCAAAAACATCTACAACACTTCATTGTGGGGGATAAATATTCCAAAAGAGGAAGAATATAATGTGCTGATGACAAATTAGAGCAACACAGTAGAGGAGGAATATTAAAATCTTGGACAAAGTGGGAAGAATCTGCAATAGAAAACGACATTGATAACAGATAGGAGTAGTAGACATGAGGATAGAAGACATGAGCAGTATACATGAGGATAAAGTAATGAAGATAGGTAAGGAAGTAAAAATTTTCCACCGCAATCGTAAAGAACAGATGAGAAATAAAAATCTGTCGGAAAGAATATTATTCGACTACCAAAATTATAATATTTGATCCAATTAAATTCTAAATTTAAAATTGTATTTTTATGACACTATATCAAATCCATTGAAATTCTGCTGTTTTAACGGTGAGCTAAAAATATTTGGTTGCAATTAAATTTCATTCTTCTGCATTTATTGCCTATTCAGCTTTTAACTCATAGAAATTCTTCTGAAAATTGTATCTTTTCTTTTAAATTAGTATCATAATCATAAATGATTATTTGGACTTCTAAATTTGTTGTTTTTGGTTACTATATATTATAAACAATCTTATATAGTATATATTTTATATATTTACAAAACAGATTGGAAATCATTTCTTTTACCTGAGTGAGAATTAAAAGAAGATGGATATTAAAAAATAAAAAAATAAAAAAACGGTTAGGTTAGCAACTCCTTTTGCTTGCATTCCGTTCAAAGTAGGAGGATCAAAAGAAAAACATTTGTAGCTGATCATTTTTTATTTATATATATAAATTTTTTGTTCTTGTGTAATGTTTAAGTTCTTATATAGTCGCGATTTACGCTAATAACTAGGTGTCGGGAGCTAATTTTGTGAAATATGATAAAGGCTGTTGTTCTTTTTTTTAATTTCTCCGCAACCAGACAAAAAAAAATATATTAAAAAACCAATATATACCTTGTCAGGGCTGACCGTAATTCTAAATTGTTTTTTTTTTATATATTTTTGGTTGTGTTATGCGCGCGGAAAATAGCCGTTGGCGCCTCTAAATAAGATAATGCAAATGTTATTTTTGGGATGTGAAAATTATTTTAAACATATTTCCAGAAATTATAGTATATTTATTTATACATACATGAATTCTTTGTAACTATTTCATATTATATGATCATTAATATTATTGCATAGTTAATCCATCCTTCAAAAAAAATTTTGTTGGTGAACTTTTTGGTTTTTGAAGGGTGTGAAATGTTGGGGTCTTTAAAAAGGAAACACTGTAATAAAAAAAAATGCGTTATCGAATTGTAATGAATTTTGAAACTTTGTAAAAATTAATTTCATCTTAAAAAAGTAAAAATGAAACTTAAATTTTGCGGCTTAATTGACTCGTGGTGTGATGTGAACTTAAAAAATTATTTTTATTATACTTTAGAGAACTAAGTATAATTTGCTAAATTTTATATTGACAGTAAATAAGCTTAAATTGCCAATAACTTTTTGTTTATTATATTTTTTTGAAGATTTTTATTTTTTTTTTGTAAAAGGGCCATTTAAGTTTTGAATTATAGTGCGAGTGATTGGAGGTTAATTTTATGGGTAAATAATCTTATTCTGAAATTTTTTTCTACATAAATGAAAGGATAATCTTATATTAGGAGTACAGAAAATAGTTTTATGTAATTTTTTATTAGCCTGTCATTTTACAAGGACATATTACATTTGCCAAGAATACTATTAAAATTTAAAATGAATTGCAAATGATAATATAAGTGAAATTTTGCAAGATTTGAATTATACAGAAGACTAAGAAAATCTGAAGAATATATCCTATATTTCAGTATTCTGTTACTACAGGTAATGGTATTGTACACATTCAGGCAATATTCTTACCATATAGATTTCGAAGAATATATCTAAACCAAAGACCTCAAAATCGTGCTATGTAGCTGGACTTGTTGCATTCAATACGTTTTTTAACCTATCTTACTGGGAATTTATAAATTTGCCAATTTTTTCAATACTACTGAAAATTTATAAAATATTTAATGTAATTTCATGGCATGTCTAATATTATTTATACAAATTTTTCTTTATTTAGTTTTTTTTTTGGTAAATGTAATTTCACAGATTATTTACCTAACATAATATTTTCTTTTGGATACTTTCTAACTATGGAATTTTATATCATAATTTAATAAATTCATTGTAATTGTAATTTATGTAATATTGTTCGTAATTTGTGTATAATTATTCCGATCATTACTATACTAATTTAAATAATATTATAATAATTACTACTAATTTTATATGTAAAATTTTATATATAATTAAACCAAATCATTATATTATATATTTTGATTTGAATAGTTTATGACCATGGCCTCTGATTCCTTGGCAGTCATTTAAAAAAAATTTCTATATGGAAATTCTAATATAAATTCAAATTTATCATTTTTATAATATCGAATAAATTTATATACATAGTTAAACTTAATTATTCCTATTTTATTTTCACTAAAAAAAAGAACTATATAGTAATTCCTCTGATTTGACTTTTAAACATAATTAATAAAATTTTATTTTTTATATATTTTTTTTTCACGGTTTTTCTTTTAACAAAAAGTTATATATATTTTTTTCCATTTTATTTCTATCAATATATAAAAGTAGCATAATAAAAACTTAAATTAAAATTTATTTGTGTCAAGTTTGTCGATTGAACTCGTAAATTTCTCAGCGTGTTAGCTAAACTGATTGTGCTATGCTATACATAGTTTATGATCAAAATCAATAAATAACTTATACTATTTCGAGAAGAAAAAATACCAGATAATAGGTTAAAAAATATATAAAAAAATAATATCATTTATAACTTCTTTTATTCAAAATAAAATAAAATAAGAAACTGGATTCAATAATAAATTGCTCATTTTACAAGAAAATTTGACGCCTTTTTGATTAATAAAAATAATAAAAAATATTAAAATTTGTGTTTTAGGGGAAAATTCATTATACAAAAAAAAAGAATCTTTATAACTTTTTAACGGCTTTTAATGTCTATCATACTCAACATTGATATTTCTTATTAAAAATAACATATATAACGAAAACTTGTTATATAAATTGACTGTGTTATCCATTCCTATTTAGAGTTATTATCCAAAAAAAAATTATAATTTGAAATTTATTGTTTAAATTATTATAAAAATAATAAAAATACTTATTTCCCATAATTTGTTTCTTAGTCAAGTGGGTAAATTAAAATACTATATATAAAAAAAATATATCTTAAATCTATTTTGATGGAAAGGCTCAGGATTTTTGCTAGTTTAATAGTTATATGTATAATTTTACCCGCCTGTTAAGGGGTTGAAATGTCCTCAAGAATTGTCGCTATTAAACATACTAATGATATTATTGTGAATTAGTATATAGGTTAATTTTAAATTTATATAATCGTTTGTTCTTTTTCATATTCTTCTTGGCTCAAAAGCCAAATATAGGCCAAGGCGGAAGAGTTTCCTCCGACATTCTGTTGCAATTAAAAATCTACTAATTTTATTTAGGATTTCGAAACACAAGCCCTTTCAGTGCCTGATAAACCATTTAATGCAACAAGCTAATTACTTATAGAAGTGAGAGGAATGTTTTAGTCAGCATCACTAACTTTTTAACCATTACTCATTTATAGAGGCTTTAGCATCCTTTTACGATTTTAATATATTCCTCCAGCTGTTAATCTAAAGTAATTAAGTATATAATCTTTTTGTTTTGAAAGATTTTTAGTTTAAAAAATTTAATTTGAAATAGTTAAAAATGTCAGATAAAATAATAATTTGAATTTTCTTTTTAGTCCCGCATCTAATCATTATCCTCTTCTTCCGACTTAATCCGAAATGCAAAAAAAAAAATTATTAAGAATTTCCCCCTGCACTTTGACATAACCTATAATTACATGTTACTATTTTTATACTATGCTATTTTCAAATCAACAAAATTATTAAGTACAAAGTTTTTTATTTGATTTTTCTTGTTTGTCAAAGACTGACTATATGTTTATAATTGCAATCAATCATCAGTCGATCTGGGGGTAAATAGACAGTCTGTTTAGCAAGAATACATCCCGCAGTGAAAAGTATAAGTGGGAGTGACCACAGATAGTATTTTTCTACCCAAATTCAGGATCAGAATTTTTACTTCTTTTTTTTTTATATATATAACCATCTCTTTATGATGGGCAAGCAATATTGCGTGCATATTTCATGTTTATATTACTTGGACTTGAATTCCACTGTAAAAATTTGCAACAACAAAAATATTGAAAGAAGGTCAAAATCTGAACTCCTGCAACTGTGCTCGTAATTGTATATTTCAAATAATAATCATGATAATTAAAGATATAATTCTTTGTGCAGAAATAAAAAATATATACCATCTGCAAAAATTAATTTTGATTAATAGTAAGTTTACCTGGCACCTCTTTTCTTTACCATTTTCACATTTATTAAGTATAAATTGGATGCTTTTTTATTGCGACTATTTATAGATTTAAGTACACATAACATATATATCCGTCTGATCGTGATATTACTTCCATTTGAAATCAAGATATTGCATCAATATATTCATTAATATTTTCTATTTTTCATTGGAAAACAATAATTATAACTTCTTTTAAAATGTCCTTTTTATTCTTATTTAATTTTTGAAAATCTTGTTATCCATTTATTAATTATACTAAATATTTAGTATACAAATGAATATATGAAAAAAAACATGCTAAGTATTTAACTGTGGCTTACCAATTTTTTATTTATATATTGAAAAAATCTTCCTTCACAGGATATCGATATAACCTTTCAAAACACCAAAAATCAAAAACAAAAAAAAAATTATTGCACCTTCTGGGGTTTACCTATCATATTAGAAAATTCTTACAAAATTCAAATATTTCGTATTTATTTCTTAATACTGAAGGACATTTATTAACTGGGAGATGAACAATCCTTGTTCAACATGCACTCACCCCTTGAGGTGCGTTATTATCCTATATATACAATTGTCACAACATGTGGTAAGGCGTGCTATTTTGACAATCTTTATATAAATTTTGTTTTTGCTAAAAAAGTCTTCTTCTGAGGTTATAATGGGATTTATATATCATATACCAGAAGTATGAAGGTTTCTTTTATATATATACGTATATAGATTTGTTAAGAATGGAAGCTGAAATATCCTGTTTGCATGTTTTTATTTCCTGCTGAGAAAATCTTTATATACATTTATATTATAATATTTTCTTACCAATTTAAGAGAATTAAGAAAACAATGATGAAAAACAAAATATGTTTTCTGTTGTATATACCAGAAAAATAGTTGTCATTTTAATGTTACCAAAAATAAAATTTTTGGCCTTCTGCTAGGGTGGCATTTCACAACAGGATTCAAAAGACAATAAAAAAAATAATGGCGACATACAGTAAATATAATAATTACTGTCAGTTAAATATATGTAAGTAAGGATACAAAAGTAATGGTTATATAGGAAAATTACTTTTTCGATAATTTTAATTATTTTAGGACAATTTTTTCATTTTGCCAAAAAAAATGAATTGCTATATGAAATGGTTAATTAATATAATTCAAGGACTAAATAATTATAATTAAATATATATAATTCAAGGACTAAAAGTAACAAATTAATTTAGCAATAAGAAATAATTGCCATCCATATAATAATTTTTATATTTAATTATCTAATTTTAATTTTATATATATAGTATAACAAAAATTTAGTCCAAATATATAATAATTTTGATAAGTTCAAAAAGAATCACCGCGCTTTTTGCGTATATGTGGTAAACTACCTACTATCTAAATGAAAGCTATATATAGGTAATATTATTTTTTAAGTACCTTATTAAGTTTTACAGTAGTCAATTGACTTTATTTGTTATATGATAAGGAAATATTATTATTTGTTGTACTGAAATATGCCGGTCATAATATGAATATATTTTTTTTTATCAATATCATATTCATTATCACATCAAAGAGGTGTGTATATAGTTAATGTTAGATAATACATTTTTTTATATTCTATTATTATACATTATTAATATAATTTAATACTCAAAATATACACACTTTCAATTTTCTTTCATTTTTGGTAATATATAAAATGCGGCCTCCTTCAAATAATAAATTGAAATTAAACAATAAATTTATATACATGGAAAAATTAATTCTATACATAGTAGAAGTATAATATTTGAGTTAGAACAAATACAAAATACTTTACCATTATATAAGTATTTAAATTGGGAGACTAAAATGTCGCAAATTATTACACTGATTATGAAAATTTTTGTTTATAATAAAAATATTACTCAGAATTTGATATTTTAAGATATTTTGAACAGAATGAAAAGTCATTGTCAAAAATTATTAATATTAACCATAGCTCAATTGAAGATAATGATAAGAAATTATGTCAATTTGTATATAATATAAACATAAAAGTTTACGTACATATATATAATTTACTTCTTACATCATGGCGCAAGCATTTTCCTAACAGAGCATTTTCCTGACAATTTATAATTTAAGGATTAAACTGTCGTACTTTAAACGATTCCATTTCACAATCTCTGATATCCATTGTTGCATGCTTAGTCACACGTAAACTCTTGTCATGATAGAAAGTATCAGAAGCAGCTGTGCCCGAAGGATTGACAGCAGCCGAACCTACAGTTTCATTTTAATAATATATATAATATAATTTTTCCTGCTGATATATTTCGCTGACATGTTGCATGCTATTTTTCGACTTCAGGTAATTTTGAAATCTTTTATTTTTCTCTATAATTTAAGGATGATTCTCTTAAGGACCGGCTTGTCATGAAGGTAATGTAAATATCAGAAGGATGGTCGTGCTACACGCCTTCTATTATTGAAGATAGAATTCGCCTGCTGCAAAGATTCATTTTTTTTTGTAAGGATTTCCTTGTTGATATAGAAAAATAAATTTATATAGCAAATTTTGAAATAAGGATAAATTCGTAATGAAAACTTCTTCAAAGGAAATGAAAAATTGTAAATTTAATATTTTAAAATCTTTTATATATTTTTTATCATCTTTAAATTATTTAGCATCAATAAATATTTCTTACAATCTAAACGACAAAAAAAAAATTTAATTATGATTAAATTTTACATTAAATACTACAAGTTTTATTATTTATTACATAATCCTTTTATAGATTGTAAAAATTATTAACAGTCAATAACACATTTTTTTAATTCTAATAATTTTACATTTTAATAGTTCAATTATTTGTAATAATTTTTGTCTATATAGTTAAAACTCATATATTTTTTCGCATTTAAATAATATTTAATTATTTAATTATTTATCTGACAGATATATACATAATACACTTATGCTCTAATAATACAAACTAAATTCATGTACATTTTTTTTTTATATAATCAGTCTTGAAAATTAAAAATTATAGTATATAATTAAAAAAAAATTACATTGAATAGATTTATTTATATAATATATAATAAGAACCATCAAAAAATTTGGCTAACTTTGGCCTTTAAATTTGTTTTATGTTTACAATAATATTTCTAATTTATGTTTTTTTTTATGTGACTTTTTTTTTTAAAACATAATAATAATATTTCATAAAGCTTCATTTCTCTACTTATAGGAGATATACATATATACCAACATTTTACTTTTCCAAAGGATCTATTAGTACATTAATGTTGGGGTCATTGTGCACGAAAATATAATTTTTTTTTCATATTTCACATGAAAAATATTTATTGTCATGATAAAATCATCTTATCTCTTCATAATTTCATCAATTGTAAATCCTAATGATTTTTTCTTTAATTCGGGAAATTCAGATTTTGTTTTTTGTGATAAATCCAATACTGGTATTTTCATTAATTGATTAGTTTGTTGATCATCATTATTCTGCAGCTGTTGATGATGATATTCCGAATATTTTTCATTTGGATTTGTTAAAAATTCTTGTTGTGTTTGATTATTTCTATCAATAATACCATTACCACCTTCTGAATGTATAAGCATATGTGTTTTTAAATTAGCTCTTTGGTTAAATGTACGATTACAAATTGGACATTTATGTGGTGCCTCTTCTAAATGTGTCACTTTATGAACAGCTAATGTTCGTGATTGACAAAAACCTTTACCACAATCATTACATTTAAATGGTTTCTCTTTGGAATGTATATAACGATGATCTCTTAAATGATCTTGTCTACGGAATGCTTTACCACAAATATCACATGAATATGGTCTTTCATCTGTATGTGTCCTTTCATGTATTAATAGATTATATGATTTTGTAAAATGACGATTACAATATTTACAAATAAATTGTTTCTTTGGTCTAGTTGTATTTTGTCCATTAATTTTTATTGGACCTAATTGTCCACCAGCTGGTCTACCTGGATGTATACGTTGCATATCAGGATATGGTCTAATATGATGCATATGCTGTTGTTGTTGTTGTTGCTGTTGATGATGATGATGTTGATATAATGCAGCACTACGAATCCATTGATTCATAATAATTGCTTGATGTGATGCAGCAGCTGCTGTTGATGCTGCTACTGTTGTTGATGATGGATGTGGCAAATGATGATGACCTGTTGGTGGATTTGTTAAATTAACAGCTGGTGGATATGGTAATGAATAACCGGATGGTATTGGTGATGATTGTTGTTGAAGTTGTGCCTGTAACCACAAACGATGTTGGATTTGTTGATGATGTTGTTGATAATCTAATTGATTTTGATGTGATGGATGTAGGATATGTTGGGGAATTTGTTGTTGTTGTTGCTGTTGTGCATTTGAATAATACGTAACATGCTGTTGGCGTAAATGTTCCATTTCAAATTCAGATGTATTTCGTAATTGAATTGATGTTGTATTATCTTCGGTTGGTGTATGGGGTGGTGTTAAAATTGGTGATATACTTAATGCACGTTCACGTTTAATTGAAAGTAATTCCAAATCTAGAAAAAAATATATATAAATAGTATAAATATTAAGTAAAGATTTTTTAAATGGCAAATTATTTCAAATTAGTCGAGCGAAGGACAAACAAAATTGACACTAACAAAAGTTGAAACTATGCGAAAATATAAAAAAATCAAATTACAAACCTTGATCGTCTCTAGCTGTAATTTCGTCAACACTAATATGACTAAGTGGTGAAGCAGAAATTGAAGACATAATTTTTATATAGGAAAATTATATTTTATAGTATGTATAATTATTTTTTTGTTTATATATTTTTATAGCACACACACGCACTTTTTTTCATATATATATTTTTTTTAAAAACCCTTAAACTCTTTGGTGTTTTTAATTTTTCACAAAAAATTATTTTAATATTAATTTTTTTTTTTAATATTAATTATTATTATTTTTTTTTAACAAAATATTATTTTTATTTTACACAAAACGTCGTCGTTGTCGTGACCTGTTCGGCTACTTGTAAGCTACTAAAATAATTTTTTTTTTGTACACAAAATTTACTAATTTATCTAAAAAAAAAAAAAAAAACAGAAAATAATAAAAACAACAAAATAGAAAAAAAAAATTTCCGGTTTATTAGTATTTTTCGTTTTTGATATTTTTATCTGCTTATATTTTTTTTGTTATGCTCTCTAAATAATGTTGTGTTGTAGCTCACTTCGTTTATTATGTTCTAAAGTCTACAATGTCTCGTACCATATTAAAAAAAAATATAATAATAATATTCCCATCACACAAAGACTGGTTTAACTACCAGTGAAAAAGTGGTGGGGTTGTTTTATTTTTTTTTGTTGAATTTTCCAACAACACACCAAAGCACAAACTAAGTTTGTATTGGTTCGATAAATATAATAACAACACATAAAAAGATGGTTGATTAAAACACGCCTACAGTACGATAAAACATTTTCTGATTGGTTTGTTGGCTATTGTGTTGGATAATATGAACTAAAGAGGGATGACAATCATTGAGCAGGTTTAATGCTTCTGATTGATACTACTGGCCTGCTGTATAAACGCTGACGTTTAAGGGATTCTTTTCTACTACTACTATCTATCCTCGTCTGTTTTGGTAGGTAATGAACAGTTAAATGGACTCCGTAAAAATAGATTGTATACAATGAAAAATCAACAATATATGGTAAAGTAAATTTTGAGAGTGTGGTAAAATAAGAATTTGTTTTTTATAGCAAGAAAGGTTGGGAAAAATCAACCCTTAATTTTAATGTTATGCTTTTGCGATTTAAATATTTTTCTGGTTTGTTTTCCGTGTAATTTAAATTTAATTTATTTTCTATTCAAGCATTTTTATAGGTTAATTTAGAGAATTCATTGAATTTTATACTAAATTAGGTTTAGATGGTAAATTTTACACTTAATTTACTGCTTTAATTTATAAACTAACTGCGATTTGATTTTTACCCAAAAATCTAATTAATTTCAGTTGAAAATTAAAAGGTGGATTTTAGTATATTTACATTTCCTTGAAATCTGCATTATAACTTTTTTTTTTGTGAATTGGTGATTACACAATTATTACCGAAACCGACAATATAACAAATATTTTATTTTTTTACTAAGAAATTATTATTTATTTATAACTTTTAAGTAATTGTACGTATAATATATTATTAATTGAAACAAATATAGTAAAACATCAAAGAGTTTATGCCGATGGCATAAATATATTCTCTATATTATTCCAGATAATACAAAAATATAAATATCGCACCCATTTACAGCTTAATGAGTATATAATGTACTTGAATAAATAAATAATTATGACTTTAAATCGACCAAAAAGCGGAAAATTTTCTTACTAATTTGATTAAATAAAAAAAAATTATTATATGAAAAAAATTTCCGAATTTATTTTTATTTATTTATTCAATTTATCCACTACAAGGATATTTAAATATATAATAATAATTATTATTTTTATAACTATATACAAGCTAAAAAAAATCTGCGTTTATCTTTTGTAACTATTATTTTTTTTGGGAATTGTCATCAGGTAGATAATCTTTGTCATATGCGACCCTAAAGGTAAAAATATTCAATCAATTTTTATATAAATATATTTATTTTAAACACCATTTATTATTTGTTTTAAATAAAATTTTGGAAATTTATAAATTTTTTTGCACCTCTCTTCAAAAATATAAAATAAAAATAAATTATATTATACCACCATCTGTACAAATAATATTATATACCAAAGAATTAAGTTAATGCGTGATAATATTTTAGTTGCTAATATTAATATCAAATAAATTCTATTATTGACTTTAACAATCTTTTTATTATTATTTTTCTTCTTCTTCTATTATTGACTTGCTACTGTTTCTAGCTATGGTCTAATCATTCGTCTTCTTCAAGACAAAACATAGAGAATTTATTATTTTTCTTTTATGTTTGTGTTTTTTTTTTTGGTTTTTGGTTTTGTGCGTGACATATGTGGTTATATTATTTTTGTTATATACCACTTATCCGTATACAATTTAGCTTATATTGAAACAGGAACTGACTATATTACAAAAAATTTAAATTTTTGGCAGACATAATGGCAACATATGATAAAAAAAGTAAATTCATAAATATTTGAATAAAATATTAAATATAAATAATAAAATATAGAAAAAAAATGTCCGGTTCAGTTGTTTAAATTTAGATATTGAAGATGGCGAAGTGATAGTTTATTTATTTGTACTATAGTTTATGATAATCAATGGTTTGATTTTGATGCTATAGAAAGGTACATGGTTCGAAAGGCGGAAATGTGGTTAAGAGATGACTTAGTCTTCTATAATGAAATATGTCATTAATTGTGTGTAATTTATATTTTTTCACTTCACTACGAAATTATGTAAAATCTATAAGAAATGCACTAATAAAGTCTTCCATATAAAATATGGAGAAACTCACTAGTGCTCTGTCAAATGCAGAGTAGATACGGCTAGGATTTTGATTGTTCAACCAATGAAAGTAAGAAGAAAATTAAAAATATTGTTATACATAAATCAGAATTTTAATAAAATGACGACTGATCTTTATTCTAAAATGACTATTTTTCCAATATCTTCACCTCCTCTTCAAAATTTTCATTTTAACATAATCAGCTCACAAAACTATTGTCAAAAAAAAAAACCAAAATTTAAATCTTAAATAATTTTCCAGTCTATTTTTTTTCTATTTGAGACAAACTTGCTAAATCTCTGCTATTAATAAAATGCTCACTTAACTGAATAATTTCATAAAGAAGGGATATATATATATTTACCCAGATTATAATCAAAATTATATATCGATAATATTGTATAATGGTATCGTGGCGTGAAAATGACATAGTATAAATAAAAATTATATCTCATGTAATCAATCTGGTATATCAAAAAAAAAAAAAATTTCAACATATTTGTTAATCGTTCCTCTTCCTATATATTTATTATGTTTTGTTTGCCTTTAAAATTTTATGTCACTTGCTTCTTGTTTGAAGGGTTTTCTGGTGATATATACGCACAACAATTGACATAATTTTTTTAATATGGGGTAGGGATATATGCAACAACCCTAAATAATATTTGAACTGATGTCATGCTGGTAATAACATAATTACAGAATTAAAGACAACTGCAAATCATTTTCTATATATCATTTACTTAAAATTATATTACCAATTATAGTGTGTCATTTAGTATTGCAAGAAAAATTGCTAATTATTTTAAAGTTTTTTTGAAAATTTCATTATTTTTAAATATTATTAAAGTTCCATTTTTCAAAATTAATAATTTTAAATTGATAAACGATTAAGTTTAAAGTCGATTGACTGGTTATTTGAATAGATATATTTGCTAAAATATGATAATTTTTTTTCAGCGAAAATGAGGATTGACTTTTTAGTGGCGATTTATAAACATAATTTTAAATCTGAAACAGTGATATCATTTATTTCAATTTATTTCAAATTAAAATCACCTTTTCTCTATTTATTAAAAATATAGTTCAAAGTCATAATAAAAAATATTTATGATTATGAATGAAATTTTTGATTATAAATTTTCAATTTTATATTCAAATAAAAAATTGAATTTTATTGATATAATTTTACCATAAAAGTCACATAAATAGCGAATAATATTTCGACTGTTCATTTTTTATTTGACTTTCTAATATCTTTTCGAATTACTTATCTATATGTAAATTAATGAAATTATCAATTTTGAATTTGTAATTTTCATTTTCTTTAAATAAAATTTACTTGTTAAACCCTTTTTTTTTTTGTTTAATATTTTCCCAATTATGGAACTTAAGTTGACTTTATTTAAACTCTTTTATACTTTCCTAATGACATAAATCTATTTAGTAACAGAGTCTTTTCTAAACACAGGAAAAACATATTTCCGAAACTTATAATATTCTAATTTTTTAGATTTTCATCAAAAATTTTGTTATACCTTCAAGGCTCACAGGATATTTGCATAATAAAGTTGTTTTTTGTTTTGAATTAAATTTTTTTTGTTTGAATAATTTTTGATGAAATTGTTTTTTTGATGAACATCAGGAATCATCTGTTGAGATTTTGAGGGTGATGGGTTCAAAGGCAAAATTTTCATTTATATTAACCTTTTTTTTTTTGATGAAAAATTCAATTAAAAATTTGTTTCCTTTTCCTGGTTCCCTTAAAAACAAAGTTTGGTTTTTTTTTTGGGTAAATCAGTAGAATATATACAAACTCTATTGTGCAATAAATTTATGATATTTACATAATTATTATTTGTGTTTATTATACTCGTACATATAGTCTTTCATATATTTTATACAAATAATGTTATATTTATAATTAGAGAGGGTAGATTGGGGGAAAAAAGCTATAATCTCATAAGGAAAAGATTATATTTTTAAGATAAGTTTGGATCAAAATAAATACTTTAAATATTTTGTAAAAAAAAAATTAAATTATATTTGCGCAATTTAAAAATGGAATTCAGTCTTTGTGTACACCAAAATTTTATATCATTTGAAATAAATTATAATTATACGATAATTTGTGATGATAAAATTTGTGGAAATGTTCTTCTGGATTATCGAATTTTAGAAAATTGCATGGATTACATAGAATTTGTGATTACATTTCCGAATTTTGCTTCTAGATTACAGACATTTAAATATTTTATTTTTGTTTTTGTTTCCTCTTTTTATATAGGTTAAGATTTAGGCTAAGTTTTATATAAATAATAAAATTATCTGTAGTTTTTTGAACAAATTTTCTACAAAAATGAAACAAAATTAAAATTTATAGAAATTTAAATATGTTGACAGAAAAAACAAAAATACCTTTCAAGAAAATTAATTATTCAGAGACTTCCAATGAAGGAGCATTTAATATTATATAAAAAACAATGAAATTACTAGCTTTAAGTACAAGGTTATAAAAAAAAAAGACTAAATAACGAAATAAAGCACATTTAAAAATAAAAAAAAATTACAGACATTTAAATAATTACATTAAAATTGGTATATTTTGCCAAATTTTTAATATTGAATTAATTAAATCATAATATAGTTCTAATTTAATAATCAATTTTTACGTTAATGATAATTAAATTTCCTTATAATTTATTCTATACATATTTATAAATTAAATTAATTGAATACAATGACTAAATAAACTTATACTCAAATGTCCAAAAGCTTAATTAATTTAACCATAATAAATTCATCCAGAAAATAGAAAAGACATCATAATTAACCTTCATCATTAATTTAAAGAAATTCAAGAATCACGGTCAATATATTCTAAATTTACATTCCAATTTTATATTTAATTTAATATAAAAACTTTCGAAAGTATTTTTTGATTTATTATCACTTTAAGTCAAAAATATTATTATCAAAAAATACATAAATTCAATTCTCTTCTAAATAATGTAAAATGACCAACAATTTTGTCAACGCTTTTAAAATGATTTTCAATTGATTTTTTTTGATTTAACCAGTAGAAAAAAAATTCATGTCAGTGATTTGTTTTATCATTTTTGTATCCGTCCAGTTTGTGTATAATATTTCATATATATAGGTATCACCTATTAAAATACGCAACATCCAATATGTTTTTTTTATATAAAAGTACAACATAATATTTCCAGACATTTAGTATTGACCGTTAACATGAACCACAGTGGAGATTTTTATAATACATACTTCATGGGTAATAATGTTTACATTTAATATAACAAAGTTTTTCTTATAAATAAATAATTGATTAATGGATCTCATGCAATATGCAGCACCCACCAGGCTTTTGGCAATAAATTAACTCCTCATAATCGCCTCTTAATTTTTTTTTGCTTTTTTGAAAATATAATGTATTTTGTATACTATCGACATAAAATTTATTATTAGTACATGATCACAGCATATAAAAATCTTAAGAAATTAGCATCTCTCTTTTTTTTTTGTATTTTCGTTTTGTATTATGATCGCGTATATAAATTTCGCATATTGTGTGGCGGTTTTACTTACATATATATTGGCATCCAAAAAAGAATGTTCGGAATATATTGGTTTGAAAAAAAAAACCATTATTTGTTGGGGTGCACATCAATCGATGTTATGACAGCCGATTCATGTAGATCGGTGTTGGTTAAAGCATGTTGTACTTAATAAAGTCTACTTACTGGGTATAATGTAACTAATTTTTTATATATATATAAGTCGAATGGTTATTGAACAACAACATAGTATATATAGACGATTTATTGTATAAATTTTCTTTCTCTTGGTATATTTTGTGCTGTTGTTGTTAAAGTTACATGTGGTAAAACATAACCTCCTGGTATAACATTAAACTCTATATATGCATAAGAAATGATTTTACAATAATTTTATTTTTTTGTATTATAACAATATGAATTAGTAGTTCTGACACTTTCCGAGTTATTTTGCGAAGAAATTTTATATATATAAGAAATGATGGTTGGTATGAAATTTTTTGTAATTGTAATTTATTAATGGATTTGCACAATTTAGCAAGTGATTAATTAAAGAAAATCCAATTAGTATAAATGTAAATGTTGATTAAATTTTTTTTTTTTGGTTTCTACATTTTGGACTCATCAGAGTTTCATAATATCCCCATAATTTCGATAAGTATATAGTGACTAATTTATGAAGTTTGGACATTGACAATTTGATTTTTGGTTCATAAATGTATTTGATATTTCATCAAAATTTGGTCGATCAATTAATAAAATTAATGTAGTAATCACATAATTTTCTCTATTATAATCACAATTTTCCAAATAATGTCTCACTTTACTAAAAAAGTAATATTTACATTATACATGAATTATATTATTGTCACAAAAATCTGACGTAATTATCACACTTGTCACAGTTGCCTCACTTTGTAATAAAACAATTCCCCTTTTGATTAAACCATTAAATTTTTTAACTTTATTAGAGTAGTTTAAATGTTTATCTAAAAACACTTTCAATAATTTGTTTAGACTAAATTAATAACAAAATCTACAATTTTTAAATTATAATATTGGAAAAAGTTTCCCACGATTTCCTTCAAACCGAATTGTGTTCAACAAAAAAAAATTTCTATTATCACAAATATTTTTTGCTTATGTTTATTTGTATCCCCTCTAATTAATACGATTAAAAATTCTTTCCGATATCGCTATAGTCACTAAGTGCTTCTTCAAGTGCATATATGTATATATATGGTAAAAATTTATATACATCGAGAAAATGCGATTTGGGAATTATTAATAATTGTATCACAAAAAAAAAAGGGCAGCAGTTTATTTGTGGGCGTCCATATTATGTCGTATACCAGGGAGTTGGAAATTATTCAATATTTTTCCCATGAGAGACGAAAAATTTATTAATTTTTATTATCGAACTACTTTATTCAAATATCAGAGTACAGCAGCTCTCCCATTACAATGTATAATCTAATAATAATAATTTCTATATATATAATATTTTATACTATATAAACAAATTTAATATTTTCCCTCCTATTAAAAAAATCATATATGAAACCAATTATCATTAAGATAACAAAAATTGATTATTTATTAGAAATTTTTTGTTTAAAAGTCTTCTAATATAATTTTAAATGGAATTGAAGTAATAATAATAATAATTATTATTTTAATATTTTAAGTATTTACTTACAAAAAATTTAAAATATTTCACAAAACCATAATAATCTCAAAATCTTCTGGTAATCTCAAAAATTTTAAGAGTTTTCTTATTCTATAATTTATTTGACTAATTAGAATTGGAATTAAATTACAAACTATATCTTCACAGATTCAGATTACGTTCTTATTTATTTGGGTTTTTTACACACTGCTGGATTGTCCATATAAAAGTGTGAAAAAACATTTCATAGACATAATGGCGCACCCATAAAATTAAATGATTTACAACCTTAAAAAAAACATATGCAATTTTTTTTCTTGTTGTCAGGTTTAAATAAATTTTGTGTACACAAATTTATATTTAAAACACTTATATTTAATTACCAATAATATTATATCATCCATGTCCTTTAAGGACTCATAATATAGTATAATATATCCATAAAATATATATGTATAACAGCGCCACTTAAACAAGTGTCAAACATGTGATAAGATTGACCATATACATTAAAAAATAGGGAAATTAATTTATTATACAAAAAACCAAAATTTACGCGACCCAGAGAAATATCAAAATTCATTTAAAAATTTATCAAAAATGAATTTTTTTTTAGTGTTTTTTTTTACTAAGAACATTCCTTAAGTAAATATAATAATTATCCTTTTTGTAAAGGATACTTTATATATAATATTGAAGAGAAATTTAACACCTAAAAGACAAGTGAAAATATTTTTGTTGTTTTAGGGCACAGGCTTTTGGATATATAGTGTCGTGGGTGTCACATACTATTATGGTATATATTAAAATTTATGTTTATTAGGATAAGAATAATAATTTTTTTTTTGGTCTTATCGCCAAACGAAAAATAAGTATATAAAATTACAGGGAAATTATCTCAAATTATATATTTTGTTTATCTAAAAAAATAAAATTTGAAGACTTTGCATAATAATAATACGACCAGCAAAAAATTATACTAAAAATCAGAAAGACTGAAAGATTTATCCTTGGAAAGGATCTTCTTCTTTTTTGAGGAGACTCTCAATTAAATAACATAAATAAATTTTTGTTAAAAAAAATTTTTCTTAAATTTCTTTGTTTATAAAAACATAAAACAATTTGTTATTTAATTTTTTTTTTTTGTTTTTTGTAAATTCTATAAAATCGAAGAATATACAAATATATACTTAAATAACATATTTTGAGGTGCGCCTAATTTAATGTTTTTTAAACATGTTTAATATATTCTACGCAACTTTTTTATGTACTTCAATGTGTCAAAGATCATATACATTTTGAATGAAGAGAAAAACACAAAAAAAAAAACAAATCTGCTGCTCCCTTTTAAACTTTTTGATCTTCCAAATTGGATCCTGGAGTCGCCCTTTATTTGTGTACTTTTTTTTTGGTATTATATGGTAAAAAAAACATAATAATCATCATCATTATTTCATTATATATTTTTCTGTTTGAAAAAAAAAATGAAAATGAAAATGTTTAGGGGAGTGTTAAAGAACAAAATACTATATACAACATAAAAATATTTTCACGGGTCAGAAGTGTGCTTGAAAGAAATGTAAGTACACCTTCTTTTTTTTTTGGTTTTTGGTTTTCTTTCACTTTATATACAATAATCATATTCTTATTCAATGATTTGTATAAATGATAAAAAAAAAAATAAAAAAAAAGGAAGAATCAAAAAAATTTGTAATCTCCACCATGAAGTCCACCATTTAAAATTTTGGTTGGAAAAAACACAGTTTGAACATTTTTTGTTGAATGGAAAATTTAAGTATTCATTTTAATTTTTAATTTATTTTTTTTTGTGATGAAATTGTATATTAAAATATTACAAAAAATATTTATGGAGATGAGGAGAAGATGTGTGTATTTGTTATGTGGGTGGTTATATGGTTATTTAAGATTGCATGTTCTGAGTTATTTTGTAAAAATCAATGTCAGTATAAGATTTTGTAATCATTACATTTTCAAATTACCTGTTATAATATTGATCGAAGGCATCTTCCTTTGGTTACATTCCTTTGGTTATGTTACCAATGTAGGGGTAATAGTTAAAATTATGTCACAAATATAATGATAATTTTGGAATTCTTTCCACAAAACGTGACAATTGTTATCTTTCTTTCTTAGATTCAATTTGGATAAACAACAGAAGTTAGATCGATCCAAACGAGTAAATTTTTTTTTAATAGATAGAAGTATACATTGAGTAATATTTACCTAGTGGTTTATACATAATTTATTATAGTTGATTAATTTAATCTTAACTTAAAGTTTAATCTAATTTTTACAACAAAAATATTTTAACTAAAATACTGTCTTATCTTTATAAGAATTTGAAATTTATGTAAACAAAAATTCTTTGGATAAATGTACTTAACTTAAGTACAGTATACATACCAACAAAAAATTTCATTCAATTATTAACTGTTAAGAATTTGTTGTAATATTTTCTAAAAAGCAAATAGTTTCAGTAACATATTAACATGACCTATATCGAAAATGATGAATATTTCTCTAGAAAAATCTAGAAACTCTGATTAACTACCCACTCTAAAATTCTAAATTCTAAAAATTTTACTTTCAAATAAATTAGTATACCAACCAAATATCATATTCTACAATTTTTACTTCCATTTAAATTTTACAAGTCTGCATATAGTGGAGTGGTCCATTAGTAATCCCTCATTTCAAAAAGAAAAATTATTAATGAATAAATAAATTTATATATTTAAAATCATTTATATACTTTTTTAAATGCTCATTACATAAATTGATGAACACAATTATATTATTTTTCTTTTGATCAACCTGAAAAATGTTGTAAATTTAGTTAATTTTGATTAATTATTGTTTTTCCATAGATGAAGAAATAAAGAGAACCTTTTAAAAAAGTAAATTTCATTTTTTTTTTATATATTTTCTTTTTTTAAATGAACAATTTACTATAAAACTACAAAACCACTGAGCTATTCAAGCTGAAAAAAAAGTAACTAAAAAAGATCTTTTCTATATAAATACTCGAATAAAGAAAAAAGTGTGAATCTTTATTTAATGATAAATGATAAAACGATGAGGTAGGTTGTTATTAGGTATCATACTGGATTGAAACTAATTTTTTATCTCTGGTAAGTGAACAAAATTAAAAGTATATTTTAAAAAAAAAAGCATATATAAAGAAAATATTTTTCAATGAATAGAATTTACAATTTAATTTTGAATACCAAAACATTTTTGCACAACATTTTTTTTTGTAAGAACAAATAATAAGAAAATTTTAACAAGTTATTTAGTCTAAAATCGTAAATGATTAATGGATTTTGATTTTATATAAAAAAGTTAGTTGGAAGAGTGCTTTATATCGCCTTTTTTGATCCATTTAGTGAAAACGAAGATTTAAATTTAAATTATAATTTTTGCAACAAACCAATTTGCCTAAGTTATAGTAAAACAACTGGAAAAAAGTCTGCAAAAAGGGACCTTCTCGATGCTCCAACTTACTCAATTTTTAAGAAATTGATTTTAATCTTTAATTTAGTTTATAGTTCAACAAGTCTAGTTAGAGCATAGCCATTCTGACCATTACCAATTTGTATACTATTTTATATTATAGCTACATAATATAATAATGATTAGGTACATGTCCCTAGGTCTAGGACATACCTACTACATACTCTGAGCTAAATAATTCCAGGCAGACCATGGTCATCGGACGCTATTTTGGTGTAAAACATCGAAATTCTCCAATATGAATTTGGTGTCTATGGACGGTGAATTTGGTGTCTATTTTAATTATAATAAAAATATTCAAACAAATTAAAGATATCTCTTAATTTTCCAAAGTTATATAGCCAATAAAGTTCAATGAAAATGAAAAGAAAAATGAAAAATCTCGAAAAATTGTTTTTCGACATTTAGACCGCGCCACAAAGCCTCATATATAAACGTGTAATATATAATTTATAAAATAATGAAACAAAAATCAAATTTATTCTACAGTGATATTAATTTTAATATGTAGTCATATCAACATTTTATCTTCATTATCCTCTACTAGTCCAGTCTTTATTAGTCACGCACACAAAACTATAAAAGACAAAATGAATTTTTTTTTTTTTGATGAAATTGTTTTTAACGCTACAGGATTTAAGTAAATATAGAAATTTACTGATGAACATAAATTTTTTGTTTTTATATATATCATAATAAAAATTGTGTTTAAATCAAAACTAAATATACAACCACCCTATTTTATACTCTGATACTTAAATAATACCAACCGTATTTAAGTATCAATATCCTCTACTAAACGGATGTCATAAAATATTGGAAAAACTTTAAATCAACATTGGCGATTTCCAATTAGTCCAATTTTATGGAATGTTTACATTAAAAATAAATAAAAAAGAATAATATTATCTTTCTGATGCATGATTTATCATCAGGATCTAAAATAAAAACAAAACGTATAAAGAGAAGAGGATTGATGATGGATAAGATATAAAAAATTTGGCGACAAACTGTTCATTAAATTCTTCTAATACTGTGAATTTGTGAAATATTGCGGATATATAATTTCAAAAATTAAATTAAAATTGAAACAATATTTAAGGATAAGGATATATTATTAGAAAGGACATATTCATTATTATTTTATTGTTATACATAATTTGATTTGTAGATTAATTATAGAAAGGACATAATTTTCGATTTACTGCTGGGTTTATAGATTTTGGGAAAAGGATAAAATATATAGGCAAAATAATTTTTGGAAAATTGAATTTGAGCTCTGAAATATTATAGTAAATTACTATTTATGTCCTTTTCGACATGAATTGAATTGAAAATTTTGGTAATAAAGAAGTCAATTAATATTTTTAGTATATGAAATTCAAAGATCAATTATGAAATGCGTGTTTATTAAATTAGTTTAGAGGGTGAGAATTTACTTCATTGATAATCTATGAGCTGGTTAAAGACATAACTTTACTTTTGTAAATGATTGAATTTGTCATTATGGGATTTTCTTTAATAATTTCTTAAGTACATCGAAGCATTTAGTAATTTCAGTATTTAGGAGACAATATTGTAACTAAAATATTGAACTGAAATGTGTTGGTAAAAGTCATCTACTGAATTATACTTAAAAATATTTTTTTTGATTCGAATAACGATTCAATTTTTTTAGTGAATTATTCATTCAATCCCAAAAAAAAATCTAAAATTTTGTTATACATTCTTGTAAATATTCTATAAGATTTAGTCCTTAAAAAATTTCAATTTTTATAATTTATTCTATAATATTTATTATCCCTAAAAATTTCGTACTCAGTTTTCTCTTTTAATATTTAACTACCAACCCAAAAAAACACAAATAAAATTTTTTTATATTACATTTTGTTTTTCTTATCCAATAAAAACTAAAGTGATCCTGAATTTGTGTTATTTTTTCAACTTGTGTGTTGTGTTGTGTTCCATAATTGACTACCCTTCTTTTCTTTTATTTTTTTTATTGGTATAATAATAATAATAAAAAAAAAAGTGCGCGCGCAGTAAGTAAAATTTATCAAAAAAAAAATTATGGTTTCCATGAAAAAAAGATATATTTTATAAATATATTTTATATTCCGTCCTTTATATTCCTTTTTGTTTTTTGTATGTCCGTGAAAGTATAATACAATCTTTTATCATCATCATATAAAAATTCATTTATGGCGACTTTCCATTTTAATTTTATTGACGATGGAACAAAAACAGAAAAAAAAAACAGAAAATATAAATGTTATCCTTAAAAATTTCCTGAAAATTTTAAATATTATATTATTTTAAATAAAATTTAAAATCCATTATATATAGAAATATTTGAATGTTTAGAGACGCGATTATTAACAATAAAAAGGCATAACTAATTTTTTTTTTCAATAATATTTTTCTTGTTATTTGATTTATGAATATTAAAAATGTTGATTGTTGATTTTATGTACACTATTAAAAATTTGTTATTTTACATTAAAATTTTGTTTAGATTTTTACGCTTCTGAAGGTGAGAGAACTTTTAGCATTATTATTATTTGTTAATATATTTTCAAAAATTAAGTAACTGAAATTGCATTAACTTATAAATCAATTTGAAATGAACTTTCTCCATTTCAAAAATTGATTTGTTTTAAAGGGAAAATGGACATTAATTTATAGAATATTTTTAGTATCCATGAAAGAACATTTTTATAAACATTAAATTTAATTATGAGTTGTTATGAAAGTTGAGTAGTAAGTCATATAAATTTTTGTACACTATCAGATGTCTAAATTAGTCGTGACAAATATTTATGTTTATATAGTAATTATACTTAAGAGAATTTAGAAGGAAATTGTGGGAGGGCCAGATAATAATGATTTAAATCACAAATTACAATCTGTGCGTCTAGTTTTTTAGAAAATTAAATTTAATATCAAACATACGTTAGTGCAATGTTTGTATTAGAATAATTATAATAATAGTTTTGAGGACCTTCACTCTAATAGTCAAGGTCCTCAAAACTATTTAGTATCATTAGTAGTGAAGATAATTCACTACAATAATTATCGTAATGAATTATCTTAACTATTAGTTAGTTAGTTTTAGGTTGGGGTCGGCAGAGTTCTGCCTCGTCACTGCAGCCGTAGGCTTATTGTAACTACCCTCTACGTTCATTCATTTGACAGACCAGTACTAGCAATGAAGTTGTATAGTCTTGTCAAAGATAGATCCCATGATTCCGATGGGGAGATAGTATATCTGCCGAAATGAATTAGCCTCTTATACAATAGGGCTTCACATTCACACAGTATATGCTCCGCTGTTTCGTCCTCATATTCGCAGAATCTACACAATCGGTCTTGACTTATTCCTAATGTGTGTAGATGTTTCTAACTAACTAACTAACTAACTAACTAACTATTATCGTAGCATATCGAAATTAAAGTAAAATTAAAGTAAATTTGTATTGAATTCATTTTATAGTAAATTGAATCGATTTCCAGATCACTAATTTAATTATAATTATTATGTGAAATTTTTGATTGAAAAATCATATGTAGTTTCGTCCTTTCTCTACCAATTATACTATTTACTTATGTCTATCCTTTACTGCAACATCATATACATATGTTGGGGGCACATATACAAAGTTTTGGTAATATTTTCCTTTCAAAGCCATAGTTTCAAAAATCCACAATCTTTTAAAAAAATCAGTCAAATCATAATTTACTTGTCAGATTTCACATTTCTTAAACATAAATAAATAATTTCTATTTCAAAATTTTATGTTATATAAAAATTTATATTATTGCGGGTTAAAAATAACTTCTGAATTTTTTTTTTATATATACTTTAAAGTTATAAAATTTAAATTTAAATTTGATTTTTCAAAAAAAAATATCCTTAAAAACACGCTTCAAATAAAATTACATTTGAACTTTAAAAATTCCTTTGAACATTATAGAAATTAAATTTTATTGATGTTGTCATTAAAAATAATTGTCCTTAAAAACAAAACTAAAAACTACAAAAAATTCTCAAAAAAAAAAAAAGAAAACATAGAAAAGAAAGTATAAACGTAAAATCATAAATTCATAAAAACTTTTATAAATATTTTATTAAATTATGAAGAAGTTAAAAGCCGGCAAAAAAGGGACATTTCTTTTTTTTATATTGTACGACAAAATTATTATAAAGTGAATTTTCCGGTGTTCATATATAAAATTCGCTATACTCAAACAAAGATTTTCATTCTGAAATTTTTATTTATTTATTTCTTAGCTGCAAAAATTTTGTTGTAATAATTTTCTTTCTTCAAGTTATAATTGAAAACAAAAATCTTGTAAATGACGGTCATTAATATTTTCAACTATAAATTGTTTGGTATACGTTTTGTTGTTTTAGAAAAAAATCAAGGATATAAGTTGACATAGGCAATTTAAATTTTTAATTATACAATACAATGAAGAATAAATATAGATATTTTATAACTTATTACCTTCTTCATTTCGTAAATTGTTTTATTATGGAAGTGTAATAATTTAGTTCGCACGTTGACTGGTGCCTGTGTCGACTATTATGACTTTTTAGAATACTCTGCATGTCTCTATGGCACCCAAAACAGAAAGACGAAAAAGTCATTTAAAGACATTAAATTTCACGGTAGGTAGTTTTTATTTAGGTGCCTATGTTAAAAATAAAGGTCATCATATATAAAATTTCAAAATGATTACGATATATACGCTTAAAGGGACACCCGCTTAATATGCTGCGCGCATTATCGTTTCTTTTTTTCGCGTTTGTTTTTTTTTCAGTTAATGTTAATAATTTTTATATTTTTTCTCTTGGATTCAATGAAAAAATAAATAAAAATAAAAATGTCCTTTTATATTATTATTATTGATTATATGACGTTATATTGCAAATGACCTGCTGATTAACGAAACAACATTGTTTATTTTATAAAGAGAAATAATGCTTGTAGCATGCAATTTTATCTTATATAAATCGAAAGATACAAGAAAAAAAAAATATAACAAAAATTTATGAGTTCAAATATTATTGGAGACATATCGAAAAATAGCAAGGGGTCTTAAAATATTTTATATACAACTTTGTATAATCTTGCGAAATGATTTTATATAGTAGTCCACCAAATGATCACTAAAAATTATAACAAAAAAATTCTTTCATTATTTTATTAAGTGCTTACAACGTCGTGGCTTTTAGTAATTGTTCATTTTTTTATACTTATTTTTGTGATAATTTGAATATTTCAATATTTATTTGCATATTTACTATTTTGTGGTTATAATTCCTTTTTTTTAAATCTGTGTATTAATTTCAAGGACTCTCTTTTCTTTTGCCCATTTCAATTTTCAGAGGATATTTATATAATTTCTATTCAAAGGAAATAACGAACACAAGAAAAATAAAATCGTAATTCCTTGTCCTTTTATTGTTGTAATACTAAAGCGTTAAAGAAAAACTATAAACATTTTTCATTCACTTCTCTAATAAATTAAAAACAAGATGTATATTTTGTTTTTTTTTAAATGTCCTTAAATTACCTTGTCCTATTATCCATCATTAGTTTAATTCCTTGGAAGAAATCCCCTATAGTCTCTTTCACAATAAAAAAGTAAGAAGTGATAAAAATAAAACTCTTATAAATAAGGACATCAAAATTGAAGATCCAGGTGAAGAGATCCTGGTATATATATACATATATTATAAAGATTTAAAGTCTGATATTTAGTTGATTTGACACAATAAAGATATTATTTAAGTTATATGTTTTCATTTTGCATTCTTATGAAATTCATTTACACCACAAGATAAGGAAACAATTTAATATTGCCATGATGACCACACACACTCGTTTTTTTTTTCTTAACCATATTTACACAATTGAATGTATATTTGAATTTAATTGTTGTGTATTAGCAAAAAAAGGACGAAAACAGGACTAACATTTATAAAATGAAAAGAAAAATATTTTGTTTGTTGTGTGGTAAATAATAAAATTTGATCTTCATTATTTTTCTTTTTTGAAATTTTACAATCATTTTTACCAAATACACAAATCAAAAACATTTTTATTTATACATATTTATTTTTTATTTTTGTTTTGTTTTGTTAAAGGAGTCACCCGCTGCTGTTGATTTTCAACATAAGATATTTTAATTTTTATATATGTGTAAGAAGTTATTTAAGATATTTTTAATAAGGTTGTTCACAGTTGGTTATTACAATTCTATAAAATATAAAACAGAGAATAAATATATTCTTTATACTTAGATTTATATATAAGAAAAATGAGCTTTGAAAGTAATTTAGGAATTGTTTTGATTGTTCAAATTTTAGATGCTCCTTTTGCAAGGATTTTGTACAAAAAAAAGAATTCTCTATTGTTATATAGAAGATGTTTTTTTTAAATTGCACACGCGACCATATGCAACCTACAATTATTGAGATTATTTATTTTTCTACATAATTTGTGTCCTGTAATCGTGATGTTTATTTGTATCAAAAAATGAACAATTATCAAATGAAAATCATTTAATTTTGCAACAATTTTGAAAAGTTACAGTCAAAATTCATTTAATATCCTTAAAATATCTAAGATTCTATTAAATCAAAGACATTGTAACAATGTTTTATTTATAGAGAAGCAATCTTATGGCAAATAAAATGGCATAACTAATTTTTGGTATATAAAATATTTTTGCTATTTATTTATGATTTATGAATATTAAAAATGTTGATTGTTGATTTTATGTACACTATTAAAAATTTGTTATTTTACATTAAATTTTGTTTAGATTTTTACGCTTCTGAAGGTGAGAGAACTTAGCATTATTATTACTGGGTAATACTTTAAAAAATCAATTGAAATTGCATCCAACTTATAAATCAATTTTAAATGAATTTTCTCCATTTTAAATTGATTTTGTGGCAGGGAAACTAAAATCAATGTAAATTTTTAATTATTGAGTATACAGAAGAACATAAATATTAAATTTAATTATGGGTTATTTATAAATGAAAATTGAATATTGTATATTTAGAAATTGACCATGACTTTTATGGTTCGTGTAATGTAAATGCAGTAACCGAAAGTAGTATAATTAAATAACACATTTTAAGGTTGCACAAGATCGTAAATATTTCATAATTATAGACAGTTTATAAAACTAAAACTACTAATAATAATTGTACTAGTTTAAAGGTGTAGCGAAAAAAAAACTAGAAATTTCCAATAACCGCAAATATATTTTACTTCATTCCATTTTCTTGAGCAAAGTACGAAAAGTTGATTAATGATTAAAATGTTTTAGAAAAATTTATGTACTAATTATATTTACTAATTCATTTTGTCAATGTATACATAATATTCTTTTCTACAATTAATTTTACTGATGCAGTTTCACATTAGCAATTTTTTTTTTGTGAAAATATAAGTTGGAACATTTTTATTATGGACAAAGAAATTATTATAAATTTTATTTACACTAAAAAAAATCTAATTTGATATCTAATTATCTTGAATTTAACATTTTTTGATACTAAAATCATATATGTATCACTGAAATTACTATATGTACTAACTAACTATCATTCTATAAAAAATTAATGTTGATTTGATTTTATTAATTATTTTTGATGTGTTTCAACCTTAAATGTTATTTGGTTTGAATATTTGATAAAAACATAAAATGTTAACATTTGTTATGCTTTGTATCTGCAAGATATATTATCGGTTTCTTTATTAAATACGCATAATACATAATGCTTTTTACGACAGCCGTAATATTTCCCTAAAATTGATTTCCAAAATTTAATTTCCCTAAAATTTAATTTCCCTAAAAATTCATTCATTTTCAGGGAAATTGATTGTAGGGAAATATAACTGCTTGTAGCTTGTAGGAAAATTTTCCGGAAATCGTATTTTCCTCTTTTATTATACTCATTGTGGTTTGTGAATGTCCTAAATAACTTCCGGTTTATGCATTTGCTAATATTTGGTTCTAATCTTTACTATCATTTTTTTTTTTTTGTGAAATTGAAAAACATTTCTTATAAAAGTTTCGTAAAATTAGTTTATTGAACTGTAAAAAAACATAAAGCTTAAAAAATTTAGAGCTTAAGTTCCACTAGAAATTGTTGTGGTATATAGTTGAGTATAGCTTTTTCAAAATATAAAACATAATAAGAATGATTTAAATTGTAACAAAATACTCCATGATTTTTATGTACCTATAATATGTTATCAGAAGATATGTCAGACTATGCATAATTATTATTATAGCTTTCTTTGCTTCTCGATGTTGTTTAATATTTTCGAAAATAAAATTGAAAAATTTTTTCCATTTATACATTCAATTATTTCCCTGAACAATAAAAAAAAATGAATAAATTTGAATAATTCAATAATTAAATGCAAAAAAAAAAAGATTACTATAAATTTTTTGAATGAATTGAAATGTAAATTTACTTAAATAAATTTACGCCACATTCTATTTAAATGATAATTTTTATTTTTATAATATTTTTTACAACTTATTAATTAAAAACAGTAATTTTTTTTTATTAACCAGCAGAATCCGTTCAACATTTAAATTTGAATAAAATGTGGACAAATAATTTTAAAGTATAATCAAACATTTTTTTTCTTTCTTTACCATAAATACAAAAAAATATCTTGTCCTCTGTAATATTAATATAAATTTTCAAGTTATTTTCATTGCTACCTTTAATTGGAGTTCCTCTTACGTTCAACTCTTTTCAATTTTTAAAACTTTTCTATATAACTAAAGAAATTTTCAAATTTTTTATTTTCTTCTGTATATAAAAAAAAAAGCACGAAGAACAGAATAAAATTATGGTCCATTCGAAGTATCCATGTGTCGGCATACCAGAAAACCGGTTTTTGGAAGAAGAAAAAATAAAAACTTTTAATGAATATAAGAAAATTTTTTTTTTGCTTAAATCCTTATAAGATTTTACTATACCAACAAAACGGCGACATATTAATGCGGTAGTATAAGTAAGAAATTGTATTGTATACCATATATTAACACAAAAGTCAAATCTATGTAAAAGATAAAGAAAACGAACGAACTTTGTTGTATGCCTAAACTAAATCGCGTGTACTTACAATTTTTCCTGTTTTATTTTATTAATATTAAAACCGGAGAGAATGGATCCATTCCATATTTCAAACACAGAAAATTTTTTGCGCGAGGTGGTGTTTTTTTGTCTTGTACATATTATTTTTTTATGTGAAAAACCCTTAAGGCTCGCGGAGCGCCATTTAGTGTTTTATAGAGGAATTGTTTTGCCCATTTTATACAAAACCAGTGAACATTTTCTTCCACGAAATTTTTATAACATATCAAGAATATATTAATTTCACGGATAGGTGTTTTACTTTTTTAATTTTCCCCCCCATATACCTGTCCCCGCACCTGAAAGTGGACCATTTTATTGCCCATTTTATGAGTAAACCCTTACATATTTTGATAATTTTTTTTCTACAGAATAAAGATTGAATATATTTTTCACGGATGTATGTTTTACATTTTTGATATTTGTTATCATTTTTCTAATAATTAAATTTTTATATAAAAACCTCTTTTTTTCAAAAATTTTTTGGAAGAAAATGTGTGAAATTTAGTGTAGCTAGTGTCTGATAGGGAACTTTGAGCGCTGAAGTCAATTTTAAACAGTTTTATTGTCAATGAAAGCTCTTTTTTTGTTTGTGTGTGTTTCAAATTATTTTTTATTTGCAATTCTGATTTTTTTTATGAATAATACATAACATATGGATGGATGTGTATAGAAAATATTTATTACCAATAACATAATTTTTAGTTTACATCTTTTCTTTATATTTTTTTTTTTCAGTTAAAATGTATGAGAAAAGGTGGATTTTTAGATTCAGGTGTAGTTTTTTTATTTGTTTCAAAAATTGGATTAGGCTTATAAAAGTGTAAAAATAATTACAAATTTATATACATACTCAATTTTTATAGGTAAATGAAGTTAAAAAAAAGTAGGTAAAATCTAAAAAAAAATTCAGGAAGGATATTATTTCATTTTTTTTAATGAAATATCAATATAAGTACATATATTATCCTGGATGAAATGCTGAATGGCCATATTTTCATCTGGGATTTTCTCTAGCACCCCTGGATGGATTGGGTTGATATTTGGTAAACACATTTAAATTAGTGGTCTGGATGAAATGATGGGTGGCCATATTTTCATCTGGGATTTTCTCTAGCACCCATGGATGGATTGGGTTGATATTTGGTAAACACATTTAAATTAGTGGTCTGGATGAAATGATGAGTAGCCATATTTTCATCTCGGATTTTCTCTGGTACCTCTGGATGGATTGGGCTGATATTTGGTAAACACATTCATTATAGTGATCTATTGTTAAGTATGCCAGAACTCCTCCATTAGCTTTACTTGGAAGATGGTTATATGATTAAAACGTGATTTCTGATATTTTGTGGGAAATAATGGAGGAGCACTGGCATAGTTAATTATAGAACAATATAATGAACGTGTTTACCAAATATCAGCCCAATCCATCCAGGAGTGCTAGAGAAAATCCCAGATGAAAATATGGCCACCCATCATTTCATCCAGACCACTAATTTAAATGTGTTTACCAAATATCAACCCAATCCATCCATGGGTGCTAGAGAAAATCCCAGATGAAAATATGGCCACCCATCATTTCATCCAGACCACTAATTTAAATGTGTTTACCAAATATCAACCCAATCCATCCAGGGGTGCTAGAGAAAATCCCAGATGAAAATATGGGCATACATAATTTCATCCAGGATAATATATGTACTTATATTGATATTTCATTAAAAAAATTAAATACGACCGTTTTCATTCAAATACGCCCTTTGTAGAATAACCCCCAATACAATATATCTGATCAGATATTTATGGGTAACGAAATTAATTTTACTTTCCCTTTATAGAATTTACAATAATTTTATATAATATATATAATATTTTATATTATATAAATATATGGATATAGTATAACTATATTTAGTACATATATAATATTATAATATCTGATCAGATAATATTATACATATACTATTTACATATTATATTATATAAAATAATTGTAAATTCAATAAAGGCAAAGTAAAATTAATTTCGTTACCCATAAATATCTGGTCAAGCAATAATAGATATATTACATATACGGTATTGATATATTATATTATGAAATATGAACTCGTTTTCAAAAATCAAAATTTGTGGGATAATTTTATCATCACATATAATTATACATTATATGGCAACGCCGCATTCCTATAAAAACATCAAATAATGTATTACAAACGCATACACACAAAGAATATAAAAGCTCTTTTTCAGAAAAAAACATTGGTATGACGTGACGTCACGATTCGGGCTTTTTTCTGGCGCTCCTCGACCCTTAAGGTATGTGAAACTTCATTAATAATAGGTTTTATATTTATTTTTTTTAATGCTCGTATACAGCAGAGTAGGTATATCGTGTATATAATTTATGTGGAGCGGGTGAGGGTGATTCAGATCAGAGAATATAATCTAAAATAGATTTTAATATTAAAAAATAAAATTGAATATAAAATTTTTTTGGTTGATGTGCTCTAGGTTTCTTTTTCTTATTTCTGCATTTTTTTTTTCTGAATTGTATACGTAAAATATATAAATTATTTATTCATGAACTCATTTATAATTATCATTCAATTTTCAACCTGTGCGGTTTTTCTTGAAAGAAGTTAAAAGAAAAAAAATTCTCAGATGTTTCTTTTTTACGCGTTCGAAACCTTAAAAACAATTTAAAAAAAAAAAATTACGTGCTATGATTTAAAAATTAGTTTTACTTATTTATTTTTTTTTTATTATTATTTTATGCTTAAAAAAAAGCTTTAAAAAAAATATTATGAGTAATTGATTATGTAAATTTTTCTAGGAATAAATTGTTTTGGCAAAAAAATAAAATATTTAATAAGTAAGTAAAATAAGAAAATCACGTTTCTGGATTTGATTTTATTTTTCATTTTGGTTACCACAAAACTAGTAAATTTTTGATTTAAGCTTTGATAGCAATTAAAAAAAAAATTACTAACTTAATTGTAATCATTTTTGATCACTGATAACACAGGGAAAAAAAATATGTTAAAAATAAATCTGCAAAAAATTTCATAAGTAAAAATTTTAAAATTTATTAAAAAACAGGTTCGTCGCTTAATTTTTTTGTTTTTTTTTTTGTTGTTGTATGGTAGAAATTCATAACGAATTAAGATCAAAATCACGAATATTTTCTATTTTTATGGTTTATAATGTAGGATAGAAATTTTTTTAAGAAAAAAAAAAATGTGGTTTTATATACTCTAAATATTCAATTGTTAATTTCCAGGTAAATGAAATATTTTTAATGTGGGTGGATAGAAAAATACTCTTATACATTTCAACATTATATGTACATAAAATATTATGTGCAAAGAATAAATTTTACTATATACATATATGATCATTAAAGATAAGTATCTTCTTATTATTGTTAGAATTGAATATAAATAATATTTTTTTTTAATGTAGGATGGGTTCCAAAAAAGAAATTAAACAAAAAAAATCATATTAAACGGGAATGTTATAGTTTGGAATGATTCAAGAGTTTTTTTTTGCGACAAAAAACAAGTTGACACATTTATAATTTATCGAAATTTCGATATTTTGCTGACGAACAGATTCTTTGTTTAACCACCTTTAAGTACATAAATGTTCAATTGCTACTGCGACCAAACTTTAAATTATGACAGTTTTTCGGATGAGGTTTGTAGAGTAGTAAGTGTTTATTTTTTTGAAAGTATAAATTAATTTTCTGATTAAAAAGTTGAATTTTCATGATTCATTTTTTTTTGTATGTTTGACGAAAAAAAAATATAATAGAAATATAAAATTGTAAATTTAAGTAAGTGGTATTTGGACAAAAATTACACTGATCTCCCATAAATTTAATATCATTTGGGAAAATTAATTAGCATCATCAAAAATTGTACAATTTGTAATGAATAAGAAAGATTTATTGAAGCTTCTTATATAAATCTTGAAGCTACTTAAAGAAATCTTGTTCCATAAAACTACTAGCACAGTAAAAGAAGATGATTTTTTTATTGCCCTAACAGAGATCTGTTCTTCTCTATTGTATATATTTCGTATAAGTTTCATTAATTTTTATATACTTTAATTTTATTTATATAATTAATTTTTATTACGAGATCATAAAAATAAAATCAGACACAATTTTATAAAAATAAAATTATTTTAAATACATTGCAAATTGACTGCTGTTAAAAGCCACTAAAATAAAAACTAAATTTTGTAATTACAAATCCGCTGAATAGACTTACTGATCTGTGAAATGAATATACTTCCTAATTATACTAAACTAAAATTTATTTATTCTTAATTTTAATTTTTATTCTTTTCAATTTTTTTCGATAATGTAAAATTCGGAGAAAAATCTCTTTACCACTTTATAGTTTTAAGATCTAATATTTTATTTAATTATACAATGAAAAATTGGAAAATTTAAAATCGAAATTAAATAATCTTTGAAAATAATTATAATAAATAATATAGAAAATTTCTATTTTTTTAAAAGTATGTTTATAATAATTTTATTTATTCAAAAATTATAATTTGATTACAAATATTTTTTTATTTATAATTAATTTTATATTTAAAGAGAAAAAATTTATTAACTAAATAATAGTAGAATTCAAAAAAAATTATTATTAATAACATTTTGGGTCTAGCAAATACTAATATGGAATTTTTTAAATCTAAAATTAATTTTTTAATTTATACTTTAAATTTTTAAATTCTAAAAGAAATTATTACTAAAAAAATGAATTTCATAAAAATATAATCAAAAGTCACAAAACACTTAGTGTTCAGAGATTAATTTTAATTAAAATTTAACTAATTTTATTAACTTAAAAGTTAAAACATTGAAAAAAAAAAAAAAAATCGCAAAAAAAAAACTATTTTGTATAATGAATATTTATCTCTCGCTTTAATTACTAAAAACTGTTAAAATTAGTTACGCTTTACGTAAAATTAATTATATAATTTAAAAATAAAATAAAAAATAAAGTCTTTAATTATAATAATAAAAAATAAAAAATTGCTACACTTATTATTGTGTGCCATCACATCTCATTAATTTACGATTGATACCTGAGTCAAATTGTAATTATAATTAAAAAATATATAAAAAAAATTATGGCAGACGTTTTTTTTTTATAGTAAAAAAATATTTCATTTTTTATTATATTTAACGTCGCATTATATCCTCTATACTAAAACCAGTTCTACGGGGTCGTATTTGTTGCTGCTGCTGCTGCTGTTGTTGTAATTTTTCTTGTCGTATTTTTTCCAGACTTTCATGTCCACTAATTTCTATTGCTTCTATTGGCGCTGTTGAAGAATTACCAGGAATTATTAATTTACTACCACCACTATCCGGTGGACGTTGAATAACTAATGATGTGTCTCGGTGAATAGGTGAAGAAATTGATGGAATTGATATTGATTGCGTATGTTGTGGTGGCAATAGTGATTTATCGGGTGGTTTTAATATTGTATGATGATGCTGATGGCGTGATATACTTAAACCTATATGCGGATTATTATTTCTAATCATTGGATGATTTCGTATAATTGGATGTGGTTCATCATCAATACCCATTGGACGTTTACGCATTGGTATTGAACCTAAGAAACTTGGTATTGGATCAACGATTGGTATTTGATTTGTTGGTAATTTAGTTGTTATTGATTGTTGTGATATTTGAGAATTATCAATTGGTAGGGTTAAATCGGTTGCTTCTACACCGGTAACTATTGATGGAGATGTCGACGAATTAATATGATGTAAATCTCGTCGGACATGTAACATTGGAATATATGGTGTTGGTGGTTTTAATGGTAATGGTGTTTGTGTTGGTTGTGATCTAATATTAAGTGATTGTTGCATAGATAATGAATAATTATTGACAATATTTGTATTCTGCATTAGATATTCTTTATCCATCATTGAATAAAATTCTCTTTCATGTTGTGGTCGCATTGTATATGTAGCATCTGCTCCTTCATGATGACAATGTGTTACTTCTGGACGTTCTTCAATTTGTCGTGATAATTGTAATGGAACTTCTTCATGTGGTTCAATAATTTCATCATCTTCAACAATATCATCATCAAAATCATCTCTATCATCGTCATCATTAAATGAATTATTTTTCAAATCTGTACTAACACCATTTTTCGTCAATTTTGGTGTTCTTGTTCGTTGTACTGGACTTTGTCGTGGTGAATCAACTTCTAATTCTGTATCCTCTTCATCACCGCTTAAATTACGTTCATCATCGCCAACATCTAAAACACCATCGGCTGGTACATCACCAACAGCATGCGTTAATGCATGTCGACGAAGATCACAATTTCGCCGGAAAACTTTGCCACATGATGAACATTCGTATGGTTTGTGATCAGTATGGGTAAGTAAATGAGTTTTTAAATTTGAACGTTGATTAAAACTACGACTACAAACTGGACATTTATGTGGTGATTCTTCCATATGTAATATTTTATGAACAGCAAGTGTTCGTGATTGACAAAATCCTTTACCACATTCTGTACATTTAAATGGTTTCTCCTTTGAATGAATATATCTACAAAGATATAAAAATATTATAAATATGAAAAATAAAGTGAAATTCAAAATTATATACATATAGAGAAATGACATCTTCAAAAAAAATCTTTTATAATGTTTACCAACTTTGTGCCGACAAAAAAAAAAAAAAGATTTTTCAGTAGAAAAAAAAAACAACACTGAGACTTTTCATTTGAATTGAGATTCAGATTTCAAGCTAATTTGATTGTTTTCTATATACTTTCGGCTTAAATGTACAATTATATAACAAAGAATATAAATAATATTAAAATATTGAATAATAAATATTTACATAGTGGACAAACACTCCATTTTAGTTATCCATAAGTTAAGTAAATAATTTAACAAAAAAAAAAATGTACATATATTTTTTTATCTGAATATTTTTGAAAATTTTTAAATGGCAATAAAGGTCATTATCATATATTTTTTTTTATGCTGACTATAAATTGATTAAATTTCATGTTTTTTGGGATAAATTTTAACATTTAGCATAAATGATTCATAATTATTGAACATTTACTTTTTGAAGTATGTAGTCATAAAATAATAAATGATATATATTTGAGCTTCAGTCAAATAATTTGGCAATCTTATATATGTGTATACAATACTTGCATACAAAATTCGAAACTCGATTGAAAGAAAATTTCTGAAAAAAGAGATTTTATAAAAAAGTATATTTTTAAGTAGACTTAACATGGCCAAAAAAATTACTGATTAATGGATACAGTTTATATATAGTTAAAATTAGTCAGTGTTGAAACGATATGACCATTATCTTAATGGATCCAGTTAGTATATGAAAGTACTTAAAATTATTTAACGAGTTAGTTAAATATTGTACAAGTTTTGGTTAGAAAGCATAGCAAGGTACCTTAACATACTCTGTACTTTGTTTAGTGTAATATACTTATGTGGTGACACAGCAGATATCAGTGACAACGTAGAATCTTAAATCAATTAAATATATTGATTGAGAATATGAAAATAATATCAGTTATAATTTCTATTTTACTTTAAAAATTAATTTTAAGCTGTTTGTAATTCGGAATTTCAAAAATTTATCATTTCTATTATGCAAAACAACACAAATCATTAATTATTAAAACAGACTATAAATTTGTTTAATATATTTACATATATGTACTAACAAAATGATAAGTTTCTTTGAATTTCATTATGCAGTCAACATTTTTGAGGCCAGAAAAAAGATTTTTGTCGAAAAAATGTTTTAAGTAAATTATTAGATTTCAAAATATTTATGATTTACAGCAAAATTTACTTAATGGAGAACGAAAATCAATAATTTTTTTAAGAAATCTTTGCTGTCATCAAAAATACTTAATATAATTCCGGAAATTTATCTACTATAAGAAAATGATTCATATAAATCCAACATTGTAAAAGTTTATATAATTCAAAATCTTTCAATTTATAATATTGAATTTCCCATAATAGAAAATTTAATAAGAAAATTGCATTTTCAATTTATATAACTCCAGTTCAAATTTCCTATAACTGCAAACCGAATAACTAACTTTTATATCTTCAGGTTCTATAAAAATAAGCTGTTGTTCTAATAACATCATTGGTGTCGGCATTCTTCTTATAGTAATTTCATTTTATTATTTATATACCCGTAATTATAAAATTATTATTATTTCTGCATAAGTTGTTGCGGCACAAAAACTCTCTTACCAATATAAGATTTTAAACCGAAAAGAAATAACGTTCAAACGTTAAGCATAATTTTTTTTCCCAATATTTTAAGGTGGAAAAGGTAATATATTTTATTATTAACCATTAATTGCATTATTGAATATGTCATTGTGAATTTTGGTATTGAAAATATCGAATTTCGCTTATAATTATGAAGCTATTTGAGAATTGATGAAAGATTCTACTTAAATATGTAAATTTAGGACTTTAAAAATTATATATTAAATATTTTTGGGCTATATTTTCAACCATAACCCTACTATCTACTATACAGTCCAGTATTAAAATAAAACCTGATAAATTTTATATAATTTTCCCATGGTTTTTGTTTGGTGGTGGACAAGGAGATTATATTTAAATTTTGCTGACTCTTTTTTCTTACATTATATAAAAAAAATTAAATTAATTGCAATCTGTTCCTTTTATATAATCTTTTTGGTATTATTTTTTGTTATATAGAAATAAGGAGTTACATGTCATTCTACAAAAAAAATTGTGTGAGCTATAATATTCCAGAGCTGTTATAAGCACGTACGTAAATTACTATATACAGTACTTTTTTTTTTTTAAATTTTGTAATTTTCTTATATAAAATAAAATCTTTACACAAACACGTTTGACTAACAAATTTTAGATGGTCGAGCGAGATGTACGAGTAGCTTACTCAGTCAGTTAAAGTTCTTAAAAATATATATGGGTAATATACTACGATTTATTGGATCATTTGGACGTGTAGCTAAGTTATAAAAAAAAATTCTAATAAATTTTTCTGATTCTATAGATTGGTAGAGCTCAATTAGCTCAATCATATTTTGACAAAAATATTTGTTTCTAGTTTAATTTCGAATTATCTGAAACTATAACCAATTTTGGGTATTGAAAATATGGTTAAATTTTTTATATATTAATTTATTTGACAGTCAAGATCTGTAGCTTAGTTGAATCGTTTATGATTTTAAAACCTATTTTTTTTTCTATAACAAATAGAGAGTAAAGTCTTTGTCAATATTACGCATAAATCTGTAGCTCATTTTAGCTCGCACACTTATGCTTTCGAACAACATAATTGAAAATATTTGAAAAATTTTTTTAGAATTTTTTTTAATTAGATTTCTTATTCAAATAATAAAAATTCCTCTTTCAAGTCATTGACTTTCTTCATTTTATTGACACCATAATAATATTACAATTGTCTGTCAATTTACTATGGTAAATCAATTAAAAAATGTTGTTCATTTTGATCTAATAAAAAATGAAGGTAAAAAACCATAAAATATAATTTCAAAAACAAAAAAAAAAAGCAAACTTGTAATTACATTTTATAAAGCCAAGATATTACTTTTATGGTATATGTGTTTTAATAGTACATATATTATATTGTACAAGTAATTTTTGAAAGTATATAAGAAAAAACGTCAGTTAGGTAAGAAGGAAAAAAAAAATGGATACAATGATTTTTTTTATTGTCTGATGGTAACTAGCCATGGACTTCTCTTGGATGAGTCAAGTGTTATTTGAGGCACTAAAAGAATCAGTTTTAACAACAACAACAAAAAAAGTTACTTTATTTTTTCTTTACCTTTCTTTATGCTGCAAGATTTTTGTTTTTGTGTTTTTATGTTGCAGCATTTTATACTACATAAAAACTGAAATGGTATATATACATTTTTTACTTTTTACAATATATAGTTAGAGCTCTTTTGGCGTGTGTATAAAGTACGTTTTTCTTTCCAACATTTATGTATATATATAGAGATAATAACAATATATATATATAAAAAAAAGGTTGAAGAAGTAGTTCGGATATATAATGGTATGTAAGGTAAAAAAAAAAACAAGTTTTTCGGTTCTTTGTGCCAGCAAAACAGCTAGCAAACAGAAGATCAGTGCTCAGCATCCAACAGTTTTTTTTTCTTTTAAATGGTTTGTCGTTTAGGTTTATATTATTATTATTATTATTTTGTTATGTTTGCGTAAGGTTTTCGTTATTATTTTTTATGATGTTGGGAAAAGGTTATTTTCTGGAGCTCAAAAAAATAAATTTTAAAATAAATTTATTTTAAATATTGTATAGAGTTAAATGAGATTGGAAATGAAATTTACTTATACGATAGGATGACAATTTACAAACAAAATTGAGTAAACTATATAAATTTTCTCTCGTAAATATGTAAACTAAAAATAGATTTATTTTTTATTGATTATAAATGGAATAATAAATTTGAAATATTTGATTATTTTTATGGAGAGAAAATTAGACTTCAATAATTCAAAGAATGGTAATTTTTTGATAGAGATTATGTTACACCTTCAAATATCAGAAAAATTAAAATTTATGTTAATAAATGATTGAAAAGCAGACTATATAAGTAATAAATTTTATGAAACAAATTTCCAGCAAATTTACTTGCTGGCTTGCAGCAATGATTTTTTTTTCGTATACATAACTTATAAAATATTTAAAATGTCCGCCTGCCTTCTCTATGTTGCTTGTCTTTTAAAACCTTCTTTATATATGTAATTAAGAAATGGAGAGATCAATTTTTGTTGCGATTTTTTCACTTTATTCTCAGAAAATTTTTCAAGGTTTTAAAACTTGGTTGCTTTATGCAGGGGTTTAGGGACGAAATTGTTCGATTAGAGAGGAGTCTTATATTATCGGAATTGAATATCAGAAGACTCTAAGAAATTACATTTACCATGAAATTAGATTATTGTACGAATCTAATAGTTAAATTAATTCTTTTTTATAATTAATTATTATTTTATTATTATTTACCTGTGATCCCTAAGATGATCTTGACGTCGAAATGCTTTACCACAAATATCACAAGAATATGGCCGTTCATCTGTATGTGTACGTTCATGTATCAATAAATTATATGATTTTGTAAATTGTCGATTACAAAATTTACAAATAAATTGTTTTTTCGGACGTGATGCCCGACCCGGTGCCCGTAATAATCTACGATCTAATCCAGCATGCATACCAGGTGGTACACCAGCTGAAAATAATGTTGCAGCTGATGGAAATGTAAAACTTCCGGTGCCAGTTGGTGATGGACCAGGACCACCTAAAAATCCTTGTTGCGAATATAGAACTGATGGTGGTGGACCATTTGGACCACCTGGTCCACCACTTGGATTTACACCAGATCTAGGTAATAGCATAGCTGCTGCTGCTGCTTCACGTAAAACTAATTCTTTACGTTTATCTGCCATCATAGCAATTAGTTCATAGCTTGAACCACGTTTCGGATTTGATGGATTTTTATTAACACCACCAGGTAATTGATCTGGTGAACTGGCAATCATATTTGAATATAATGATGATGGTGGTCCACGTATATTTCTAGATGGCAGTACAGGTACAAATGCAGATTGTTCTCTGCTATGATGTGATTGTTGTTGTTGCTGTTGTTGTGGTGATGAATTCATTATGCTGCTTGTATTTAAATGATGCTGATAAGATGTTAATTGTGAATCATAACTATTTGTTGAATTATTTCCAGATGAATGTGTTGCAGATGAACTACGTACTAAATTATTAGTATTTGTATTTGTTGGTGAATGTAGAAAATGATCAATACGTGTTGGTCTAATTAATGATAAGGCATGATTTTCACTCAAATCTAAGCCTTCTGTTGGCATTTCTAATTTTAAATTAGAATTTATTATCGAAATTGCCTCCTGAAAAATAATAAATCAAAATTAATAAATGCTTTTTTTTTTTAAATATAAATTAGAAAAGTAGAGTAGAAATGATTTTTTATTAAAGGTGAAAATTTGTCTGTTAGAGTCAATATTTTTTCAACGTTATCAATTTAATAATATTTACTAAACATAAAAAGTCATAGATAAAATTTTACTCTTTATGTCTTGGAACTAAACAAAAAGATAAGAAAAATATTATTTTTTTTTATATAATTTTTTTATATATTATTTTTTCAGTGTAAGCTACCCTAATAATTTCATTTATTATTTAAGTGTGTTATCAGTAAATTGTGGATTATGATAAGATACACAGAAAGTAATATTAATATAATATTAAAAGTATAGAGAATAGGAAGAATTATTAATGCTACTGCATTTTTATGACACTAACAAAGCCTTATTCTAAATGATTTGCCTTGGATATGGTTAATTATTGCGCCACTGTTCATGGCCACTGTTCAATGAGTGGATGGGTGATCGCAAAACAATTATTGCTTAAAACTCCCAAAAAAGTTTAGTTTAAAAATTCAGAATTTTATCTAAAACAAAGTTTTACATTTTCATTTAACATTTTGCTTCCAGCATTTTGTCGTCATCGTTTTCTAATTGAAGTGTAAGAGTAAAATACATTAAAATGTTTATGGAAAATTTTTTATGGAAAATTTATCGACGGATATTTTACTTCGGTATTTTCTTTTCAGATAACACAGAGGAAGCAATAAATCTCAAACATTTTAAAGAAAAATGTAAAATGAAACTGTTGACAGTGTAAAACTGGTCTAAATAATATTTTATACAATTATTGAGTGTGAACCATCTCAAAATGATCCGCTAACCCCGGCATAAATGATCTCGGTTTAAATTAAAAAATTTTCCCCCACAAAAAACCTCATATTTGGAATTGAATCTATACCAAAAATGACATAAATGACTAAACTTGTATTTAAAACATAATAAAATGGTGAGAAACTATTTTCAAAAATTGATTATATTTATAATATTATAAAAGTTTCTTTTTCAGTTTTGTTTTATTTTGCCTTTTTTTTGCCACTGTTTAATAAATAATAAAAACTATTAATATAAAATATCATTAAAATATATGCAGAGAAGTTATTTTAATTTAATTTTTGGTTGTGAAAAGTCGTGGGAAGATATCAAAACAGGTATTTTAATTTTTTTATATTTTACAGTAGTTCAAAATTTAACACCTTTGTAGTTACGATGACAACACCTACCTAAAAAAAAAACCTAACTTACTTGCAAATTCCATTTACATTTTTATTTTTATTTATATTTTTGTGTCTCGGCCTTAATAAAATGTAAATTTTTATGTTGTTTGGTTGGTTAATTTAATAAAAATTATTTATACATGTATAAATAAAAACGAGTCAGAAATATTATTATGACTGTAAATGATCGTATCCAATTAAAACAATATAATAATATGTATAAATTGGGACGCAGTTTGGGTAGAATTAGAGCCTGGATAATTTAAAGAATAAATTAAATTTAATAGGGAATTTATATATTTTTATAGGAAATTGTTGTAAATGTGATAAATGTTAGACCTTCGATTAGGAATTTGGGAAATTTAGAAGCAGAATTATTATCAACACATAGAGAAAATAATAAATTCTATAGGTATTAAGTCATAGTGTGGGAATTTTTTTACTTACAAGACCATTTTACTGAATAGTAGTTAAATTGGGAAGATGATCTTTTAAATTAAGAGCAATTTTATATTGAAATTAAATTTACTTTTCAATTAGTCTCTACAATTAATGATAAATTTAAGTATGTATACAGTATATACAGTAAATAATTTAGGACATTTAGGACATTTAGGACACAGTAAATAATTTAGTACATTGTAAAAAACGAGAACTACACTCATGATTATTTATTAGTTGATGTAGAGTTTAATTTTAATTCTCTACTTTTCGGTACGGTCAAGAAGTCAAATTTCCTTAAATTTAGAAAAAGAAATCTAACCATAAAATTATCTTAACATGTTCGCGGACACTTACTGCATTTGCAGTGGACCGATCATGTGATCTTTTGTTTCAGCTTTAGCTGAATCACGTATAATGTTTTTTGTGTCCGCCAATGTGTTAAATAACAAGTTGATGGCCAGTTGAACTACAGAACTAAATCAACTGCAAATGGTAAAATAGTCACAATTTCTATAATTTTACAATAAGTCGAACAGCGTGAAAAAACTAAGTCCAATCCTGTTTTAATTTAACTAAAATACAAATTCAACTTTTTTTGTCAGAGATATTAAATGCTACAATCTTATAGAAATATACTTTTGTACTTGAAAACATACAGTAGCTGTACAAAACCCGGCTTGCCACTGTTGGAAAGCAATAAAATATAAATTTTGATGAGATATTAAAGCTATTTTTATTCAAAAAAAAAAAACTTATGCCGAGGTAAACAAGATGGCATTAATTTAATCTATACATAAAGAAAAATTATTTATACATATTATACATATAAAAATGAAGATTAAATTACCAATTAATAAAACTACATATATATATTTGCAATGGCAACGAAAAAAATGTAATTTTCTTACATTATAAAAAAAAAATTTAAATTAAATGTCTTTTTCTTTAACCAAAAACTTTTAGTTCTTCATTTTATGTTAATGAATATTATTTTTTATACGAAAAAGTCGTAAATTTACAAAACGCATTTTAAGAAGAAGAAAAATTATATTTCTATACATAAAAGATACAAAAAAAATTTTCTATGTATATGAAGGAAGGAAAAATAAAACAGTTTTTACAGTGGCTCAGCTTCTTTTTTTTAGTTGAGTTTGAGCTCCTAAACAACCAACCAACAAAAAATATATGTAAATGTAATTTTCTTATACGATAACTTCAATATGGTTACCAGTCATAAAATACATAAAAAAAAAAATTATTTAAATTATTTTTTATATTTTTACATAGCATAACGTAATGAATTTAATTTTTAAAGATACTTTTATGTTGATGTTTATGTGTGTATATAGCATAAAATTCCATTGCAAAAGAACTTGAACGAGAAGAGAGCAAAAGAAAAGATGTGAAATTAACTTACATATTTATATTTTTTCCATATTCCTTTTTTTTTATTATAATTTTAAATAATATACAATTTTTAATTTTTAATGAAAATTATGTTTTTAGATTTTGTATATAGTCAAAGATACTTTTAATTTACCTTTAAGGTAAAAGAAAAAAAAATATGAATAAATGAAAATCTAACTCTTTTTTTGTTATCTTTTAGTTTGAAATTTTCTTTTCTGGACTAGAACATAAATTTTATGTTTATGTTCTCTTCCCTGGTGCATATATTCACCATATTTGATGATGGTGTGTTCCGTTCTTTTTCAGGGTCCATAAACTTTTAGTAAACTCCATCAACATCAACGCAGAAGAAGGATTTTTTTTTATTTCAGATTTTTCTACTCTAAACATATTTTTTTTTTGTTGTATTGTTTTTTTTGTATCTTTGTATCTTCGGGGGGAAAAAAAAAAAACAAATAAAGAAGAAGAAAAAAAAAAGACGACATAAGAAGATGATAAAAAAAAAATTGAAATTGTGGAAAAATAATTTCAAGCAGCCACAAGAAAACAGGTAATATAAAAAAAAGGTATTATTATTTTTTTTTTCTTCTTAGTGGTTCTTTTATGTTTTTTATGTTTCTTATGTTGGTATACAAAAAAAACTAAATTTTGATTAGCGTATATAAAAGGTTTAATATTATTATAATACTCGTATAGTAGATTATATTTTTCTGTGTTGTGTTCCTTTTTGCCTGGGCATTTAAGAAGTTTATAATATTTTTTTTTCTTGTGGTTTTTGGTTGTTTTTTTTTTCTCGTGAGGCGAAAAACACACAGTGAAGTTTGCTTTCAGATAAAATAAAGAAACATGTTTTTTTCATTTACAATTAACCCTTTTATATGTAACGTACGCTTAACCAAACAAAAATTATACAAAATTTGAATTTGAATTGTAATAAAAGTAAAAAAAAAAATTAAAGGATTTTCATTTTGATAATTTTTTTCTATAGTAGTAACTACTCGTAGTAATAAGATTGATGATAATCGTGAAATAGTTGACAGTCCAATAAAATATATCAAACAATTTTTTTTTTTAAGATTGTAGAATTATGATTTACTTTTAATTTTTGATAAATATAATTTTAATACCAAAAATTGAAATAATAATAATAAAAAAAAATCAGGTAGTTATGTAAAAAAAAAAAAAAGTTGAAAAAGATATTATTTTGATATTTTATATCCCGCAGAGATTTTTATGTGGTTTTAATAGTAATTTCTATAATTTTATACTGTGAATTTATTATTTAACAAAAAAAAAAAAACAAATCTTTTCTTGTCAGTTTTATTACTACAATGTTCAATTAAAAATTGAAGTGATTTTTCAGAAAAATATCGTTAGTTATTTAAAGTATATCAAAATAAGTAATTTTTGAAGACTAAATTGTAAGAGATTTTTAGTTCAGAATTTGATTTTTATGGTGTAGTAAAATATTATTATGAAATAAAGTAAAAATTTGTTCAATTTTATCATTGATTAGATAAATTTTGGTTCAGAATTAGTTCAATTTTTGATATTAAATTGACTAATTTTGTTAATAAATTGTCCAATTTTCTTAATGTGTCCAATTTTCATATTGATGTAGATTTGTGTTACATTTTGGTGTTGCTTTTTTTTCATAATTTTGATAGTAAATAGAAGTTATTTTAAAATTGAACTAAGAAATTTGCCAGATTTTAGTTAAAATTAGTCCCATTTGCGTCAGTTGTGCCAGTAATAGAAAGTTTTTAATCAAATTTTATAGAATATTTAATGATTATTACAGAATATGTTGAAAAAATTAATAATTTGTACATTTTAATTTATTTTTTATTGATTTTTGAGATCAATTGATCAATCTTAGTCCTATTTTTGTCAATAATTGGTTTAATTCTGTGAATTTAACAAATATATAGTCCAGTTTTGCTGAATATTTAACAAATTAAGCAAAAACTAGACTATAATTATTAGTTGTATTATGAAATAAATTATTTCATTAAAAATATGTTAATTTAAAAATAATTTAAAAAGAATATTGAGAATATTGAGATCTATAATTTAAATTTACCTTTCTTTATTATATGTAAAAATCCAATTATTGTACAATTATTAATTTTCATTCTAATTATGTTATCCATCAAAAAAATTGTCTTATACACACTTTCATTCACTTCAAACAATTTTTTCATCCAACTTAGCATAAATTTTAAAAATTCATTAATTTATGCTTCTATTTATGTATTTAAAAGACTCTTATATAAATTTTATATTGAACTACTTAATTTCGGTATATCTATATATCTTTTAAAAAAACATGATCTCACACTGTGCTTTAAAAACATTTTTCTCCAATTTTGATCATTTATAAGATTTTCATAAATCAAAAAAAAAAAAAAAAACAATTTTTTTCAACCACTAAAAAAAGATAAGCGAATCAAATAAATAAAAAAAAAAAACTTTCCGTATCAAAAATTTTCTTCATTTCAAAGCACAAATTTTATATTTACACTACAAAATTTTTTTTTGTTAATTAAACTTTTAAATTATAAAAAACTTTTGTCACCATATTTTTTTTAAACACCAGAAATCATTTTTTTTTTTAAGATCTCAGAGAAAAAACACATTTTAATTACTACAAAAAAATACTAAATTATAATTTGAAATCTTTTTAAATTCACATTTTTAATAATTTTTTTTATATTTTTTTTCATTTCATTTTTTAACTCAACTGGTTTTTTTTTTTTTTGTAATTTTAATATAAAAACAAAAAACAAAAATCAACAACATAAAATCATTTAAAAAAAATATTCGGTAGGAGATGACGCTACCAGTTAGCTCCTATATAGTAGTCCTAATCTCTTCCAACTCATGCCAGATATGTAATTGGCAGAACAGAGACAAAATGATTTATGAAATGGTTAAATTCCATTAAATTTTTTTTTTCTTATTTAAGATAAAAAAACCAACAACAATTTTTTTTTTTTTTTGAACAATTTTAAACACAAGAAAAAATAACGTGCCAAAGCTAGAGTTACAGGTGCGCTAGGTACGGTTAACTCTGTAAGACTAAAAGAGACGCTCCGTTGGGGGCCTATGTTTAGCTTAAAGTAATAATGATATATTTTTTTTTAGGTAGTCAAACCAGTAAGATACATTTTTTTTTATAGATATTATTTATAATTCTCTCTTTTTTTAGTGTAGTCTACTAAAAAAAATGTGATTATTTAAGTATTTGGTATAGGAAAAATCTCTCTCTTGGTGCCTTGGTAAGATCAGATATTCAGGCATAAAAGGAAAAGATAAAAAATATACGTAAGTATCTTACAGCTACAGCTTACAGATTCAAAGAGAAAGAGAATTAATAATATAAAACTTGGATTAGAAGAGAGAGAGAAGAATTGTTTAACACTTACACTTAGAATATGAATTTTATTGTTTCTTTAAAAAAAATCCGGTTGCATGATATTTTTTTTTTGTTTAGTTTCCTTAGGTTTAATAAAGATTTAGATATTGCATCCAAAGGAGACCATAGAATAGTGTCACTTTTGAAATTATTAAGAAAATTGATAAGTTTTTGTCGAATTCTGTCCAGAAATGTGCAATTTTTTAGGCTTTAAATTGTGAAATGTCCACTTTGCTTCTAAAAATATTGCATTTCATATTAAATGTAGTCATTTATATACACAATTTCTGTGGTTGACAACGGTAAATATTATATTTAAAAGAAATTGTCTTAATTTTATGATTTTATATATTTTATAATTCGAAATTTACCAATTTAAAATATTATGGAAATTTCACTTCGTCGAGCATAATGCAATAATTCGAAATTGATTTAATTATCCTTTTCTAGTTTTATATACATATTAAAATTTTTGAACAGGAATGTTGAATGTTTTATTTGCTGAAAATGTGTTTAATTTTTCTAATGCAAAGAATTTTACTAAAATTCTAATTATACTCTGACAGTGTATATAAAATTATTGCATAAAAGGACACTAAAATCTTTTGTCCATTTTGTGTTCATAATTAATTCAATTTAGTTAACGATTAGTCCAATTCTTGTGGTTATACAAATTCTAATTTGATCTAAAATTCAGCCAATTTTATAACTTCAACAAATTATTAGTCCACTTTGGTAGAATTTCAATATCAACTAATCAATTTATTGGTCCAGTTAAGAATTTATATTGGTCCATTTAGGTTAGAGTTTGTATTTATAGAAAATTTGCCAAAAATTATTACCAAAAAAAAAACATTTTGGTGATGATAAAATATTAGTAAAAAATGTACATGTAGTAGCTATGGTATGGTTGACATAATTCAAACAAACTTTTATTCGATTGCAATGTTGATAAAAAAAAAGAATTTTAATTAAAAATTTCTTAAAATCGCATACATTGTATAAATATTGTATCCAAATGTCCACTGCCTTAAGTTGAAAAATTTCGAACGTTTTCTTAATGATTATTCAGCTAAAATAATTTTCTGCCATATTTTTTTTTTTTTGTATTTTATGATGTAAAAGATATTTTGGCATAAACTCTGTGCATATAAAAAAATTAATATAAAAATTATAAGATAAATAATTTTTGTTTTTTGCTTGTGTTGTTAAAATAAATAATAAAGCTCCTCTGTGTATAATTATAAAAAATTTTATCTTAATAGTTAAATAAACAAGAAAATAAAAAAAGCAAAAAGATTCAATGTTGACTTTATAATATTCTCAATATAAATACACAAAAATATAAAATATACATTTTCAGGCTTTTTAGTGTTGTTATAGTTTTTTGTATCATGGAGGATCCGACTAAAAATATATTGAAAAATAAAAGATACCACAATAAAACAACAAAAATCTGCAAAAAAATATAAAGTATCTGCTAGATAGAACCTTTTTTTTCCAAACAGAAAAATTTTTTTGAATGTGTGAACTGAATAAATATTCAAATATTTATTTTTTAATCCCGAGTAAATTAAGATAAATTTTTAATATGTTCAAGATTTTAAGATAAAATAATTTTAGTTACTTTTTTTTTATGGGTAGTTAATTATCAAGTTATTATCGATTCATTTTGGAACGAGATCAACATTTTTTGCATAAATTTAAAATATATTTCAGCGAAATATAAATGTAAAAAATTTATGTAACATTTTCTGTCAAAATTGTTTATCCTTTTTAGTTTTAAGATTATTTTCTTACCAAATTTTTTGGTTGCTCAACAAAATATGTAAAAATTTATTAATTTTTTACAATTTTGAAATTTAAATTTGCCTAAAAATTGTTTAATTTAATTTGAAGATCGCAAAGCGTAAATTAAAGATCAATGCTTTTTTATTCATATAATCTGAAAGATTTTTTTTAATATTATTTAAAATTGATGGTGTAAGCGAAGCGTCGAAAGTAAATAAATAAATACAATAATATCAAAATCTTTTGTATCCCAGGATTACTTATTATATAGCTTTTATATACACAGTAATTTGTAAATACCAATGATCATTTATATGCTACCAGTAACCCTTTAAATTTGAGTAATATTTCAAGGAAAATATAGAAATGCTTTTTTTTATATAGAAATGATGATACCAAATCCTGTTCAAAATTTAACAAATTCCCCAAAATTATATAATTTTAAATAAATGAAATTCAAACACAAAATACAATTTTCATGTTTTATATTTTCGATATTTTTATATTTTAATTTCTTTTTAAAATCAAATTTACATAAAAATTTCAAAAAAAACTAAACAAAAATAATTTAATAATTATTTTACAAAATTTAATTGATAAACAAAAAAATTAATTTAGAGATTAAATTAAATATTATTTTAATTTTAATTTCCTTGTCAAAATTATATTTTTATAGAATTTGTTCGAAATTCAATATTTATTTTTTTCTAGTCTTGGACTGTGATTTTGACTTACATTTTTTCGTCACAATATTAAGTAAATTTGAAAATTGATACGCAAATATAATTTCAGAAATGAAATTAATTTAATTTTAAAATAAATGAAATTTGGCTTATTTTCTCTTATCGGCAGTGATTGGCATAAATATTTTTTTATTATTATAAATCGAATTTTATTTAAAAAATAATTTAAAATTTTCTTGAATCTGAACAAAAAAAAAATTAATTTAACTGAAAAATTAAATCTTAAAATTTATAAAATAAGAAAATTCTTTTATGAATTATTTTTTTTTTTACATTTACTGACAATTTTCTTATACGTTTTCATATTTTACATAATTAAATTTTCAACATAAAAACAGTATACCTACAATCTTTATTTTGTGTGTGTCTGTTTTTTGATGATATCAAAGGATTTTCATTTTGACCATATTAAAATTTTTGAGCGCAGATTTTTTATACATAAATTTTTTTTTTGGTTTTCGATTTCTCTCTAATTTCGAAAATGGAAAGTCAATTTTTCTTTTCGATAAATTTTTTTGTGTGTGTGTGTTTTTTTTTTGGTTTTATTATTTAAATATTTTTTTTTTTTTAATTTTAATTAATTTTTTTTTAACTAGTCTTTTTTTAATTTAATATTTTTTTTTAATTTTTTCATTATTTTTAAATTTGTTTTAAGTCTTTTGATTAATTTGTCTTTAGGGGACCATTCATTTTTTTTTAAGTATTTTTGTTTTTTTAGCTTTTTAGTTTAAAGGAAAATTTTTACGAAAAATAAAAAGATTTTTTTTTTGTTAAAAAAATTATGGTCCCAAAAAATTTTTTTTTTAAAAATTATATTTAAAAAAAATTAAAGAATGAAATGAAATTTAATAAATTTTTGGAAATTATAAGAAAAAAGTAGAAGTAAGAGTAAAAGTAAAATAGAGTAAAAGTAATTTTAGAATTTAAAAATAGATTTTTTACATATTTTTGCTATCTAAAAAAGATTGATAAAAATCAAAAAAAAAAAAAAACGAACAAAAATTGAAACCATTTTTTTTAATTTTTTTAATAAAAATTACTAACATTTTTTTTTCTTGTTTTCAAATATATTAAAATATATATATATAATTTATTATTAATTTTTTTTTATTAAAATTTGTTTTTAATTAATTTTTAAATTTAAATATTATTTTAATTTAATTTAATTTTAATTTTTTACTGTTTTAAATTTAATTTAAAAGCACTTGTTTATCAGGTTTGTTTTTATTAGTTTCATTTTGTGTTAAATTTTATTTATATTTTCTTTAATTTATTTATAAATATAAATATTCAATGTCAAAATTTTTTTTAAATGAAATTTATAAAAAAAGGACTTCAATATCGGAAGTCCTTTTTTTTTTGCTATATAATGGTTTTTTTTCTCTTTTGGGGGTTATTTGTTTATCTCAGAATAAGTATTTATTTATTTTATATAAATTTATTACTATAATATTTAATTATATATTTAATTTTAGATTTTAATGTGTAATGTACTGATATGATGGGAAAATCAAGAGTAAAAATGGATCGTAATTAAATGTGAAAAAAAAATTTCAACTATCTATGTATATAATATAAATATATTTAGCAGTACTATTTAACTATTTAGAAATGTGACATTTATATACTAATTTTATATATATATTTCGTATATGTATTCCAAAATAAATTAGATTTCATTATATTTTACTCAAATCAAATTCTTTGTTGATCTTCTAAAAAAAATATGTCCGGTTACATAAATAGTAAATTTTTTGTCCGTTTTACAAATTAGATTATGTCCTTTCTACGCCAAAAAAAATTTTTGTCCTTTTTATAAATTTAATTTCCTAGTTTTGTAGAATTAATATACTATACCATACTAATAATTTTGAATTTAGCAAATTGAATTTATGTGAATAACAAAAATAATAAATGAAATAAATTTTTATTGGACAAAATTTTTTAATTGGAAATGTTTTTACAAACATAAACATAATTGGAAATTTTATAAATATTTATTTTTACAATAATTTTGAATCTTTATATGAATTGAATATAAATAAAATTTTCCGTCTCTGGAACAGACATTTAACATTTTCGTTACAGACTATAATTTATGGTTGTTTTGAAATAAAATATAATTTTTTATTATACCATTTTCAGAATTGTCTTATCTTCAAATTAAATGTGTCCTTTCACAATATAAATACGCAACCATCGTTGGAAAGATCAATTTGAATTGTGTAAATGAAGTTCACATAAAAAAATGAACTGATAAAATCTAAAAAAAAAATAAAAACAATCAGAAAAATGTTCCTGATAAATCATAAAAATATTATCAATTTTTCGTAATTTTTTTCGAACTGAATTCTTTGATAGAATCATAACAAATTTTCAAAATTTTTAAATTTTTAATTTAATCTAAAATTAAATTTTTCAAAAAATTATCAAAAAAAAAAAACTACCATATTTGTAAATTCATTTTCTGTCATTTTCATTCTGTCATTGAAAGAAGAAAATCAAAAATTTTCTTTTACAAATTAATGGAATTTTACTAAATTTATGTTTTTTTTCAAAAACATTTTTTTTTATAACTATATAATAATTGGAAAATATTTTAATGTATGATTTTTGTGTGTGTTTTATTTAAAGCTCTAAAATGACATTTATATATTTATATAATTTGTTTTACAATTTAATAATAATACCGACGTTTTGTTCACTAAAATTTCTATATATAATAATAATAATATTAATAATAGTTTTTTTTCTATTTCGGAATAACATATTCATCAATAAAATTTGAAACATTTTTCCTAAATACTATATACATATATATCTGTATATATATAATATTAATTTTCCTAAATAATCTCTATGTATATAATTATATATGTATATATAATATTTTCCACTACTGTACGTAATTAAATCCTTTAAATTATTTTTTATTTTATTTTTTCTGTGTATTTTAAATGGTCATTAATAAATTTTTAATTTAAATTTAAATTTATCTAAACATTGGCATAAGACATGGTTTGCTCGAGAGTTTCTATATATAATATTCGATTCTCTCATTAAATTTTTTATTACAATTTTTTTTTTTTAATATTTTAGGTTTTTAAAACTTTAATTAAAGTTTTTACAAAAAAAATTTTTTTTTAAATTATTTGTCAGCTCAAATTTCATTTTTGTGTTGTTTGTTTGTTTTTCTAAATCTAGTAAATATTTTCACTATATTTAATATAATTTTTAAATTACAAAAAAAAAAAAAAACGTGTTCGTTTTTTTTCAAAAAGGAATTTTTATATGTTGCTGGTATAATATTAATTTTTATGTTAGTATAACTCAACTACCCTGGGTATTTTTTTTAATAATAATAATTAATAAAATTTTAAATATTTTTCAAAAAAAATTACAAAAATTAAATCGAGTTGTTTTTTTTTTTACAATTAAATTTTTACGTCCCAGTCCCATCTATAAATAACTATAATATTAATAATTATTTTTAAATATTTGCATACTTTTAGGAGAAATGGAAAAAAAAATATGTTTCTATTGTAAATTTTCTACCAAAAATTTTTATTTTATTATGTTTATTATTTCGCTTTAATCCAACGATCTATAGAATATTCTAAAGCTGATATCCATCTACAAAAATGTACAAAAATTTTCTTAAATTTATGTATGCATATAAAGAATAAGGAAAAAATGAATTACCTCTTTTTATCCATTTCCGATTCTGTACTAAAAACAAAATGATTAAATTTTGATTCTGGTGGTACAATTTCAAATGAATTTTTACGACCAGCTGCATTTGTTGACATTGCAACAACTTTATAACCTTGTAAACATGCCATACCAAATGCATTTTTACTATTTGCCTCTGAATAAAAATATATACATGCATCCTTAAGGACACAATAACGTTTTACCCAACCATTCCAACGACTACCCATTTTCATTAAATAACCAAAACAATCTGGTCTATGAATTGAATTTGGTGATTGTTTTAAATTTCTTGTACTAAAAATAAATAAATGTAAATTTAAATAAAGACTAAAAATTGAATATATGGAAAATATTACCTAAATTCTAGCCATGGATTTGCTTGAGTTGATGCATGACTCATAATTGCTACCCATAAATTAGCAGTTTCTTCAGAATCAGCTGCTAAATACATTGCAATATTTTCACCAGAATCAATTTTAAATGCATACTGTCTACCAACATCAGTTGAACAATGTTCAACAGTATGATTTGTTAGCATAACTGCTCCGACAGGTTGGGCATCCTAAATTCCAAAACAAGAAATATTAAATTAAAAATTCGATATTGATTTACGAAATACTTACAGAATCAGTCTTATAATAATATAAACAATGATCGGGACGTAAACTAAACCATCTTCGAACCCATTTCTTTGTATTTGGTAATCCTTTTGCTTGACCACTTTGTCGCCAAAGAAAACCTGTATATAATGCTGGACTTGGTGATTCTTGTTGTTCATTCATTAAAACACCAATTGTACGAGCAACTTCTAATTCTAATGTTTCACAACCAGCATGGGCAATTTTAACAACTTCCGTATGATGTTTATCTAATACTTGAATTCCATTCACTGATATAATAATGTCACCAACTTCTAAACCCGAACTTTCGGCTGGAGTATCTGGTTCAATTGCAGCAACTACAACCGGTTTAGAGCCATGTATTCGAAATCCAAATTCACCCGAATCACTCTTAACAACAACAGTTTTATCAATTTCTGCGTAGTGGATGTGATAAATGTAAAATTAATAATATTAGAAAATGAATAAATGAAAAGAGAATACCATTATTTTTGCCACTTATAATTTTAAGTGCTTGACCTTGTCTTGCCCATATTAAAAGCATTAATTCAAGTATTTCTTCAAGTTTGTGTCTCAATGAAGGATAATTAGGTCCTATAAACTCTTTAAAATTTTAAGAAATTATTGAAATTATATAAAATTTTAAGACTGATCATTTATTGAACAAAATTTGTATTTCATATTTTGTAATAATTACGAAATTCAATTTACTTAATATTGGCTCATTGTGAAATTTACTCTAATTTTAAATATTAATGTTTTGTGATTCTAGATCTAAAATTTCTATTTTGAAATTTTAACTCAAATCTCCAATAATTATCATATATTTATACACAACAAAATTAAGTCAAATTTTTTCCGGTTGAAAGAGCCAATATCATTTAATAATCTATAACGATTTACTCTCAAATCTGGCTATTCTAATAATTCTAAAGCCGGAACGGAATTGCGATAAAACATAAAAAAATTATTTGAATTTCCATAGTTCAGTGAGTAAATTAAATTAAAGAAACTTACTTGGTTGTTGATTAATTTTCTGTAATTTACTCATTATTTTTTATTTAATAGAAATTAGTTTTTTAAATTTATTAATTTACGCTTATTTATTTCATAAAAATTAAATATAGAAACATAATAAATAGGAAATTAAATTAATATTAATTTTTCTCAACAAGAGACACACAAAAAAATATATTAATATTATTTAGATAGCTAGAAATTGCCAACTGAATTAGTTTTGCTACAAATTATAATAGAATACCCAAAAATAACTTTATACTATCGGGAAAAAGTGAAAATTTTCATGACGTATAAATTAAAATACTCCAAAAATATTCTATATAAGAAAAAATGCTTAAATTTATTTTTAGTTGAAAAGGGCAAGGCTGCAGCTAAGCACATAAAAAGAATTCCCGACCAAAATACTTACTAAAAATATTTTGTTTTTGCCGGTGATACATTTCTAGAGTACATCTACGTTGTACTAAACGATGAAGAATTACTTGATACTTTTGATGAAAAGCTTTTTCAGAATCTGTTGAACCTCGTCGATCACGATGGCGATCTAACAAAAAATTAACGTGAGAAAATTATGGTTTTTTTAAAAAAATATATTGCATACCAAAAGTTTGGTGATCCAATTGTATCCAAACATCACTATCAGTTAAGCGAGTATACATTCCATTTTGAAAATTACCTAAACTAATTTTTTCAGTTTGATTTTCATTTTCATCATCTGGTAAAACACATGGACTTGAACCAGCTGGTCTTAATGTTGGTGGACTTCTTGTAACTTGATCTTTTCCACGTTCTTCGCTCTTAAAATATAGTTCGGAGAGTTAAATTGAATTAATATTACCAGAATTTATATTTTCCCCACCTTTGCTCGAACATTTTCTTGTCGGCTCCGATAATGCCTACTACGATCACCATGTCTTTCTTCTGAACGAAATCTTTTATCCATTTTTTTGTACAATCTTTGAGATGTTTTTGCAATAACCGGTGAATCAGCGAAGTCTGCTGGTGGTTTCACAATATCTGGTTCTTCATCTTTTATTGCTGGTATAGATTCTTGTGAACCAGATGGGGCTGTAATTATCTCAACTTCTTTACCACAGTGTAGACAGTGTACTTGTTGGTCAGGACCTAAATCAGCTTCACTATAAAATACTGAATCAGAACCTGGTGATGCAGATCGTAATGATTCAATTGATTTTGCTTTTAAACGTTTTTCAGCAATTGGTTTCGTACATGTCGATTCCATATTACAAGTTTGATGTTTTTTGGGACTTAAATATGATTCATTTTTATAATTGGACGGTGATCTTTGTGGTTGTAATGTACTCTCCTGATACATATTATCAGGACTTTTTATAATCATTTTCGTTTTTCGTGCAATTCCAGATAATGCTATAGTATTTTCAGTGAAACTAGATTTTCGTGGTTGTCGTTTAATTTTTGGCCGGAATCGTTTAATTTTACTTGGACTTGTTCCACCAAGAACATTTATTGCTAAATTTTTATATTCCTCTGGTGATTTAATTGGTTGTTGTTGTTGTTGCTGTTTAGCTTGAAGATTAGGCTTTTTAATGGGTGATGTTAATGCTCTCAAATTTTCACGTTCAATATCTAATTTCATATTACTTTTTCTTCTGCGTCTTTCTTCCTCAATTTTAGCTCTTCGTTGTTTTGCATTTAATCTATGCTGTTCTTCATCGTGCGGACTTTCATAATATCCAGACGATGAATATCTTTTTTCACTTTTTTCTTCATCTGAAACTGATTCTGATTTTTTCTTAGCTATAATAATATTCTTATTAACTGTAGAATTTATTCCATTTTTATGTCGTAATATAGGTGATGTAGGAATTTTCGTTGTAATTGTAGTATGAGTATTTAATATTTTTTTACGTGTTGAATCAGTTAAATTATAACTATCCGATGAGCTGCTAGAGGAATGTGACGGAGATGCTTTTACTGGTGATACTATTTCTTGTGATTTTGGTAATTGTGGTGGAATATTATTAGATACAAAAATATGTGTTGGTTGTGATATTAATGATGTAAGTTTTGGAATATCAGTTGATGATGGCACCTCATCAGTTTGTGGATTATCTTCAGATAGTCCATCTCCGCGTGTTGAGTATAAAGATGATGCACTTTCAAATGATGAACCTTCTTGAACTGTCTGGGAACTTTGTGCTGAAACTATCAAATACGTTTTTTTTTCAATTACAGACAAGAATATAAATTTAGCAAATGTTTTTTTTTTAAAACTAAAACAAATAAAAATTTACTAAGCTCAAGTCTTTCATCACAACAGCAAATACCATTTATTAATTTCTAATGTGAGAGAAAAGTTTTTGGTTTGGATTAAAGTTTAGGAATAGAGGATTGTTTTGTGGATATAGTTATAGTATTAACACAATTATAGAAAAAATGAAATCAGATCAAACCTGGTACTTGTGTAGATGACGAACTTGTTGCAGTAGTTGGCGGAGTCTTTATACCTGTAGTTCGTTTCGAATTATCTGTACAAGTAATGTATTCATCGGTATTTGTACTACACTCTGATATGTCCGTATAATTCTTGGGTACACAATCAACTGGAAATTGCTGATCATTTAAAAGCTGATGTTTTTCCGGTGACTCTGGTGGATTTCTGAATGAAAATTATTTTTTAAACAACCTAAAAATTTTGAAATAATTTCAATAACCTTTGTGGACTAACAGCATGGACTAATGGTTCGATTTTACGTTTGTCTTGTAAAGCTGGTGATAGCGTGCGCGATGATCTTCTACATGTAATTGATGGTTTAATATGTAATTTTTCATTATTATCTGTCTCAACATTTACAGATGGAATTACGGAAATTTGAGGTGGTTGATGGGAAGGTACTGTTAGTAAAGCAGATCCAGTACTTGTAGGTGGCGATAGAATTGTTTGGGTTGATGCTGGTTTAAGTTTTGGCAATGGTATATTTTGAATACTCTGAATATAGAAGTGGATATTTGGTAAATTAATATATTAATTTAACTAACATATAAATTATTTTTGTATATATAACTACTCATTTTGTATTACCTGGTCGGAAAATTGTTCCTCTAACTCTAGTGCATCTGTGTCAATAGAACTTCGTTGTTGGTGCTGTAAAAGTAAATTTTTTCGCTTTGAAGAAGGTGTAAGTAGAGTAGGAAGTTGTTCATTTCGTTCACAATTTTTTAAATCTGCTGGCAATACAGTAACTTGTGATTCATTCCAAATTCCGTCCGAATGATCTCTTATTGTTAAATCATTTGCCAGTGAATCAGATGACGGATAAGCAGATTGCGAAACAACTGTACCACCACCATCACCTGGAGAGGGCGGTGCTGATTTTAATTGTCTTGGTTCCTCTTCGGCAGCTGGATCTTCTAAACTTATTGAACGTTTCCGAAACGCTTCTCTTTTTTGACGAATTCCATTGTCATTTTCATGCGGTAATACCAATAAATTTGGAATGGTTTTACGATCAAAAATTCCTTCATCCTTAATTGGTAAATTTTGATAATAATATTGCTTAGTTGCTTCTGAATCATCTCCTACTTTTAAATCTTCTTCACTTGCCGAAGCTACTAATATACTATCTCGAAAATTATCTTGAGTTTTCTCTATTAAAATTTCACCATCCGATAAAGTTTTTTGTAAATGTTTTCTTCGTCTAGGGCTTGGTGTTGGGGAAATATGTGGCTTAAAATCAATAAATATTTCTTGTTCATCTTCTGATAAAGTTTTTTTCTTTGATACTATTATTGGAACTTCAGCATCTCTAACAAATTCATCATCAACTTCTTCATTATCTGTAGTTGTAGTTTTAGCTGTATTGTCATCTTCAGTTTCTGTGGATAAACCACGTCCAGTAATTAGATCTTGGAATGGATGGACTGGCATTGACGGTCTTCTATAAGCAATATGAGTTCTAGGAATTACATTTATACCCATAGTTGAAGCACGACGCCTTTCAAAACTAGCCTGATTAGAATCTGTAGAGCTTTCACGTGAAATTCCTCGTTTAAGTTGAATAGAATTTCGGCTACCATTTAAAAGTTCTGCACATTCAGTTACATGGCGACATACTACTTCCTGGGGATGATGATGTTCCCTACGTGGTAAACTATACGAATGGAATTCGTCATGTCCACGATGATGACCACACGTACGGCGTGGCAGACTATTTGCTTCATAATCGAATGGTTCTATTGTCTGCTCTTGTGCTATGAGCATATTTTTATCACCATAATTGACAATAATTGGACTATTTCTGAATCTAGTTATAGAACCCCGACCTTCCATATTTTTACGAAAATATTGTGGTTGATTAAAATTTATAGAATTTGATGCGGTACTTCCACCACTGACTTGGGTATGTGCTGTTGAGGACGAAATTGGTGGTGCTGATATTGGTCCAAAAGAAGAATACAGTAAAGGTGGCATTTCCATAGAACTACGATAAGACATAGCACTATCTTCCGAGTGATTTCGTGAATGACCACTTAAATGACCTGATGATGGAATATGTTCAGTACTTGTGCGTGATGATGTTCTAGATTGTGGTAAAGCGCCAATTGGTGGTGTTGGTGGCTCATAGAAACGGTGTTGACTTAACATTTGTCCTTGAATTGTTTGCGATGGTTGAGGACATATTAATGGTGATCGTGGTGGTTCTTCAGAATATGTTCGATGAAGATGTTCGTGATCTATTTGCCTAATAATATAAATATAATTATCTTGTTATGTAAATTATAATAGTTTTAGTATTTACATATCATGTTTATCAGTCATAAGAAATGAACTATCTCCAGATATAGACGTTACAACAGGTCGGCCACCTCCAGCCATTTCAGAAAGACTCTTTGTCAGCTTTCGGTTATTTAACATACCATTTGTTTGTGCACCCTGTGATACCATTTTTACCTTAAAAAATTCACCATTTTACATTTAATATTTTGGAATTCATAAATCAATAAAATAAATATTATTTAGTTAAACTCTTACCCTGTGAATAGTTCGTGGACTTAAAGACAAATTTAAATGATTCTGATTAATTCCTTTCCGCTGATCTGTCTGTGTAGCCTGTGTCTTCATTCCACCTCTTTTTAGTTTTTCAACCACCACGACTTCAGGCGATAAAGAAGACTGATGTTGATGAAGCTGACGTGGAAGTGAATGCACCTGGTGTTGTTGTTGTTGTTGTTGTTGTTGCTGTTGCTGTTGTTGTTGTTGTTGTTGTTGTTGCTGCTGTTGTTGTTGCTGTTGTTGTTGCTGCTGTTGTTGTTGCTGCTGTTGATGTTGTGGAGGTGGCTGTTGTTGAACCAAAAATCCAAGAATACTACCACCGCTTGGATTACCGATAGGTAGTCCAGCAAGTGCCTGAAATTGTGGTTGTATTTGATGTGTAGGTTGTTGTTGCTGCTGCTGTTGTAAGAGATGTTGATGGTGTGCGATTAATTGTGGATGATGATGATGATGAAAGGATACCAATTGTGCTGGTTGTTGTTGTTGTTGATGATGTTGCTGCTGATGTTGTTGTTGATGCTGTTGGTGTTGCTGCTGCTGATGTTGTTGTATATGATTTTGAGTAGGTATATGTCCCATCATTGGAATTTGTTGATGCTGATGTTGATCTTGAAGCGTTCCTATTGTTAAAATCGGTTTCTTTCCGCCAATTAAACGTTCCTGACTACGAGCACTTTTTAAACTTCGTACTGACGATCGTAGACCCATTGCAGCAGCTTCGTCAAATGACGTTAAAGTATGAGATCGTGCGAAACTGACATGTTTTGTTCTATTAAAAAATATATAATTTTTTTTTATTAATTTCAATATAAATATTTCATTTTGCATTGAATTACCTTGGTGTTGCTAGATCAACAGGCACAACCGGTGGTGGCGGTGGAGCTGGTAAGCCAATATGTGCTGGACAACGATATAATCTGGAAATTGTTAAAATTTCAAACGAAATTATAATAACAATAATATTTTATATGCATTTACCCAGCTATTTGTTCAGTACTTTGGCTTAAATAAGATTTAGGTGAATATGATTCGGCTGATATACCACCAACTACATATGGTCCCCTATGAAAATCATCCATATCTGTTGGACAAATTGGTCTACCAAAAATTAAATAAAAAAAAAATTTAAATTAATTACTAATAAAAAATAATAGTAAATAAAATTATAGAAATGAATGAAATTTACATCCTATAATAATTATCCAATTTAATATAAATTAACAAGAAACATTATTATTTATTTTTTTAATTTACAAAATTTATGGGATGAAATGCGATTTGTTATGTGTGTGTGTGTGTTGTTGTTACCTGGGACCTTCTAAACGAACTGCTTCTGCATCAACAGGCATCCAAGAATATCGTTTAGCGTCTAATGAAATATTTCCAGTAGTAAGAATTGAGGCAGGTCGTCGTCGAAAATAGGAACTGTCTAAGTCATCATCGTAGGGCAATAAATCATGTGGATGATGATATCTGTTTTTATTAATTACATAGTTTTTTTTTTGTCATAAAATGTGGACTAAATTATTTTTTTTTTTGTTCAAAAGTTAATTAAACAGGAAGAACTAGCTATACATATAAAATGTTAATTTGGTGTGTTATAGATAATTATTAATTATTTCGTAAAATCTTATATGAAAAATAATAAATTTTGGAAGAACGATTAATGAACCAGAGTATAAAAGATAATGAAAAATAATTGCCTTTTATATAGGGATACAAATTAATATTAACAGGATAACATTTCTATGATATTTTGGAATAGTACTTATAGCAAAATTATATTTATGGTCCTTGATTTTAAACGCTCCGATTGAGTCCTCTTGATGAAAATTTCTGGCGTTGTACTTTGTACTTATTTATGTCTTAGAAGAAGAAAGTATCTTTCTTGAACTTGTTCATCATAAATTCGATTTAAATGACATTAGTTTGCAAGAAATTATAAATATTTTCATTGCAATTGCCCTCCGAAATTATTAATGGTAAGAAAATGTCTAAAAAAATATCTTATCTAACTATTCATTTCCATTATAATTCATCATATTTACTACAAAAAAAAAACGACCCTTCAGAAACTATCCAGAAAATAAGAAAAACTATCACCAAATTCTATTTCAATTAAATATTCTTATAATCAAATTACGTTTTCATTATCATTATTTCTATGTTATTATAATATATCAAGTATTTTGTTTCATCTCTATTCTACGTAATAAAAGTCCAGTGTGTAGATCATAAGTGTATTTATTTTTATTTTATCCAAAAATAGATGAAATAAAAAAAGTGTAAATATTTTTACAAAAACATATAGAAATTTTTGTTATATGTACATCAAATTCATTTATCAAACTTATATAATTTTATTTTACCTTATTTTTCTGTTTTGGTCAGACACAATAGACGATATTTACGAAACTACACGACTATAATAAAATTATATAGCTATTATATATATATAATTTTGCATATATATAGCTACATAACAACATAAATAACATAATTTATAAATATACATTGATATGCGGAACAGATAACATATATTTTTCTTGAAATGGATACATAAAACACGGGGATTTATATATTTATACATTTTTTTTTACATAATAACATAATATATTAAATATTTAATCATAAAAAAAATAAAAGCAAAAATAAAGAAGGCAAAAAAAAAAAATTATTTTACTGAAAAGGATATTTTAATTTTAACCAAAATATACATATATTTTTATATAACAAAATCTTTCAGCATACTCATTCATATGATTGCATAACATATCGAAGATTTTACCTTTTTTTTTTTTTTGGATCTATATAAATATACACGATTTATATTTTAAGACAACATTGAATACACCATATCAGAATTAATATATAATTTATGTATGTATATATATTGTTTTTCTAAAACATATTTTATTATACCAAAGAAGAAGAAAAAAAAAAAATTACCTTGGGTATTTATAAAATGGTGCATAATCTGCTATATTTTCATCTGATGGTGCTCGGCGACCAACACAAACACCTAAAAATGATTGTGGTGCACCTCTACCCGATAAACAACCAAAAAATCCTTCACGTCTAGGTCGTTCAATAGAATTCTGTAGTTGGCGATCTGTAACGCAGTACTGCAAGCAAAACAAATGACAAAACGAAAATTTGAATAATTTATAAATTCAAAATGGTGTTAATGAAATTAAAATGGCGGAAATAATATAAATTCAAAATTATTGATAATACTCGTATATAATATAAGTTCAAAATATAATATATGATATAGATAGATTAATAATGGACGGGAGTATGAAATAAAAAATCGTGGCAATGATAATCCAATTAATATAATCTTAAATAAATTAATAATAAATTATATGTATATAAATATTTTTTTTTTAGCTTAAGAAAAAATCAATTTTTTTTTATACAAAAAACAGGATCAACAATTTTTGTAACGTATATATAACTCATAATCTTAAATATATAATATTATAAGGATAAAGGTTGAAATAAATAGAGGGATTCCAATTTAAGTACCAGAAAAAAACAAATCTCCTTTCGTCTTTTTTTTTTTTTTGTTCTTACGCACAAAAAAAAAATTTATTACACAAAAAATGAAACTTGAAATTTATTTATTTATATATATAAATAAATAAAAGTAATAAGAAAATTTGCTACACAGAATAAATTTAATATTAAATCAATATTAATAATAAATAAAATTCCAAAAAAGTAAAAATAAATAAGAATTTTTTATTTTATCTCAAATAATTTTTTTTCTGTGTAGATTTTTTTTTTGTATAAATTTTTAATATTATTATAAATGTAATATGAAAGCCGGAAAAATAGCCTAAGCCTAAAATATATATTTACTTATTTTTTGCTTTTACCTGTTCACGAATATCACCTTTTGAATAAATCGAACCTCTCGGAAAAAGTCCAACTGATTGGGTTTTAGTTTTTCTACGAGTCATAGTCTCATCTTCTGAATCATAAGATCTTGTTGGTGTGGCAATACTTTTTGACTATATATAAAATAGAAATGAAAAAATAAAAAATAAATATATATTTTTGTTCTTCATATTTTAATTCAATTTTAATTAGTAAATTCTATTTTATATTTATAATTATTTTATTATTATAATACGTAGGAAAAATATTTAATTATGAATTTTCATTTTTGTGTAATAAATTTACCTTTGATGAGACTTCAATATTTCCTAATGATATAGCATGCTGTAAACCTTTGGAAATAAATAAATAAATTTATAATAAAAATTACACACAAAAATTTAATTTCAAGTTTTATTTAAATTTTTATTTGAGACATATTTGGACAAGAGTATTTTAGAGTAGGAATCCTTTTTTAATTATACAAATATTTAAAATTTAATTAATTAAATTTTTGAATTTATATTTAGGAATATTTTTTTTTGTTGATTTTATGATAAGAGATTAGAGATACTGTAATTAGTATATCAGAATGAGTCAGTAATGAAATTAATTTAAATAAAATTAAGGTAGTTATAATAGTTTAGATTATTTCAGATGCATAGAATAATTATTGGTCTTACTAAACATTGAAAATTGAACTTACATTACAATGATGATTTTTTTGTCGTAAATATGTTATGACCCCAACTGAATGTGATCTTAATAATTCTGTAGCCCAAAATAGGTTGAGTTGCCTTTATATTACCTTTCCAGGAATTGTTAAGATCACACTCAGTTTGGGTGGGCTACTAATTCAAACTGGAGAGGTAATATAAAGGGAACTCAACCTATTTTGGGCTACAGAATTGTTAAGATCACACTCAGTTTGGGTGGGCTACTAATTCAAACTGGAGAGGTAATATAAAGGGAACTCAACCTATTTTGGGCTACAGAATTGTTAAGATCACACTCAGTTTGGGTGGGCTACTAATTCAAACCAAATTGGGTCACTGGGCTACTGATACTGCTGTATACCAAATAAATTAATAAATTGTAAATAATTTCTCATTCTTCAATTCCATTTAATTATAAAAGAAATATCTACAAATTTTTGTTGTTGTTAAATTTCCTACCTTTCTTTGTGACATTTCGGTATTTTATTACGCGAATATAAAATTAACAAAAATAGCAAATAAATTCGCACATAATTTTTCAATGAAAAATAAAATAAAACAAAAATGAACTAAAAATAAATTTTTATCTATAAGTTTGATATACATCTCTAAAATATATACCTGCTATGTATATATCCACGCCAGGTTAACTTACAAATAAAGAATTTTTTTAAAAAATAATAACAAAACTGAGTGTTAAGTTAAAATTTGTTTATATACATAATTAAAGAGAATTCTTGTGTAAATTTATAAACATTTCCATTTTTAGTTTAGTTTTTTTCTAAACAGAAGGAAAAAAAGGAAATACAAAATTATATCTATGTAATACAAAAAAAATATCCTTAACAACAGAAATTGATTTAGGTTAAAAAATATAATAATACAAATAAAAATTCCATATCATTCACTAAACAACCAATTTCAATATTGACATTAAAGATTTAATGTTGTCATTAATAGAAATATTGTTGGTGAACCTATGTTCAATTCCAAATAACAACAACAACAACAAAACAGCAACATCAAAATTAATTTGAAAATAGAAAAGGATTGAGGGTGACAAAATTGAAAGGAAATGATTTCAAAACTTTAACAATATAATATTTTCATTTCTGTATAAAATTTTTGTTTGTCAAATTATTATGTACATAAAAAAATTAAATTTAAGTAACAAATTACAGAGTTACAAGAATTGTGTAGGTACAAAAATTTTAATTATAATTTTACAGTCTCTATTTTAGTTAATTCAATTCTAAATGAAAAATATCAAAAATAGTATAACAATTTTTAGAATGATTTAGAAAGAGTATACACCAAAAGTTTCCAAAATAAAATAGAAATATGATATATTTTGTGTGGTATCTTTGTATAGTATATAGAAAGTGGTATATAAATTCTCACGCAATTTAGTGATAAATCATTTACTACCCATTAAACCATTTGTTAACCAAAATGATACCAAACCGTATCACTAGATGGTCCCTGCGTATCACATATACTATCATTTTAGTATCATAAGTGTATCATCTAACGTATGCAAATGTAGAGAGGAAGTGACGCTGAAATTAAGAGATTGCGGGACGCCAAAGTGACTCCCGTCCGATAGCAAAATGATTCACTTTAGAGTTCTATTGTTGACTCAAATTCCGTCTGACAGCAAAATGACTCACTTTAGAGTTCTATTGGTGACTCAAATTGAATAAATGAGCAATTCATGCCAAAATTGAGTAAAAGAGCTTTTTTTACTATCACTTTGGCGTCACCGTCATTTTCTGGTTTAATGGGTACCCATTAAACCATTTGTTAACCAAAATGATACCAAACCGTATCACTAGATGGTCCCTGCGTATCACATATACTATCATTTTAGTATCATAAGTGTATCATCTAACGTATGCAAATGTAGAGAGGAAGTGACGCTGTTATTAAGAGATTGCGGGACGCCAAAGTGACTCCCGTCCGATAGCAAAATGACTCACTTTAGAGTTCTATTGGTGACTCAAGTTCCGTCTGATAGCAAAATGACTCACTTTAGAGTTCTATTGGTGACTCAAATTGAATAAATGAGCAATTCATGCCAAAATTGAGTAAAAGAGCTTTTTTTACTATCACTTTGGCGTCACCGTCATTTTCTGGTTTAATGGGTAACAAAACCATTAACATATAAATTACATAATAAAATTTATTTAACTATATAATTTTGATAGTATATAGTATAGACATAATTTGAGAAAATTTTATGTAATCATTTCTTTCTATAGAATTTCACAACGTTTAATTAAATTTATATATATACAAAAAAAAATATTATATTAAATATTATATAAACTTACCATTTGTTCGTACTGTGGTAGCCATACTTAAAAAGACATACGTTTTGTGCGCCTGAAATTACATAAAGAAACATAGAAAATAATTAATTTACATACATACATATTATGTTTAAAAATTAATGAATCTTAAATGACTATTTAAAATTTAAGCTTTGTGACAGCATAAACTATATAAATTATTTATTTAACAAACTAAAAAAAAAAAATTAGTATTTTAAGCTTTTAATTATAATTAAATTGAAATTTAATTTAAATTTTATCTTTCAATTACATTTTTTGATAAAAGCTTTTTATTTAAAATTAAATGTTAAAGAATTTTTATGCTAACAAGTCTATATTAGAGATTAGAGAACCAGAAAAAAAAGCTTAATTAAAGTTAAGTACAAAGTTTATTTCTATTGCCATTAAATTTTGAACAAGACAAGCAGACAGAAAATTTTAATTTTCTTAGTAAGAGCGCAGACATATTAAGTTCTTGATTAAAGTAACTTGAGTTTTACACAGTGTTTTTAGTTAAATTTGATATGAACAAATAAATTTAATTAACATAATTTTGATTTAAAACTTAACCAACGTATACTAAAATCATAATCGAGTTTTGTTATAAAAAAAGTGAATTTTTTATATTATTATTAGTTTTGTGATATCGTCAATCCATTTAGACATTGATTTTTGAACCTACCACAAAAATTACATAATTCCTATTTAAGTTTACGCCCAATTGAAATTTATATAATTTGTTTATTCCAAACACGCGCATATATATTTGTTTATTTAAACGGGAAGAGCTTTTTAATGCTAAATTATTAATAATGTGGTTAATAATATTAATTGGAATTATTGTTGCGTTATGGATGTATTTAAAACATGTCTACAGCTATTGGGCTCGTACTAGTTTTGATTTTATTGAACCATCTATACCAGCTGGAAATTTAAGTGCTATTATTAAACGTGAAAAATCATTTGGTGTAGCAATTAATGATCTTTATTTAGCTACAACAAAACCAATAATTGGTATTTATTTATTATTTCGTCCAGCTTTATTAATTTGTGATGCTGATTTAGCTAAAGATATGCTAACGAAAAATTTTAATAGTTTTCATGATCGTGGTCTTTTTGTTGATGACAATGATCCAAAAACACAAAATTTATTTTCATTACAAGGACAAAAATGGCGAAATTTACGTGCTAAATTAACACCAACATTTACATCGGGTAAATTAAAAAATATGTTTTCGTCACTTGAATTTGCCGGACGATCAATGCAAAATCATTTGGACACAGTATTACCAGAAAAAGGATCTGAAATAGTGGAAATGAAAGAAGTGTTAAGCAGGTAAATTTTCTCAGATTTAGACAATTATTGATATTTTGGTTTTATATATTTGATCATTTTTTTTAGATATTCTGCTGATATAATAGCATCATCAATTTTTGGTATTGAAATAAATAGTTTTACTGAACCAAACAATGAATTTTATGCTGTTAGAGAGAAAGCAAATGATTCAGGAGTTATAAATACACTTTTAACAGCTGCATTTTTCTTATGTCCAGGGTAAATATATCTCAATTAATCAATTATTATCGCAAAAACATAATTAATTATTCTTTTAAACTTTGAAGCTTAGTGAAATGGTTAATGTATTTACCACTAAAAGATCATGTTAATGAATTTATGCAAAAAATTGTCAAAGAAACAATTGAATATCGGGAGAAAAATAATTACGTACGAAAAGATTTAATGCAATCTTTAATTCAATTACGAAATACTGGAAAAATTAATATTGATGATACTATTTGGGATATAGAAACAGCTTCTGGTATATGACATTTATTTATTTTTTCGGCATTTTTCTACAGTAAATAAATTTTGTTTAATTTGCCATAGATCATTTTAAATCTATGCCAATGGAACTATGTGCAGCACAAGCTGCTGTATTTTATATGGCTGGTATGGAAACAACATCAGCAACAACATCATTTTGTCTTTATGAATTAGCACAAAATGAAGAAATTTTATCTAAAGTTTTAGATGATATTAAACAAGCATTGGACCAGCATAATGGTCAAATTACATATAATTCAATTCAAGATATGAAATATTTAGATTTATGTGTTAAAGGTATAATAAAATTTTTCAATCATTATTTTCCTCTTAGTTCAATTAAATGAACATCAAAATTCTCTATTATAAAGAAACAATTCGAAAATATCCTGGTTTACCAATATTAAATCGTGAATGTACTGAAGACTTTCAAATACCTGATACTGATTTAATAATAAAAAAAGGTATTGGTATTATTATACCAACACTTGCATACGCTCGTGATGAAAAATATTTTCCAGATCCATTGAAATTTGATCCAGAAAGATTTCGTGATGGTGCAACTTATACAGCATATATGCCATTTGGAGAAGGTCCTAGACATTGTATTGGTAATGATGATTTTCTTTCACATATCCTTAACTAATTTCAATTAAAACTAATATAAATGAATTACTATTAAACTAATTCATAAATTTCCAGGTTTACGTATGGGTAAAATGAATGTCCAAATGGGAATTGTTATGCTCCTTACGAAATTTCATATTGAAGCTGTTGAAAAGAAAGAACTTGAATTTGATAATTTTGCTGTTGGTTTAATGCCAAAAGGTGGAATTAATATAAAAATGTCAAAGAAAAATTAGAACTTAGAATTTTTTTTTTGTATATATTAATTTTGTGATCATCAAAAAATATTTAGCTTTAAAATTGAAGAGTATTTTTTTCTTAATATCTTTTACATGTTTTTTTTTTAACATTTAAATTGTAATAAATATACAAAAAAAAATAAAAGCTTTTTATAAAAAAACAAACGTGAAAAAAATAAAATGTTGTTATTTTAAATTAAAACCAAACAATATTTACTTTAATGTAAACACATACAATGTATAGTCTATATATGTATAAGGTTGGGTATATATCCTGTCAGTTTTAGCAATAATATTTCTCTTTTGATACATAGCAATGTTAAATGGTTTTTTAAACGCCTCAAGGATACAAAAAGGATAAATTTTTTTTTTTGAATTTTACATTTTTGTTTTTATGATTTTCAATTAAAATTCTAAATGAAATTGTACAAATTTTTTCCATTTTTTTTTATATCGGAAATTTTCAATTAAAATTTATCCCATATAACTTAAAAATTTTCATATAAACAAATACACAGTGTGTATAACAATTATTACTAAAATTTAATACCGACATTTAATTATTATTATTTAAAATATTACTTCCTACCTGAATTTCTAAATTTCCTTAATTAAAAATTTTTTTTGTTCCCAATTCTATATAATACCATGTAGTCGTCCTTAAACGAAATTTTTATAAACCAAAATTTTTAATATACCAAAAAACATGTTAACATTTTTATTTTTTTTTGCGACTACATCCTCTCTCCATTAACCATTTTTTATTTTTTTTTTGATATTTTTTTATACTTGCAATAGCAATTATATTTTTTGGTACGTATTTATAAATGTTATATAAATAATCCTTTTTTGTAGCCTTTCTGATTAATAACTGCTTCACAAAAAGGCCACAACAGGAACAACAACAATAACAACAACAAAATGTAAACAACACAAACAATTTACTTTTTTTTTTTTCAATGTGTTTTTGCCCTTCACTAAATGATCTGAATTTAGAATTATAATATTGACAACAACACAAAAAAAAGAAAAAGAAAACGTATATAAATATATATAATAAAGTGCGTTGAAGAGTATTTTATATATTTTTCCTTTAGCACCAAACACAATTGATATTTCTAGAGGATAATAAATAAAATATATAGCTATCTAACAATTTTTTTTGGTTGTTGTTTTTCAGAGAGTGAACAAAGATAATATCAATGGAGCCAAATAATTTCCATCCTTGCACGTAGAGAGATTAACATCTCCTCTAGTTATGTATTTAAAATATACACAAATACATTTATAAATAAATACCTTCTATATTTTTTTCGATATGAAACCTTAAATTACTTATACTACCACAAATACAATATTAAAAAATTTTTCCTTTTTATTTGATTTTTTGTACCAAAAAAACTTGTATAACGTTAAAAAGGATATAAAGGAACTTTTACACTCTCTTTGGAAATATATTGTTGTTGTTTTCGGAAAATTTCTTGTATAAAATATATATATATATATATATATATATATATATATATGTATATAAACGTTTATATATACCTTTTCCTGGATTTTTTCGTCCAATTTCTTTTTTTAAATAAATATATATATATATATATATATATATATATAATTTTTATCTCATGAAATATTAAATAATAAATGTATGTGTTTGAGTCTCAAAAAGGATTTTTCTATATATATATATATGTATATATGATGATGATAAATATGATTTTTTACCTTATAAATGTTTCCAACAAATCTCATTCCTTCAATATTATTTGAACCATGACAATATTCTTCGAATTATTATCACCGTTTAGTATAATTTTGACATTTTTTGATATATTCATATTTATATTTTTTTTTATTTATTTCGGAAAAAATCCTTGCAATTATACTTTTTTATATATATATTTTGTTTAGATTATTTCACCAGACTAAATTGAAATTATATGAAATTAAATATATAGACATTATTCCATCTTGTATCTTGTTGTGTTGTACACACTTTTGTGATTTTTAATTTGATTTTATAAAAACTTTTTTTTTTTTCGGTCACACAAATCTTTACACCAATTAAATTTTTTGACAATTTTTCTTCTTTTTTCAAATTTAACCAAGAAAAAATTAAATTAATTTTGGTATATAACCACGTAAAAGATTAAATAGAGTTTAGAAATATTATAGAATGAAAATGTGAAGAAAAATCACTTGGAAAACATATTATATTTTTTTTCATAATTACGTCACTTATATATTACATCGAAAATTTCATTAGTCCTTTTTCTTCAAAAAAAAAAAAAGGATTTTTTCTTTGGAACTTTTTTTGTTAATTCAGCATTTATTGAGTTTTTTTGAGCAAAATAATTTTAAATAATTTTTGTTATAATTTAAATAATTTTTAAGGAAATTTTAATTTTTTTGAGGAAAACTTTTTCTTTTTTCTTTTTTTTGTGTGGAACAATAAAAAAATGTTATCAAGGTCTATTTTCTTTTTTTTTTTGTATGTATATAATATATAAAAATTATTTCATACGCCCTACGCGCTAGTTCCTAGACGACTGACTCTGGGAACAGACAGAAATTTATTTCATAAAAAGGAAAAATTTTGTTGAAAAGATAAATCCTAATTTGAAAAGTGGAAAATGATGATAAACTGCCTGGATGTTGGGGAAAATTCTCATATTTATTTATTTTTACAGAGAAAATTGTAGTGGAAATTTAAATTGGTTATTATTGATATACAGATTATATAGAAGTTGAATTGTTCATTTACATTTACTACATAAATTTTGTATATTTACAGATTGGAACCCTTAAAAGTGAAAATTTTAGATTTTTTATCTATAAGGATTCTCGTATCTATACGAGTATAATAAAGTGTATAATGTTTATTTAATGAATCTCTAGAAAAGTTGGATGTTTATTTGAAACGTATAGAGAGAGAGTAAACGCGTTAAATGTTTTTGTTACATATATAATATATATCCTTTTTTAAATCCTCTCAAATTGTTCGTCCTGTTGCCTTGCAACATAACGAAATAAAATAAAAATTTTTGTATTTGACTTTTGTTGTCAGTGTATAATAAAAAGAAATAATGTTAAATGTGTTAAATGTTAAGTATTTGTTTTTTATATTCAAAAATTTAATTAAAAATAAAAAAAAAAACGTAAGAGGAAGGAAATTGACTTATAAATTTCCGGAAGAACTTAATTAATTATTAATTTAAATATGTATTAATTATTATTTATTTTTTTTGAAGAGAATATTTTTAATATACTAAATGTAAAATATATATAATATTGAAGTCCATGTGGCGAAATATTTTTAAACGCATGCGTTATCAAAAAAAAAACATTTTTCGGTTTGAAATTGAAATTTAGTAAGAAATTTTCTTTCTTACTAAAAGTTTGTATTAATTTTAAGAATGTTTAATTAATTTTTTTTTTTTTTTAAATTCTTCACAGATAACGAAATTCAAATTAGATTATGCAAACAATTTCAAATATTAAATAAATTAATTCTGAGAAATTGCCAAGATACTGACTAGTTCTACAGGTTATTGGCATTCAATTTTAATAATTAATTTTAGTATATAATTCGACAAAAATCAACCAGTTAAATAATTATATGAAATATGAAAGAAATTAAATTAATTTCGGATAATAAATTAACAACAACAAATATTCTCAAAAATATGATAAATATAAATTTGGCTAATTGTTTTGTGATCGCAAAATTATTGAAAAATTTTGGAATTATTTATATACCAATTTATGTTTTCAATTAAATTCAAGTTCAATATAATAATATTTATAGAATTCAATTTACAACTGATAAATTTTTAAACATAATTAACGATAACAGCAAATCTACGTTTGCTAATTATTGAAATTTTAATTTTTTGACTATACTAAAAGTTTTTAAAAACTTTCAAATCTTCCTTAAATTCCAAAGCTTATCATATTTTTAGTGAAAAAATACTCTGATAAGATAAATTATAAATAATAATCTATTAAAATTATTTATAGTTGAATATAAGATAATTATAGCTCAAAAGTTCAATTAATAAATTTAATGTATAAATCGAATACATTTAACGCTTATCTATTTTAGGCTCTAGGCTACTTAATTGTTTTTTCTCAATATTTTGCTTATTTTCAAAGATTCTTAACATTTTCGTTAAATTTATATTTAAATATTTTAAAAGTTTTTATCAAAATTATATTTTATTTATAGATAAACTTTTAAGCTTTTTGTACCAAAATCACTTTTAGCATAGACAACAACCGTTGCAAAGAATTTTTTATTGTTTAATTTAGGACAACATTAAATTTATGATTTATTGGGACACAAAAAATTAAATAAAGTAAACATAATTCTTTGATAATAATTATTTTGTAAAGTTTTGTAAATAATAAGACAAAGATTTTTGTAAACACATTTAAGAATCCTTTAAAAGTAAGTAAATTAATAACGAAAATTATCTTTGTATAATAAAATTAGCTATGTATACAATATGATTTTTTTACCTAAGGTAATTTTATCATCAAAATTTATGTAAAGCATTGCAAATTAATTTAAATTGTCTACAATGATTTTTAGGAAAAAAAGTAGAAAATCTTTTGATTATCAAATAATTTCAAATAATTTTTATATAAATTAATTTAAATTAACCATAGTGGAAGGAAGCTAAATCGTATTATTGGTAATAATTAAAAACTTTGAACTATAAAATTTAAATATAGTAAATTTATAAAAATATACCTATATTAATTTATTCCAATTGCCATTTTACTTCAATATAATAAAATTTCCAAAAATAGAAAATAAAAAATCAGAAAAATTTAATCAGTTTTTCCTCATTTTTCTACTCCAATTTTCTTTCATCTTTATTTTTTCCATTTTAATTAAAATGTTATTTTTGTTTTGCTATATTAGAAATGTAAAATTATGATTACAGGATTTAGATTTAAAAATTTATGTAGAATGTGTTTATATATACGTGTTAAATAGTGATACGATTCTTTTTTTTCATTTTTGAAGATGTTTGAAAATTAAATTAAAAACAAAAAAATATATAAAGTCAAGTTGTATATTTACATATAATTTCCGTTTATATTCTAAAAACGTGTCTGACATGCGGAAATTATCTACATAATATTATTATGTATGTTTATTTATATGTGTTATGTATATATACATAGTAATTTCATATGCAAAAGAGAATATCAAAAATTTATGTTAAAATTATTATTTTTCAAAAAAAAAAAAATAAATTCATCCAAGATTTGTCTTCAATGGAAAATGTAATATCTTGCATGCAACATATATACTTAGCAACATGTTGGTTCCACAACTCCACATGTTGCATATATATTATCATTATAACATTAATTTTCTATTAATGATAAAAGTTATTATGAGTTGAGTATGGTAATTCTGATTACCAGCTATACGTATACTGTATCAAAATGTGGGTATTTTAATTACCTTTAATTCAAGACAGCATACGTGCCTATGCGACACTCGTAGTCCATACCCAATGGCATTATATGAAATATAGCAAAAAAAACTAGAAATTTATTTATTTTATTTTCACAAGGACTCGTTTTTCATGTTGGTTAAAAATATAGCAATCTTTTATTATGAAATTAATGATTGAAATCTCTATTTTCAGAATCTGTAAGGCTTTTTATTGTATCTTTAAAATAGAGTAAATTGATGATAACAAAAATTTTTTGTGGTATTATTTTACCATTTTATATTTCTACAATGGAATGAGCAGACATGCGGAAAATGAACATGATTTTTCTATTATTGTATCAATTTTGAAAATTAAATATTTTCTCTATATAAATTATAAAATTGTCATGAATTATTAATTTAAAATTTTATTACCGATAAGTTTATTTTAAAAAAAATTTATAATGTTCTGTCCATTTTATATGCAATTAAAATCAACATATTTTTTATTTCAATTTTGTATTTAATTTAATGGATAGGAAAGCAATTATTTACTAACCTTTTTTTTTTTTGTATTCGATTTTTAGCATCCATGGAATTATTAAAATTGTATGTTGTAATAATGAATTTTAATGTGGCTAGACTATTGTGACATTAATTATTGTGAAAATATAATACTTAATATAAATATTTTTCCCATTATCGAATATGAGAGAGATAAAGTGCAATGCAAATATTCATTGGTTTTATTGCTTGTTGTTTTAGAATTAATAATAGAAAATGAAGTAGGATTTTTTAAATATTAAATGTTTTTTTTAGTAATATTTCTGAATAATAAAAACATTTCCGTAAAATAAGAGGGTTACAAATTCCAATTATGAATATTTGCCGGCGCCAATTTAGGAAGTTGACTGGAGGCATACTTATTGATGCCAACATATGGCAAATTTCCTGGCGAAAATAGGCCAAGCACGATTTTTGTTTAGAAAATATTTTGTAGATGAAATAACTTTTATATTCCATAAATTTCATTATACTTGTATTATACATGATACAATTGTATTATACATTATACAATTTCTTTGCTCAAAACTATTTGCTTTAAAAGAATTATTAATGGTTTTACAATGCATTTTTCTGTATAGGTTTTCGCTTTCATTTGATAGCAAACATCCAAAAAAAATTTCTAAAATTTATATTTAACGATAAAATCATATTTATATTTGCCATTTCGATCCCATGGGTCCTATTTATTAAAAGTCTATTAGTTAAAAAAAAATGTTTCCCCAACTAATAGACAGCCAGATAAATGTCAAGAAAATAAATAATAATATTAGCAAATTGGGTAATTCCCTCAGCACATCACAAAAAATAATGTTTAAGTTATCAAAAAAATATTTCTGCAGAATTGAATTTTGTTCTTGGTATCATCATTTATACCAACATCATTTTCACATAGTTTCTGATATAAACTTTAAAAATACAATGTCGCAAATAATGATAAAATTTTACAATTTTTGATTAATGCAGTCAACGATGAATTTTTTTCACTTTATTATAATTTATTTCAATTTTCCAAAAAAAAAATTGTCATGTTTTGGTAGTTTGCCAATAAAAAATTTCTTCAAAATTTGTTTTACTCAGAATTTTGACTATGCTCCTTTGCTGATGGTAACCAAGAATTTAGATAATATGGTGTAGATAAGTATATTTCCTGATTTATATTGAATTTATCGTGAATACTGAATTTGTACTTGATTTAATGTAATTTTATCTTCTTTTTAAAATTTTATTATTATTTGTAAGATCTTAATTTACCATTTCTCCCCATTAACAAAGTCAAAAAAAAATTATCATTTCTCCCCCATTAACAAAGTGAAAATTACTTGGAAAAACTCTTTAATAAAGGAAAATAATAAATTTAAGGAAATGGTAATTTGTAAAGTGAAAATTGTTTCCTAATTTTTTTTTCTTATTAAAAAAACAACATTTCCAAAATTTATTTTAATATATATTTTTAAATTTATTTCCAAATAATTTCATTTTTTTCTTAATATGTTTTATAAATGTATAATCTTAAAAATATTTGATATTTTTTTTAATTTTTATATACATTTAAGAATTTAAGTTAATTTATCATATTTTTTTTATATTTAATTACTTTTTTTCCATTTAATTATTTTATATAGACAATTAATTAAATTTTTTTTAATTTGATACATTTTTTATGATAAAATTAATATTTCTAAAAAATTTAATCGGTCATTTTATGTATTGTATATATATTTTAGTCTAAAATTATAAAACAATATTTCATAAAATTTAATAATTTAATTGAATTTTATTTTAATAATTTTCTTTTTCTGCAAAAATTGCATAATGAAAATTCAAAATTTTTAATTGCTCATTGATAAGTCAAATTAGTCTTTTAAAATTTCAAATTAGTCTTTTTGCAATTCGAATGAGTGTTTTTTTTTTAGTTCGTAAAATAGTAAATGACAGTACTTGTTTTTTAAATATTTAATCATAGATCGTGGTATAATAGGAAAGTAAAATTTGCAATTGGAAAATGCATTTTAGATTGCATCATATTTAATGAGAATTTTCTTTGATTTAAGTTACATGTTAATTTAGGTTTTTTGTATAGATTAGCACACTAATGGTAGATTAGCTTTTACCAACGATGGTATATGCCACCTGACATTGTAAATTATAGACAGTAGCAGTACATGCTGTCGTGAACCAAATTTAACACCAAATTTAAATTGCGATAAAGACTATAATTTGAAAATTGGCTAAACGACTAATTTGGCTTGTCAAAGTTAATAAAATTTTGAATTAAATAAAATTTTGCTGACATGTAAATTAAAATTATAACCGGCGGGAAAATATACACAATTTTATTTAAAAATAATTTTCTTTTTTTTGGTGAATGTCCTTTTAAATTTTTGTTAAATGAATTTTATTAAAGGAAAACAAGTCATAAATCAAAATAATTTCTTTATTTTTATAACCAAAAAATAAAGAATTGATTTTCATAAATTCAAAAAAAAAAAGCTTTTACAACAGAGAAAAAAAAATTGAAATCATTCACCAGGATAAAAAAAATTGATAATTTCATTTATAATAAAATTTATATATGTATATTTTTTTTCTGATATTTTATTACAATTTTGTCCAGGTATAAAACCAAAATATCAGCATAAAAAATAAATAAAATTGTGAAGTAAATTTCATTTTAATAATTTACTATAATAATAAATTAATTTACGATCTTTTCACTTTTGAGACTCTCCTCTGGTGTTCGGTTGTTGTATATGTACGTGTTTAGAATGCCACCCAGGATTATTTCCCAAAAATTTCTTTATTCGGATGTGGTAAATCACCACAGGGAAAAATAAATTCCAAAAATATATAAAAATAGAAAAAATAAAACAAAAAAAAAAATTTCGGAAATCTTTTGTAAAATATTATTATTATATATTTTTAGTCATCTAATGGTGTTTCATTGCCTGAATTATCATCAAAAAAATCATCTTTATGTAAAACAACTTTTGGTTGGTCAACTGGTAAAATTTCATCTTTTGGTACTGTTGTTGTTGTAGCAGCAACTGGTTTACATCCTGATTGCATTAATATTGTCCGGCCATTTGATATTAAACTAATACCACCACCAGTATTAATTTGTAAATTTTCTGAACAATAATCATGTACAGTAGATGAACCAATATATGATGATGAACCAGTATTAATATTAGTAAATCCAGTTAATTTATTTAGCATACTGCATGCAGTACCAATTGGTGCTGGTAGACCAGTTGTTGTTGTTACTGTAATAGATGTTGGTTTAAAATTTGATGGTACTGCAACAGAATGAATTGTAGATTGTGCGGATGGTGGATCTTTGCGCTCTTTTTTTTTTTTTTTAGTCACAAAATAAATATTGTATAAAATTTTGGCCAGAAATCAAATAAATGTTTGTTGGTTTTTTGGATATTTTCCAGTGTTTAAGTAAAGTGCAATTTGATGTTGAAGATGTTATAAGGATAATAGGAAATACGTGATTGCCAAAATGTTTATAAAATGAAAATTGTTTTTGAAATGAAGAAAAAAAAAAGAGAGAAGAGATTAAAAGAAAATTACATTTAGATAAAAATTATAATTGTGGTGGTTAAGATAGAAAAAGTTTTCACATACAAAAAAAAAATATTACAAAAAAAATTTTTATGTTCAAATTTTTAAATTATTAAAATGAAGGAAATATGGGAAATATTTATGAAAAATTAATAATAGAATTTATAATTATTACCTAATGGTGCTAATAGTTTTGGCTGTAATGGCAACATAAAATCATTGCCTGTTGTTGCTGCTCTTGGTTGTAAACTTTGTACTTGTGGCACACTTAAATAATCACCTATTAAAAATTTCAGCCCCAAAGAGGGAAAAAGTATTAAATTAAATAAATTTTAATTATTTTATTTACTTATATTGAAATAATTCAATTTATGTAAATAAATATAAAATTTTAAATTAAATATAAATATTTATACAATTTCAAAGACAAAATTTTTTGTGTATAAAAATAAAATTCATAATTTTGTGAATTAATGATAAATCTGTTGCGTATAGGATTTTTACAATCTACGTTTACGTTTTCCATTTAACAGAATAAAAAAAATTAATTAACAGAAATAAAAATTACTTTTTTTAATATTATTAATTTTTCATGTTAAATTCTACAAAATTTTCCAAACCATCTCTCGGAATTTGTCACAAAATTGTTAATTAAATATTACACAAAAAAAAAATTTAAATTTAAATAAAATAATATAGAAAAAATTAAATATTAATATTAAATATATTTTCAAAAAATAATTTATAATAAGGTATAATAAAATATCCTAACAAATATTTTTTTTAGCGTATTTGCCAAAACGAAACTTTTCAATTTATTTAATTGTAATCATCAACAAAATAAAAAGACATTTCTCAGGGATTACAAGACATTTTCCAAGAAACAATTTTTTTATAAGCAGATTAAATTATACTTTAAAAAAAAAAAATTATTATAATTTATTTTATATTTATTTAATTTTTGTCAACTCAAAACAAAAATGAAATAATTTTAATTACATGTATTTACTTAAAATATTTTAGAAAATATGAAAAATGGGTGGAAAAAGACAAACTATCAACATAATTATTGTTAAGAAGTATAAAAGTTTTTTTTTAACTATTATAATCTTTTGAAAATGTTTTGCCTTCTTGACTTTGGTATACAAAAAAATTAACAATTATAATTATATTCGTAAAAATTTTTTAACAAGTTGGCAACAACAATAAAAAAAATGGAGAAAAAAAATACCAAACTAAAATGATAACTTTTTCTTAATGTCATTTCGTATATAAAAGGAGCAAATCCCAAAATGTTTTCGAGCGAAAAAGGTACATTACTCCATTAGCAAGGCCAAAATATAGTAAATTAAGTCATAAAAAAAAAGAAAAGGAAATAAAATTAGATAAAAATTAAAGTTGTTAGAGAGAAAAAGTTTTTGAACATTAATTTATATATAGAAAAGATTGTATAAATATATATATATATAATAAATTTTAATATTATGCGTGAGTACTTGTGTAGTTATAAGTATATTAAAAGTTTAATAATAATGTTGTAAAAAATATTAACCCTAAAAAAAAATATCGCATGATATATATAAATATATAATAAAACCACATTAAGTCGATATTTTATATATTTTTGATGTTTTTATGTTAAAGGGAAATGTTTGTGTGTCAAGAAAAGGATATTTGTGTGTTTATATTTTGTGATACTTGGTTGCCTATGGCTCGATTTTAGGTTTGATTAACTAAATTTTGAAAGTTTGTATAGTTGAAAATCTTGTGTGTCAAATTATTGTGGTTAAAAAATTTTATATAAATGTTAACCCAAAATTTTGTGGTAATTGAAATGAAAATTTATCTAATTTGTGATTAAAAATTTGATAGAAATGAATATTATTTTCATAAATATGTAAAACAATTAATATACTTTATAGAATATCATTGATATTGAAATTATTTCTCAAATAAACTAGGAAATATCGAAATTATTGGGATGTTTAAATTTTAAGTAGACTAAAAATTTAATTTTATTTAAAATATTATAAAAATAGTAAAAATCATGGAATTAATTGACCCAAAAAATTGTTGAATTATGTCGCTGACCAACAGTTTGTGCTTATTTTTACCATTAAAATAAAATCCCTATAATATTTTTGTTTACACAACATTTCCATTTTTTTGTTTGTTTGTTTTTGTTTATCCTTTTTTTGGTTCAAAATAGAAATTGAATAATTACTTTCTTTTTTTTTTATTAGTTTCAAGGATTTTTTTTCCTTATACTAATAAATTAAGGATAACAAAAAAAAAATTGCCTATAATTACTTTTTTTTTACCATATTTTCGGGGTTTTTGAAAATTCTTAATTTTATGTTAAACAATTTTCTAATCATTTTTTCAATATTATTAATTTTTTCAAATTTTTTGCGAAATTTTGTAGCGTTAAAGATTTTGTTATATTAAATTTCTGGGGAAAAAAAAAATTAAACCTTATTTTTGTGTTACAGAAAAATTGATAACTTTTGGTATACAAAATTTCTGTTTGAGCATTTTATGTTTATTAAATCTTTGTATGTAAAATTTTATAGTATAACCATTTGAAAATTGGAAAATTAAAGCTAAAGAAAATTAAAAATTATGTTTCAATTTCAACAAAACGAACGATTTTAAATTTTCAATTTCAACAAAACGAACGATTAGTTATTTATATAACCAACTAGAAAGATTGCTTGATAATTATTTTGCTATTACAATTTACGATTATATACTAAATAATTATTTATGTACTTTGGTTTTATATTGTTTGTTTAATAGCAAAATAGTAATAATAATTTTCTTTATATAATTTTCAAACCCTCAGGTTCTATTTTTTTTTTAAAATAATATATAGAAAATATTTGCTATTATAGAAATTTTTTATTTCTGCTTGTTATATTTCGTATAACATAAATATATTGAGGATATATTAGAACATCCTGTTTTCCAATTTTTTTTTATTTACAATACTTCCTATTTGGATGTACTACTAAAAAACCATCTATGTTTCAAAATAAAATTTATATAACATCCTTTTTTTATGTTGTGTGTATTTAATTTTTTTATTTTACCAATGCCAATCGCTGTTATTTTTTTTTTTTACTATTAAAAGAGAAAATATTTTCATAGTATCACAAATTTTCCAAAAAAAAAAAGGATAAAAATCAATTTTTGAACTTGTATTTTATGGATTTTATTTTATTTTCAAAATTTTTATAACTTAAAAGGACGAACAAAAAAAATGTTTTATTAAACCTTTAAATTTTATTTGTCAATGAAAATTATAGTGATAAATATTTAATTTTAATTTTACCACTAAAAAAAAAATATTCAAATTTTTTTATCCTTTATAAAACCGAAATACCGACAATTTTTTATTTATTTTGTGGAATATTTAAAAATTTTATATGTCTATTATATAAATAATTAATTACCATGTTGTGATCCTGGTGATCTAATTACAGCTAATGGTACTGATGGTCCCTGTATTGTTAATCCAATAACATTAACACCGTTGACATGCCCTGATGATGAATTATCGAAATTTGAGCTAGATGAGTGGTTGTTTGGTCTACTAGTACTATTACAACTACTACCATCTTTGAATTTAGGATTTAATGCTAATAATTTTGTTTTTGTGAATTTTGTTTAACCAAATTTTTTTTTTAATCGGATTTTATTTTTTTGTATATTAAAGGAATATTTTTTTTGGGAAAAATGGAAATAATAATATTTTATGTAAATATATATATATATATATAAATTACCTATTTTTGCACTACCAAATGCATCTTTAAATATTGCTGGTGGATGATGTATACCACCACCAACGCCACCACCACCACCACTACTACTGCTATTATTTGTACAAAGACCACCACTACCGCCACCACCACTACCAGCAGTTGCATGTTGATGTTTCATTGCATTTACACGACGATTTTGTCCTGGTCCTGGTTCACGTTTACGACGTGGCTGTTCTACTGGCAATACACGACGTCTTTTTTTTGGTAATTTTGAACGTGCCTAAAAATTGGATATATACATACATACATAATATTATTAAAATAAATTTTTTTAAAATTATTATCTTAAAATCTGTTAAATCTTTATAATAAAATAATAAATACAATTTTTTATAAGATTTACAAAAGATTCTCTTAAACAACTTAAAGCTATTATTTTAGTTCGACATAAAAGATATTATATATATATATATATTTTCCTTTTTCATTTATGTGCTTCACTTTTTTTTGTGTATATCTTTATGTAATAACGTCGAATTTTTACTTAAAAGGTTTTAATTTTTTTCTATATATTTTTCCTTTTCTTGGTTATTGTTTAAAGTATGTTATCGTTATTTGAGTATTTCTTTATATTTTATTTTTTTAAGAATATATATATACATATAAGAAAAATTACATAAAGATACTTCCAGGATAATATCTATAGCAATAATAATAATAATAATACAAAAAATATATACAATAAAACTGAAAATTTTCTCTCTATACAAACCAACAATTTAAGAAAAAGGGAGGAAAAATTGTAATAGTACTTCAATATACATAATATATGTATATATAAGAATTTTCCTTTTATATACAATGCAAATAAGATCCAATGTATATATATATAATATGTATAAAGCTTTTCTGTGTACTTTGTTATTGAACAAAAGAAATTCCCTCCTGATGCAAAAAAAAAAAGGATATGCTTATTTGACATCAATCCCACAAATGTCGGCTTTCATGTATATATATAGTATATACCCGCAATTATACTTATATTCACATTACAACCCTATTATCTACATAAGAAGTAAAGTACCAGAATTGAAAAAAAAAAATTCCCATATGTCAAAAGTGTCTAAAACATAAGAGCGTTTCAATAAATTTTTTATAAGAACTCCTCTTCTCTATTGTCTAGTAGTAGTATATATCCAACAAAAATTTTCCCAAGCATTATTTTGGGTATATAAGAGTTTTGGTCAAAAATTTGTGTGTTTGAGTGTGAAGGTTGGTATATAATGTAAATATTTAAAAAAAAAAAAATTATAATAAAATAAATTCTATTATTATTTTAGACTACTTTTACATTGTTGACATTTTTTTATATATTTATATATTTTTGACATTTCTGAATTTGATGTCACAAGAGTAAAAGAAAATTTTTTTGAAGAAGCATTTTTGGGCGACTATAACTTAGAAAGATTCTCAATGATTGATTGTTCACTTGGTAGAAAATTTTGAACCAAAATATAGTTTCAGTTCTTCATTTAATTAAGTTTCATTCTTTCTACTTTCATTATCATACCCTAAGGGAATCAACTAATTATGGTTACGTTACATAATAAGCTTCCTTTTTTTCTATAAATTCACAGGAGTGAATTAGTGAATTCACAGGATTTCACAGTAATCATGTGGTTTTAGTCAGAAAGTAGTCTGAAAGTAGTCAGAAAGTAGTCATAGAAAAAGTAATGAAGAAATTACTGATTTCCTTCTTCATTTCTTTCTACATTCAGAAAGAGTAATGAAGAAATTATATACTGATAGAAAAATTAGAAAATGAAAATGTCGATCATGTAAAGTGCATCTAAAATTTTATAGATATTATAAATCCTGACAACATATCAAACAATGAAAATTCTTTTGTTGAGTGATTTTCTAAATATATTTAAAGCATTTTAAAATATAATAATTTTCATTTTGTTTTTATTTTTGTATTTATTTACCTGCGTGTGGGAATAAAACATTGAAAAATTACTAACAATAACTGGTACTGGTAATGCAATTGTTAATACACCAGCTAATGCACATAATGCACCAACAAACATACCAACATATGTTTTTGGTGCCATATCACCATAACCAACTGTAGTCATTGTTACTATTGCCCACCATAATCCTAAGGGTATGCTTTTAAATTGATTATCGGGATTATCCTGCAATAAAAGAGGCAAAAAAAAACAAAAAATTTATCTATAGAAATTATAAAATATATAAAATGGAAAATTTTATTTTAAAATTCTAAATTAAAAATTTTTCTCTTTTCCATTATGATTCTATTCAATGAAAAATAATAATGACAATTTAATGTTTTTGCCGGAAAAACATTATCAGCTAACAAAAATAAAAGAGGAAGAAATTTTCTATATAGAGATTGGATTTAGCATATTATTTTTAGGATGTGTTTCATTTTGAAGGAAATTATAAATGTACTTATAAGTATTTGTAAATATATTTCGTGGCTACAATTAACAATTCGTGGCTACAAATTATTGTAGTTAAATTTTATCATTAAGGAATTATTTTTGATTTGATATCCTGACGATGTTCCAAATAAACTTTAATTCACTTTAAATTTTATTTGTAATTTTCCATTTTTTAACTTTGACGTTTATCATTTTTAAGGAAAGGAAAATGAAGATTAACTTTAATGGCAATTTTATTTACGTATACTATTACTACACTATCTACTTACGAGTACTTACGACAATATATTGCGATGTAAATGGAACACTATTAAAATTGCTTTTAAAACCTATACAAATTGAATTAACAAAATGTGCTGATGAGTTTAATTTATACAATTTATAAATAAAGCAAGTGAAAAATTCAATTATAAATTGAATTTCAAATAATATTAATTTGAAATTGAAATTCTATATTTAATTAAATTAATTACGTAAATTATACTAAAATTGTGTATGTCCTTCAAATATATATACAAGAGAATTAATACAGTGAAATATAATTTTAAATCATTCGAATTAACATTAAACATTTTCAATGGAAAGAAATTATTTATTTAAATTATAATTAGAAAGTTGGGATATGGACGATAAAAATTGGGAAACAGCCAAAGAAAATTATCATGTCAGATAATTTAAAGTCTATTGCCAAGAATTTGATATCATGTTAAAATTAAATACAGGACTAATACCATATTTTCCCAAATGATACCTACAATATTACTCTAAATATTAATCCAACATTTCATGAAAAACAAAACAAATTGTTATTATCCTGTATGAAATTATTATATCCTGAATTATAAATATTTAATATCAGAAAAATTACTTTTATACGCTTTTCACATCATATATACCTGTCACCTTTTTTTTAGTGTATACGTGTTTTTTGTGTAAAAGTGGTTTGTAATTTCCAAGGATTTCAAAATTTTCAAAAAGAAAAAAATTATATTTCAAATAAAATATTTAAATTTCGAGCTAAAAAAATAGCCAAACTCAGGGATAAACTGACCCAAAAATTGTTGAATTGTCTGACCAACCAGTTTGCGCGCGTGTTTCACAAAAAAAAAAAAAACAATGGAAACCTAAATGTTTGTTTACACCGAAATTTTCATCATTTTGTTTCTGTTATCCTTTTTTTTTTGTTCAAAATAGAAATTGAATAATTATTTTTATTCTGTTTATAGCTTTAAGGTTTTTTTTTTCCTTATGCTAATATAAAAAAAAAGGATAAACGCGGCCTATAATTATTTTTCTCTTATTTATACAATTTCTTCTTTATTTTTTGGTGTTTAGTAATATTTAATTTAAACAATTTTCTTTAACAATTTTTCAATTTTTGTTTTTAAAGGAAAAATCATTATTTATCTTTGCGCGCTGCGTTAAACAATTTTCTTGTTAAACTTTCTGCAAAAACCAAAAAAACAAACAACTTAAAGCTGTTGCTTTATTTGTCTTACAAAGAAAGGCTAACTTTTTAATATCTACAATGGGTATATAAAATTAATGTTCACACAGTTCATGTTTATTATATCACAGAAAAAACTCCTGAAAATGAAAATTAAATAAAAATGGGGAATCCTTTTAAAACAAAAAAAAAAAACCATAAAACAAAAAAAACAATCCTTTTCCTTATCTTTTTGCAAAAATAAATAAAATGTTTTACTCAATTTTTACCTCAAAGTTTAAAATATAAAAAACGAAAAAAAGTTTTTTAATTATATAAAAAAAAAATATATTTTCTTTTTTTTTTTACGTTGTTGCTTTACAGTTTTTCAAGTAAAAAGTCATGGAAAACAAAAAACGTAAAAACGTAAAAAGTTTCTAATAATAAATTTTGCACCTTTTATGAAAAGGATAAATTAACAAATTCTCAGATATTTCTTCTATGTATGAAGATCATAAATTTTTGTTTAACTTATGAAACAATATGGAAAACTTTAGGGCCAGTTTTAAGCGATAGGAGCAAAAAAAAAGGTATATTATTACTAGGACTACTTTTACATTGTTTAACATTTTCATTTGATGTTTCAGATTTCTATGGTTTCCTTTTTTTATCGCAAAAGAACAGAGGAGATGAAATGTAAAACGAAATTTTAGCGAAACACATTTATATATTTATCTCTCTTTGGACTACATTTATATGTATTTCTCTCTCGTTCTCTAGAAAATTTTCTTCGACACATAATTATCAAATGAAAATGACGACAATATAAAATTAGTCTACGAAACTTAGAGACTCTATTACTTTGTGATATATCTTAAAGTATAAAAATACCAATTTGGGAGATTCTTTACCAAAAATTTATGTGTGTGTAAAAGTATATTTTTTGGAATGAAAAAAAACTATATTTGATAATTAAGTAAAATTATTTCATTTTGGGGACTGTAAATGTACAACATATAAAAGAAAAAGTATAAAAATGTCCTTTAGTATTTTTGTGTGTGTTTCGACACTGACAACTGACATGTACAATTTTTATCATTTTGTGTTTTAGTTGTTATCACTTTTGGGGACTATATATATTTTTGTCTAACTTTTATACGTTTCCAAGGTATACACATACAGAGGACATTTTTCTAGAAAAGTTTTTATGTTTCTTTGAGTATTTAAACTTTTTTTTGTAAATAAAAAATATTTTTCTCTGGCACACATGTTCAATCTACTGTACGCTAATCTGTTTAAAGGTTAAAATATTAGAAATAGTCAAAAAGTTTTTAGTTAAAAAAAATTTTTTGGAAAAAAATAAATAAAAAAAATTCTGTGGAAAATGTTTTTTTGTGTAGTTGAATACAAAATTTATGGAAAGAAATATAACAAAAATTTATAATTTTGAAGGAAAAAGTTTATTATACAGAAAATAAATCATCAATCAATGTAAAAAAATTCAAACTTCTTTATATATTTTTTTGTTGTAATAATTTCTTTTTTAGCTTTTTTTATATTTTTCTCTTTTTACTTAAAATTTAAATGCAGGACTTAAATCGAAAGACAAATAAAATTTATACCAGAATCTAGAACAGAATGGTTTGCGCAGTGTCGTCTCTTATAGTAAAATTTAAAAGGATTTATACAAAATTTATACATTTCATAAGATTGACTCTAAATGTGATTAACAAAACTTCAAAGAAATTAAAATTAATTTGTTGCCCTTGTAGATGTCTTCTGACAATTTGTCATCGTGTCATGAAATTTGTATTCAAGTTAAAAAAAATTTAATTTTAATTTTATATGATAATTAATTTTGGACCAGGTTGACAATATTTCGTTATTGAATTTCTTTTACTATCATGCTTGTAAATAATATCATTGATGTGACATGTAGAAGTTTATCCAAATATATTTACTAACTTTACACGAAATGGCGATAGTCAGTAACACTGAACCCGACGATAATCGACAATCACACATTCTATTCAACCTTTTATGATGAAACTTTTAATCGAATGACATTACAAGAATATAAAAATTCACCACGAAAAATAAAATAAAATTAATAGAATTTTCACTAGAAAAATTCTTTGTTGAATTTATCGAAAAACATGTCCATTTTTATAGATAAGAAATTTTCTCTCTTTTTGCAACATTTTTATACTTTTGTCATTTTGAATTATTCAAATTCAAATTGAAATATTTATTCAGACAACCTTTACCCATATAGTGACACAAAGTTTATATCACTGATATTCAAATATATGAACTGATTTAAATTGAAAATTTCTATTTGGAAAAATGTAAAGTTTAACAAAAATTACTTTCTTACTAACCTGTAATTTTTCAGCATAATAAACTAAACTTGCAAACACTACAATACCCAATACCAAAAAGAATACTAGTAATGTTAATTCTTTTGCTGATGCCTTAAATGTATGAATTAATATTCTTAAGCCAGGTGAATGACGTGTTAATTTAAATAGTCGTAATATTCGTACAATTGAAAATGCTTCTAAAAGACCAGCATGTTCACCCATCCTTTGCATAACATCTGTATAAAAACTTAATGTTGCTGTAAAATCAATAATATTTACTGGTGATTTTATAAATTGCCACATATTTGGTGAAACCTTGAAATGGTGATGGGAGACAAAAAAAAAATTGTACAAAAATTAAAGATCCTTTTTTTTTTAAAAAAAAAAAAAAAAAAGAATTTTTTCTAATATATACTTACAATAAATCTTATGATGACTTCGAAAAAAAACCAAACATTACAAACAAGTTCAACATAAAAGAATGCTTCATGTGGCTGACCATGTGATTCATGCCATCCATGATGATTACCACTATCATCATGTTCATTTAAAAATTCATCTGAAAATATATGATCATCATTATCATCATAAATATTATCATCATTATTTCCTAAAAATCTTTTCAGTCGACTATGATTTTGTATATTCGATGTTGTTGTTGTTTGCATAATATCATCATAATTTGAAGATTTCTTATTAACACTACTAATATTATTATTTTGTATTGTATTATTATTATTATTATTCAAACTAGTTACGATATGAACTTTACCACCAGGATTTATGGACGTATAAAATTTACTACTACTATTTGTTATTTTACCACTAGTAGCTTTATTATTATTATTATTTAATGGTGATAAACGTTGTTGTTTCGGTTGGTTTGTTGTAATATTTAATAATTTTTTTGTATAATTTTGATTATTACTATTAAATTTTTGTGATTCAATTATGGAATAATTTTTTAAAATTCCTATTCTAGATAATAATAATGATTTTTCTGTTGTTGTTGTTATTATATTAGTTGAATAATTATTTATAACATCATTTGCTGTTGATGTCGATGGTAATATTATTGTTGATGTACGACGTGGAAATTCAACACGAAATCCAGGATGAGTTTTTAAACAAAAAGATATCACAGAAATAAATATAAAAAATACTGACATGCCAGCAACAAACTGTAAAAACAATAAAAATTATATAAAAAAATATTAAATTAAATTAAATTAATTAAGTATTCTTACTTTAGCACCAGTTGAACTAGCTGGTTCATCAAATAATGCCCATATTTTTGGTTTAATACGTTGCCAACATGTTAATTCACCATTTAATAATGCATCTTCAAAACCAAATAATCTTGCTACCTGTTCTTCAGATGGTTTTTCATTATCAATATCTAATTTATCTAAAATAGCTAATGTATTCTATATAAATAGAAAAAAAAAAATTTTTTCAATTACAAATTTTTGTAGTATAAATTAATAATTTTTTGAAATATTTTTTTTGGAATAAATACTTGTGTATCTCTGTGTATACTATATGTTGACCAACAACACGGTTCAACTTGATTTGAATCTAAACCCCAAAATTCTAATTCTTCTTCAAATAATGGTCCACAAACATCTGTTGGATAATGTAATTTACCAGTTCTGGAATTTAAGAATGGAATTTAATTTGTAGAATATCATTTTGATACAACAAAAATATGTTTCATCAAATAAAATCTAAGAAAAAAAAACCTGACTAAAGAATCCTTACATAATCATTTTACAGACTAATACGTTGTTATACTCTCTTATATAATGTTTGTTATATATTTTTTTTTTGTGTCAAAGAGAAATTATATAAAACAAGTTTATCCACTTAACTTGTTTTATTGATTTAATTATGGTTTTTTGTGTTTTTTCATCACTTCTCATCATCATCTTCTTCATTCATTTTCTATATACAATTTATTTTATTTTTTTTACCTTTATTATTGGATAGAAAACATACCACAGAAAGTAAATAATATATTTATGGTATATATTTTTTTTTTCCTAAACACAATATATAAATTTTCCTTCACTTGATGGCAAAAAAGGAGAAAAATGTGTTTTTGGTTTGTGTACAGAAAATTATTTACTTTAAGTCAATATATCTAATTTATATATAAAAATATAAATGCTGTTTAACCAGGTGGGTTACCACAGGATCAACACTTTTACTAATCAACCCTCACTTCTCATCTTATAATATAACTGAAACAGGGTTGTATTCAAAAAATTTTTGGTAGCACTTAAATTGGAGAAAAATAAGTAGATTTTTTAAGGCAACATTGAATTGTGCTTCTAAATTTGTAGCCCAATTAATCTAATGTATAATATTCAATACGACCCTGATCATATTTTTCTTCACATATATTTATTTAATTTATTTATTAAAGCTTATATTTGTTAACTTCTAAATATATACACTCACCTGTAATAGTTTAATATTTGTGCAAAAACTCCTGGATGTCGATCAAAAAAATATTCATTTAATACTGGATCGTAGTTAGCTAATGCTTCTGTTAATCTAGATAAACGTGTTGCTGGTATTTTTTTCAGTGTAGCTTTATATGTTTCATATCTATATTATGGATACGAAAAAAAAAAAATAGTTAGAGAAAATTAATTTTATAGTCAAAAGAATTATTATCAAGTGGTAAAACAATTAAAATAGTTTTAAAGTGTTTTGAAAATATTTAAGGACTAAAAATTATTATTATACAGAAAAGAAATAATTGACTATGAGAATATAAAGTCAAGATAAATATAAATTAAAGAGTTTTTCATTAGATACTTTAAAATTTATCATTATATCAAAATTTTTTTTTTGTATCAATGAAAATTAAATTAAATATTATATGGGTCGTCCTTAAAAATTAAATTATGTATTTAATAGTGTTTCATATTACAGACATTGTCATATCATATAGAAGGAGAAGGTTTTTAGGTAATTAAATTTTATTAAAATTATTTTAAATTTCTGGGCATTTATAGATAACATTTTTTGTACAAAATAGTAAAATATTTCAATTAAGACTTTTAAAGTGAATAAATTAATTAATGTAATAGCAATTAATTATTTTGAATTTTATAAACTTTTCTATAATAATTTTTAAGTAATTTCTATGAAAATTGCTCAATAACCAATTAAAATTTTAAACTAATTATAGCTAAAAATAAATTATAGTTAAATGCTCCTTCAAATAATATTCAATTTAATAAATTAAAATTTATAGTTTGAAGTGCACAATTAAAAATTCACATTGGTCTTTTCAATAAAAAAATTTTGTAGCTAATAAAAGAAACATTATTTTTCTACTTAAATAATTTACTCAAATTTAAGACTAATTTTACACTGTCAATATTTTTTTATTCGAAATATTTTGTTAATAGAATTTTTGCATTATCTTTTTTTTATTTTAAGGTGAAATTGGGGATTTTCCTAACACAAATTTGTATGTTAAATAAATTAAATTGGTCTTTTACGCTTTACCAATACATAATTGACAATTATCAAAGGCTCTTCCTTAATTTGGGGAAAAAACTATTTATGAATTATAAAAAATCAAATTTAAATTGTAAGAACATCAATTTGATCCAAGCAAGAAATGAATTTGTCATAAAAATGTTAGACAACCAAAAAGAAAGAGACAAAAATTTGAATGAAAATTTATGTCCGACATTTTATGTCATTTACTTTCTTCCAAGATAAAAAATGACACTGCCATAGTGTCAAAAACCTGAAAGAAGAAAAGAAAATATTGACTATGTAAAACTGATATAAATATAAAGTGCAATATCATTTTTTGTTATTTGAAAATTTTGATTTTAAATCACCTTAAAAACAAAGATGGAAAATTTTCAAGAAAAAACTATATATCTGTGTTTTCATTCTTGGGTAAAAATTTCAAATAAATTTTCAAGTATATTTTCTTTTATTTCTTGTTTTAAAATAATATACTTGAGAAAATTAAAATTATTTTCAATTTTATTTGTTTATATTATCTTGAAAAGTTCAAAAAATACTACTCCTACTACATTAATATATACATACTTTATTTTAATTTTGCATAAAAAAAACATTAAAATAAAAAAAAATACACAAAATTATCCTTGAAAATATCCTAAGAATAAAATATTCAGAAAACAAACAGAACAGTTTTGTATATAAGTAAAAAAAAATCATTTTGAAAGGGAAAATGTACGAGAAAATAATATAAATTCACAACAACATTTTTCAATCACAAAAAGAAAATTTAGAATTTATAATCGTTTTAAGTAATTTTTTACCTGTGAATCTCAATATTGCATTGATTTTATGTTTTCACAAATATTATTTATTATATTTTTTAAGTATATATACAAAAAAAAGAAGATTAATTGAACATATGAACTTTTATAGATATTTACTTTTCCATATCAATGAGCATTAAACAAATTGAAAATTTTCATATTATATATTATTTATAATAATATTGTATACATAAATTCTTTTTGGCAGCAGCTTGACTCATTTAAGCATTTTTATGAATAATTTGGAATTTAATTTTATTGATTGATTTTTGATATTATGAATTACATATATGTATATACCTGCTATAGTTTTTTGTTTATTAACATATTGAATATTTATAAATAGTAAAAATGTAATTAAGTTTTAAAGCTAAAATATTGTTTGGAAATAAAATCTATTTTCAAATAATTTGCAAATTAATTTATAAATTTTATAGTCAATTTTTGTATTTAAATAATGAAATTCAAAAACTTTATTACGGTTTCATTTTCTATTTAGCTACTTTAAAACGATATAATTCTTTACCCTCTGTAAATGTACCCCTTGGAATTTTTAATTGGAAAACAATCTGTAATTTATAGCTAAATTAGGTATCTATCGACAGGTAATTTTAATTTTAGCAAAACTATGCAGAGAAAATTCAAAAAAATCATTTAATTTCAGCAAGTTATACCAAAAAAACCTAAAATAAATTTATATTTTATATTTTCACAAGGACTCTCGTTTGTCATGTTGCTTAAAAATATAGAAATCTTTGCCTGATATTTATGTTCTATATAAGATTGAAATCTCTATTTTCAGAATCTATAAAATAATTTTATTGTACCTTAAAAATTGAGTAAATTAGAGCATCGAGAAAGTTGGTCCCTTTTAGCGGACTATTTTTCAAGTTTTATTGCTATAACTTGGGCAAATTAAAAGATATTTGGAATTGGTTTCGATATTTTTATTGTAATTTTCCGTCGATAGACATCAAATTTATTTATGTATTGGTGAAATATAGGTAAATATAGGCGGAACTCGATGTTTTACGCCAAAAAAAATCAAAAATCTCAATGGATACCAATTCTCCAATATATAGACATAATTTTATCCAAACAAAATTGAAAAATATTTTAATTTGCGCAAATTTATAGCAAAATAACCAAAAATAAATTTTGTTTTTATTTTCTCTTTTTGAAGGACTCGTATTTAAGGTTGGTATAGAGACAAATATAAAAATCTTTGTCTGATATTTATATTTTCTATACGAAATTTAAGATTGAAATCTCTATTTTCAGAATCTGTTGTATGGTTTTTTATTGTAAATTGAGTATATTAGAGAGCATCTAGAAGGTGTCTTCTTCGTTGCAGACTTTTTTTAATTTTTTTTTGCTATAACTTGGGTAAATTAAAAACAATTTTTATAATAATTAAAATTTTCCGTCGTTAGACTAATTTATATCATTATAGTATTATATTCTGTAAATTACTTTGGATTATTTTTTTTATAGAATAATAAAACAGGGACAATAATTGGGACAAAATTTGTTTTCTTCTTATTTTATCATTTTTTTGTGCTAATTTATGTATTTCCTTAATGTTATTTTTCTAGTTCTTCCTTTGAACTATACTTACGTAGAACAATAATTACTATATGATATTGAACAAGGAGCTAATTTTTATATTGATTAATATTTTTGTGATATTTTTTTATGAAAATAAATCTTGATAAACTATTTTATGATATTTTACAAAAAAAATTTCTGTAAATTTTCAACATATTTTTTTTATAAAATTTAAAATGACTTCTTTAGTTGCTATTTAACAACAGTTACAAGTTACAAGAGTAATCCTATAAATAAAATATTACAACTTAAAGCTATAATAGCAAATGTATATTTAAATTATAAACTAAAATGACCCTTGTTCTTTGAGACAAATATTATACAAGATTTATTCACAACAACAAAAAACTGAACTAGTAAAGTAAGATAAAACATTGTTACACATAAATTTTCAATGTTTTATCTTGTAAAACCAAAAAAATATTGAAATTGTAGTAAATGTGTACAATTTTATATATATATTTTATGTGTATACAAAAATGACATTAATTCTGGATTATCTAATAAGTTAGTTTCAGTGTCATCCCTTTTTTTTCTTGTTATTTCTTTTCATGTTATATTAATTAAGATTTTCAAGTCAAAATTTTGCTGCTCCTTTTGTATACATATAAAGGATTATTTATAACTGCAAATAAAACTAAAACAATTAAAAGAATATTAAAAAGAAACACGAAGGACAAAAGGTATATAACCATCAGGTATACAAGAAATAGTAGCACGTAACACCAAAAGAATATCAGGTGTTCTTTTATATAACACATTATTTTTGTTCTAATTAAGATTCCGGGTAAAATTGTTTAACATTATAGAAAAGAACAAAAAAATATCCTTTTAACCACACAAAACAACGAAGTGATAATTAAAGTATCTTTTTACAGCAGCAACAACAAAAAAAAAATTATGTATAATTAATTGTCTATGTTCGAAACATGAAATATCTTATACAATTGTGAAAACTCCTACACGCCTGCAAAAGTAATAAATGATTTTTTTTTGTTTAAGCTTCAAATTAAAATGCGAAATCTAATTTATGATTCAGATCAAGAGTAATTTTGAAAAGGATATATAAATATAATTGTGAATTTAAGTTAATTTTTCATTTTAAAATATTAATGAATGCAAAATTTTACGAAAAAATTAATTTCAAAATAAATTTTATATGAAATAGAAAATTTTAGGTCAAAGGGGCGACTAATTTAAATAGTAAAAAGGTCATTTAAATTAGTCTCATAATTTATGAAAATGTCCTAAATCAAAATTTCAAATATTTATATTTCCTGTTTTCGTTATCAGGACAGAAAATTTATTATATCAAATGAAACGTAGAAACGTTTTGATTTGCAAAATAAGACACGTAAAAATTCAATGGAATCGTTATACAAATTAAATTATACTAAAAAAAAAGAAAAATTATGCAGGAAAAATGAAATTTTTTTTGATATTTTATTTTTAAATTAATTATTCTTTCTTTTGATTTAAATTTTACAATCAATTAAAGATTTTTGTCGCATTAAAAACGTTAATTATTCTTTATATTTTTCTCATATTTTTTTTTACGTATTAAAGATTAGTAAGGAGTTGTAAATTATATGGAATTTTTCAGGTACATAAGTAAAATATCGCATAATATAATTTTCGTAGAGAAATAAATCATTTCGTCTACTATTTTCGTATAAAAGTATAGAAAAGAACTTTTGTATACCAGGGAAAATTTTCTTAAAATTAATCAATCTTTAAAAATATAAAAACCTGGGGAAAAATTTGTTAAAGTCTAAAGCTGAAGAAAAGAGTCAAAGAGTCTAAAGAGTGTCGGTTCAAAAAAAAACTGTCACTTCAAATTATTGAATATTTATTTTGTAATCGAATTGAGAACAAAACCATTTAAAATACAAAATATTTTCACAACCATTTAACATGTTTTTTTTTTCACTGCTAAGAGAAAGTAAACCAAATTTTTCATAAAAAAAAATTTAATTTCTTTCGAACTCACATCAATTCCGATGCTAAAAACTTTATCCTTAAATAAAATTTTCAAAAAAAAAAAAAAAAAAGAAATCATTTAATTGAAAAATTATAAAGAAAAATGAGAAAATTATTCTTTGACGAGAAAAATTGTAATAGTAAAAAACACAAAACAACAAAATCTTTTTCAAAAGAAAAGTCCTTTGGCATAATTTTCAAAAGAAAAAAAAGTCCTTTCTTTCTCTTTACGATAAAGAAAAATACAATTTTTTTTTGTCAAACCATTTAGTAAATATTTAAATGAAATTAAATTACAAATATTTTTTTTCTGTACAATATTTCCTTTTTCCCAGGTAAATGAAGGTATGATAAAAGGGTTTTCTTTTTACTTCATTTCAAAAATAAAAAAAAAGATTGAATCAATTGACCGTGTACTATGCTTTTAAAAGCTCATGATTTGGGTATACAACAACAACAACAGAGTAAAAAAAGAAAAAGGTTTTTTTGAATTCAAAAATTACCTTTACATTTTTTTTTTATATATACCAAAAAAAAAAAGGAAAAAGTGTAATTGAAAATGAAACATTCAAAATTTTTTTATATATTTTTGAGACAGGAATTTATCAACAGCAAAAAAAAAAAAAAACTTAAATAATAACCAAAAAATTAGATCAAATATTTTTATATTCTCTCTAAAATATCCTTTTCCTTAATGTTTCGTGACCTTTGAACATATACAAACACATTATAGTATTCCTAATATTAACGAAGTTGAAATGTCTGTCCTAAATTATCCATAACCTAAATAATATATTTATTATATCCTTTTTTTTCCTGTTTTGTGCTTCTTTACTTTCTTCTTCCTCCAAAAATATAATTTAGTCCATTTTTGTTTGTTGCTGGGAGTACTTTGTGTGTGCATTTTACACACTGACTGACAGAGTTTGTTTCTTATTTTTTTTCTGTTCTTCTTCTCTGATTTCATTTTCAATTGATTGAACATCATAAATCTACTTTATACTTTTTTTCTTGACTCTCATCTTCAGTAAATTTTTTTATTCACATTCTTTGATTCACAATTTTTTTTTTTTTTGCTTTGAATGATTTTTCCTTTAAATATTAAAATATCACTTAGTATATGTGTATAGGCCGAATGGGATGACTGATAATGGAGGGAGGTTAAGTTTTTTTTTTTTTTTGGTTGGTGTTAGTAATCCATATTTAAATATATAAGAAAAATTCTTGAATTTTTGATTTTTTTTGGTTTGCGTTACTGGGGGGGGGGTTGGGAAAAGGAAGTCAACAAAAATATATAAATAAAAACCTTTTCATATCAATGAATCATTTAGTAAGGGTAGATAAAAGATCACATTAATTTTTTTTTTTGAACTTTATCTATATTTTAATATACATCAGAAAAATAATAAAAATCATATTTGAATTTTCCAAAAAAAAAAAATGAAAAAAAATTATAAGGAAAATAGCAAAAACATGTTTTTATTATAACCAAAAAAATAAAAATAAATATTTAAATTTAAATATGAGAAGATATTAACTCTAGTAAAAAGTTCCATACCATCAGGCTAACAACATCCCCAGATTGTCACTTGTATATTATAATTTTTGTTGTTGTTGTTGTTAAGGCAGATGTCGACCTTTATCCATCGTCGTTTGCTTATGGTTAATATTTCCATTTTTTTGTTGTTGGTTAAAAAAGTTTATAATCTTTTTTGCTTTCGTATATGAAGAGGATAATTATTTTGTTATGTTTATATCGTAGATACTTATTTCCTATTTTTTATAGTTAACTACACTTTCGGTTTAATGTGGATGCTACTTATATTGCTTCTTCTTCTTCTTTTGGTTGTATTGTAAAATATATTTAAATTTGTTTAAAAAGGAAGATTGGCACATACAAAAAAACGTTCACAGAGAATGAAGCAAAAGAAGAAAGAAAAAAATCATCATGTACGTGACATCAATTGAATTTTTATGCAAATAACTAAGTATGTACGATATTTACGCTAGACTGGGTTTATATATAAATAATTTTATTTCGTTTTTTTTTTTTTTTTTGGAGGAAAATATTTAGAATTTTGGTAGAAAAATTTAAAAAGGATCGTTATACAAGGATATTTATATACAAAAGGTGCGTATCAATATACGGTGTTGATTAGGTGTTTTACAAAAAATTTCTTTTTTTAGCGGTGGTGTTTTCTGGAAAATTGATGGAAAAATTTTTGTGTTGTTGTACAATTTTCAATTCATGTCATGACAATGAAAAATTATAATCATTTCTCTTTATACATATCGTTTTTTTTTTCTAGTTAAGAGGATTGTAAAATTGTAAAAAAAAATTTCTATTTTTAAGATGTTAACATGGAATTTAGACTATATTTGATTTATGTGATTTTTATTCTGGGTTAAGTTTCTTGGGCAATTTATTTTCTAAGCTGAGCTGTCAAAATCAAATGTTTTTTTTTGTATTAATAAACTAGTCTATTGAGGTAATTTGGTCCTTAGGACTGTAATAGGACATTTTTGCACTATATGCTCGCAAATTTCTCTCAGTAATTGATGATTCATATGAGTAGAAAATCATATATTATTTATCATCTCCCCTAAGTTTAGAATAATTATTTTGCTCATTAATTAATTTTTGATAGTTTATTTGGTAAATAAAATTTACCTTCACTTAAGACAGAATCATAATTAGCTTTCAAAATTCGATTGACTTTTTTTAAAATTGTAAATAAAAATATTAAATTTATTGAGCAGTAATTAAATTCAAGCTAAATTTTTGTTTACAATAATAAAATGTCCTTCATAATTTTGTAGATCGTAGGAAAATATAAGAAATTGTCGAATTGTTCCACAATAAGTCGATTGCAATACAATTCTTGACAATTTATTTTAAATAATTCGCAAAAAGGCTAAAAATTTTAATTTTCATTATTTTTGCTTTGAGCAATTCAATCCCAATTATTTTTTCAATAGTCAAAGATTTCCAAAGATTCAAAAAATTATTTGTAGAATGGATACTAAAATCAGATTAATGCTAACACTGAGCTGTAGCACCAATTTCATGATGATGATACTAAAAAAAAACCGGTTTTAAAGTATTTTTCAACAAAATTCTAACACATATAGTGCGAATAGACCCATAAAAAAACCTCAAACAATATAAATTCTAAATATGCAAAGCTGATCATGGACTTAAGAATTATCCACGATTTCATTTACAATTTGGAAATTGTGAAAAATAAATAGTTAATAAAATTTTTTAATATAAGATTTTCTTTTTTATTTTCCTGTTAAACAATTTTCAATTTTGTTATTTTTCAATTAAAAGGAAATTATTTTTTTTTATTATTTTTTTTTTGTAATTTGTAAAAAAATAAAATTTCTTTAATTTTTATATTTTGTGTTTACCTTATTCCGCCAACATTAAGGATAATCCGATTTTCTCCATCCATATCGTCTGCATATCTCCGATTTTTTTATTATTATTATTTAATTTATTTTGTTTTTTTACTTATTTATTTATTTATTTTCATTATTCTAATTTTATTTTAATGATTTTTCTTCATTTTGATATAATTTTCTTTCTTTTATAATAAAACCAATGAAAATTTCATTTATAATTTCATGTTTTTTTGATTTTTTATCATTCACTTTTTGAACAACACCAAAAAAACAGATTTTATTCTTGTGAATATTTTTTTTAAAAACTTTTAATTCTTTTTGGTTAAATTTTCATTATATTTAAATTTATGCTCTTTTTATGAAAAATATTAAATAAGAAATATTTTTTTTATTATTATTTTACTTTAAATATTCAAAAAAAAATGAAAATAAAAATGAAAATGAAGAAAATTAGTATTTACAATTTACGAAAGTAAATAAATTCGTTTATTTATTTTCTAATAATAATAATAGTTCATTGTTTTAAAAGACCTGTCGGTTATTATATGTATTTTCTTTATGTATAGCTACTTTTTAACATAACATAAAAAAAATAATTTTTTTGGTGGAAAAAACCCCATCATGCAATCTTTTACATTTTGGAAACAATTTATCTTCTACGCGAGAATTTTTTTTGTTTCCTTTTTTTTGTGTATCTTAAATCCTCGGAAACAATTTCATTTTTTTTCACATTTTTTTTTAGACATTTTTAATTCCGGAACATGCGAGGAAAAGGAATTCTAAATTTTATATAACAAGAGAGAGAAAAAGATTATATTTTAATCCTAAAACGGTAATAAGATATGATTTTTTAAGACTTTTAGATATTATACCAAGGATTTAATTATTTATAGGATACCAAAAAAAAAATTCTTTAAATGAACAAAAAAAATTATATTAATAAAAAACAAATATTTTCATTTCCTTATTAGAAAGTAAAAAAGGAAGAAAATTTTAAGAGAAAATAAAATTTAAATTTAAATGCTTTGACCATTTAGTAGAGAAAGATATATTTTTGTTTATATCTTTAAAATCTTCTATTAAATTATGTTGTTGTTATTTTTTTTTATTACATATTTTTATTTATTTATATTTTGTTTTTTTTTTTTTTCAAAATTCTGATCACATATCTCAATTTTCTTAATGGTTTTTCTTATATTTTGCTGTTGTTGTTATTTTTTTGGGGTTACCACCAGCTGAGGTTTATTACCCAAATCGATAAAAAAAACAAGATATTTTAACGACATAGTAATCAAAATTCTTTTAAAAATATATATCTATATAAGAAAATTTATATATTTTATATTCTCATCATTTTTTATATTATTTTAACTCATAAATTTCATTTTTTTATTATTAACCTAAAAAAAAAAAAATACAATACAACACACAACACTTTTTTTATGTTCTACACAGTAAATTGTGGTAATTTGGTGTAATAATCTACTTACTTAAGTTATATTCACTTAAAAAATTTTCATGTTATTTTAAGCTGGAGAGGAATGGGATGCTTAAAAAAACATGTAATACATTATTATGATGAGTAAAATGATATTTTTTATGAATTTGAAAAGAAAAAAACATAAATATTATTTTTCTTGTATTTATATCATTTTCCATATAAAATTAGTTAATTTTATAAATTGAATTTATCATAATATCCTTTTCTTGTTGTTGATTGTTGGAATTTTTCAAATAATTTGTCAAATTAAATTTATCGCAATTTTCATAATATACAATTAGATAATTTGATGATAATTTTAATCATGATTTGTAAATTGGATTAATCATTTTTCAAATTGAATTACTCATTTTGTCAAAAATTAGAAGAAATGTGTAATTTAGTGAGCAATTTGCTTAAAATTGGAATTATTTTAATCATTTAAAAAAAAAAAAAATTAATCATATTTCAAAATGAGTTAAATATCTTATGTCAATTTTTGTCAAATGTCAAATTAAATAAGTTAAATAAATGTTAAATTAAATAAGTTAAATAAAATGTCAAATTAAATTAAATGTGATTGTTCAATATTGAAAAATGATTCAAATATTATGAAAAAAAACTAAACATTTTTCAATAACGATTACTTATGTTCCAAGTATGATTAAATCCATTTGAAAAAGGATCAACACTAAATTTGAAAAATAATAAATTTAATTAAAAAAAAAAATATATTACAAATTTCTTGAAAAAGTAATAATTTTTATTGAAATGTGATTAATTTAAATTGAATAATGATTTAAATAAATTAAACTAAATTTTAAAAAATTATTACGCGAGTTTCTTGACAAAACGATTAATTTCTATATTTGAAAAATGATTTAAGAATATTTTGAACAAAAGTTATAGAATCAACCAAAAACGACTAATTTAGTCTGAAAATTATTCTATACACAAATTACACCCATAAATAGGATAACCAAAATTGTTCTTGTACCACCCATAAAGCCAGGATATCATTTACCATTATTTAACAGTATAAATGTAAAAGTTATATTTACCTAACTGAAAAGGATTGAGACACGTTCACCAGTAAAAACTGGTATATTATGTGGTCAAAATAGAAAAGTAATATGATGCATAATTAATGACATAAAAAAAAATCATTCAAAAAAACTGGTAAGCATAAATTTAGTCCTTTAGAGGTAAATGTATAACGTTTTTTTTTATATATTATTTTCTTTCAATATCCTTTTTCTATTACTTTTAAATATTATACTCATAAAATGTATAGATGAATATTAGTTAGTAAAAAGGATTATATATATAAAATCACATATTATGTAATAATAAATGAGATTTTTATGCAAAATTTTTTTTTCTAATCTTTCTGAATAACATTTTTTAAAATTAGCCTATTTATCTTTTTATAGACAAAAAGTTACATTTTTAGAAAAATATATATATAATAACCGCAAAATGAAAAATAGAATTATGACTATATTTATGGTATATATTATATAATGAAACAAGGATAAATTATAGAATGTATTTTATATGAAAAGCAGAAAAGGTATAATAATACACTGGTATACGAAAATGAAAGAAGGAAAAATAAAAATGAGAAAAATTATTACCAACAATAAATTTAATAGTACATTAGCCAATGAAATAAATTCATTCATTTTTATATATTTTTTTGCTGCGTTTAAAGTTAAAAAAAAAAAAATTAAATTTAAATATGATTTGAATAATTTTTAATTTACATAATTTTATTCACACTTTCGGCGATGTTTTTGGTGAATAAATTAACTTTTATATACGAGTATATATTTTATATCAGTCGAGGAGAGCATATTTTTATATTTTTGGTCAGTAAAATTGCCTCTCCTAATCTATAGTATTCAAAATAATTTTACAGTCCAATAAAGTCTTATTGGACTGTGAAATTAAAAATATATTTATTTTTATTTATATAATATTTTAAAATTTATTTATTTTTATAGTTAATGGAAGATAAATTCTAGTGGGTTGACTACGTAATATGGTAGAAAGAGTCTATAGTGTCGACTAGATAATTTGTTTATAATTTTTTGATAAATTTTTTTCTAATTTATGAGCAATTTTCTATTTTTATTTATTTACCGACATTAATAAAAGTCAGTGTGAAATAAATTATGAAAAATAGGAAAGAAGGACGGGGGAATTATATATAGGCTTTGGTTTGCCTGAATATTTTTGATAATTTTAGAATTAGGTATAATTGGAATTATTTATTGCTTAACCTTAATTTAAGCGTGCAAATATCATTGTCTATTTAAATGAGTTAATAATCTTAGACCACTCATACAACACTAGAATTTTTTTAAATTTCAATTTTATATCAAGTTGCTCAATATGAACATGAAACAGCTCAAAATGGTATTACTCAATTTCTGTTGTTTGCCAAGCGGCTCAAAGCGATGACAAAGTAGCTCAATATTCAATTGCACAATTTCCAATGTTTATTGAATCATTTCAACATCAAAATATGATTCTATTTCTAGGTGCATTTGATTAATATAACACAGATAATTATCGTATACTAAATGGAAGACGTCGTACGCTTCAATTTAGGTTGAATTATTAAATTGATATCTGCTATATACATAAAAAACAGATTTAAATCAAATTAAATTGACATTTTAATTGATCCTAAACAAAATAATTTCCCAATGATTAAATTTTTTTTTATTACCAATTTTTATAATTTTTTTTTTACAAAAAAAAAAAAAGGACATTATTCCATACTTGATTTTAATCATTTCGTTATTATATTTTTTTTTCATCCAGAAATATTTTTTTTCCTGATAAAGGAGAGAAGGATAATAATAACATTTTTTTTTCTTGCAATATATTTAGTTAGAGAGAACTACAAATTCCATTAGATATTAAAAGGAAAATATAAAACCGCAAGTCAAGGTCTGATAAAGTTATGAAATGAAATTATCTTTGGCCAACCAACACAAAAAAAAAATTACGAAATAAAAAAGCAGCAGAATAAGAAGAAATATGCTTCAGTTCGCCCTTATATTTAATTTTATCAACAAAAAATTAAATAACCTCGAGGGAAGCATTGAAAAAATGAAATTATTGGGAAAATTTTTTGTTGTTGTTGTTATAATTTTATTATATTATTTTCGTTTATCTCAAAGCCTGTGCGAAAATTATGAATGTATTTGTTGAAAAGATTTTTCCTTCATTTTTCTTTTTTTGGAAAATTTAATATCGATTTTAAAAATGAAATTGCTTTCAATGTTTTTTGCACTAAATCTTCTGTTTTTTTTTATTGTGTGGAAATTTGAAGAGTGCCGTACAACAGTAACGAAAATTAATATTTTCTTAAATATTTAACTAACCATAAACGCAAAAATTTATGCTTGAAATGAAAATGAAAGGAAAATTTAATTATAATAATCAAAGTTATTCAAAAATTAACGTTAATTTTTTATTACGTTCTTTTCGATTATACACTAAACTTTAGGATAGATAAAAGTAGGACGTACTTTTACTGTCCCTCAGATGGAATTAAACTTGGAAATATGCTAATTTTATTGCCCTTAATTTGTCCCTAGTTGATTGTTCAAAAGTTTATTTGAATCTAAATTAGGTAAATTTCTCAGATATAGAATTAAATTACTAAATTTTTTTAGCTTTCCAATTGACAGAAGACTTAATGTAATACTGAATTAGATTTGAGAGAAATTTTAATAAATTTCTCAGTCAGAGTTTAAATAATATTTTGAAGTCTTTACAGGACGGACTTCTGTAAAATCTCTTCAAATTGATTTTTAGAGCTATTTTTGCATTTCTAAATGAGCTTCTAATTTATTTCACACAAAATTAAATGTAATTCAATGTCGATTTTGTCCTGCCATGGATGAGCCACTAAAGAATCAACACAGACTTCGTCCTTCCAGTATATCTGGTCAAGATTATAAGTATAAAGGCAAAAGTCTCACTTTATACATTTCACTCCAATTTAGTATTTAATACAAAAAATAATTCACAATTCATTATGAAATTTAATTTACTTTAAAATTTATATCCTTTTATAACAAAATATTTTCCTTTTTCTTCTCTAAAATAAACCAAAAATTATAAAATAATCATAATTTCTTTGGTATACCACATATATAACATAACACACAATATTTTAATTAATTTACATTATTTCTTATAAAACACATTATTTTTGACATTTAAACCCCCCATACCCAAAACAAAAAAAGGGTTTACATTATACCAAAAAACCAAAAAAAAACAAAAACATTTTGTGTTACAAAATTTCTTGTTGTTAATAATTATAAAAAATTAATTTTTCTGTTACATCGGTAACCAATTCATTAACTAACTTTAAGGTATAATCTCATCTAATTATTAATTATTTCATTTTTTTGGGTATTATCTCTCTACTCATATTTTATATACCAAATTCTTCTTTTCTGAATAACCAAAAGTCCAACACATAAAAAAAGTGTCTGGGTATCAAAAAGAATCTGTAACACAAAATAATAAATTGGCAATATAATAATTTTTCCTTTTCTCTGTTTCCTAGGATTGAATGGGTAAAAACTAATTAGATTTTCAATAAAAAAAAATTCCTTTTATAGCCAAAAATTTCAATTACGAGAGAAAATTGATTATGTAAATATAATAAATAAATACAAAAAAAAAAGGATCGAATAATGAAATATAAAATAAATTTTCATAATCTGTTTCCGATACATAAAAAAAAAAATCTCCTAAAATTTTTTGTTTGGACTTTAAATGAATGAGGTTATATTTTTTTTCCTCTAATATTTTGACTTTTGGTTTTAATTTCGATTAATTGAAATTGCCGATATTAAGAGATATCAATTTATTTTATGATGTAGACATGTTTAGGATATTTTATTACATAATTTTAATTAATTGATTTTTATGTTGGAGTTTTTTGGTAAATAAAACTGCAAGTGAGAAGAATTTATTTTTTCTGTTGATTATTTGGGCAAATTAGTTATAGAGTATTATAGATTGTACGTGATAATTTCGTATAGTATTTAAGGAGAATTATTTTGATAAGGAATTATTTTGATTATTTTGATTATTTTTATCTTTGACAATTTTTGATATCAATTTCACAAAAAAAAAATTAATCATTTCTCAAAATTTCGAATTAATTAGATTTTTTTTTTTCAAATTAAATTAAAACATGAAATCCTTTTAGGCATATAATTCGAAATTTTTAGAAATTTCTATTTAGTTAAATAGAATTTTTTTTTGGTTCATCGAGGAAAACAAAATTACTGCGAAATGTGATTTTAGATTTAATTAAATAAAATTCTATGAAATTCTATTTTTGTTTTGAAAATTGATTGCGTTCTATAATAAACAAATTTTAATTCATAAAAACTTTGAGTATGGATTTTACAGAATGGATAAATTTTTTATCCTGTATACCAGTGGGGTTTGGTATACGATTTCAAAAAGGCTTAGAACTTAAAACATTCAAAATTTATTCATAATATTACAAACAAATAATTAAAATTCATTTTGTAAAATAACAAAATTTAATATTAAAATAGATTGCAGGATCAACCATAGTTCAAATATTTAATATTGTATACATCCAATAATTTTGAAAATTCTCAGTATTTCATTTTCTCGATTCTATAAAATGTTTCTCTATACATTTTCGATATTTTAAAATAATTTAAATTTTAGGAAAATATTTGTGTAAGAACGAAATGAGGTTCTATGCACACACACACTTTATAATGAAGTAGATTTGTAGAAGAATTATAGTACAATTAAACATAATCTCTGGTTTAGTATAAAAAACTTACATGAAAATTGAAAAGACAATCATTTAAATTAATTTATAAGAAAAATATTGTTCAAATTATTGCATTAATAAATGAATTTTGTTTTAAACTTAATCCTTGAACTCTACAAATTGTAAGCAATGTGAATACTAATCAACTTTTAAATTATTCCAAAAAAAAAAAATGATTATTATATTAAAAAATTCAATTTTGTTTTACTTCAAACCATAAAATCAACAGATTTTTGTTTTCAATAAAACATTTATAAAAAAAAACTGCAAACATTATATTAGCTTATATTTTTGTTGTATATACAAAATGTTTTATTAATTTTCCAATCCAGCATAAAATTTATTCCAAAAAAATAAACTAAAAATCTATCAAAGTTTTCCTCTTTCAAAAAAAAAACCATAGAATAAATTTACATTTTCAAACAAACTTTTTTCTCATTTATACAATAAATTAAATTTGTTACTTTTTGTATAAAGATTTATTTTTATTATGATATATTTTCTAATAACAAGGAATTTCCTTTAATATAAATCTTAAAAAAAGCTCAGTTTGTAATTTTGTGAAAATGATTGCCTTTTATACAATTCAACTCTAATATTAACAAATATTTTCTACTCTCTTATTTATACTTTAAATTTGAAACTATAAATTTGAATGTTTAAATAAATTGAAGATCCTTTTTTTTTGTATTTGTAGAAAAATATATATTATTATAATCAAAAATCCTCTTCACATTTATAACTATATAGTCCTTTAATCCTTTATATACAATTTTCTGTTTTTTTATTATTATTATATCTATGGAAAACAAAAGAAAAATCTGTTTTCCTTTTTTATATTCCAAGAATTTTCTGTAATTTTCTAAAAATTCAACTTAAAAAAAAAAAACAATTTTTCTTCAATATTTTTTTTTTAGTATTTTGTAAGGACTCTGGGAAATTGTCTTTACTCTTTTAACAAATTTTTTTCAGAAATTTAATTTTCTATCATTTTTCTAAATTTCGGAAAAGATGAAAGAAACACAGATGATTTTTTTTTCTACAATAGTTATTTTATACAATAGTGTATCATCAAATTGAACCGGAAATTATAGCAGAGAGTTCACAAGGATTAAACAGAACATATTAAAATTTGTGTTTTTTTATGATTTTATGAAAATATTTTTAAAAATAATAAAAAAATTTACATTTAAAATCATAAAATGAATTTTTCCATAAAATTGAAATTTAAATAAATTTGATTTTTTTTGTATAAAGTTTAAATAAAATGCAATTATAAACTTTATTTAATTATGGTATATATAATATAATATTTAATTATCAAAAAGGATTTTTATATATTTCTTTGTCTATAAAAATATAAAGAGGATTTTTCCCGACCATAAAAAAATTACTTCAATATTTTTTTTTTAGTATTTTGTAAGGACTCTGGGAAATTGTCTTTACTCTTTTAACAAATTTTTTTCAGAAATTTAATTTTCTATCATTTTTCTAAATTTCGGAAAAGATGAAAGAAACACAGATGATTTTTTTTTCTACAATAGTTATTTTATACAATAGTGTATCATCAAATTGAACCGGAAATTATAGCAGAGAGTTCACAAGGATTAAAGAGAACATATTAAATTTTGTGTTTTTTTTATGATTTTATGAAAATATTTTTAAAAATAATAAAAAATTTTACATTTAAAATCATAAAATGAATTTTTCCATAAAATTGAAATTTAAATAAATTTGATTTTTTTTGTATAAAGTTTAAATAAAATGCAATTATAAACTTTATTTAATTATGGTATATAAAAATATAATATTTAATTATCAAAAAGGATTTTCATATATTTCTTTGTCTATAAAAATATAAAGAGGATTTTTCCCAACCATAAAAAATTTACTTCAATATTTTTATTTTATTTTACATTAATTTAATAAAAAAAAAATTTTAATTACATTTTTTTTTGCATTTAAAGTAAACATAATAAAATACCAAAATAATTAAAATTCATTTATCTAAAATAATGGGAAAACATGATTTGAATTATAAATTTTTTATCTTTTTTGTAGTAAATTCAACAGAGAATTTTATCATTTTCACTTTTTTGTGTTGTGAAAAATGAGGATCGAAAAAATTGTTTTGTTTAATGAATTAAAAATTAAATTTTTATTAAATTAAATCATATTCCATTTTATAAATTGTTTTTTTTTTTGCAGGATGCAATTATCCTCCTTTTTGTATGTATACAACATACGTTCAAAAATTTTACACAAAAAAAAAATCATTAATTTACTTTTTAAAAGTCAATTTTAAATATTGAACTTTTTACAAAAACGAAAATTTTTTAAATTAATTTTTATATATAGTAAAGAAAAAACGGATATAACAACGTATATCTATATAAAAAAAGGATAAATTAAATTTTGCTTTCAGTTTACTTTTGTTGCACACGATATTTTCACTTCAAACAAAAATTTATATTATGCAAAATTTAATTTGAAATTTCAGATTTACTATGAATGTTTGTTCAGTGAATTTTACTGATTTTTTAAATAATAATTTTCTTGCACCGATATACATAAAAAACACATTTTTTTTTATTAGAAATAATTTTCTATACGTTTTTTTTCCTGTGGCTTAAATAAAATACGTATGTATACCTTCCTCTTTAGCACTTTAATATTATACAACTTTACTAATTACTATAATATTACCAAAAAAAATATGAAACAGGAAGATATAATATTAATGTACATTCACATACACACACACACATATACGCAATATTTTCTTTTACCAAAAAAAAAAAAAAACAACCCAAAAAAAATAAAATGAAATAATAAAGATACAAAAAAAAGGAAAATTATATCACAAAAAATTTCGCAGCGGCAAAATATCAACAAAAAAAATTATAATAAAAATATTATTTTTCTTCTTTTTTTTTATCCGAGGAAAACCGTCATCGACTACAGAATTCGGATATCTAAATAAAAGCCTGTAAAAAAATGTTTATCCCATAATTTTTTTTTTGTGTTTTCGTTTTTATCGTTCTGTGATTTTGGTCCAGATCTAAAAAAGATCGTAAAAGAGAGAATTTATAAAGAGATATAGAGAGAGAGAAATTAGCTTTAACCCTTTAGAGACACTAGTTGACATGGAAGTAACAATATCAATAATATCGAAGTTCAAGGAGTTAAAATATTTAAATTAATATCAAACTTAAAATTTCCAATTATTTCAAATCTGCCATTTTTAAACATATTCAGGAATGAAAGAAGATCTATCTTCAAGGATTTATTTATTACAAAATTTTTGATATAATTTATCCACTTACGAATAGTACAATTCGTAATCCTACTCAACTAATATTTTTCTAACAGCAATCTGTCAAAATTAAACAAATTATTTTTAGTAATTGCTGGTACACAACCTAAAATTCTGTTTTATAAAAAATTAAATAAATTTAAATTAAATAATTCGAAATTTATGATTCAAATTAATATTTTATTAAACATATTAAAGGCTATATGTCGTTCATATGACTAGAATGGGTTAACAAATTAATATAAATAGTAAACTTTCATAAAAATATATTAGAAAATTAATTAATGTTACATTTGTATTTGATTGATTAAAAAATTAATTTTGTTGTTCACTTAAATATTTTATATAACCATAAAGGGTTAACATTAAATTTATGTCATGCGCAAAATTTATTATACATTATTTTGTATTTGATATCCTTTTTTGATTGAGAAAATCTCGATATAAAAAAATATTTATATTTTTTTATAGAACTTTTTTTTTGTGTACATAAAAAAAATGTTAAACAAAAACCAAATACAAAAAATAAGAATAAAATTGTGATAACACGAAAAAATTGTAAATAATTTTAAGCTCTTTTTCATTTTTTCAAAGATAAATTTTACAAATAGAAAATAAATATACAAAATCCAAAAAAAAAATGAAAATACAATTTCAAAAGCCAACATAAGAGAAAAGGATATATCTCAGTTTAATAGCATCGTTCATACTTTTCGGATACATACTTATACGCATATATGCGATTGCGATGAAATGGTGTTATAAATTGAAAATAAATCTGGAAAAGTATAAAATCGAATATATTGCAATTCTGAGATTTTACTTTTAAGTTAATAAAAAAAAACCAAATTGAAATACTAGGAATTTTTTTTTATTATATTATTTATTATTTACAGAAAGAAAATATTTGAAATATTTATTTTTGATAGATCCTTTTTTTCTATGGAAATATATAAATTTTCATATTTTACGTAAAGAAATTTCTTTATCAATTTTCCAATAAATTTCATAATCGCAAATTGATATAGAAAAAAAAATAGTTTCCATAGAATTTTTTTAGACAATATTTTTAAACAATTTTTTTTTTTTGCAGAGATGAAAGAAAAAAATTTTCAATTTCAATTTCTTTAAAGAGAAAATTCTTCAAATTTTTTTTTTTTATAGTTAAAATTGCAAATTAAAGATTTTTATTAAAGAGCCAATAAAATGAAATATTTCCCTAATGATTTTTTATATAGTTAATTAAACATTAAACTTCAATCAACTTTTTCTATACGAAAAAAATTATGAAATTTTACTCGTACACATTAAAATATAATTATTAATTATAATCTTTACAAGAGGAAATTAAATAATTTCCCTTTTTTTTTACCCATTTTTCTTCTTTTTGTTATCGCGTTCCATAAAAGGTCATATCAAATCTTTCTGCCTCATTAAAATTTAAAAAGATTATGGAACAAAATATAAATTTAATTATGGCAAATTTTCCAAAAAAATATTTTATATGAAAATTTTGAAATAATGTAAAATTTTTAAAGACTAATGAAGGAAAATTTTTCATATTATTTTTTATAGGAAAATATGAAAAATTAAGGACATGATACAGAAATATGAAAAGTTTAGTACAAGAGTATAATTATAAATAGCCTGGAGAGTGTAATAAATTAATGGATTTTTCTATAATTTTTTTTACTATGTTGGGTTATTCATAGAGTTATGGAAAAAATTCTTATTTTCTTGTTGCTAATTAATATTTTTGTGATTTTATCTATTAAAACAAAAAAATTATTTATATAAAAAAACTGAATTTGTTTTCATTAAACGTAATTAATCATCATTTAATATAAACTATAAATGTGTATAGAAATGTGTACAGAAAAACGGTGGAGATATTAGAAATTTTGTTAGTCAGAAGATTTTTTTTTTTGATATTTGTTTAAATTAAATTGCAGACATTTACATAATTTAATTTTTCAATATTTTTGAGATATATTTTTCAACAATTATTAATATTTTTCTGATTAAAGTCTAGTACTGAGTCTGAGGTGTCTACTGTACACTTTTTCTTTGAAAATCTAGTGACGAAAATTATTGTGAAAATAGTAAAATTATTTAATTGATATGTAAATCATTTAAATTCTATAGGATACTTGATTAAAATTGTAAACTTTCGGAAAAATAGCTCAAATCAAATTCTACTTTCCAGCTCAAAATTTTACATTGCAAAGTTCCAATTCTACACATTTTAATCCGCCATATTTCACTCTTAAGTTAAAATTTCCCATAAATTTCATTATCGAAATTTTTACAAGTTTTCACAATTATTTTAATTAGAATTTAATATAAAAGTTTTACTTAACATTTAGACTGCATACTAAACTTAATAATAAAAAAATATTTAAAAATTTTATTTAAACTCCCCAAAAAAAAATTGCAATAAAATTTAATTTAAATTTAAAAAAAATTATAATTTAAATTAATGTTTTATTAATTTCCGTTAAGAATTTCCTCAATTTATCTTAATTTTAAATTCAATTTTAATAAAAACATTTCAAATTTTTTTTAATACTTTTTTTCATTATATATTAATATAATTTTCTTTTTATGCAGAGAGAATTAACTAAATTATAATTATGCTTGAAACGTAAAATATGTTTATGCAATAAAAGCAAAAAAAAATAGAACTATGCAAACATCTCAATCTTAAAATAATATTTTAAAATAAATAATAATTCTACTTTTCGGAAAAATTATATTTAACATTTGAAATTTCATTTGAAAGTTTCGTTTGAGAGGCAAAACTATATAATATACCAACAAATTTTAGATAGTTTTAATATTTTCAGATCAAATTAATTACATATAAATTTATTTATTTTTGTAAAATTTTAACACATTTTTTGTGAAATATTTTCAGAATTTTTTTTTTTTTTGTTTTTATGATTTTTGCTCATTTTCAAATTGAATTTTTCTATTTATATAAAAAAGTTTTACATAAAAATAAAATTTTATATTGAAAAAATTTTAAAATTAATTGTTCATCAATTTTGTAAAATATGATTAAAATATTTTGAAAAAAAAAAAAACATTTAAAAAAAATGATTAATTGAAGTTTGTGTTAGATTGGCTAAAATTTATCTGAAACTTTTTTGGTATATATTTTCAATGAAATTAGATAAATTTTCTTTCTCGAAATTTTCTTTTAAAGAACCAAATTTCTAATTGTTTGTTCTATATAGTATTTTAGTTTATGATCTTAAATATACAAGAAAAAAAAATATCTATCCCCCCTTCCAAAGAAAGTTATATAAGTGATATAAATGATTAAACTTTTAAAGAAAGAAAAAAATCAACTTTTTTTTTTGGTATAAATGATAAAAGTTTATAGAGAGAGATTATAAACCGAGTAATTTTTCTAACCCCACCAAAAAAAATTTTTCTTCTTCTTTCGTTGATTATTATAAAAGCCTTTAATAATATAAATTATTATTTTGTTTCGGTAGTAAATGATCTTTTAAAGGCATATTTCACCAACAACAACAACAACAAAACCCACCATTATGTATATATGCTTTCAAAATGAATGTGTGTATAAAGAAGATAAGCATATTATATGTATATACACATAGTAAGATATTTTATGTACAATATTCAGTTGTGTTATACCACTTTTCTTTGTTACAGTCTCAATAACATCGTTAGTTATGTTATATGCTCCTTTTTTTGTATACTTAAATCCTCGCCATACATAACAAAAGCTTGAATTAACTTTTTTCTTCTTCAAAAAGTCACACATTATTATGTACTTGTTTGTACATAACAAATAAAAGGAAACTTTTTTCTTACCATTTTTTATATATTTACCTTGTTGTATTTATTTTCTAATAGTACTTAAGTAATATTAATTTTCATATGTTTCAACATTCATACTCTCTTATACTTATATACTCGTAAGTGCGAGAAGAGTATAAGTTAAAAGTGCAAAAAAAAAGGATATCAAAAAAAGTTGTTTGTATAAGGAAATTTTCGTTCGTGTATGAATGCAAATATTATAAAATATTTTTCATTTCTTCTGTTTTCTTTTTGTGAATAACACAAATAAGGATTTTTTGAAGAATATCATTTTCAGCCCAGTAGGTATACATACTATTATAGTCGGTTTTAAGTACCCGGGGAAAATTTTATATATATTATAATAATTCTGAAAATCATTGTTAATTATATAGTCACGTTTTTCACACTTTTTTTAATTTATGAAATTGTAATTTTCATATTATAGGAATCAAGGATTTAATTAGATTTGTAATATTAATTAATATATTTTTTTTTTATTAAAATTTCTATTTAAGGATCTTATATGAAGGATATTATACATAGAAATGATATATTTTAGAGACTCATGAGTGTTTGTAATATAGCATTAATTTTCATCTAAAAATTATCTATGTAAATTTTCAAAATTAATTTAAACGTGGTAAGAATTAAAATTCAAAAAATTTTCATTTAATTAAAAAATTTTAAGAAATTATAAAAAATAATTTATCGGCAAATAATTTATTATCACGAAAATTTTTTTTTTAATTCAATTTGAAAAATTATTCAATTGTGAAAATGATTCAAATATTCTGATGGTAAAACGAGTTTAGTCTATTAGAAAAGTGATTAATTTAACTTGGGAAAAATTTTTTTTTCAAATTTTACGAAAAGCTTCGAATAATCTGAAAATTTTGTGTATCCCACTGTAAAAATGCTACAATTTTTTTTCCGCACTCACTAATTGAGACATCATCAAAACGAAAATAAACAATATATGACAGAACGAAAAAAAAAACTGTGCACCACATCATGTGCAAATTGAAAATTATTGTCCTGTGGAAAATTTTTTGTCATTACAAAAATTTTTTGTCATCAACCATTAATCATGGTTACAAGAAGGTTATATAAAAATAATATATATATGAAAAGTCTGGCCATTGACCATTTAAATAATCCTAAAGGAATATCCTCTAAATCTAAATAAATGTTTTTAGGTTACAAGTTGAGTGGAAGTCAGAGATCACCTTAATGATTCTATGTATTTATTATTATATACCAATAAAAATTAAAGTAAATCTTTAATCTCTGAGAAGAAGCAAAAACTGTTTTCTTATATAAATTTCCTTTCTTATATTTTTGAAATCAATCATTTATTTATTTACAGAAAACAGTTTTGGTTTATTTTTGGAAAATTAGCTATCAATAACACACAATCAAATAAGAAAATCTTTTTTTTTTCTTCTTTATTATATTATTTTCCAAACCACACGAAAAATTGATTGACAATTTGAAGTTGTATATTTTCTTTTTGGGCATCTCTTTACTTTTTGTTTAATTTGTAATTGCACACAAAATAAAATTAAATATAATAAAGAAATCCTATTACACAACATTTAACATAAGTATAAATTAACAATAAATCTTATGTCTATAAATGAAATTTAAACCAAAACCGACAAAACAACACGAATTGACATTCGTACAATGAAAATATAATTTATACTCCTATATAATTTTCATCAATTTTCCTATATGTGAATGAATATGAAGAAAAATGATTTTGTGAAATCAATTTAATGATGGATTTGATCATCTACTTATATAATAAATTATTTTATCTATATATGTATACATAAAAGCATGTTGTATACAATGTACTTGAGAAACATTTTTTTTTTTGATTGTGTACCAAAAATTTGATCACCAAAAATCATTAACAAAATATTTACATTAAGTATTTATTACGTAAACATGGCATTAAAAAAGAAATTCCTCCAAAAAGAAGAAAAAATGAAAACATTTAAGCCTATAATACTTAGTCATGGTCTTAATATATTAGATTATAACACAGAAAAAATAAATCTGCTAGCTATGCTATATAGTCAGAGAGATTAAGTGAAATGAGATGAGAGAGTGTATTTAAGTTCGTTTATGTAAATGATGTGTGAAAATAAATTAACATTTGAAGTATGTATTCATTAATTTTCTTCAAATTTTATTACATTAACGAAACATACAATTTATCTTATATTTGTAGCTAAAAAATATATATATTTGTATAAAAAAAATTATAATATATATATATGTAAACTTGTTGAATATATTAAAAAATAATAACGAAGAAATTTTAATTAAATAGTCAAACAGAATGAGTAGAGTTACCAAGTTTCCAATATCGTTTGAAGGTGAAAGGAAATGCCAGAAATTTATAATCAAAATTTATATTATATACTGTCGTCAAGTGAAATGAAATGTCACAATTTATAATCAAAATTATGATTATATACATTCAATCAATTTTCTTTGTCACTTTCGATACGTTTCAATCAATAATTATGATATTTTCGCTTTTCGATCAGATTTGACAGTTCGAATTCTAATAACATTATTATTTCTCACGAAATATTCAATCTCAATATTATAATTTTAATGATTATAAGAAAATTTATATATTTAATGATTTCTTTCAGTTGTCAATACTCGAAAATTTCGTTATTAATTTTTTTTTAGTAAATTTGATCAAAATTTAAAATAAATATTACAAAATTTTACAAATTTATAAGATCTTCAGATCAAATTAGTCATTTTACTTTGACCTTCTTGAAAAATAAACACAAATCTTTGAAAAAGGACGATTTTTATTTTGTTAAGGACAAAATTGGATAAGGAATATGAATAATTTTGATATGGTAAAAGATCAATTTAAATGGTAAAAAGGTGAACTTCATTAGACAGAATTTTGAATAGATTTACTTAGAAAATTTCTCTTGTAACATTGTCGAAAAGCTGACCAACTTTTGTACACAAAAATAAGTATATAGTAAAATTGACAAAATGTTTAATCAAATAAACCAGCAAATGGAAAATTCTAAATTGTCGAAGGACACTATACATGTATATAGTCACCGGCACCGCAAATTAAAAATTCTATTCTGCACTTCATTATATCAAAGAAACATTGAAATTTACAAATTCTGATTTTTTTATTTGTGAGTAAATAAAATTACAAATTATCATAAACAAAATTGAACGATATACATAAAGTTAATTCTTCTACATCACTTAAAATTTGAAACCAGTGACTCCATAAATAAAAACAAACAGGAAATAAATATTTTTCTAAGGATTTTTTTCCGATGGTACACAAAATGGTACACAAAATTTAACCAAAAAAAAAAAAAATATGTAACACAAAACTTTTTTTTTTCTATTTTTATGTCCACAAATAAAAAAATGGTTTTTTTTTATTAAGTTCAAAAATTTTATGTTTCATAACAAAAAAAAAATATTATTATTATTATGGAACGTTCATTTTTTATTCAATACAAATTTTTTTCTTATACACTTCTCGTATTCCTTATTCTCCTATTTTCACGTGTATATATACAAAATATTTTAAATTTTTCTATTTAAGGATACACTATAATATTCCTGCTGAGTAAACATGTTAAGAAATAGGAAAAATCTCCTTGATGCTCTTGGTAAAAAAATATTATTCCGTAAAAATAAACTTTTTAGTCATACGTAATAGTATAGTCCTCCTGGTTGTGTGTAAGATCCTTAGGGATATGAGTTATAAAGCATCATCAAAAAAATGGTAAAGAAAATGTAAAATAATTTCATAATTTTCTATATTTTTTTTTTTCTGCTGATGTTCATTTCTGTTTCGGTAACAGGCTGAAATTTTTTGAATTTAAATTTTTTAAAAAAAAATTTATATGAAAATTTTTATATTTGTTTTGTATATAAAATTGAGCTAAAAAAAAAATGTAAAAAAATCTTATATTCCAATTCAATTTACTTGTTTTGAGCATAACATTTTTCTTATAATATAATCTTTCTAGGGATAAAAATATTTTCCATTTTAGTAGATTTATATTTGAAAAGATGCCAATTTGATTTAGTAAATGCTATTTAAGATATTTTTTTTCCCTGTATCTTGCATATAGCATAGCATAGCTATAATATTTTATTATAAAGATTTAATATTTTTTCTTATTTCTACTTTTGAATTTAAATCTCATTTAATGTTAAATATTATATACTTAATAATTTGAAAAAAAAGTTTTGGGACAGGTCAAGGATAAAAAGGACAAAATTCATTTTTGTTGTAAAAAGAATTTGTGTATATTATTTCGGAATATTAATTGTACAATTTCTTGTAATAATAAATCTTAAGGCAATCGTAAATTTTTTATGTAAATGATTTAATTTAATGCTTTGAGAAAACTGAAATTGCAATGAAAATGGAAAAAGGAATAAAATTTATATAGGATAATTTTAAACATATTATTTTATATAGGAACAAATTTACTTTAATCGAAATCGTTGAGAATTTGAAATATTTTTGAATAAGATTATTTGAGGTAATTTGTATATTTGAAGAATTTTTTATTTAAATAATTTATTATCGGTTTGGAATGGAGAATTTAGTTTAATTTAAGAGCAAGGATGTGTTCAATTCAGAACTTATTAAAGACTAATCCTGACATCGTGAATTTATCTCATAGTAAGTGACTATTATTATTGATGATATTTCAAAGATATATTTATCAAATCATGTCTAGAAAGTACAAGAAAATTTCTCCATTAGAAACTTTGTTACCTTACAACATTCTCCATTTTAGAAAATTTTGTTTTTCATTTGATAAATATTTCAGAAATTTCGAATTTCACCAAATTTACTAAGGTAAAATTGATACGAAACGATGAGAAATTTAATTTATAATAGTAATTTTTTTTAGGAATTACACTTTTACCCTACGGTCAGCCATAACTCGCACTTGCAGTAAGTACAATAGCTTTGTTTTTTCGATTGCTATTTTCTACTTATCAATTTTCGAACAAAATTTTCTTTTTTTAATATTTTTATTTTAAGGAAAAAGATTGGACTTTTACTTATAAAAATATTCACAATTTATATTTATGGAAAAAACCATTTAAAAGTTTTAAATTTTTCTGCCAACAAACCATACAAAATTTTCTTTCAAAACAAAAAATTTTACCACAAAAAAAAATTATAAAAAAATATAAAATTTATAAAAAAAAAATTAAATTGAAAAACTTATTAAAATTTATATTTGATTTATTATTCATTATTCCAATTTGCCTAATCAAAAAAAAAAAATTAGCAACAAAAAAAAAGTTGCGAACTATTTAAATTCTGTTTGGTAAAATAAAGAGAAAACTTTTATATTTTAACTCTGGAAAATCTAATAAAAATTGCTATTTTCTACTATAGAAAAATAATATTCATTTGGGATACTAGAGAGAAAATTAACTATACATGATTTTTTCTATAATAATAAACAAACAAACTTTAATTTAAATAAATTATTTAAATTAAATAATTAAATAAATACGAAATAAATATTTATTTAAAAAATAAATTTTTGCTTAATTTTTACTGCGGTTTGTAAAATAAATTTAAGATAATTTTGTATATACTTCCAGATAGATTTCCAGATATTTCCGGATAATTGTATATTTCTAGATTTAATTGAATATTATAATTTTTTTTAATTTACTCATTAAATATATTTAAATTAAATTTTCGCTATTTGTTTAAGAAATTTTCATTTAAACGACACTAAAAATTGTGTGATGACAGAATATTATTTCCATATTTTCTTTTTTAATGGATTTTCCTCATAAATTTATTACTATTATTTTCGTATATTATTTTTTTTTTTTTTTTTTGTGGAAATCCTGCATAAAAACAACAATCAAATGATAATAAATTTACATTTCTGTATTATTCTTGTAATGGGTAATAACTGTTGGTATATCCATAAATATTAATGCTGTTGTTTTTTTGTTGTTGTTGAAAGGGTTAAAATAATAAATCGTCTCACCTGGAAAATATTATGAAAATGTATGGGAATTTGTATAATTATTGAAATATGTATAAATATTTTAGTATGTTATTTACTTTATCATTAATTTAATTCCAAAAATAAAATTTTATTTCAATAATTTTAATTATAATTGAAAATTAAAATAATATAATTAAATTGTTTTCATTGAATTTTTTAACATTTGCGCAATAAACAAATTATTATTTTTAAATGCAATTTTTTTTTGTAGTCAATAAAAAATGTCAAAGGTTAATTTAAGGGAAATAATGTAATGTAGAAGATAGAAAAATGTAATATTGAAAATTGAATTACTGTATGGTTTTTATTTGAAATATGCAAAATATTTGAAATTATTTTTAGAATATTGATTTTATTGGTTTTTCAGAAAAAGTTTTTTATAATAATTACTTCAAATTTGAATTTAATTAAAGTTTATTTTGTATAATACTTCCGACCTAAACTATAAAATTAATATTTCAGCTTTAAGGCAAAGAAACTCGTTCAATTTTCATGGATAACGCAAGAAATTTGCTGAATTTAAGGTGTAGGAAGAATAATTTGAGTCCAATTCAGAGCAAAGCTGTTCAGTTCAGAACTGCATTTAATTTCAGATCTTTAGTACCTAATTTAAAGCCTCATGCAAAGAATTTAGTGAAATTTTAGGTTTAAAACGAATAATTTAATTCCAAACTTTAATCAATTTTAGAATTACACAAATTACCTAATACCTAAAATGATTTTTATATCTAACACAAAACATTTCTGTTCCAATTTCTGAATGAAATGAAGAATTTTGGACAAAAAAAAACTATGTTGTGTTTGTTATGCTTCCTTTCCATAATAAAAATTTTATCCAATTTCCGATAATATAGACAGTAAAATTACTTTCAAATGCTGTGGTTAACCAAAGAAATTTAGTTTTCAAAATAAATAAAATTTATACTACAAATTGCACACAAAATCATACTTTTAATTTTATGTACAAAATACGACAAAAAAAGAGTTAAACTTTTACTTTAGTTATATTATAACTTTTCATCTTTAACTACTCGTCGTACATCTTTGAACTCCAAAGAGTATAACAAAATTGTTCTCTATGTTACAAACATTTTTCACCTTTAATACTTTACTATATACTTAACAAGCTTTTAGTAAAATTGCATCTATAATAATAAAATTGCATGTAATAAAATTTCACTCTATGTATACATACTTTAATGTTAACGAGTATAAATATAAATATAGATATAACTTTGGAAAAAAAAAAATCCTATCACTTTAATAATAATTTTTTCCGTTGTTCTTTTCAATATTACATAGAAAAGAGCATAAAAATTATATGACAAAAACCAACTATCCATATACTCTTTATACTATGTACAATACTTTAAAAGAAAATTCAATTTGTTAGGGAAAAATTGAGTTTGTTCTTCGGTACTTTGTTTTTTAGGTCGAACATCCTTTTTTTTATTCTTTTGTTGCTCCTGATTCTTCTTCTTCTTCTTCTTCTATTTCTTCATCATCATAAACAAAAAAAAAGAAATAATATTTAATAGAAAACTTTGTTTTTTTATTTAATGTATCTTTGAAAAACATAAAGTTTAAAGTTAACAAATGTCTAGCCATTAAAATATACACAATTAATGGGCGAAAACATTTGGGATTTTTTTAAAAGGAAAAATTTTTTTTAAGTATATATAAAATATAAATCCATGTATTTGGGATATTTACAAGATTATATTTTTACAGATTTCAAAAAAGAAGAAAACAATTTTTTTTTAAAAAAAAATTAATACAATTTATTAGTGTCATTTGAATAATAAAGGAGCAACAAGAAAAAAAAATACATAACCATAAAAATAACCTCTATTAGTTACAAAATAGCCTCAAAACACTTACTCAATTGTCAACTTTTTTTTTATCAGGGAAGAAAAAATTATTTTCTTAATTTTATATTAAGATTAATTAACATTTTTGGTTTCTATGAAATTTAGCCGAAATAATAAGTTTTTAATGGGACGACGAGAATTAGTATAATTGTCGCCTCGCGGATCTTATATATATTACATAAATTTGACAGTTGTGTCGTGTTTTCTCTCTGGAAAATTTCAAACCAAATATGTATCACGAAACTACAAATTCTATGCCAGTATACAATGTCTCGTTCTGATAAGCTAAAGTTAGTTGTCATGTCACTCAAATTTGACAGGTGAATTCTGAATTTAAATTGAAATATTTTGCAATATTCGATCTACTAAAATAACAGAATTGTAATTTTTTATGTGTATCATAATTTAACAGATTTGTATAACTGTTAATTTAACAGATTTGTATAACTGTTAATTTAACAGATTTGTATAACTGTTAATTTAACAGATTATTAAATTATTCAATTTTCAAATTGATTTTAGTCATTTTTTCAAATTATTTCATTGATTTATTACTAAATATAATTTAAAAATGTTTTGTAATTATTTATGTTCGATATAAATTATTACAATCAACACATTCTGTTCGCACCATTATAAATATAAAAATCATTTAATTTCTATAAAATTAATCTTATTGGATATAATTTTTTTATTTTTATATATTGTGTATAAAAAAAAATATAAGCTATTAAATAGCAATAAGTATATAATCATAAATTATTTAAATTAATTTATTTCCTGTTAATTTGATACTAAAAAAATTTTTATGCTTATACACATGACTTGGATTTATTTATACATAATATTTTTATATACAGAAAATTATTATAATAAAACCTTTAAAACCTTTATATTCATATCCTTTTATTCTTATTGTTTTTCCCAAAGATAAATTATTAAGGTTCTTATAACTCTCTATATTATAAACAAAATATATGTATATATTATATAGAATGGATCAAGGAAGGATTTTTGGGGCTTCTCTGATATTTAGTTATTATACCAAAAACCAAACATATACAAAAAAGAAAATGTAAAATGAAAATTATGTGTAGCTTTTAAGTATAAAATTAATTGAGCTATAATATAACTACATTTTATATGAATTCTGTTATATAGTTTCATTTTATTAACAAGAAAAAAATTTCAGATAATTTTGAATATGGCAAAAATATATATACCACCACCCTCCAAGGAGTATGGAAAAAAAACAGAGCAACCTTTTCCAATTTCATGAAAACCACAACAACAAAAAATACATTAAAAACTTTTTTTGGATATAATAATAATTTTCCGTCTTATTTTCCTACTCTGCTAATCAAAAATACTCATATAGAAACTTAATCGGGAAAACTTTATTATATATACGTATACTTTTATGGAAAGTTTTTTTTCGAGACTTATTTAATATAATTTATTCCCGCCAATTATTACGCCACCACAAAATTCCACTCTTCTATAGTGTATGAATGCTATACTAATAAATATCAATTATGATATATATATATATAAATCCTTTTACAACAAAGTGGATTTTTTTGCTATACTTTATACGAAATATATAATATTGGTCGTATACAGATACGAGTATATAATGTTTATTTTTTTACCATTAGGGAGTAATAAAATGCAGCACAATAACGAAAAAATGTCCTACAACAAAATACGCAAAAAAAAGTTTCGTACATAATTTCGGCTAATTTTATATTATCGATATTTTCATTTGATATATTTAGTCTTTGATGTATAAATTTTGGGTACTACCATCAAGCATCTTTATATCATGACATATTTAATATTATAAGAAATTATAGCATGATATATTTTATATTATATGATTTAGCAAAATTTTGTATAACTTGCGATAGTTTTGTTGTTTGAGATATATTTATAATTTGCAGATTCCTTATAGCTTTTGATTCTTTGATCCTGGACGAGTTTTGCGTCACAAAAGTAATATTTTCATAATATAGGATATTTTTGTAGCATGACATAATCTTCTATAAATATTATAATTTTTTGTTATTACTCAAGATTTCCATTTGAATAATTTTGTAGCTATATCATATTTTGTAGCATGATATATTTTTGTATCATGCGATTTTTTTTTGTATTATGCGTACGAGTAGCATACTTAAATATTTTATATATATTTCTGTCATTTATTTACTGATAAGAAAAATCGACAATGTAAAATGTGGTATTTGTAAATTTATTATAATTCAAACACAACACAAAAATATTTAATATAGAAAAAACATAAAGCATAGCATAATTTTTTTTCTTCTGATAAATATCATAATTGGCTTTTGCATATAGAAAAATAAACGGGGGAGTAAGAGATTCAACCTGTTAAAGAGGATATAAATTAAATTTTTTTTTTGTTTTTTTTTAGAATATAGAAATTAAAGCAAAAGAGTATGAGAAAAATGATGATGTTTTGGAAAATTTTTTGCTGTATATTTCCGCAACAAAATCAACCAAAAAAAATCCAAAACGAAAATGTTTATATTTTTTAAGTGGTGGAAAATTAAGATAAGCTATATTGAACTCTTAATCGTAATCATTTACCATAAAACCATGGTAAACATAATAATTTTTTCACTTGGATAACACAAACACTTAGTTACAGGTTTCATGTTATTGGAATTTTATATACCAAAGAAAAAAGAGAAAGATTGGAATTTTCTGTTAAAGTTTTTATTCCTTATATCAATTTACTATACTACCATATACTTTGTAAAAGGATAAGAAATTTAATACTTAAATTTCTATAAAAGTGAATCGATATATTAAATTAAATTTAATTTCCTTTTAAGAATTATATTTTTTTCTTCGCTTTTTATACATCAGATAATTCGTGAAAAGATAAACTAGAATGTAAGTAAAGTTATAAAATTTACTTTGTATGCTCTTTTTTTAGTTCCTGGAGTATAAGTGGAAATATGTACAAAAGATTATGATAATATTTATGAATTATATTATAATTTTATCAGAATGAAAAATATCAACAACAATAACAACAAAAAGGAAATAACAAGTATATTAAAAATTTATGCAAAAAAAAAAATTTGTTAATAAAATTTATGTTCTCTATAAGAAATTTAAATAAAAAATGTAATAAAATGAAAATATGAAATGCGAATATGAATTAAAAAGACATTGTAGACTTAGTAAAAAAAAGGATATGAACAAATTTCAGAAATTTTCTTCTATAGATTTACAGGAAATGAATAAAATATAAATATAAAATTTTGTAAATATAAGATCAATATTATATCAGACTTAATGATTATATGATTACATACCAATCCATGGTACCTTGCACTGCTAAAAATTATGAGAATAATTACATTATTATACATTTATTTCCCGAAATTGTAAAGGACGAAAATGTCTATACGAACGGGATGAAATAGTGAGGTAAATTATGGAAATGTTGCAGTTCAAATTGATCAGTAAAACTATTTTCTATTAAAGATGAATTTTCAATCTAAAAATAAATTAATATACCAAAAAAATGTCTGTAGATTAACTAGATTTCTAAGTTGATTCAAAAAATGTACAGGGCACGAAGTTGCACCTAATGAAGACCAACAACAAATCCAGCTTTAAGAAGGTGTGATTCATACTCTCCCTTCAAAAATTTAATTCTCTTACATAATTTTCCAAAAATTTCTAATTCTAAAGAATCATCATCTTTATTTTTCCAACAATTATAAAATTTTTAAATATCTAATTCCGATTTCTTTCATTATTTTTTTCTATAACACAGAAAAAAATACAATATTTTCCAATTAAAAAGTTTAGATTAAAAACATTCAATCCGTCATATAAGTCAAAATAATTTTTAATCATTTTTCTTTATTCATTTATTTGTGGAAACCTTAAAAACAATTGAATTTTCCAGATATCAGAGACAGAAAAAAAAAAACAATTCAAAAAAATTTATGCTTCTATGTAATTAAATTTCCTTTTTGAATGATTTTTTTTCTTCATATTCTTTTCTCTTTATTTTATTATAACAAATTAAATACATTGAAATATTGTTTTATAACTGTTTTATATTTGATGAAAAACAATAGGAAAATTATTTGATAAAATTATTGTTGTGCGACGACGGATAAGAAATGAAGAAAGAAGAAAATTAAAAGAAAAAATGATTTATTACTTATTTTTTTGCTTTTACTGAAAAAGCAGAAAAAAAAAGTTTAAATAAAATAAAAATTTAATTTTAAATTAAAAAAAAAAATCATTTCCGGCGAAATTTTCTTACGCAAATTTTCCTTCTTCGGATTTTTTTTTTTTAATATTATAAAACTAATTATTTCCAACAAAAAAAAAATGATTATCTAATTTTTTTTTTTTTTTGTTTCTTTTTTCTTCTGTGAATAGAATTAATTAACCGAAATTAAAATTCAATTGAATATGATAAAGCATAAATAATATAACTATACATATATAAAAATATGTATTGTATTGTAATGTTAAACAATTCAACAAATTAATGAAGCACGGAATCCTTAAAAGCATACGCACGAAATAAAATTTTTGTTACAGAAAAAACAAATAACAAAAAAAACAAAGCAACAAAAATATTAAAAGATTCAAATTATTATATTATTATTTTATATGCGGATATAAAGAAGGATATAAAAGATATCCTTCTATCTGTTTAACAGATATTTCCTGAGAAGAAAAAAAAAATATTTATATATAAACCTCAAGAAATTGATATCAATATAATATCTTTAATAAGTCAGGAAAGTAAAAAAATAAAATGTGTACAGGGTTACTATATTTATTAAAGGATGTGTAGATCATCAGGTAAAATAATTTCCAAAAATTTTAGAGAGAGAGCCTTGGACATTAATAGATGACAAGTTAGAGGAGCGACAATGACAATATTGGTTATTAAGAAATTGTTGTTACAGAAAAGTTTTAGTGAAAAAGTGACAACAAGTCGACAAAATATGTAAAATCATTTTTTTGATTATAATTTTTCAATTGGTAATACTTCGTAATTCCTTAATTTTCGGCAAACAGGCCTTATACAGGTTGAAAACTATAACCTTGATATTATTACTATATTAATATTTTCGTTCACTTAAAGTCGTGCTGGACAATTAATAACGAAAGAAAATTCAGCAAACATTTATTTTGATCATGGGCAAATGTTCAAATGAAATTAAGTAGACCAAAGGGATGAGTTTTTCATACCTATGACATTTTTTTCAATAAGAAAACTATACGACATCTTTGTATCAAAAAACATGTGCGACGATCTCATATAAATAACAAAATCGCGATGATTTTATCGAGATGACAATTTTCGATAATCAGTAAAAGAATTTACGCCTAGAACAAAAATTGTGATGTCTATACTCCAGTTCAGAAAATATCAGACCTATTAACCAACTAATTATAGAATGTCCTTCAGCGCTTAAATTAAACACATTTTGATGGACATAATGACAAGAACAAATCAACCAGAAAAAATTTGTATAATTCTATTCTAAATATTCTAATATTCTAACAAAAAGCTTCCTCTGGTAATATAATCTATTAGATAGAACAATATTAATTTTATAATATTACAAAAATTAATTTTATATAATTTCAATAACAATTTGGAATTTGATATTTGTATATTGAAAACTCTTTTAACAACATTTTTTCAATAATGTTTATTCTAATATAGAAACAAGACACGTAAATATTTATACAAAAAAAAAATGTTTCCTCTTCATAGACAAATAAATATTAATATCAAAACCTCCTGTAACTCTAAAATAGAACATCAGTATCACTAGTTAGCTTAATCCTCCTGGGGTCTTCTAAGTTGTCATCAAAAATATATAATAAAATATTAAAATTGTTTTGCTTCAGTTTTTATATTTTCGTTTTTTTGTTTCCTTTTGTTTCGGGATATTTTTTACATGTTTCTATAAATATTGTATATATATATACAATCCATTAATACTAATATGTACAATATTATAGACAAGAAAGATACACACAGAGGAGAATGATTTTTTTTTTCTATTTTTTTTTTCTATGTTTTTTTGTACCCATTAGACTCAACTTTCAAAATCAATACCTTTCAAAAATATTAAAGCATTGTACATAAAATCGGAAACTGGGTATTTTTATTTATTTATTTTTCAATATTTCGATAACTTTTTGATATTATAGAAATGGGTAAATAATATCAATAGCCAAAAAAAATATATATAAAAAAAGGGAAAATAGTAGAAAAATTTGAATAAAATATTTAGTATAGATATGTGATTGGGGTATGTAGATATGATAGATAGACATTATTATATCCTAATCGAATTTCAGTTCTTTTTTATAAAAAAATCTGTGTCAGAAAGAATAATTCTCCTAATAATAATTATGAATTTATAAAGAGCAACATGTTGTTAGCAACAATTCTATAAAATTCGTTCAGAAAAAAACATATAATTAATTATTTATGTTAATTAGAAATTCTATTTTATTGCAAATTTTAAAAATAAACAACCATGAAGAAGTGTCAAAATATCCTATAGGGAATTTATATACTTTTAAACTTTTTGGTAATCATTTAATTAATTTTAATTTGATATTTTAAGATGATGGCAATATTTTGCTTTTGTTATATAATTAATTATTGTTGATTTAAGTATAGAAAATTTTAATATATAAAAATAAATATGTATGAAAAAATTGAATGACTTACCAAAATTAATTTTCAGATAAATTCATAATTTATATATAAATGTTAAGCACAATTTGAATCATAAATAAAATTAATTTTGAAATTTACATTTTAATAAATATTAAAATTAAAATTATCGGATTAAATTCAAATTATCGGCAAATATTCGTTCAGATGGAAAATATTATTTTTGTTATTATAGAAATTTAATTAATTACAATTAATTTATCTATTTCGTCGTTATAGCAAAAATCAATTTTAATTTAAAAACTGGTAAAAAATTTAATTAACAATTTATAAAAAATTTTAAGAAATTTAATTATGTAAAAAACTTCAAATTATTAACAATTTTAAATCATCACACATAAAAATATCACAATTTAAAAAAAAACATGCTTACAAAAAAAAATTCGAAAAAATTCATCTACACGTCTTACGTATTCAACATCCGCATTGCGACTGACAATTTAACTTACATTTTCTATGATCATTATACAAAGTAGGAGGAGTTACATTTTTTTGCATTTGATATGAATAAAAGCGGCCATCATGAATTTGTTTTTGTTTTCAATGTAAAAGAATCTGAGAGAGAAAAAACAATTTTAAATTCGGAAGCAATTATAAAATAAAGGAGGTGTTCAAAGTAATTTTGTTGCCATTTTGATACAAGCGGCCATTTTAAGTCATATATAGCGGTTTGGATTTTGTTTGAAATTTTATAATCTTTGATTGTATGTAGTTAATTTCGATTATTTCAGAAACTAAGTTAATTTTAATATAAAATGGAAATAAAATTTAATTTAAAACTAATAATACTAATTGTTTTTCTCTCTTTCCAAAAAATAATTAATCAAAAATTGAAATGAAATTATTTATTACACTATAATAATAATAAATAAATTAAATCAATGTAGAAATTCTCTTTCTCCTTTAGTATAAAATACAAAAAAAAAATCAGAAGAAAATGTTTTACACAAAATAAAATCATTTTTTTTATATAAATTCTTAAATTTCCTATCCATGACAATACAAAAATTGAAAATCTTTAAAAATAAATCTATATATAAGAAACTATATATATAGTAAATATTTTCGTCCTTTTTGGTTATACAAATAAAAAGAAATCATTTTTTCTAGTTACAAAAATATAAAACTTAAGCTATAATAATAAATAAAGTCATTGTCGGTATCGATAAATTTTTCAAATATATTGCAAGAACAACAAAAATATATACTTTTGGTATATATGTAAGTAAAAATATTGTATATATCAGAAAAAAAGGACATTATATGAAAAATAAGTCTATTACTATTTGATATAGTCCTTTCGATATTTTAATACAAAAACTTCTTATTGATTGCCCATTTATTGTACTTGGTATATATACCATAGAAATCTATATATAGAATTAATAGCTCCCGAAATAAACGGAGAAAGTATAGGAATAAAGGACAGAAGAAAAAAAAATTCGTTCAGAAGAAAAATATTATTTTTTTGTTATTCGATTTCTGTGGGGGTAGAGGAGGAAAATAAAGTTTACTTTTTTAGATTAACTATTAAAAAGAATTTCTTGGTGATTTATTAAACTCTGGATTAGGTATATGATTATTTAAAAATAAAAAACTATTAAAATAAATGTTATAACCAGAAATCTATTATGAGATTATATGAAAATTGAGAAAAACAACATTAATTTCACACACATCAGAAAAGTTTTTCCATTTAAAGATAATATTAATTATTTTCTTATAAGCGAGGAAAAGTATTGGGAAGCAAATGAAAATATTAAATAAGAATATTCTTGGATAATTTCTTTTTTTGAAAAGAAAAACTTTTATAGACGTTCAGAAAAATGTTGCATAATAATCAAAAGAAAATTTATTGAAGGTAAAAATGCAATAAATAAGAATTTTATTTTGTCATTTTTATCTATGATAGTCACAATTTGTTCTGCATTTTATATAATTCTAAGATAATTTTTTTTTTGTATGTTAAAAATAAGATTTATTTTATATATAAATTAATTTTGTTATATTTATTATGTATAGTTTTGTGGGGCAAATCTATGTCAATGAGAAAAGAAAGCAAGAGAAAAATTTATGTTATTTAGTAGTTCAATGGAATATAGAATAGAAGCTTGTATAGTAATTTAATTTTAATAGACTATGTTTAAGGCGTGCATTGTTGTACTTTGTGGCGATAAATTACTGGTAGTGGCAGTAATTTATTAGTTTGGATTTTAATCGAATATTGAGCCAAAAATTGTACTTTAAAAGGCAGAAATATCTTAAAGTATTTTCAAAAACAGAAAATAATTTGTTCTCTAAACTGAGTAAGTAATATGCTAGTAAAATAGTACCAACTTGATGGTGAGTATTAATTCCGCAGTATATCTCCAAAAATTAATGAATTGTGTTGAAGATGTTACTCAAGTTTATTTAAAAAGCTCTCACATTAATTCATAATTCAATCTTTCGGTGGTTCGAGGAATATTTCTGAGTTAGTTCTGACTCCTTATGGAGTATAATTAATTCATATTCCTTTATGTAATTGACTTGTGTATATACTAAATTGGTAATGTGACGTAAATTATTAAAATTATATTGGAAATAAATTGTAAATCATTAAAAATGACGTAAATCATTAAAGATAATTTGCAATAAGATGAAAATAAATTGAATAATAATTTTCTTATTTATTACGAATCGAATTTGACTGACGAATATAAAAATTTTTTTGTAATTTGATATAAAAGACTTTTACATCATTCGGAAAATTTTCCACAACAAAATTACTTACTTTCATTTCAAAATTATGGGTGGAATTTATGCAAAAACTCATAAATAAATATTTAAATTTTAATCAAAAATAAATTATTTATAATAATTTTTCCATCACACATGATTAAATTTTTGGAAAATATTTCAATAAATTTTGTTTTTTTAAAGACAATTGAACAAAAAGTACCTAAAATAAAAATTGTTTTCACGATGATTTTCATCCTCGTAAATATCCTTAAAAAAATACAAAAATTTCTTATCTAGGTCGCAATTGAAAAGTTTCCATAATTATTTAAAAAGAAATAAGAAAAACCATTTAAAAAAAAAAGAATGTCTTTTGAAATTTTATCTTCCAATTTCGCTGGTGATGGTACGAAATCATCCACAAATTTGTATAAGGAAAATTTATGTTACATATTTCTTGTTTTTTAAAGGAAAATAAAAAAATTTCTATATTTACTCTAATTAAATATTCTATTCTCGCATTGAATTTCATCATCCAGAGAAAAAAATATATATAGGAGAATTTTTTTTCATTTTGAAAAGATTTCTGAAAGAGAAAAACTTTTTTTGGTTTTACGAATTTACCCAAAAAAAATCGTATTAGAATATACAAAGAGTTTGAGACAATTTATTAGAAAAAGGATATAATTTTTTTTTTTTTCAAAATTTTCTTAAACGTTTTTGCAAAACTTCCTTATTTATTCTGGTCATGGTAATTTTGTATTTATTTTTGGGTCAACAGATTGTCAAACTGTTTTAAAATTTAATTTATATATAGAAAAAAAATTAAACTTTTTTCGTATTTGACATGAATTATTGCTGCAGGATACTTGAAAGAAATTATTATTTAATTTATTTCGTTTATGGTTAAATTTTCTTTTACTAATGTCCACCATATTCCAAAAAAAAATTTTGTATATCAATTTTATTAATAAAAAAAAAATGTTGCATTTGTCATTTTTAAGAAAACTTTTAAATCAAACTTTTTGCGAAAAAATTACAAAAAAAAGAGACTTCACCAATCATATTTGATTATATATGGAACCTCTTTGTTAAGAAGGTTTGTTCCCTAACAGTCCTCGGGGTTGATTTCCATATTTTTAATTAGGCCTGGCCGGAAAACGAACCAGGGACATCTCAGTTATCAGTCTACACCTTAACCCCACTATAGGCTACTTCAAAATTATATTTAATTTCTCACCAAATTTTGGTACATAAAAAAATATCCTTTAATCCTTGATTATTTTCTGTTTATCTTCAAGTTTTCACTTTTAATCAAAAAAAGATCTTAAATATTTTTTAATTCTAAACAAACATAACCAAGAAAAAATTGTCAATAACTTTGTATAATTTTCTGATATAAATTTTCTTCTTATCTCCAATATCATCGCATTTTTTTTTTATTCAAATGTTAATTTTATGCGATGCTTCAGTTTTTTTTTACTACTTTATTGGAAAAATCCACATATGCTCTCATATAATAATAGTAATAAAATTTAATGATTTTTATGGTGGTAACACAAAGAAGCAAAAAAAAAAGAAGCAGTGTAATTCCAAACAATTTAAAATTATCTATAATGTAAGTGAAGATTTTCTTTTTCCTATTTTTTCCTATTCCTATGGATGAGGATTTTCAAAATATCTAAAAAAAAAAACAGAAAACGATTTTTTCACATTCACAATTTTGCTTCTTTCTTTTTTTTTTTTTTTATTGTCGTAAAATATTTTCAGATAATAAAAATATGTGAACCGTAAGGAAATATGTTTTAAAAACATAAAAACAAAAATATACTTATATGTTTGTTTTGACTATGTCTGATGATAGCATGGAGATGGGATAAAGAAATGATTTAATAAAAGAAGATGAATATAAAAATAATAGACAAAACGATGATGAAATTCAATAGAACAGAACAGAAAAACTTATAGTATTAGTTTCTCTTTAAAAAATCATAAAAATTTATTAAAACATTGTAAAGGACATCTAATTTCCTTATACGCATATATTTAAATAATAATACTCTCTATGTCTGTCATTGTTGAATACCCTTTTATTTGTTTAAAGAAAGAATCAACTAGTTGATAAATTTTACAAAATTTAAAGACAATTATTCTAATTACGAAATTGAATTTAAAGTATGGTAATAATTCCCCATGGTATTATAGTATAATAGTAGCAACAAATCTCTAATTTACAAGACCGCAATAAATTTAGAAATAATTTTCTCTATAGAATTTTGATTAAATTACTGAAATATATCCTTAAGTCTTAGAATTATTATACAGTCATATATAATCCTTGAAACTTTCAAAACATAATTTTGAAATTTTTAGAAAATTTCTAAAATTACACGAATTTTTTTTTAACGTATTTTCGAAAATTGTAAAGCTTATTTTTTTTAACGAAATTTTCTATACTTAAAATGGTCGTTGTCTTAGATATATGATGTTATCCTTAAACATAGTGAAATGTATGGAATTTTGTTAATAAGATAAGAAAAAGCTTTTTTTTAAAAAGCCCACCAGTTGATGCAGTATAATTTTTCGATTTAGTAATAAATTTTCATTGAAATTTTATTTTTGAAAAAAAATTATGTAAATAATGTTTTTCATTGAATATAAATTTACCATAATTTTTCACTGGATCAATCAATTCATTTGAATTCAATATGTTTTTTTTTTTTAATCGAATTAATCAGAGATAATCATGATAATTTTCGAAATAGCTAAAAGATTGGAATTAAAAAAAAAAAATTAAATGATTAGAGGGGAATATATTTATATAAACCAGAAATGATACTATAAAAAAAAAAAAATAACAATAAATTATTTTCAAAATGTTGCTATAAAAAAATAATTTATAGAGCATTGATTTTTACAATGTATCATGTATTTGCTAAAGTTCAGAAACGATTTAATGTTCAATTCTTTTTAAAGTGACAGACAAAATAGCCATTATAATAAAATTTATGTTTCATAAAGTAAATTTATAATTTATATCCTTTTTGTTATATAAAATTAATCCTATCACTGTAAATAAATGTATAAATAAATCAATAAATAAATATAAAATTCAATCAAATATAAAATTTATTTATTTATTACTGAAAATAAAATTAATTAGTAATATTATAAATGATAATATGTACTCTCTTTCAGCTGCACTAAATTTCCTCTTGTCTATTTTCTAATTTGGTCCAGAATATTGCAAATTATGTCATATGTTGGTGCATCCTTAAAAGTGCAATCGATTTAGATGGTATCTTCTTCCTTTACCCTTAGTTGTATACAGAGAAGCAGAGATTGTACTTGATATCTATTAATAGAAAGTAACGTATATATTTTTCCCTTTCTATGGAAGAGGATTTAATTGTAGAGCTTAGAAATAGAATGATGGACGAGATCATATAGAAAAATTGAAAAGTGAATTGAAGTTCCCAATAAATTCAGTCGAATTTCTATAACTATCATCAATAATAAATTATAAGCAACATATTGAGTCAGTATGATGAGAAGAATATAGAGAATTTAATCAGGACGAGTACAAAAAAATACTTATACTTAATGAATAAATTATATAACTTAATGGCAACCGCACCATTCTTGAGATACCACACTACGGAGCTTGTCCCAGGACAGACACTTGTATTTGCGGACGTTTGTTGTGATGATGATGGACACATGGTCACATGGTCAAGCTGACAATACCCTACAGAGCATATAGTATTATTCTTCTGTTTTATTGTCGTTTCATATATCAAAATTTGATATCGAGAATTGTATGAAGTATTTGACGAAAATCTTAAGGTTTGAGAAACTTTTTTAGGTATTAACCCACTCCATTTCACAGGACCTAAATGTTTCCAGTTTTTAATTGTTCAATTATGGCTGAATAATAACAATATTCATTACCTCTAACACAGAGCTGCAACAACTATGTCAGTAATACAGAAATACAAGATAGTTTGTGTTACGAAAAAATATTACATTCAAAACTATACTATAATCTGTTATTCATAGTTTCACTTTGGTCAACAATGATAATTTTTAATTATTTCTCTTATTTCAAAAGGATAAAATAATAAATTATGAGTATATAACTCTATAATCACTCACCAAACATTATATAAAAAAATTTCAAATAAAATTTTTTATTAACAATCATATTTTATATGAAGTGCTGACAAAATATTGAAAATTATGATGGACAAATACTTATGAAAAAATAAAAATAAAATTTAAATTAATAAAAATTATATTCTATAATGCATAAAAAAAAGGATAAAGCTTATATACATATTTTGTTTATGATATGATAATATAAACATGAAACATCTAAGGAGATTATATCACAAATACATTCCCAAAACTATATATACAAAATATATAAATATATAGAGTAACAGGAGGAGCACCTGTCATATCTGATTATAGTTTAATAATTCAAATGGATAAACATTATTATTATTATTATAATTTTCCTGGTGTTAGTGTAAAAATTTGTTTTTTTGTGAATCCCCAAAAGGAAGTTTCTTATATTTTTGTTATACTTATTATTATTATGAATTAGGTAAAACCACACTTCATATTATTATATTATATGAAAATTTCGTAATTTATATGCAAATTAACGTGTTTATTATTATAAAACACAAAAATCCTTAAGCACCAGGCAAAAACCAACAAACAAATTCTATAATAAAATAACACATTATAATAATGTAACCAAAAAATCAGACATTCTTATTAGGTATGATAATATTTTGAATCCTTTTTCTTCAAAAATATATCTACGGTATAAAATTTTTTCTGATGATGAATTTCGTATATCAAAATTTTGTGACATTAAAAAGGTATCCCCCAGAAAAATACGAGTCTAATTAAAAAAATGAGAAATAGTATTGTGATGTCGTTTTTATATATTATTTTACAAAAGTCTGTAATTTTGGTCCATGGTTTTAAAACGAAAGTTTTTGTCGTATGTTATTTGAATTTTAAAACTTAATTATATTATTTATATTTCGTGACAATTTCCTTTACATATAGATTATTTATACACGTTTATATTATCTTCATTTTATAGAGATAGAATATTAAATTTCATTTTTAAATTTAATTTGATTGTAAATGAGACCTTCAGGATATAAAATCTAAATTTTACTTATTTTACATATTTATTAAGAAAATAATATAATATTTTAGTGTTAAATGAAATGAATTAAAATCATTTTGTTTATATTATTTTGACTTTTATATTTTATTAGTTTAAGTTTAAGTTTTACAAAATTTCTTAGTTTATTCAGTTTATAGTGGAAAGAGTTATTGAAAATCAAATAATATTTAGAAACTTGCGAATGTTTGTATTGACAATTCTTCTTTACTTTAATATTTATTGAAATTTGTACCGGAATTAATGGAAATTAATTAAAATTTTGTACCGCGGAATTGGTGAAAATTTATTGAAATTAATTTAGCATAAATGTAAAAAAGAATTATGGGCATATACTTTGCAGAATAATATTTTGGAAAGTAAGATTGTTCTTAGCCGTAAAATGAAGAATTTTCTTAGAAATATTATTATTTTATGGACCGACAGATTACCTAAAATATGTTTTACTGATCAAATGACAGTAATAACTTTAAGTTACAATTTTGTATATACATTTATTATATCAAAATTATAATTTCGACAGTACAGCAAAAATTTCGACAGTACGACAAAAATTATAAAAAAAATCTAGACTAAAACTTCGAATAATATTCCAACAAATCAACGTTTATTCCTTAAAATTTATAATTATTATGCACTTAACCAAAAACACTACTACACGTCGATTATAATTCAACGTGTAAATATTTTCAAGAATTTCTTCTATCTAATTGCAAAATATTCATTAAAATTAATCTACAGGATTTTATTGTATTTACAAATAAAATATATAATAGTGCAAAAATTAATTTCCTTTTATATACAAATATCTATGCATCCGTTTTGGTATATTAAAATTCACTTTATATAGTTTTCCAACAAGTTAAAATTTTAACAAACAATTTTCCAGGTCACAGCATTTCAAAATTTTCTCATTCCAAAGCATATAACAATAAAATTTTATAATTTCAATTATTTAAATTGGAAAAAAGAATTAAATATTGTCAAATAAATAAAATTCGAAAGTGTTTTTAACATTTTATTTATTAATTCACCCCCCAAATTTTCCATAAAAACAAGAAAAAAAGCTTATATATAAAAAACCTTTTTGAAACAAAATAATTATTAATCTTACTGCAAAATTTTACACAGAAAATCTATTTAACTTTCAAATTAATTCTTATGAAAATTTTTATTATTATTATTATGCAAAAAGGTTAATTTTCTTTTTAAAAATAAAATATCATGGAAAATTTCTAAAAATTTTCTTCTTTTGTTTTCGCATCATCAAAATAATTTTCTGTCATTTAACATTTTTACTTATATAAATTTTTTTTTATAGCTCTCATTTTTACGCGCAGGTTGATTACATAAAAAACGCAATAAAAATAAGATCCGCTTAATAAAATTAATCTTTTCTTATATCCTTGCAAACAAACAACAAAAAAAAGGAAAATTTTGTCATAAAAATAAATTTTTCTTTTAATTCTAAAACGAAAGATTTTCTTTATTAATAAAAAAAAATTTATATCGAAATTAATTCTCTTAATTTAATCTAAAAATTGTGTTACTGATGCTAATTAAATTGTTAAATATTAAACATGTGAGAATCCTTTTCAATATTATAACGTATATCCTTTAACAATAACATACAGACACACAAAAAAAAAACGTTATCCTTGTTAGCTATTTTAAGTCCTCAACATTTTTTGAAAGCAGACGATGGATTTTTTTTTTCATCAATTCTGATAAAAGAAAAAATAGATTTATTGTAATGTCACGCTCAACAGTTTTTCTCTCTTTAAACAGACGACCATACTTGATTTTTTTATTTTATTTTTATTTTATTTGAGGAATTTCCATAAAATAGACATAAGGATACCAAAGCATAAAAAAGGGAATCACAACACAACAACATCAAAATGGAAATTGTAAGGAAAAAATGAAATCAGATATATATAGAATAGAAAGATATATCAGCATGACTAGAATACACAATAACGCTTAGCGAAATGATTATTTTTATATTTTAATTTTATACTATATACAAAGAAGGATATAGGACGAAAAATAATGGCAGAGATCAACAAACGTTTAGTAAAATTGACATATAGAAATTGTTTTTAAATATCAGCTAATTTTTTTTATGTTATTTTCAGATCAAATTAATCATTTTTCAAATATAATTCGATATTTATCATAAATTTCAAATATTTTTTAAAAATATTCCAATCATTTTTCAATTTAAAATAATTACATTTCAAATTATTGTAATCATTTTTCAAATTAAATATAAGATTAATCAAATACTAACCTTTGTGTGTGCTTTTAGAGTAAATTAAAGCTCAAAGAATATTCACAACTGTGTCAATTTAAGTATTAATAATATTCCAACCTTTCCATGGCCCACTAGCATCGTTGTTCAATCCATTTTCTTTGTGGTTATCTACCCCAGTAAATAGAAATGTTCCTTTCTTGTGGTTAATATCATTTTTTTTTTATTTCTTCCTTTTCAAAATCATTTACGATTGCGATTCTCTTTTATGGTTGAGATTCTTTTTGAAATTTTCATTTTTATTAAGTATAGTACGTTTTCCGCAATAATACTAATAAGTTTTGCTGTTTTAGCATATAATTTTTTCCCTTAAATAAAATATAGAATTTTTAAATTATTTTTTATTGTATACAATTTTGTCCATCATTAAATTAGGATGAAAACAAGGAATCAAATTACTTTTAATGACCATTATATACTCTTTGATTTTTCATTATTCATATAAAATTTTCCCGAGGAAAAAAAAAGTATTATTGTACTTTTTTTATGACAAATTTATGGCACACTTCAAAGAGATCCTTTTGATTGTAAGAAGTGCAAAATTTGTCTAAGAATGAAAATCAAAGAATTATAATAAAGAAGCAAATGAATTTATAACCAAGTGATAATCAAAACAATATTTTGAATATTATTAAAATCCAGATAAATTTTGCATATAATATGAAAAATATGTTTTTATGCGCATAAATAAATTGAAATAAAACTATAAATATTTTTTTTTTTTGATTTTGGCACCAGTAAAAAAATTATTAACATTATTTATTAGAGACTTGAACCCATAAAACGCCTGAAACCATTCAATAGATTAAAGAAGCCAGATGTTTATTAGATGTTTATCATTTTTCATATTTAAAGTACCACATAAAAAAATATATATTATTTTTTTTTACACTAATTTTTCCTTAAATTTTTCTTCTGCTTTTTAGAAAGAGAAAATTCTAATATTTTCAAATTTATCATCATCTCCTGACAACAACAACAACAAAATAACAGAAGGATGGCATAAATAATATTGCACTCCAAACCCTCAATTCATATTAATTTATGTCAGCAGCATAAGTAAAAAAAAAATAAATATTATTATTGAGGCAACATATTTTTTTATGAAAAAAATATGTGCCAGGCTTCAAAAAAAAGAAAACCCATAAACACCAATTTTTTATATTACATATTTTACACTCTCCATCATATTTTTTTTTCCTATCCGCATTTATTTAAAAGTTGACCCATTACTGTCAAGTTAAGGTCATATTAAAAAGTTTCTTGTTTTTTTTTTTATAGCCTCGGAAAAAATTACCCTTTTCATTCTATAAATCATCGTCCAAAAGGAAAATTTAATGGGTTTTGTTGTTTTGTAGTGATGATGAATTTAATACGGGATAGAAATGGAAATTATATAATTGTCCGCCATCTATAAATTTCATCGCCTGGTGCGTTTAATGAGTCAACAACATTAAATACAAAGCTTATGTATCCATTTTTTTCTAACGACTTTAAAAGCAATAAAAACCAAATAATATAAATGGCTCATTTAATCTCTTAAAGAAAAAAAAAATCTAAATTGTTGCTACATAAATATTTCTTTTTTAATAATTTCTGCTAATTTTATGTTACCTACCCTTTAATGTTGCAAAAGAAAGAAAATTTCAATTTATTAATTATGGATTAACAACAACAACAAAAAAAAACAGTTGCTAAGTGTTTGTCCTTTTTTGGAATTCAATTATTAAGGAGCAAAAAAAATAAAAGATGATGGAAAAGGACAAATGTAAATTCAAGTATTTTCAATAAATTTATTCAAAAAATATTTTATATTTCTTTAGTGTTTTTCGTAATCCACACTGTAAAATTATTTCTAAAGCAGATATTGTTACTGAATTAGTTGAGTTTAAGGAACCTTTTAAGTAAATTTAATGAAGAATTCATATTCTTAGATCCTTTAGGATTGTATAAACAGGAATTAAATCTCTTGGACCCGCAATTGACTAAATTCTAAACGATCATTTCATTAAATTTTGAACAATTAACGAGTTGTCGGTAATCTAAACAATTTTGTGACTTTACTTGTTGCTGTTTTCCTAGCAGGACGATTTTTACTATACATTTTTGCTTTATTACTGACATTACAATAAGAATTACGTGGAAAGTAAACTAATATACCTCATGAGCTATACATATTAAAACGTCTGCGACTGTCATTTGAAACCCAGGTTAATTATTTTTCAGACAACTACATTGCAATTGACAGTATATTTCCTTAATCCAGTAACAATCAAGTCGCAAAGACATTTCTGTAATCCGCAGTGATTTATATAACTAATCAATTGAATTTAAAATCAAAACAAAATTACTGCAGTGCAAATACGTCTGACTGTTCTCCAATCTATAAATTCTCCAATTTCTACTTACACTTAATTAAAAATCAAATATAATTAAATTAAACTAACTATCTACTTAAATAAGAAAATTAAATTACAATTTCTAATATATCGTATTTATGTTCTGTACTTTATTATATAGAAACTTTTTCTTCATCTTTTCCTTCACATAATAAAATTAATAATCCTTTATTTCTTTCTGTGAACTTTTCTTCCCTTGCCATGAATAATGTCAATCGAAATTTGATATACATAAAGTATAACGGAGAAGTCCTTCTCTTCAAACAACAATAATAAATATATCTTCTTAGTAAATAATATAAATCAAAAATAATTACTGCACTACTACATTTTTTTTTCTAATCCAAAGGACAGAGAAGAAAATTCTATAAAAACAAAAAAAAAATTGTAATAAGAAAATTCTATAATAAATTTTTTTTCTCCTTCATTTGCCAAAGAGCATGCTCATCGCTTTTCAATTCATTTTTTTTTTTGCCGCAAAAAAACTTTATATAACATATTATAGCAACATAAATATTTTGTCAGTACACACATTTTCGTTTACTGTGTGCACATGATTTTTGTTTAAAAAAAGGATATTTGTTTTATTAATTTAACAAAGAATTATTTTTGATTTACGAAAATTTCAAATTTAAAAAAACTTGTAGAAAATTTTCCGAAAAAGGAAGTTTTGCTGGTTTTTAAATATGGTAATTTTTCACGACTCTTAAACAAAGTTCATTGTTCCAATCTTAAAAAAAAACGTTCTCTAAATGTTTATTAATAAATTTTTTGATAAATTTTTTTTTAAATAGTATTTTTTAACTGACCACTTTATGTTGTTTTGTTGTTATTTCAAAAAAAAAAAAAAAATATGAAAAATCGTGAAAAAATAAAATAAAAAAAATGAAGAAAACTTGAAAGTTTTTTTTATGATTAATGGCCATAAAATGTGCTATAGAAACATTGTGAATATGTTATATATATGTTGCCACTATTATGTAGAAATGTACATGAGAAAATATTTTTCAAACCCCTTTCAGGTCAGTTTAGTTTATCCCAACATAAATTTTTCATACTATACTATATATTTTTCTGTTGATTTCGTGTACTCTGTGCGGTTCAAGTCCTTTAAATTATACTTAAAAACAAAACAGAACAAAATAATAAAATAAAAAAAATGAACAGAAAAATATTTTATGAAAAAATAAAGGAGGCAGTTTTTTTATGTGTAGGGAAATGTTAATAATAGCTCTCGTGACCAACTCAAGTTTTTTTTTTGTTTTTATTTGACTGGTAAATAATACAGAAAATAATAAATGTTTTTAAATTTTTACAAGGTATCCTGTTAAAAAATAATTGTAGTCCTTTATAGTATGAAAAATATAGATGATAATTATTTTATCCTTATCCATTTATGAGTAACTATATAAATACTTAAATAGGATGTTCTCCGTAACAGATTGTGTCTCATATTTAGAGCATTTTGGTATATTAGATTACTGAGTATAGTGAATATACTGCAGACCATGGTGAGTTCAATTTTATGGTGGAGGCATTAAATTTATTCTAAGTTGACTTAACTTTAAATGAGTATCCAGTAATAAATTGCTGGATACAGTAATAAAATTTAACTACGAAGCCATTTGATTGTTGCAGAAAATATAGCTTCCCTGAGACAGTGTAAATTATGGTTTTAGAATCCATAAATGAAATAAGTTGTTTCCAAATTGTTACAGATTGTCGGGAAAAGCTCTAAGATGAAGGCCTATAGGCTGTTGTACCACATTTAGAAGAAGAACTTGTCATATATATTTAATTGGTTACTTCTTAGTATTATAAAAAGTTTAGCTCTATTTAGTCCTCTATATCTCTATTAAGTATTATTTTATATATTTCTCGCATTTTTGATCAAATGTTAAACTAAAATGTATTAAAAACACAATTTTATTCGACATTTTTATAAGCATATTTCCACTTTCACTTCTAATAGAAAACTATGGAAAAATAATACTAAAATGATACCAAAAAAAAAAAATTCTTCTAATAAAACAAAAATTGTCCAAAAATTAATAAAGAAAACTTTCTTTATTTAAAATGAATGCCCTTCAAAATTTTCCAAACCCAAATTAATATTTTCATTTCCAATTTTTTTCTTGTCTAAAGTTCAAAAATAAACCATAATATTTTAAATAAGCAAAATTTTCTTTTTTTTTTTTTTTTTTTGAATAAAAAAGCATAAATTTAGACTAAAACATATTGTGAACACCCGGTGTAGTAAATGTAGTGCATAAATTGTATATTTAGCTAGAAAATATTTATCCATTTTTTCTATAAAAAAAAATCTATATAAATTCTTTCTTCATCATAAATGTTAGTAGTGCGTATACTCGTACATATACATATTTATGTTATGTATATAGTAGGGTAAAATGAAATTTTTCTGCTTGCTGGCCTATATACAACAAAATTATTACTCGTAAGTATAAAAAAAAAATATTTTGAAAGAAAACGAGGTTGGTTCATTCACAAAGGAGTTAAAGTTTTTAATATTAAATACAGAGAAGTTAGTCATAGTATTTTTATACATAACTTAAATATTATGTATATTATGTTTTGTGCATGATCTGGGAAAAAAATAATCAATAAAACTAAAGGATATTAAATATATATGAAAAGGTTTTATAGAATAGTGTCTAAAAGGATAGTATATTTTTTTTTTCTGTTTTGAAAAATTCAAATATGATAATTATGTGTGTGGGCTGCATAGGCTCCTCTCTTTATCTCTATACCATAGCGAACATAATAATATTTTTAATATTTTATAAACCTTTATCCGTACAGTAAAACGACTCTATGCTTTTTATATGTGTAAATTAATCTATGTATATAATTATTAATGGTGAGGAGGGGGTTGGGAAGATTTGTACTATGGCAAAAAAATATTCTTAAAACTATTTTTAATTTTTACTATATTTTTATAATTATTGAAGGGAATTTTTAATTTTAGTTGCTGAAAGGCAAAAAATTTAACACTGAATTTTCTTTATAAAATAAATTTAATTTAATTTTGAATTTTTTTGAAATATTTAAAAAGGCGGCGCAACAGTTAAATTTGTGGACTTAAGGTTAAAGCAAGGACCTAATTAATTTTGATACAATTTTAGAATCAATTTTATTTCGTTATTGCAGAATGTATAGAATATATATGTATAAATATAAATCGTCCTTAATCAAATAAAAATATGTCATGGAGAAATGACATCGAACTTTGTTCCCCAAATAAAAATACATACTGGTAAGTATAATCTGTTTTCCAATCAAATTTGTCAATTTACAAGAACGAATGGCTCTTTAGTTAATTTCGTCATTTACCAAATTAAATTCGTCCTTTTTAGAAATTAAATATAAATATTTTTTTTATAGGAAATCCTTTATATACTTGTTCGCAATTCATTATGTGAAAGTCTTTATAATCATTTGTTGCTGACTTATTTGAAATTAGCTATGTATAAACTAAAATGTTTCAGCCAATCCCTGATCTAATAAACTGCAGCATACAAATATCTATTTAACTTCGACGGTCTTTTTGTCCACTTGCTTAAGACAACTTTTACATTGCTGACATTTTTCATTCGGTAATTCTCTCACAGAAATTTTTCTGAATCCTGTAATGAGGATGTCTTACAAGAAACCAGCTGTAGATATAAAGGTTCAACGAAAACCGCAGTAAAAACACAATTTGTCATTTCATATATTTACGTCACACTCTCTTTCACTTGAGTAGTTAGAAAAAGTGACTAAAAAATCCTGTTAGAAAAATGAAAACAACGAAAATGTAAAAATAGTTTAATAGGAAAAAAAACGATTTTTAAACCTTATACTAAATTGTCCTGTAATGTAAAACGACAACCACAAAACAGAGAAACAAAAACAAAATAAATAAAGCTAATATTCTAGAAAAAATAAAAAAACAATTATTAAAGCTCGGTAGAAGTTTTTAAAATTATTTTTTTTACTTGTAGGAGGAAAGGACATTTTTTTTTTAGGTACTTAATAATTTATGCAAAGATAATTATCCATTTTTTTTGTTGTTGTTTCGTCGTTGTTGCTGTTTGTTTTATATAAATAAAAAATTACTGGAATAAAAATTATTATGTATCATGAATTTTAAGTAGATTTTGTAATAATTTGAAAAAAAAAAAAAAACGAAATGAAAAACTTTAAAAAAGAAGAAGGTTAATGTAATTATTTATTATTTTATATTTATTTTTTTGCTAGCTGTTGAATGTTTCTTAATTTAATGAATAATTAACTTATTAATTTCATATATTTTTTTTTTTGGTTTACCATTAGTAAAAATATAGAATAATTGTAAGTCAATTTGCGATGACATTTGGACAAAATTATTCGATTAGTTTGAAATTTTGAAATTGATAAAGATAAATGTTAAAAATATTGATTTTTCTTACTTCTAAAAGTATTTTTTTATCAGTATATTGGACTAGGACTTATTGGCTTTTAAATTTCATTTATTTTATGGTCAGAAGTTGGTCAGGTTTACAGCCAAAATTGTTGATTACTTGCAAATTTGTAAAATTTATGTTTAATTATGCAATTTTTTCCAAAATTATACCCCAAAAAATAATCTCCATTTTTTGTGTCTCATGGGACCGCAATAAAAGACAACAAACAATAATTTTATTTAAAAATATCGTTTTATATACCAAAGAATTTTTGTCCTTTCTGCATGCCAATCAGAAAGTCATGTAAAAAAATTTTCCAAAAAAAAAAAATTATGATTTTTTTTTAAGGAATACCAACAAGGACTAATTAAGTCCTTAAAAAATAAATTTCCCTATATTTAAAATTCGTTCTAACAAAAAATATTTTGATTTCTTAAATGTGAAAAATTCATTAATCACAAAAAAAAAATTGTTATAAATGAGTTTTCCTTTTTCGATTAATCGTAAAAGCAAAAAAAAAATAAAAATCTGATAAAAAAATAATTTGAAAATCCAGTATAGACAGATACACTAAGCTTTAGTCCAATTATAGCGATTTCCATCACATACAGAAGCAAAAAACAAGCGGAAGTGATTTCGCCAAAAACAGAAAAAAAAAAATCATTAATGATTCTACGATATTTTTTTTTTATTTTCAACGAACATTTCTCTTCTTTTTTTTTTTTGATAGACCAGATTACGAAAACTGTCAAAAGCTTAAAGACCTTACTGTGTATATCCATACATTAATTGGCTATTTTGCGCTGTTCATTCTGAAACGTTTTCACTACAAAAGATAATCTAAATTAACTACAATATTTATATATACATTTGACTTTACATCTCTGTTAGCTTTTTATGTACTTGAATTTTTTATGGGTATATAAATTCACTGTAATGTACTTTAAATTTTAGACGAAATCCGAATTCATTTTTATATGTAGTACTTTAAATTTTAGAGGAAATCCGATTAAGTAAAAAAAAATAGGAATGATTTTTTTTTGAAGGTACGAGAGTATACCAGAGTTTCAGATAATAGGATTTTTATAGGAAAATCTTTATCAAAGTAATTTGAATCTATAGCCAAATTCTAAATTTATAAACAACTAATTCTTTTTTCTGGTCAAACTTCATAAACAATTTAGAATTCTTTTTAAGTAATTTACATATTTGGATAATTATAATTTCATATATACCCAAAAATAAAAATTATTTTTAAATTATGTGCCAATGATTTTTTAGACTAAAAAAAACTATAGAATAAATTTCTAAATAAGTTTTTTGTTGATATTTTGTGGTTTGAATTATTAACTTTAATAAAAAAAGTATAAAAAGATCAAAAGAATTATATTATATTTTATTTAACTTTTAATTAATATTATAAACTTTGACTTGAATATAAAATTACAATTACATTTTTTTTGTTGCCTTTGCCAAAAAGGATCTAATAAATAAATATACTTCATATTTAAACAGAAACTTTTATAAAATATTCACATCATTGCCTCAATTTTAAGTTGAAAAAAAGTATAAAATACCTTAACCAAAATAAATAAAATTAAACATTCACTTAAAGTTTTGTATATAACAAACACTAATTAAATAATCATTTTTATATGATAATTTTTACCATCATATACTCATTATACCCCATATTCATATTGGTATATGAAAGATTGAATGAAAAGCATTATTATAAATTTATGTTTAATGCTTAATAATAATAATAAATGAAAAGATAATAAAAAATATTTATATTAATATACCACGGGACGGTATGGGCTCAGGAAATATTTACACACTATGGAGGTATGTATAAATTCTGTCAGGAAGAATACGAAACGGCAGAACACCTATACTATGCGAATGCATGGCCGTCTCCAATAGGAGGCTAAGGTATCTGCATTGGTATATATATCATCTCTATGAGGGATGTTACAATAAGCCTTATGGCTGCAGTGACGTGGCGCTCCCACTGCCATCCCTGTATTAGAACCTTAACCTTAATATACCAAAAAAAAAATATTTATATAAATTTCTTCTATCATCTGAAAAAATACCATCAGGTAGAATATATTTATTTGGTATTATATAATGTATTAAAGCGTCTCATCCATATCCCATTCTATGATTATTATAATAAACAAAAAACAGAAGAAAAAAATGGAAAACTTTTTATCACCTCATCCTCCCTAGTCCTTATTATTGTTATATCTAATTTTTCATGATCATAAATGATAATATAAATTGTGACAAATTATAATATATAAAAAAATAAAATTTATATTTTAATTTTTTTTTGAGGGTTGTCAAAGCGTAGGAGGATTTTAAAAAGTAAAAAAAAAACCTTGGTTATATAAATTGTCATCTTAATTTCCCTCTCGCATCTTTTAAAGTAATCAATTTAAATTTTTATAAAAAAAATTTCTTTTGTACCCATTTTTTTAATATTTAAGGACACAATGAAGTAAATTAGAAAATTATTTCTTATTAAATTGTCCTAAATATGTTTTGTTGCGTACAGACAATATTTTTCTTTTCACTATAACTAAAAAAAAACGTCAAGAAATTAAAGAACAACGAAAAAAATACAGCTTTTTGTGTAGCATATCCGGGTTAATATATCCTTACAAATCGAATTTTGAAATATTATGAAGAAAGAGAAGAAAAAAAATTATATAAAATAATTTATAAAATATAATATAAAAATTGTTGTGCGTGCGTGTAAATTTCAATTTTGAACGCTTGACTTAGTTTTTCGTTTTTTTTTCAGGGTGTGATACATTAAACCCTTTCTGTAAAAGTAATAAATGCCAAGTAAAAAGTCGATATCCCTTTTTTTATATCAATTTTTTATAATGTTTGTATACACATTTATAAAGAATACTAATATAGTAATGTATGTGTTCCATTTGTGAAATTATAATAATAATAATCGTAAGTTTATTTGAAAGTGAATATTGCAATTTATGTCAGATATGTGAAATTTCGTTATATAGTTATTTTGGTAGAATTATTAATGCTTAATGTGAATAACATAGTTGAAGTGCGGTATGATAATTCCAATTTCATACGTTCGTACAAGTATCATTGAAGACAAGTTGATAGTGTTATTATATAGTTTAATCCAAATATTCGACGAAAATGGATATATAAGTATTGAAATTGTTAAATAATTTTTGAAAAAATATATGGTTACTGTCCAACGAACATTACTCTATCATTATCTGTGTCCAATGTATGCAACTGACAGTCTTCCCAAAAGAAGGTAATTGTGCTCAATCAAACTCAAAATTTTAATAGCATACCATAATTGACATATGGTCACTGGGACAAGATCATTCTGAGACAGCGTTACACTTTCCATTTCAAACTAAGTTAATTGCATGATTTAAAGAAACTCCAAAAAATACTTCAGCAAACCGAAATTATAAACATTCATTTTACACCATTCATAAGTAGTTCGAAGTACATTATTTATATGTCTCCAAAAATATGGAACACCACAATTTAATTTATCCTTACATGGTATTACTTTTATTTCTATGTTCTCTATATAGCAAAAAAAATAATATTTCTCTACACGAAACCTTGTGCAATCATATTAAATAGTACATCAATTTAACCATATCCCCTCACTCAACCCCCTTTCTAGAACATTATAACGTACAGTCTTACATTTTTACACATTTTACCTCTTTTCGTGAACATTTTTATGCTTCGCATATTTTTTTTTTTATTAAATCGATGAAATATTGCGATAATGGTATTAGTTTATTTTACTTAAGTATTTATTATAATGGTTTAAGGTTGTTTCTAAGATGGTTTTTTTTTTCTGTACAATTTTCCACAATATTACAAGAAAATAATTAAAAGCCAATATATAGAAAAAAATTAAATTATTAATCATCAAATATGTCTTTAAAATGTTTTACAATTTATATATACCTTTTTCTTGCCAATAATGTTGGGGAAAAACTTTTAATTAAATTTATAATATACCAACAAATTTATTTATATTTTTTTTTCAGTTAATTCGTAAAGAACTTTGAATGAAAACTTTAGTTCTGACACCATAAATTATTATTTTTTAATATAAATAAATAAAGAAAATATTTATATTTTGTTGAAAATGGAAAATGAAAAAATTATTGGTATAAAATTCAAAACTTTTTCTAAGTATATTTTACGATTGACACTTTGAAAATGCGTGTGGTATGTTACAAGTATATTGATTTTCAAATGGACGACAAAATAATTAATATAATATTTTTTTCATTTATTGGTAAATATATAAAATTTAGACGGAAAACTGGCCATTCATGATTTACAACACAATTCAAATATTTTTTTTCTCTCTATACAGAAAATTTTGAATGTGAAAATTTTCACCATAGAAAAAAAGGAAGAAAATTTATCAAAAAGTTTTTTTTATTGGTAAAAAAAATGAAAAGACCAACGTTAAATATTTCAATATATATTTTGTTGTGTTATTGGTGGAGTGAGGTACGAAAATTTTTAATTTAATAACAACAACAACAAAATTTCCTGTAAATCTATTTTTATATAGACATGAAAAAGGCACCACTGTCAGCAATTTACGTGCAAAATTATATATACATAAAATAAATACGAGGGAAAAATTGATTGTTATTATTATTATTATATACAAATGAATTATTGAATATTTTCTTTTTGTAGACGAAGTAAAAAAAAAAAAATGGAAAATAAATTTTCAATTTATTAAAAATAATTGTCAATATAATTTATTTTAATTTGTTCGAAAATGATTTTTTACTTATGTTCACTTTTTTTTTTTTTGTTGTTGTTCATTTTTTGTTGTTGTTCAATAAGTGCTCTTGATCAATAATTTATATAAAGTGGTGGATATAGGTTGGAAAATCAAGGATTGTAGAGAAATTGCCTTTCTCGTTCCATGAGTTTTAATAAAATAATTGAAATTTAAGTTTTTAATCAAATAAATTAATTATGGGTTAACTTTAATGGAATTTGCAGATGTGATGATGGATTATTAGTATAAATCTTGGATTAAGTAAGTCCTTAATTCAAATTATTTCAAACATATTGATTTCTATGGATAAGAATGAGAAGCACTCTCCAAATCATAGTACGACCACGTAAATTTCAAGACTGAGAAGGAGGTAATGTAAATTAAATGACTAAGTCATTAACCGTGAAGACCTTAAATTGTTGCAATTAAATGATTTCTTGTCTATAAAGAAAATTACGGACTGGTATTGATAAATTTACATTCTGCGAATTCTGACTGCAACTAATATTGTTAAAGTTGTGCCCCACACTAGGAAAACTTGGGAAATAAAGGAAAAATTATAAAACGAATTTCAAAAGTACAAATTTCATCATTTTAATAAACAAAAAAAAAAATCAATGTTTTTCATTTAAAATGATTTCCCAAAATTTTCTTTATATAAATAAAAATATGAAATAAATTTTCTTTCCTTTTTAATTTTGGAGTTTATTTGTCGACAATATTTTACAAGGAACTGAAAAAAAAAAGTGTTGGCAATATCAGAAATCGGTGTTATTCATTCTCCTGTATTACAATTTTAATAAATCATTTCATTTTTATATAATTTTTGTAGCTTAAATCAAAAATCTGTTTAAAATTATTTTTTCTTTCAATTTTTCTTCCTCCAACAAACAAAGAGAAAAAAAATTACGAAATCCTTAAGAATTTCTTTACGTAGAGATGATGATGAAAAAATAATAATAAGTAAAATTGAAATTCTTTTACGTTTCCTCTCTGTTCATATTGTTCATTTCCTTTTATTCTTTAACGCTGGCGGTGGTAAATTTCCTATAGCTTTTTTTTTTATATCAAAACTTGAATATATAACAACCACTTTTTTTTCTGTTATAGTCAATTTTGTAAGTAAAATTCATGGAAGGAAAATGAGGGAAAAAAGGAAAATATACCATCAATTAAATTGAAAAAAGAAATTTTGTATTATTTATCATTTAAAAAGGATAAAAAAAAAATACATTTAAAAAAAAAAATCTATTTTAAATTTTTCCAAATGAAAATTTGAAATTATAAAATTGAAAATAATTCTATAAAATTGTAGTCTATTTAGAATTTCCAATGAGTTTCAAATTGTGATTATATATACAACAGCGAGGTCGAAATCAAAGTATAGATTTATCCATGTAGACTTGTTGAATATGCAGTGGGTGGTTAAGGTTAAAAGTCCTTAAATAATTTATATTATTGAATTAATAATGAGAATTTTTAAAATAGATTAGATAATTAAAATTATACTAAAATGAAATTATGTATACCAGTAAATAAATTCATAATGGAACGGGAACATGAAATACAGTATAAAATCTATGATTTTTAAATATTTAATGAAAAAAGGATATATTTATTATACTATTTTTAAGAAATAATATTAAAAAATACATAAATTATCCACCTACTATGAATTAGAAATGATCCTTTTCTAACATGCAGTATAATTGTTTAGGATATTTGATAAGTTCAAGTAAGAAGAAAATTTACAATAATTAAGGAAAATGTAAGGATTAATTAAACATTAAAAATTTTTTATAAGTAGCCCACAGAAGTAATTAAACAGGACTTTAGCAAGGATCAATTTATTTACATAAGGTAGAAATAATGTAAATGATCTTGAAAATATAATAGAGAAATTAAATTTTTTAAATTTTATAATAGACCAGTGAACTAATTTAAACAGCATTTTAGCAAGGATTAATTTCGTTTGTAGAACTAAATGGTTAAATGGATCACAATTTGATCCTTTTTCTATTAATTTCTTAATTTTTCCTCTATTGAAATCTCGTTTTTACCCCCTCGTAACTATTACAAGATTCCTACTGGTGGGTTGTCCTTACATGATCTAAATTTAATAAAAAATTTAAAATTTCAATCTTTCTTAAAAACTTTATACAAATAACAAAACATACAACAAACCTTTTTAACCATGTGTAATTTTTTACTTTACTTTGAACTTTTCCTAAATTTTAATTTTTCTAAATTTAACTTTTTCCAATTGGGTTAAGTCACTTTTTTTTCTAATTTTACAAAATTGTATTATAATTTTTCTAATTTTACAAAATTGTATTGAAACCTTATTGAATATCTTCCTTCCTTCTTTTATAAATAGTGCAATTTATATGTAAATTTTGTATCCTTTTATTAATAATCATCAAAGGCAAAATGAAAATGTTTATATTATAAATTTTCTCTCTATATATCTCTGTATATATAAACAATTTTAATTAATTTTCTCAAGGATGTTTTAACAAACAAACAAACATAAAATCTCTCTTTAACTCAAATTTTATATAATAAAAATTTCCATTTAAAAAAAAAATTGATTAAATATAAAATATTAATAATAAAAAAAAAAGGACACTTCTCTTTTCATTTCTACATAAAAAGGATTTTTAATAAATGGGGGGCGGTGTTAATTTGAAATAAAAACTATTTGTTGAATGTCAAATAAAAGTAGAACAAAATCAAAGTTAGTTTTTTTTTCATATATGTAAATGTTTTTTTAATGTTATAAAAAAAGTGGTTTACTATAAATAAATAATTTTCCAACAACAACAAAAATTTGGAAAACCTAGAAAATTTATTTAATAATCCACTCTGTTTGTCAGATATTACATAATCTAAAATTAACTTAGTTTTCCTATTTATTTATTTTTTTAAAGAAAAATTCTAGTCACGCAAAAATTTTCTATGATTTTTTTGAAAATGTTATTCGATTTTTCTATTTATATGGAAAATTTGTTGTTGTTGTTGTTTTTTTTTTCCTTTTTAAAAAATAAGAAAGGAAAATTTTAAATTCAATAGAAAAAAAAATTGCTTTTTTTCTTTTTGTTGCGGTTTTTAGTAAAATAAATTTAAAAAGTTATAACGAAGTAGAAATGAAGATGCAAAAAATTATAAAAGTGTAAGAAAAAAGAGAAACTTTTCTTGATTTATATAGAATTTTGTTGTTGTTGCGGATTTTCCAAGTTAAAATTCGAAAATAAATTAGAAATTTTTATATATTTAATTATGTAAATTTTCGGAAAATATACAAATACTTAAAATATATTTTCTGTTCAATTTAAGGAAAATTATGTAATAGAAGAATTAATTTGTAGGAAAAAGTGTTATATTCGATCGACTATACTTCATTGCAGATAATGGTGTCCTGTCCAGGGTTTTTTTTTCGCACTGTCATATAATTAGAACATCTGACAGACAAATCATTATTGCTTGCTAATTATTTTCATATAAATAAACTTTACTGGACTGGTGAGTAAGTAAATATTGGAAGTATTTTCATCGTAACTAATGAAAATTCCGAATATTGTGGAATTAATACCAGGTAATCATAAATTCCAGGATCAGAAAGAAAATCCACTTTTTTTTTCAAAATTTAGGTTCGTTTGTTCAGGCGAAACTTTATTTACCAAAAATTTTACGAACATTACCAGGTTAACATAAATCTCAGAATTTAGAAAGTAATTCCCAATGTTCAAAGCTGAATTTCAATGAGTTCCGTAATACTCTCAGGCGAAAATTTAAATAGAAAGTAGATTTAATTGGGTTTTATGATTACCTGGGTATTTTTTCAAATTTTCACATGAAATTGAACAATAATTCTATTGTTAATTGATACAAGAAAATATTAGTCGGCACAAAGAGAACACCATATTTTAATTTACAACTCATTTTTACTTATCTCCCCTAGTTGAAACGCTTGTATATATTTTACCTAAAAGAAGAATCTAAATGAATTTTTTTGTTTTTATTAAATGCTTTTTATCAATTTTTATTAATTTATTATTTTTTCCCTTCACTTCTTTCTTCTTCTAATTGAAACCTTAATCTAACGAAAAGTATTAAAATTCTGTCAATGATGGATTGTTAAATGACTCAAAGTTAAAATAATCCATTATTATTTTATTATTATATTTTCATTTTATTTTTTTTGTTCAATGAAAAAACAATCAATTATCGTAGAGCCTAAATTTCTATATTATATAAATATCTTCTTAAATATTACTTTTACTTTAATTACAAAAATTATTTTATATACCAAAAATTTCAATATATAATAATATTTATTTAAAATTAATTTCTTAACGAACCGAACCATTCACAAAAATCAATTTTTTTTTTTTAATCAATAAAATTTTAAAAGGAAAAAAAAACTTTTCTATACCAAAAAAATAAAATATCCAATTTTTCCCTCTTTTGTCATGCATTTTGATTTATGTTTAACTTTCGACATTTTGATTTAAAGATTTTTTTTATAAATAATAGTAAATTTTTTTTGGTATATACTATAAAACTGTTTGACATTATATTTTGATTTAATAGCATAATTAATGCTTTTTTTGTATATTCTCTATAATTTTTCTATAAACAAACTCCTAAACTTGTGCGTAATATTTGTTTGTAAGTGGAAATTTTATATCTTTTTATTGGCATTTTCGTTTTTTGTAAGACTCTGTTTAAAGCTTGTTGAGTAAAACGACGAAAATAAAATATATATAAAAAACAATGTTTTATACCCTCGTGTACAATTATCCCTTTTCAAGGAAAATATTGATGAAGCTCCTTTTTACTCCGAAATTCCCTTTCTATCTTTTTTTTGTTGTTGTTTATGTATACTAATATTTATTTTCCTGATATAACAACAGACATAAACATAAAATTACATAACAAAATGAAATAAAAAGGTAAAAACGAAGAATTCTTCTTTTTTTTTTTATATGTTTTAGTCAAGTTGACCATAAAAAATATATAAGTAAAAATTCAATATCGTAAATACAACTTATATTTATATATATATAAAAATGAAAAACGATATAATAAAATGGTATATAAAAATTCTGTTGATTTAATCGTCCATTTCACTATTTAAACATTTATAATAAAAAAATTGTGATTAAAAAAAAAAGTGAATGGGATGAAAGACGAATATCACAAATATATAAGGAAAAGAAAATTTAATTGAAAATTGTTGATATAGAGAATGAAAAGAAATATTTTTTATGATTATTTATATTTTTGCTTTATAAGAGACAATTTAATGGTTACTGCAACTGTCACAGGTTTCGTTATTTTTCGGGGACATAGCATATAATTAATGCTTGCTCTTTAAGATAACTCTACGAATTTTTGTAAATTAGGTATTCTGATCGCTCGCTTTTATGAGCATAATAATATACGAAAATTCGCACCGAGTTTTGAAATATATATACTCTTGAAGTAGTTATTGCTAATACAACCAAATTTCATGGTGAACAAAACCAAATTTCGTGATGAAATTAGAATTAAATGTTATAAAAAAATATTTATAATAAAATTCTTTACAATTTTTAACTTGTAAGAAGTCCAGGATAACATGTATTAATATTTCACTCCAACTGTCTATTTGGTACAAACCGTAAATATCATATATAATAACTATTGAAATATAATCAACAACAAAATCGATTCCCGACATAATTTAATCAAAAATTATAGTATTAAATTAATAATTTTGATATTTTCTACTCTGACTTAACTACTCTGCTTTGACTTAACAGTGGAGCGCGATAAACATCTTTCTGTTTCGAACCATAATAGTTTCTAAATCTAGATTGAATATTTTTTCATATATTAAAAGCAATTTGTTAAAGTTTTGATTTAATGTTTTTTTCTTTGGTAAATTCTTATCAAAGATTTACTACACGTTGTAATGAAAAATGCTTTTTTTTAAACATTATATACTATATACCTACGTTATTTTGTATATTTTAATAGTTTTTGAAACAAGCTAAAAAAAAAAAGAAATATTCCTATAACTTTTGATCCCAAATGCATAATAAATCATTCAAAAGTCATAGGGATAATCCTATTCAATAGTTTATCGAATGTTGACAAAAAAGAAACGTATATATAATATAAAGATTTAATGTGTGTGGATACATTATAGATGGTATACAAAAAGTAAACGTGCTCCTTAAGATAACTTCAATTTTTCTTCTACTTTTTTTTTTGCGTCATATTAAAATTTTTTTGTTTGTTTGTGGTTTTTATACATTATTCTTTCCCTAAGGATTCTTAAATCTATGTGAACTAACAAACATCAATTTTATTGTACTGTTCAATTTGCAATTTTTCGAAGAAAAATCAAAATCATTTGTATAAAGTATTTATTATAATATTGAAAGAAAACGATGTAATATTTTTGTACGCTATTATGTTGAACCATATATATAGAAAAATCATTTTTACATGAGTTACGAAAAATAACGTGCATTAAAATCTCTATACTTGAATGCTCAATTATTCATAAAAGTTTGATAAATAATAATAAATGTAAATATACCATATAATAATCGTATAATATATCAATTTTTTGGTGTGCTTGTGACATGTTTTTAAAAGGTACTACACAGTCTACACACCAAAAAAAATTGTGTTCCATTAATGTCCAGCTTGTTATCTTTTAATAAATAGCATGCAATTAATATCACTCACCAAACAAAAAAAAAGGATTATTACAAACATTTTTCTTGTATATGACCTCCTGATACTCAAAGCTATATGGGAAATTTTTTAATTCTGATTGAATGATTTTTTGTGCATTAAATGTTGAACAATATTTTCAAAGTTTTGACAAATTTTTTTTTTTAGATTTAGATTCAATAGAAACGTAAACTTTTCCTAATTATATTTAATCAGAGATATGCGTATATATGTCCTTTCAAAAATTAAAATTATTTCATACGGGTCATAATTAAACAATTCGTAAATAATTCAAATCAGATAATGCAGAATTTTTTTGGAAAATTGTAGATTTTTGTGCACACAAAATTGTATTTTTTTTTTTTTATAAATAATTTATATCCCATAATCCTTTATCCTCTATGTATGATGTCTATGATATTCATATTTAGACAAATCCAAAAACCATTTCAAAATTTATACGGTATATACATATTTTTATAGGATTATAAACTCCCAAAAAACAGAAAAAAAACCTTCTGACAACGACTTTTCATCCACAGAGGAGTAAATAACAAAATTTTTGAATGACAAAGGCAACAATGATAAAATTTATTGAACCATGTATAGTTTTTTTTTTTTGCTATGTGTTCTTTATATTAATCAGAGAAATGTTTTGATTCAAAGCATGTAGTTTTTTTATTGTAGCATTGAGGAATGACTATACTCGTATCGTCAATTTAAATGATCAACATTTGATATCACAAATTTATATTTTCGATGATAAAATATTATATTTTGTGAGCTTTTCCAAATATAAATACAAAAAAAAATTAAAAAAGTTCACTTTTATTATCTCAAATTTTTGACATAAATAAATTTTCAATTTGTTTGTTTTTACAAAATTATTATACATAAAAGTGCAATCAAAATTTGTTAACAAATTTTATATAAATTGTGTTTCTATTTAGACAAGAGTATTTTATGAACTTATAGATAGTATATAGATGGAATGATACTTTGTCACTTGTATAAGTACTTATGAGTATTAAACTTGAAACTTGAGTATAGTAAAATTTTGGTGGAAAAGAATTTGATTGTTGGAAAAATATATATAGAAAAATAATCAAATTTTGATGAAAATGTAATAAAAATAAATGGAAAATTAAGGAAATATTATAAATTTATTAAATTAATTTGATGAACTTTGTGATCTCCTAACAAGAAAGTTTAATTTAACTATACGATAATTATATAGTTTTCGGTTCTTAGACGATTCTTCCCAATAAATTTTGTGTAAATTATTTTTTTGCCTAAATATATGGAACACAAGTAATTCATTAAAACTTCGATAACTCATTAAAGAACTCGCTTCATTACTAAATGTTCAATATTATATTTTGATTTACCAAAAAATTTCTATGATCTGAGATTTTTTCTTATACACATAAATTATTTCATTAAAAATTTCAAAAATTCTTAAACTTTTTTTGAAGTTAATTATAATTTTTTTTATAGTACACCACTTTATAATTGAGAAATTTTACTACCTCTAAAAATAATTAAAAAGAAAATATGAAAAACAAAACAAGAAGAAAATCAGTTAAATGATTCATTAAACCTTATTTAGAACTTTAGATATATAAAGTAAATAACCAGAAAAGAAACAACTTTTAACCGCATTTAAAGTAAATTTTAAGTAGGTAACATTTTAATTACATTTTTTGGTTAACCATTTTTCTTTGGTTTGACTATTTAACCCAACAATTTTATTCTTTCTTCGTCTTATTAACATAAATAATATTATAAAATATAGAAAGAGTACATATAACCTAAAAAATTTTCATCATATTATCAAAAACATATAAATTAAATAAAGGAAAAATTTATTAGGTATATGTTTGACATTTTATATATAGGCATACAAAATTATTCGATAACAATGTTGACAGATTTTTATTATATATTTAGGTAAAATTATATACCTCACTGTAAAAACAAATTATATTTATGCATATATAAGATAAATTTTCACTTATTTATTTTATTATTAACACTGGAAAATTTCCCTCATTTTCATTTTGACATAAATATTCAATTAGTCTTTTCAAATTTCGTCTTAATAAATAATAATTATTAGAATCAGAATTAATTTATATTGCTGTCGTCCTTTCTCGGATATTTTACCAATATATACTGAAAAGTGAAATGTCAATTTATATACGAATTTTTTTTAAATGTTAGCTAAAAGTTCGATAACAGATATAAAACAATTTACATTCATATAACAGATGGATAACAGAGTAAGAGTTACAATTTAACAATTAAATAAGAGACTTAATTATTCGTTATTATTATATTACAGATTACAGCTAACATTTATTCAACAAAAAATTAAAATTTTGATAACAGATATATTACAAATTAACAGTGAACTGTTATATTCATTAATTAATACTTTAATTTAAATTCAAAGGACTAAAATGATTTGAGGAAAAAAATACGAATTTCAACTGTAAAAGGACGAATTTCGCCTTCAAATGTTATTTTTTTATATGTATTATTAACAGAGGGAAAATTATCCTTGTTATTTTTATAAATAGGAACTTAATCATAAAATATACGAGAAAAGATACAAGAAAAACTATAATGAGTTCTACAGAAATGAAAATATATGTAAAGTATACAAAACCTCAAAACTAAAACAATTAATTTTGCCAAGGGTTTTTATTGATATAACATTCAATTAAAATAAAATTCTTTAAAAGCATTTTTCAATCTTAGAGAGAGCAGAAAAATTTATGCTTTTCCATTAACAAAAAAAATATATAGAGAAGATGAAAATTTTTTATATAATTATCGTTTCTTGGAAAATTCATATATTTTTATTATTTTTACATTAAATTTTTTAATTAGCACGAGGAAAATTTTTAAAATTTACTTTTTTCTATACAATTTTTTTGTAGAAAAATGTAAATATTTGACCCTTTTTTTTATTATAATTGTTCGCTATAAAATTAAATGAACACACTTTATTTTAAATACAAAAAAAAAATAGCTATATAAAAATGAAAAAGAGTTTTAAGGACTCGTCGTCATTTATAATTTTTTACATTACACAAAAAATGAAATTTCTTACCCGCTACCAGCAACAACACGCATACATAAACAAAATTATAATAATAATAATAATTTTTTTTTTAAATAATTTTCATGAAAATTTCTGAAATTTTCTATTAAATTTATGGAAATTTTATATAAGCATAGCGATAATTTTAAACACCTTTTTTTTCGCTGTTGTTATTGTTTTTTTGTTGCTGGCTCTGTTAAGGCGTAATGTTTTTTCTTTATACAAAAAGTAAAAAAAAAATGTTAAGCTTTAAATTATTAATTCTATGAAATAACAAAAAAAAAACGAATTACATAAATTCCTCTATTCTTCCCCAAACACAAAACTTGAAAATGAAATAATTTTAAAGGATTTTTTTCTTATTTATATTTATTACTAAACCAAAACTAAAGTAAAAAGGAGGAAAGTAAGAAATTAAGAAATAATGAAAAAAGCCTTAAAAAAAAATTTATTATATTTTCGGAACACTTCAGTTCACTTTCTATTCAAAGGGAAAATTTGATGAAATTTGTAATTATATTCAACAATAATAAAAAAAATATATGTATTTAAATTTTATTTCCTTAAATTACTTGAAGTGTAATTTTCGTTTTTATTTGGGAGAAAATATTTACGCCATTTGAATGCACGGTATATAGAAATGGTAATTTATGGGTTTGCATGCGATTATTATTGTGGAAAATTAATGTTTCTTTCAACTTCAGTCATAAACAAATTCTTGGATTTTTGTAACCAGGAGATTCTAGATTTTTAAAAATTTCTGGATTTACCAAAAATTCAAAAAAAGGAAACTGAGAATTAAATTAAATTTAATTTCTTGTGAACGAAGAAGGACGATCACCGAATACGTACAATTCTTCCTGAATCCGAATAAATTTCAGAGATCAAATTTTTCCTTGCCAGTAGAAGGACAAATATTGTTACGAATTTTGTTAGTAAAAATTTGTCTTACTTGTTAAATTTATTTAATTTCCAATCACTCAAAAATATGAACTGACCTTAATTCAATCTTCAAATATGCACAAATTATTAGAAAAATTAAATTATTCCTTAATATTTTGACACATATACTTAAAACCCCTTTAGCCAAATTCATTTCGATCCTACTAAACTGACAAATTGAAAAATTAAAGAAATCATTTTCATTTTTCCTTTCACATTTTTTTTACAAAAAAAAAAGAAGAAAAATTACCTTAAAAAAAATTATGCTATGAAAAATTATTGTGATTTTCTTTTCTTTTCTGATATTTTTTAAATTCGTTTTTCCTCAATTCAGCAGAAAATTGAATTTGCCCTAATTTTACCTGATTTACATTTCACTGGTAAAAATTTTTTTTTTTTTAGTAAATATGGTAAGAGATTTTAAAGGGCTCAAGGACTACAATAACAGCACACACACACACAAACAAAAACAAAATTGACAAAACAAAAATGAACAAAAATATGAATATTATTTTTTTTTTTTTTTCATTTTCCATAAAGTTAATATAGTCGAGGTTTTTCTCAAATCATTTTAACTAATTCAGTTTTTTATCATGCCTTCAATTTTTTACAAGAAATCTGCGAAAGTTTTATTTTTGTATTTCATTCTACAGAAGAAAAAAATTGTTATAAATATTTTCTGTAAATGTTAATTGAAACATAAAAAAAAACATAAAATCAAAATATTTTGTTTTTTTTTTTTGTAAAGGATATTTTTCGTCTTCTTCATTTTTTTTTTCTTGCCATAGTAGGTACAAGGATATAACATCAGCAAAAAAAGTGTAAAATTTCTTTTTGGGATAGGTAAAATAATTATTTCTAATTTAAAAAAATAAATATCCTTCACAGTTTCCATATTTTCTGTACAATTAGTCCTTAAGATTCTGCCTTAAACAGAATTTTTTTGTTTTTATCTTCTATTTTTAATATTATTTTGCATATTTAAACAAAATAAGACAAAAAAAAGGACTTTTATCATCGATTTTGTATTTTTTTTTTTGGTTATCTCTCTCTCTGGGTAAACAATTCACTTTATTAGTCTACCGCACCCCAGAAATATCGACAAGGTTTTTTATATTTTTGCTGTTGCTGTCGTCCTTTTTATTTTTTATAGACATTATACACCATAACAACTTATGTATAGACCTTTTTCTTGCAAGTATGTATAAGGCTATACAAAAATTTTGAAAACAACAAGCAGCATAAACATAAATGTTTCCTTTAAAGCCACAACAAAAAAACAAAAAAAAATAAAGGAACATTCTATAAAATATAAATACCATAAAAAAAAATCGGGATAAATTTGTGTATAGAAGGTATTAAAATAAAGGGTCAACCCCATATCTTGATTATAAAGAGTAATCTTCATTTTTTTTTTTTTTGCTGTGCTCCTTTTTGGATATTTACAAAAATTTCTTGTGGACCAGAGGATTTTTCAAGTATTGATTTTCAATTTAAAAACTAAAAAATAAGAAGGATAATCTTAAATCAAAACTAAGAAAGAGAAGAAGAAAAATGTTATATAGAAAAAAAATTTAATGACTCAACTGATAATCGGCTTTTTCCTTAAATTTTACATATTTGAGGATTTTACTATTTACATATACATAAAAAAAAATCTTTTGAAGAAATATTTTCCGATATAATGAATCATTAAAATTAATGTTGAGAAAATCCTGTAGGTTGTATATATATAAGGATAATTTATTGGATATTAAAATTATTTTAGAATAAATTAAATGTTAATGCTTCAATGGCATGACAAAATAAATTTTAACCATTTAACTTTTTTTCTGTTTTGTGATAGAGAGTCGATCGATTTTAGTATAGTGTGCAAATTGGATTTACAAAATTGTTTATACGAAATTGTGCAAATCATTAAGTTTGTTCATAGTGTGAAGAAAAAATGAATTATAGAAAAATACTAAACCGATGGATTCTGAAGGACAAAATTTAATATTATAAGTAAACGAATTTGTTAAATTGCAAGAATTTCTTTACTTAGATAATTAAGCTATAGTTTCTTTTCACTAATGGAAATAGTTTTTTCACTTTTAAAATTACTTTCTTGAATCGGGAAAAATAGTTTCTTAACATTAAACGAATTTCCTTATTTAGGAAGATTGTTTTTTCGCACTTTTAAATTTAGTTTCTTCAGTAAGGAAAATACTTTTCTTCACTTTTAGAAATTTTTTGATCACTTATAAAACTATAGATTTATTCACTATATTTTCAGAAGTTTAAAGTTTCTATTATAATAGTGAACAAAATTATAAAATTCAGGAAACTAATTTCCGAACTTCCTCAAAGAATAACAAACTATTAAATTCAGATAAAATAACTGATTTCTAAATCAAAAATTTTCTAAATACTGATGAAACTATTATATAGTTTCCTTAATTCCAAGTATATTATATTAAATTACAGGAAAACTACAGAACCATATCGAATATCAATTACAAATTTTCGGTGTAATCAAGTATTATATTGATTACAAAAACTATATACCTACGCTCTTCAATTACACTATTTTGTATATAGTACAGATAATATTAATTGTTAAGGTTAGAAATCATTTTCCCATAACAAAAATATTTCCCTATGGCAAATATGTTATGCTCCTCTTAACAATTTCAAATCAACTTTAATCATTTTTCCCAACTCTATATGTACGTATACTGCATCATTTAAATAGATTAGGTCAATGCTTAACATTTATATGTATTTTAACTTAAATATGCATATAAAATATTTTCTAAATTATAGATACAAAATTTCCATATAATAAGAACTATAAAAGATATTTCTAATTTTCTATACTGGTTTATATACATGCATATATAAAATTGTCCTTTTCAATTCTAAAATAATAAAATGAAAATTTTCATTTATGAAAAAAAATCAATATTATATTTTCTCTTTACAATAAAACTTAAATTTATTTATTATATTTCCATTATAGATAGATAGAAGGAGACGATGACGTTTATAATATTGATATATAAACAAAAAACTCATTTTGATTTGTTTCATGTACACACAAACAGACGATAAAGGATTCATTAGATAAATATTTGTCATATCATAAATTTGTGTATATTTTCTACTCATATTACTTTATTTACTATTTTATGAATAAATAAATAATTATACTATTTTCTGTGATTTATTTAATTTGAAAATTACCTTGAATATTTTCTTATAAATAATAATAAAATGAAATCAATTAAATTTAAATTATGTTTTTCCAAATATTTTTTAAATGATTATACATTACCAAAAGAAAACTATTAACTTCTCTGTTATATAAATTGATTATTATTTAAAAAAAAAAAGGACGATAAAAAAATCTTATGACTATAAAAGAGAATTTAATATTATTTTCTGTTGATGGTATAAGAAAACAACAAACTAAAACGTTCTAATCCTCATTTAATGCGACATTTTCTCGCCTTCGATACACGCCTTTTAACATACTTAAGCATTAAATATATATATATATAAGCATTAAATATATATATATATATATATATATATATATATATATAAAATATTTAACAGAAGAAAAAAAGAAATATATACTTTAATATTCTTTATAACATTATTCCTTAAAGTATATATATTATAAAATGTTTGTATATATACATTTATTTGGTATATAAACACACAGTAAACAATGCGAACAATCCTCGTAATACTAAAGAACAGATCATAAAATTTTAATTTCAAGCCCTAAGGTCACATCTACGCAAGATATTGTATATAGTATAGTATATCTATACGCATAATATTGTTTGGTATTATATTTTGGATATAATAAGAGGAGAGTGATGAAATTATTATGTCTTGTATATGTCGAACCCAGCAGCAAATATCCTTATTATATTACTTATGTATTAAATTATTATGAAGAGGTGAAAAGCAAAAACAACAACAATAACAAACCAAAAAACGCCAGGACTTTTATGAAAGTGTAACACTGATCTATTCCCCGGAGAGAAAATATATATATTATATTAGTCTGTAAATAATATCACATTATTATTACATAATATTATATATATAAGAAATATTTTCTTCTAAAAAAAAATTAAATTTAGATTTAATAAAATTCTGTTTTTTATATAAAAAAAAAAATATGGTTTTGATTTTAATTTGTCAGTTTTTGGTTTTAATTTCAAATTGAAATTTTATATAGTGCAAAAATATATTTAATTTTCAATTATAGATTAATTAGTTAGTCATAAAACTAATATTATGATAGTCTTCAATTTAATTTAGTAGAAAATTTGTATTCTAAATACTTCCTATTGCCAATTAATGTAAGTTGTGACCGTGGAGAAACATTTTGGAACTAAATTACGTAGAAGTTAGACAGAACAATAACATTTCCACTGTTGCCATTATCCACAATATGTGAATAATTAGGAAATTTTAGTACTATTCTCTGCTATAGTGATCTCCAACGAATTAAATATCCTTTACAAACTCATAAAAATTAATAAAGCTTGTGATTCTAATATTATCCTAAGGTTAGATAGTAAATTCAAATCTGCGTCTAATCAATCAATCAGTCTAATAAATCAGTTTCTATACCAGTAAGACAGTCAGTTTACAATTGTTAATTTTACATAATTCTTAATAATTCTTAAATATCCCACAAATTATTCCAACATACCCATAAATCACCTAACTATAACTATAAAGTTAAAATCATTAAATTTGACTTTGAAAAAGTATAAAGGATATTTTTTATTTATATTTCATGGGTATATAAATTTTTTTTTTAATAAGTTTTCTCTTTCGCATATTTTTGTCCCATCGCTTGAAAAGTTTATTAATTATGATTTATTTAAACAACAACAAACGAAAAAATAAAAAAACGGACAGCGATCATTAAAAAAATTTTTATTTTTCGCTATTTACTTTCACCCAAAAAAGAAGTCCTTACAAATTAGCTATTTAAAATGGACCATTGATCAGGACCTTTCACAAGAACCTAGTTTCCAAATTTAATAACAAAAAAAATTTCTACCTGATGAATACAATTTTTTATTTATATTAATTAAAGCATTTTTTAAGGACCCTAAATTGGCATTTATATATACAATCCTTTTTTTTTTTGGTCATATTATAACAAGGGAAAAAAAAATATCCCTTTGCAACCGCAAAAAGGAAAAAACAAGTCAAAATACTTATTTTTTTTTTTGGTTGGGCAACAAAAAATAACCGAAAAAAAAACATATCAAAAGGAAAATAATACATAAACCCATAAAAATTTATATAAATTGTTTGTTTTTCAAGTTTTCCCAAAAGACAGAAACAATTAAATAATTTCTATATAATATTTATATAATATTATGGTTTACTTTCTCTCCTTCCATAAATTTTTTGTAATACCTGGAAGGATATATCACATTTTTATATAAAAAAGGGAGGTAAAATGAAAAATGAAGATAATATTTTTTTGTTGGTTGTATAGTGAAAGAGTCGTTGTTACCAAAAAAGGATATTATACAACTAATGTACGATAGACAGAGAGAGAGAGAGAGATCGAAAAAAGGCTAATTTCGTCAAAAAGTTGATAGGGTGTAATTTGAGGGTGCAAAAAAAAAAATATCCCTAAATATAATATTTAGGAATTCCAAAATGTTATTTCATTCTTCTTCCTTTTTTTTTTTTTGCGTATATGATTTAATGGTTGAGCTTTTTATAACTATGTTGAATGTGATTTTTTTTTGTGTGCTGTGCTATTTGTGTATACCATTTGCTATTGCCACAAACAAACAAAAAATCAGAAAGGCTGAAGTTGTTTATTAGTTGGAACCATTCACAAAATAACGAAAACGAAAAAAAACGTATATAATAATGGTTTTGCGTTACGAAAATATAATATGTTAAAAAAAAACAACAAGAATTTACGAATTTATATATTTGTCATTTTCAAATTAAATTAGTCCTTTTTTCGTATTTGTCAATTTGGAAAATGATGTTTCCCATTTTGCAACTTTAATTTATCGTTATTCAAAATTGACTGAATAATTTTTGATATATTTTTAATCATTTAAATAAAATTAATCATTTTTCAAATTCAAAATTGATCATTTACCAGAAATATCTAATCGTTTTTCAAAATATACTATAATACTTAATTTTCCAAGTTGAAATAATTAATTAATTGAATTTTTCTATTTATAAATATTACAAATAAAATTGACTAATTTAATGCGAAAATTTGACTATTATACAAAAAAAAGATTATTTTATTAAATAAATTATTATATGGTTTTTATGTGTGGAAAATTATATACTTTGTTTACATATATAAATTTCATTCTGAGGTTGGATTTCATCAGCCCAAATGTCACATTACACAAATACGAAGTTTTTTTCGAATTTCTATATATTTGAGTTATTATAGAAATGAGAAAATTGGTTTATTTTTTGTTGTAGGTTGATGTCTATTAAAATAGAAACTGTGTGTTATAGTCTGGTAATTTTAGTTTACAAGTTACAAGAATTACGTTTTATTGTAATATATAATATAATTGCTTATATATACATTTTATATACACAACATGATTTTAAATGTTCTAAGATAAAAAAAGTTAATTAAATTATGAGCAAGAAAAAAAAAATTAATTATTACTTTGAAACTAGGATGGAAAATATGAAATTATAGCGAAAATAATTCAAGAGAATTTTTAATGTATCAACTGAATAAAATATTTATAATATTCTAATTACATTTTTTCTTTCATATATTATAAAAATATATGATGCTTTGTGCCGCGGTCTAAATTACTAAAAAAAAAAAATTTCGAGATTTCCTTGACGTTTAAGATTTCAGGGAATCAGAATCAGCAAGGTAAAAATACATCACTTTGTACAATAGGTTTTGAAATCACTTAAAACTTTCTGAAATCCATAGATACACCAACAACAGTAATAAATTATATTTTGGAATATAATGTAATAAATATGTTTGCATACGTCACAATATGTTGCATTTTGTAAATATTTAGTAGTACATTATGGTGGTAAAACTACAATATTACAAATTTTCTATTCCTTATACCAAAGACCAAAGCAAGGATAACTGCCTAGAAAAGATAAAACTAAAGTATAATTAATAATATATAGTAAATATAGTAATTTTTCTTACTCAAAAAGGGACATTCAAGGTATTTTATAATTTCAAATAAAATTTCGATTTCTATTCCATTAAATATTTAATATTTTTCTACAGCCATAACTCATTCAACGAATAGAAAATTATCGTTCCCATTAAACCATTTAGTCCCATAAATAATCACAAATATTTTATTTACAATTTATTTCGGAATATTTGTTAGTACATTATTTGGCCTACTTTCCATAAGGAACATATATACTCTTTCTTTCCTATTTCGATTTCCACAATTTCAAAAATATTTTGATAAGAAATTATACAAAATCCACCCCATCCTCAATCCTTAAAGAAAATTCATCAGCAAAGAAAATATTTTCTTTATATAAATTCAAAATTTATGTTTGATAAAAAAAATTATATTGTTTGTTACACCAGGATTATTTCACGTAATGATGCAAAATATTAAATATTATAAAATAAATAAAACAAAAAAATATATAAAAATTTCTAGCTACTAGAGCTAGAATAATGAAATATCCGTAATATAAATATTAAAAAAAAAAACCATATGATTCCACATAGAAAGAAAAATCGTCTCGTCTTCCTTTCACCAAAAAAAAAAAAAAATTATGTTTGAATTTTTTCCACTTCTTTGGTATATTAAAGAAATAATTTTTTTTTTTTATGACTTTCGAATATTTAAAATAAATATTCCATATTTTTTTGGCACATAAAATCATGACGGAATTTTATTTTTTTTTTGCGATTTCATATTTTTTATATATGAAAAAAAGGGAAATTTCTCAAAGAAATTGTAAAATTTTATATACATACTAAATATGTATGTATATAAATATAAAATAAAAATTAATGAAAGCATTTTTTTTTATTTGCGTATAGCAAAAAAATGGAAATTCTTTAATTCTTCCTCTTTACCACCACCATTCGCCGCTTCCACCTATCATGCTATAAAATAAAAACACTTAAACAGAAAAAAAATTATCCTTTTTCTACATTATATATTTTCTGGTTGTTGTTAGAACCGCACTGTATAAATATTTTAAATCGTGTGCCAGCTATATAAGCATATTAATATATATTGTAACTTCATTGATTTTCATTCATCCCTTAAGAGCCTTGTTACACGACATTTATATGTCTCCTTCTCTATACATATAAATTATATTATAGTACATACATTTTAATGTTGGCCTCACGATTATCAAATCAATATGTGAAAAAAGGATAAGGTAAAAACCACCTTTTTTTTATATACCAAAAAAAAAAATTATTCTGTGCGACTTTTTATGTACGTAACATAACAAAAAAATATAATTGTTTATTTAATATTATTATTTTTTAGGAAACCTTTTTTTTGTTTTTTTGTTAAATTTTACTATACACCTCCCTTTTCATCCATCCCCAATTTTGAGTCACCTCATTTACCGTTTTTCCCGATTTCTGTGTGTGGTTAAAAAACACAATTTGTTTATTGTGTAAAAAAAAAATTTAAAGCTTTTTCATGTTACATCTAAAAAAAAAACAAAAGAAAATTATATCCTTCACAACTCAAACTTAATTCGAGAAAATAGCCTTTGGCAATATCCGACAATTCTTAACAATTATTATTTATGTACGTACAACATATATGTAATGTTATGTAACACAACACAACAACAAAAAAAGACTCTATACGTTTTTTTGTTGAGTGCTTACATGAATAATTCGTATCACGTTTTTTTGTTTTACCAAACAAAAAAATTAGTATGAGCTTGAAAAATTTTTTCCTTTTAGTATTTTTCATATATATAAATTTGGAAGTATTTGCTAGTATAATTTTCCTTTAATATCCGAATTTATTTCTGATTTTTTTTGGTTTTTGGTAGTGTCATTTTTTTGGCCAAGAGGAAAAATTATATTGGCATTGTAATTTGAAATGGTTTTTGTTTTTTCTTCTTCTGGTAACAATTTAGATTTTGGAAAAGACTGGAAGTGTCTATAAGGATTGCAAATGTATAATAAAAAATAAATAGATCTGATAAGCTTTTGATTTGTTGCTTTTGTATACAAAAAAATAAATTGTAACAAAATGTGATTCATTGGCGAGACACTTAAACTTTGAGCCTTAATTTGGCCCCCGCCCCCTAAACTATTTCTTTTAATGATGATGGAGTATTTCGAAACATGACCTAAATTAAATAACGTTAACATGCATAGGGGAAGAGTAATTGAAGCAACTATGAATTTCAGAACACTTAATTGTATAATATAGTGAGTCAATTTGTTGGAGTATGACTTTTAATTGCAATTATCTATGCTGAGACTTATAGAGTTGTTTGATTAAACTGGGAGTGTGTTAGCAGACTGAGACTTTCCTTCTTTCCTACTGATGGGCTTAAGTATTCATTACCAAAGTATTTAATAACAAATTAATCTGAATTAAAATCATAATTCTTTCTGTCACCTTTTTGCTCCAAATTTACCTTTAAATTTGTTTAATGTCGACTTTAATATTTTTCAAAATTTAGACTAACTTTGATATAAATATCCAAACTAGAATTGATGAATTACATAAATCTTATGACATTGTGAAATCGTTTTTAACTGTCACAAAATTGTCATATAATAAGACTATATAACATAATACCAGACTTCAACAACATAATTCTATATTGATAATTTGATTGTTTGCCTAATATCCTCAACTATCATTTTCCTTAATATCCTGAAATGTCATTACATATATTATAGCCTCAATTATCATTTCATTTTTCACATTACTCTAAAATCTAACACTTATTATAATACATTTTCCATTTACATATTTCATTTTTCTATTTATATGTTTTTATGTTAAAATGGGAAACATTAATACGGACTTCTATAATCAAACATATACATATAGTATTATTATTTTTACAGCCTAGATGAAAATTTTATCATTATATCCTTTTTTTTTTGTTAAGTAACACCAACTAACAAAAAAATATCTGCTTTATATTATTATCATACCAAAAAAAAAAAAACAACACAGAACTTCTATGTGCCGTGGAACAGCATGTTTTTTGCACAATATCGTCGGAAATATGTGGGCAGAAGACGACAAATTTTTTTTTTCATCTACCTATTTTTTTTTAGATAATAATTTTATATATAAATCGGCGACAAATGGTACACAAATATTTAGGGGTTAGTGTACTATGAAGTATTCTAGCTAGAGTAAAGATAAGAGGGAAGCATATTTTTGAAATCATGTAATAATTTTTTTAGTGTGAAATTTAATATTTTTCCTCTTTTGTATACCATTTTCTATTTCATAAATTTTTGCAGTTAAAGCTACTGAATCATTTTATAATGAAATATTGATTTCTACAATATAAGTAAATGCAACTTGTTGGCATTTTTTGTTGCACTTCAGAAAATTTTTTGTAACAATAAATATATACATAAATCTAAAATTAGATTTTTGTATAGTAATAAATATAATTTTTATTTATGTTTGTTGTTTTTTTTGTACACATTAAAATTCTTTTCTTTATGTTTATTTATACAAAAATTGGTTTTTAATTTTAACCTCAATTAGGAAGCCGCCGATTTATAAATCGAATTTTTCATCAGGGAAAAAAATAAACAAAGATAATTTGAGAAAATTCCACCTTGAATGAGAAAATTCCACCTTGAACGACCATACTTTAAATTATATAATTTTTAATGTGTCTAGAGCATTTATTGTATAGATAAATGTGGTAAAACAATTTAATTTTTTTGAAAAACTTTTCGATTAAACGATAAACATCCATAGACTAGAAAAGAAGCATGTAATCAGGATATTTGAAAAGGCTCTTTAAAAAAAATTTGTACTATATAGATATAATATTTATCACCGAATCATGGTATTAATTGTTCTATAATAGTTAAATGTGTAAAAGGTCCTTCACATTATCGAAACACAATTTCAATTATACAATAGAATTTTACAGGCAAAAAAGTAGAAAGGAAGATAAGATTGATGTTTTGAAAAAAAGATATTATAGAAAAACTTGAGTGTTGGGAAGAGGAAACAAAAAATTTTTTTTTGTTAAAGGTTAAAATAAAAGCAAAATTGATAGACAAAAAAAGAAGAAGAATAAATTAAAAGGATTTGAACTTATGTTCAAAAACAAATTTGAAGGGTTTAGAGATATTTCAATTAAAAATCTTTGAGTATTAATCAGTCAATTAGTTCAACAGTGAAGAAGATAAGTAGGATAGAAACATAGAAAGGATATTTTTAAGAAAAAAAATTTAAAATTACTATGGTTAATAGAAGGAAATTTAACAGAACTGGTAAAGGAGGAATTTTATTAAAAGATATATTTGTAAAACAGAAAGGGAAGAATGCTTGTAAAGGAGAATAAGGAAATGGGTAAAAGAGATTTTCTTCCAATAAGGAAAGCTATCTTGTTGTAAAGGAGAAATCCTCGCTAACGAGACTGCCTTCTTCTTAGACGATGAGGAAGGAGAAATTCTTGTTAAGGAAGAATCCTTTCAATTTGAAGAATCAATTTGCCATATCTGATAGCACACATTTATTGACGTTATCCAATTTTTTATACTAGCCTGAAAAACAATGAAGAAGTCTAATGAAATGTAATACTGCCAAAAATATATGATATAGTAAATTAAAATTACCAATTACTCTACTTTAATACACGATATTATTTTCAATGTTTCCTCAGCGTTAAGTAATTTTTACATGGAATTACCTTCAAAATTATGTAAAGAAAAGTTAATTTTATCGACACCAACCGAAAAAAAGTATTTGAATAATAACTACAACTTCTATACCTACAGTAAAAAAGTATAATTAATTAATCCTGTTCCTTTAACATAGTGTTCTCCTTGGTTTTTTTTTCCCCATTTAATATTTAAATTAGTTTCTTAAACAATTTGAATTAATTTTAATTAGTAGTATTTTTTTTTTGTTATACGTTTTAAAGCTCGCGTTAATTTTACACAAAAATCGTTTTAATCCGCCATTTGGCATAAAGAAATAAATAGGAAACCATAAATTACATTTAGAGATTTGTAAATTTTTACATGTTTGCAGGATTAATAGTTTTTCAAGCTGATTTTCATTTTAAATTCCTTTTTAAATTTTAAACTTTTCGAAATTGTATAAGTAAAATTTCCTAAAATACAAAATTTATTGGTGAATGTCGACAATATTTTTCATATATAACAGAAATTTTATCGTTTAAGTATATGTATATGTATTGCTAAAAAAGGATATTGCTATATAATTCCTTTCATCGATAAATATTTAAATAATTTAAACTTTTCTATAATTATCAACAAATTTTTCGGTTAAACTTCACCATAAAATATTTTCTAATATCATAAAAAAATTTCATTCAACAGAAAAATCAAAAAAAATATCAACATTATAATTAGCATAATTTCTCCTATTGACAGTTTTAACGATAAATTATAATTATTTTCATATTGTTCTGTTAAATCCTTGAACATATAGAAAATTATGTTCAAAAATAAATTCTCTTTTATTTTTTTTTTACCTCTAACTAAAATTAAATTAATTGCATATTTTCCTACTTATGTATACAATATTTTTATTTTGTCAAAATCATTTAATCTATATAAATTTTATATTTTATATATACTAAAAAGGATATTTTTCACAATACACACATATATCCTTTTCATATAGAAATAAGAAAAGTTAAGTTTAATTTAATTTTTTTTTTCCTTGATATAAAACTAATTTAGTTCTTTAATACGAGAAACAAAAAAAAAAAAAAAGTTCATTGTGCGCATTTATTCGATACTCGAAAGCTTTTACACGTCAATGAAAAAAAAAATATTGAAAAAAAAACTATAATATCGAAAATGATGAAAATTTCTATAATATAAATTTTCTTTCTCCACATTCTACAATTATATTTAATATTTTCTCCTCCAAAATTCTAATTTGATTCTATAATATACAGAAAAAATTTTATCCATGGAAGGGAAAAACACTTGCCAGAGTACAAATTCTACTATCAAAAAATTTCTGTCGGAAAATCTAAATTTTCTTCTGTATGTAATGTTAAAACGAGAATCGAATGATGTTTTTCTTTTTTTCTTTACATAAATTTTATTTCGAAATTTTCATTTCATTTACACACAATTCAATTTTTTTGGTTAAGTTAAAATGAAAATTGAAGCTTTCTCGTCAGTTCAAAGCTAACCATAAATGGAATAAGGTATAAAAATAATATTTAAAATAATGAAAATAAAATTATCCGTGTTTTATTTTTCTTCATATTATTTTTTAATGCGGTTGTGTTGCGTGATATAAAAAAATTATGTATTTTATAAATATGTACATACAAATTTATTATGTATATATAATGTTATAGTAGTACATATGTAATTTATATACTGTAAATTTATTATAACTTAGCCGAAAAATAAATAAATAAATAAATAAAATATTGTAATAGAAAAAATAAAATAAAATGAAATTTATATTATTAAACATATAAGTGGTATACCAACCAAAAAAAATAAAATGATATAAAAAAAAAAGTGGAGCAAATTCACTATGTGAAATGTGAAAAATGTGAGGGTGTTTAAGCTCATTTAACAGTGAATTTATATATGTTTTTTTTTTAATTTAAGTAATTATTTTTTTTTTATACATACTTTTATTACTTAGTAAATAATCATGAAAAAAATTTTAATTTTAATTACAAATATTATAATTTAAAATGTTTGGTATACAAAAAAAAATTGATCTTCAAAAAATTGATAATTTAAATTACAAGAATTAATCAATTACCAAATGGTAAATTTATGTACAATTTAAGTGATTAAAATTAGAAATTTAATTTTCTAAAATTTTTAAAAGTAATTTAATTTAACTTTTTGTAACAATTTAATTTCTATCAAGGAAATTTTTTTTCATTTACTTTTTAGCAAAAAATTCAAATTGAAAATAAACTTAAAAAAAAAAATAAAAGTTGGTATCGTATAACTAAAACTTTTTGTCGTTTTTATTATAGTTTAAAAGTAAAACCATCAGGAAAAGTTTTAATATAATATTTTAAGTAATTTAAATTTTGTATTAAAAAATAAGAAACTTATAAAGATATTTCTAAAGGTGATAAATTTAATAGATTTTTGTTAGTACTTTAACTTTATTCAAAAATACAAAATTATATCCTCTAACTCAGATTAAAAAAATATTAATATCAATTTAAACAATGATGAATATTTTTTTTTGGGATATAATAAAAAGTAAATAAAGGACTTTTATGTCAGAGAAGGATATAGTCGGAAAAAAAAAATATTACATTAAAAAAAAAGGACTTTTGTGTCACATTAACAGAACCAAAAGAAAAAAATTGAATGAATATTATAAAAATTGTTGGTACAAAAAATCTTCATGAATAAAGGAAAAAATTTATTCATTGTCGCCGACCAAACAAAATAAATAATAATAATAATAATGACTGACACTATCTAAATAAAAACGATTCTTCTTCTACTTACCCTTCAAAATTTAAGCTAAAAAAACCTTCTATGCTGGTAAATTATTACAAAAAGGACTCATCAATTTATCCGCGTGTCCATAAATAAATTATTCACCTTTTGTTTTTTTTTTTTTTCGTTCCAACCCAACCGAAAAACCCCACACAAAATTTTTTTTTATATAGAGTTGACGAATTAATTTGATGAAAAATTCTGAAAAAAAAAGAAGAAAATTTTTTAATGTTTTAATTTAATTTTATTGTAAATAATTACACGTATATTAATGTAGTAGTCTAAAAATTTTTTTTATGCTTTGAGGATTTTGTAATTTACTTATAATTTTAGTCTGTGCGAATATCTACTTCGATTTAAATTAGAGACTAGAGCATTAAAATAGATTATAGAAGATATAATAAAAGTATAAAAGAATTACACAAATTGATTTTTTTTTTTTGGTTAATAAAAATGTACTAATTTACTGAGAAAATAAACATATGCTACGAATAATAATAATATGTATTTTCTTCAATAGAATATAAGTATGATTAGATTATGTATATATTTTTTTTTTTCAAAAAATTTGAAATTTTGTTTAGAATTTTTTGTAAGAAGTTTTAGTGAAACGATCATTAAATATTTTTTTTGAATTATTCAATAATGCCATGACAGACCAATTTTTTTTTAATATAGTTAATAGATTGAGAGATGGGGTTTATTTTTTTGTAAAATATTTTTCAAAATGAAAAATTTAAATTTATTTACATTTTATATTGGAAATTTGAAGCTACAAGCTTTTCAGTGACAAAACTAAATTTATTTGAATGATGACGATAAATGATTTATTGGAAGCGCATTCGGACCATTTTCTGGTTCTTAAATGTGCAATTGTTTCAGAGGCTTTGAAAATATTTCACAGAAAATATTCAAATTTAAAGTTTCGGCTAATAAACGAAGCAATTATCTAAAAAAACTAGTAATTATCGTAATTATAATTATAGTAATTATCTGCAATTGGTTTAAAACCATAATTTATTGAGACTTTTTTATCTTAGTCGCAAGCTTTATCTCTAATATTGATGGCTCGATATTAACCATTAATTTTTCCCTAATATTTTTTCAAAATTTGATTACCTAAATAAATCAAACTTAAAGTAACTATAAAACTTCACTGAATATCATATTATAGTGAATAAACTCAAGTTAATTGTCCAAGTTAAATGACTTATTGCGACTAAATTTATCACAATTGTCCTCCACAGTAATTTATCCCAATCTGTTAACATATTTTCCACAAAAAAATTAGTTACTGTATTTACTCTCATTTAAAATTTGTTATATTTAGATTGAGAATGATGGATCGACGGGTCACACTAATAATTGAAGCAGCAGAGTACTTAAAAACTAAATCACTTCAAATGATAAATCTGTTCACACTTAATATATATCATAATTGTACTATCGGTCTCTATATTATAATTTCTATATACTTTTTTTTAATTGTATACTAACTAAAAGTAATTCCAAAAAATTATATTAAACCACATCTTCAATTATATTTTCATATAAAAAGGAAAATGTCAAAGAAAAGATTTATTTATAAAAAAATTCCAACAATCTAATTTTATTGTATAAATATTTGTTATATAAATGTTTGTTTCATATCTAAAAATCGTAATATAAATTACAAAATAATTTCAATTTATCATATTTTTCTTTGACATTTCCTTTTTCTAAAAAAAAAATAAGAATAAAGTTTTCTTTTCACATTATCCTTAAAATTATTATTATTTAAATTATACCATAATTATAGACAAATTAATTCAATTTATGGTTCAATATTAGTTTAATTTTCTTTATTATCGTATACCAAATATAAAGTAAGTTCATTAAAGTTTCTTATTTCTTGATGATATAATGACAGGGCCCAGCGTGTAACTAAAAATACTTATTACTTTATTTCTTCAGCATAATAATCAAATTTACTCTAAAATTTTTCCTTCTTTTATTGCTATTAATAAGTTTCGACATTCTATTAATTATTAGTTTAGACATATTATTATTTTATCGATTTGGTAACTGATTTTGAACTTTAATATGGGTGGGTTAGACGCCTACCCCCTTACAACTTACAAAAATATTTATAGCAGTTTTTTTTTGAAAATGTGTCAACCATGAGAAGAAAAATTTTAATTGCATATTTTATGAAGAGGAAAAATGTTTCACAAAAGGGTTGTAAATTTTAATATATGGAAAATATATATGAATATTTCGAATGAAAGTTTTGTCAGTGTATATAGTGACACTGCTACAAAAAATAAAGTTTTTTTTTTATATTTCCATTTGATTATTTCTCTATATTGATTGGAAAAAAAATGTTGATGATAATTTTACTTTTATATATATTAAAATTCTGTTCAATTTATAATGGGTGGGAAAAAAATAGGGAAAAATCGTTCTTATAAATATTTTATTCCTTTTTTAATGAAATTTTTATATTACAATTTGATTTTTAATGAATTTTAATATCGGAATTTGTTGACACATTTGTGAATATTTCAATATTTTTTTCAAATAACTTTTTTGGTTTATTTGAATGAACTTTAAATTTAAAAATGTAAAAGGATATTTTTATAAACGTAAAATTTCTGACATAATTTTCAATTAATTTTTTAATATTTTCGTTTAAATTTTTTAACTAAATTTCTTATTGATTTTCCATTATTTGATCAATATATCAAATTTTCTATAATGTTACACGAAAAATTGTACTTTGACGAATCATCTATACATAAAGAAAAAAGGATACTTCTAACCATATCTGATTTATTTCCAATAAATTCTCCAATTTCTCACCATTTTGAACAGATTATATTATATATTAAATTTACTATTTTTATTGATGTAATTTTTTTAAATCAAATTTTCAATTTGCAATCATATTTATGTATGTTTAAATCTTTACAGACTAAATTTCACATCTTTCTATTTTCATTTCAATTTTTTGTAATGTCGAATGAATGAATTTACGTTTAAATTTTTGAAAAATTTTCCATAATATTTTGTGATAAAATAAACTTTAAAATGGATTTGTAATTTAATGTTTAATCTATTACCAAAATAAAAATAATATGAAAAGAGAAATAAGAGGGTAAAAAAACAAAATATTCAATGACACAGATATGAATTTAATGGCATACGAAAATATTATTATTTATATAATGTTTTGTTGTTGGGGGATGTGGATGGGTGATATATGGTTACAATAACGAAAAAAAAATAAATTGTAAACCAAAAAAAAGTTGGGTAACACAAAAATAATATTTTGTGTGCAAACCATAAATTTTCTTCTTATGAAAATGGGAACAAAGATAACAACATTTTTGTTATTACTTTACTATAAATGTACCAGAACCAAAAAAAATAAATAAGTAATTTTCATCATATATATATATATATGAGAACATTTCCTTTTTTCATGTTCTTCATATGATAATGATAAAAAATTCTGGTTAAGAAAACGTAATTTTAGAAAAAAAAAATATGTACTAAATTTTTACTTGCCTATTTGTCGTTGTTTATGCGTTTGATGAATTTTTTTCTTTCTCTAACCAAGTCAACCATAAACCATTTTCTTATATATTTTTTTTGATGATCATAATCTGTGTACGTATATACTCCCTTCTCTCTGTATAAGAATACCAAAAAGGAAATATTGTAAAAGGCATTTCAGAAATTTTCTATATTTTTTTTTGTGTCATTGGCATTCATTTTCTACTTTTTTAAATTATATTTTTTTTGAGGATTTATTTAAAATATTATTTTTTGTATTTTTCCCTTTCATTTAATCATATACACACGAAATATAAAAGTAAAGTCCTTTTCAGGACATTTTAGTATTATGATAAAAACAAATAACAACGAAAAAAAAAATTATAATGTTAAATAAAAAGTTTTTCTGTGTTTTCCCTCTACAAACAATAACAACGACAAAAAAAAAACATAAAATTCCATTAAATATTATTGAGCCAGTCTCCTCCAAACAACTACACAACCGAAAATACTGAATATAATTTAATGCTTTACAATAATAAAAAAAAAAAATAAAACATAGAAAGCATAGGACATAAATTTTAAGTTAGTATAAAAATTTTTTTATTTAAATTTTTTTTTTTAAAGGATATCAAAAAAATTCCTTGTTTTTTCTTGTTCAATACAAGAGAAATATTAAAGGAGGTTAAATAAAAAACAGGAAAAATGAAAATTTTTGAAAATAAGAAAATACAAATCAAAAAATTTTTGAATTCCATTTAAGACAAAAATTAAAGTAAAAAAAAATTATTTGTAATTAATTAAACGTCTTCCAAAAATTCCTCATTTTCAAAACTTTTCAACACCCAAAAAAAAAAAAACACTTTTTCTTTAGTTCTTTGGAAAAACTTTATATTTAATTGCATTTTCTTCTTTATTTACACCTTGGCTCTACTTTTTTTTTTTATTACAATTTGATTTTATTTGTAATTGAAATTATGAAAATTTTTGGTAAATGTACTATAAAAGTTTTTTTATGGAAAAATGGAATTTAATATTTATAACCGATATTTTATAATTAATTATAAATTTTATGGAACTTTTAGTTCGTTATTGTTTTAAATTTTAATATAACAATGGAATTTTGTGTTAATTAGTTTGTATTTTAATGTAATTTACTTTTATTAAGTTTTGTATAATTTCCTATTATGCTCAATTTTTGGTATACATATAATAAAATGATTTAAGAGTCATTATTTAAATACAGTTTTCTGATTACATAATAAATAAATTTCTGTTATTTTAATATTAAGTTGGGATCATACACTGTTTGGAAATTAGAAATTTTAATGTTTCAAAAGTGAATTTCAAACATAAATTATTGAAAAATAATTTTTTCAACAGATTTTTTGATAAATTTTTGTTGTAAATTTAATATTTCAGGATAATAGTCTGAAAAAGGATGTAGATTTAATTAAATTAGAATATAAAAAAGTCCCCCCAAAACTCGACGTGATATCGAGTCCATGAAGATCTACTGTTTAGCAACTAATTAAATGCTTACTGTCGAAACAATAATTAAATGTTACAGTATAGTTGTCGTAGTTATATGTCTCTGCTGGGTTGTATACTTAATTATATATCGCAAAAATTTAATTTCCAAAGTTACCTCTACAAAATCTTTGGAGTTTTCTGTGAAATTACGTAGCAGTTACAGATTATTTAATGCTTTCAGTTTCAGCCTCCTATTAACAAAATCAATCCCAAGTATACTGGACAAGAGACCTGTTATTAAACAAAATATACTCTTTAGTCCTTTTTTTGAATATTCCATTAACATTTTCCCCTAATTCTAGGATAATTCTTCAACAGCGATGAATTTTCAAAAGAAATTTTAGACTCAAAAATTTATATACTACTAATAATGACTAATTTTCGTTGCAATTTTTCAAACCGTGTACATTTTCAAACAAATTAATATTCTTTTGAAATTCTTTAGAACAAATTATCCTTTGAAATATATACATTAAAAAAATTTCAAAACTAATACAAACATAATACAAAAATAGGAAACAGTTTTGTTTTTTGTAAGATTTAACAGAAAAATTAAATTAAAAAAACTTTATCCTTTTTTCTCCTATATGTTTCTTTTAGCAAATAAATCATAGAAAAGAAAAATTAAAATAATAAAAATATAACAAAAATATCCTTTAGCATATAAATGTTAATTTTACATTTATTGTTACATAGAAATTTTTCATTAAAATTATTAAATTTTCATATTTTTCCAGTATTTTTTTTATATATACAATAAATAAATTTCGGTTGAACATTGAACACAAGGAAAGAGAAAAACCACTACACTTTCCATATTTAAATATAAATAATTTTATTTCTAAATTATATAATTTTAATTAAATATAAAAATATTCGAAAAAGTGGAAAATCTCTTTTTAGTTTGTTAAATAAAAAATAAAAAAAAAGAAAAGTGCTTACAAGAAAAATAAAAGTGTTTGGAAAATTAAACACAAAATTTTATAGTGCAGAAAAAAAAAATACTTAAAAAAAAAAAAAACGTTTGAGTGCATATACAGAAAAAAAAATCGGATATCAAAAAAAATTTGTATATATATAAAATATAAGGAAGTCAGTTTAATCAGTAAAAAGGATATTAAGTATAAAGGATATTGGTATATGTACACGCATCAACAACTATAATATCTATAATCCCTACTCTCTCCTAACCATAAAACTCCATCAGCTAAACAAACGGAAAACGAAATGAGGCGAAAGAAAGTAAGTATAATATTTGTTATAAGGAATATAAAATATACTATACATTTTATATATGATTATCCTTTCTAACATTTACTCCAGTTTGTGTACGATATATACGATATATTGGCAGCTAAAAAACAGGATATTAGAATTTCACTGCCAGTTTCCTTCAATCACACAGCAATATTAATAAACAACATAACAAAAAAATTACATATATAGTATATTTCTCGTATATATTCAATTTCCTTATAGAAAATTTATCCTTTTTTAATAATAATAAATATAATAGGATAAATAGAATTTCCTCTTTTTGAACCGCCACATCCGTACTCGTTTTTCTTTCCCCCACACCTAACACATGAAAAATTTTCTGATTATTGTTATTTTATATGTTAAATGTTTTTTGTTATAATCAACAAAATATAATCTAAATATTTATTTGTATAGGGCAATGATTTTGTTTTTGATTGTATTCTGGACAAGGGACACAGTAGTTCAATTGGTTCACCTCCTTTTTATTGGTATAAAAATAAATGGTAAATTATGTTTAACATGGAAAACAGAGAGAATTGTTGAATTACATTTTTGTTATATTTGTAAAATATGTTTTTTTTTTTTTTGAAAAAATTAACTTTAACAAGGATATCCGTTCCCATTTGGATGATATATATACAATTAGGATAGAAAAATTACAATTTTCAAAATCACAAAGGAAATTTAACATTTGTTCAAAAGAGTTTATAGCTTAAAGGACTATTAATTTACTATTTTAAATTTGATGGAATAATATGTCGATTAATCAATTTTTTTACTAACCAATTATTATTACTAAGCATTTCCTCTACAACAAATTAATCCTTTTTTTAAATTAAATTTGGAATTGGTTGAAATGAAAAATGTTTTTTCGTAATTAAATTTTATCTTTTACCAAAAATTAAATATTTTAAAATTGTTGTCCATATATTTGATTTGTAATTGTGTCCCGATTGAAGTTCGTTTCTTTTACAACTAAAATTCATCCTTTTCCAATTGAAATTTGTGTTTTTTTTAATGAAATTTGTCATTTTAGCCTTCAAATTTATCTTCACTTTAAATTGACTTGGAAGAAGACATAAGACAAATTTGATATATAGAATTTGTCAGGCCGAATTTTACTAACTATAGGATCAAATTAATATGACCAATGTGTAAGGACGAATTCCACTTATAATTGATATGACAGATTTATGACAGTATATAGAACAGAGACGAATTTAATGGTACGAATTTGATAGAATGAATTTGACTAATAATAAAACAAATTTGAAAGGACCAATTTATTTAGTTACAAAACGAATTTGAATGTTAAATTGAACAAAATATTTACAATTCTGAAAACTATAAAATTTAAAATTTATGTTAATTTTTAAATAGTGTTTTAAGTAAACTAAAAACCATGTACAATACTTTTCTGAAATATTTAAGTTTCCATCTTTAAAAGAAAATCATAAAAATGTTTTCCACTCAATTTCTAAAATAGACAAAAAACTATTATCAGTAAATATTTAAAATACTATTTCTATGAACCAACAAAATATCATAAAAAAAAACTAAAGAAAAATTTTCATTTAAAAATTTTCACTTCACTCCTTTATTTTTCAACAAGTTTTTCCCATTTTCAAAAAAAAAATAGCATAAAGAAAAAAATCATTATGATTATTATTATTATTCGTCTGTGATGGTTCTCTCTCTCTGTTCCATTATCATATAAGATATAAGCAATTCAACTGAGAATTGTAAGGAAAAAACATTGTAAAAAAAAAAACGAATATTGAAAATAAAATTTTATTTTATTTCATTTTTTTCTGTTTTCACTTGAAATCATGGAAACTTTCGCCAACCATGGAATATTATTTGTTTGTTGTACTCCAATTTAACAAATACTTCAAGTTGACTGGTTAATTTTTTTCCATTTTGCTTACAAGCTTGCTGCTTTCCGTTTTTTTTTTCGTGTTATCAGTTAAAATAAATTTTTGTACAATTAAAGTGAAAATTTCATATTACACACAATCGTCTCATTATTACGTTCTGGTCGTCCCCATTTTCATATTTGTTTATTTTCCCAAAAAAAAAAAATGAAATCACCTACAGAACGAAAAAAGGTTCACTGTTTTGTGTCATATTTTTATGGACGGCTCTGATACATATAGCATAAATAATTGTCATTTTTTATGAATAGCTGTCAAGTAAGCAAAAGTTTTTTCACGATAATTATTATTATTATTATTTTTTTTTTGGGGTAAAAAAACATTTAGGACAATTAAATGTCACCATATTTAACCACCACGAATTTGAACATCGCATAGTGTCCCTATCGGTCTCCATTATCAGGATAATGATTATGGCGAGAGAGAGAAAAAAAAGGAGTGGGTAAATAAATTGGACAAAAAATTATTAGTTTGTGTACATAAACAAAAAAAAATGGTTGAAAAAAAAATTAAAAATTAAATTTTGGTATACATAAAAAAATATGTGTATATAAATTTTTAATTATTTGCACGCTACCTAAAGTAAATAATCTAAAATAAACTTTTTGTACGTTGAAAACGCACACATTGTTGTTTGTTGATCATGTTAATGGGGGGTAGTTAATCTAACAAAAATTATAATTTCATGTTGCCATATTTTTAAACCCCTACAGGAGAAAATTGTTACATAAAAATGTAATTTTGGGTTATCTCTTTCTCTTATCCTTTTTTTCCAGCAACAATAATCAAATTACCAGAGAAAAAAAAACAATTTTTGTAATTTAAATTTCCATTTCAACAAATTCGTTAATTTTCATCATGTTTAAAAATTAAATTTCAAAAAACCAAAACAAAAAATAATTGAAATATATTTTTAATCCTTAATTTTTTTTAATAAGGTTATAAAATTGTACCAAACAGAAAATACCAAACCAAAAATAATTTCTCATTAATTAGATTAGATAATCATCAAAAAACATGAAAAAATTTATTTGTTGTTGTTAAATATTCCAAAAATTAAGTCCTTATTTAACACCAAATTCAATTATTACCCACCCAGAGTAAGTATATATACGAGTATATATATATTTATAATCTGGAAAACATGCTTAATTCAATTACAAAGTAATTAACTTTAATATTATTTTAACAAAAATTAATTTATTTATATTTTAAATAACAACAACCAGAAAAAAGGAAATTCGTTTCCTTTTTTTTTTTTTTTTGGTAATAATCATAAAAAATAATTTAAATTTAAACAAAAAATTTAATTTTTTTGTTGGTTGATAAAAATAACAACAAACAAAAAATAAACTTTTGATAAATCATTTAAGAAATCACTGCGTCGCCAGCAGGGAGAAATGGAAGAAATTGAAATAAATAGGATTGAAATACCAAAAAGGACTAGTAAAAAAAAACAGGCAAAGTACATAAAAGTATTGTTAGTAATAAATCATTTGGTAGATTTTCTTCTCGTTTTATTTTGGGAGGGGAAGGAGAAGTGTAAAAAATCAATTAAATTAAAGGATCTAAGTTAATTCATATTCATATACTGAAAAATTTATTTTAAATAAAGACTTTTCTCCATTTTTTCTGGGCCGGCTACGTGGTATTCACATTTTAACTATATTTTATAACCCAGAAAATTTTCACAAGAGAAAATTTATTGTACATATACGAGAGTATGTCTATTTATATATTATTGAAGTCTTGGTTAAATAAAAAAATAACCCCAAAAAACGTGATGATATCCTTTTTAAATAAAATATTATATATTTTACACCTGTTATGCCCAGTTTGTATATATAGAAAATTTTATTAACATATCAAAAATGTAAAAAGGATTTTCTAGTTTTATTATATACTATATACACATTAAGTATGTATATGTAAAATGGGTCAATGATTTTTTGAAATAAGGATAATTTTTTAAGGAATAAAAAAATTTAAATTGAATATAATAATTTTAAAATAGTTTTTAATTAGGTTAAATTTACTAGTGAAATATTATCCGAATTTGGAAAGTTCTCGTGTCGAGAATGTGCGAGCGTATATGTAAATAAATGAAACACTTTGCGTTTAATTGATTAATGAAACATTTCGTCAATTTTACTGTGAATTAGTAATTTAGTTAGTTACCGAATTAGTAAATTAGTTAAAATTTTATGGAAATTTATAGCCTTCTTACCGAAATGGATATTATATAATTTCATGTTTTTTGGTAATTATTTAAATTGTTATCCTGCTAACATATAAAATAAGAAATAATTAATGGATAAATTTTCCTGTAATTTTGGGGAAAAATAAGTATGTATAATTTTTTAAATAGAAATTTGAATGGTGTAGCTAAGAAATTAAATCGAATTACACTCCGAATATTTCTTAATCCTTGAGCTATTACTAGGGTAGGCAACCAGACGACAGTCCATATCACGGTAGCCTTTCAGCTTATTGTAATTGTAATATCCTTTTTTCAATACAGTTAAATCTCACTGAACAAACCTGTACTAACTATGAAGTTGTACAGAACTGTTTTTTTGGGTGACATGTTCTATGATTCTGAGGGGTCTACTTAGTAACTATGCAAGTGTCAGTATGTTTTGTCCATCTACGGCTCGAAATTGCATATTATGTGTTCAGTTGTTTCATAATCATCTTCGCAGAAGCTACAAAACTGAACCAACTATATGTCCAACTATTTGCTGCGATTTGTGTAATCTGTAATTTTTTTTATGTAAACATTATTATGAATTAGTATTTTTGTCCAAATTTGATAACGAAAAATAATTTCAACTGATGGTAACACTTCTATATAGAAATAAGATAATAAATCAAAATTAAAAAAAAATTCATGTAACTTTACGAATTTTTAATTAATAAAACAAATCTCAAGTACTTTTAATTGACAATATTCTAAATGAAACACTTCGATAATAGATGAGAAATCATAAAGTGATGATCATTTTTTAAAGAAAAAATATAAATTCATTAATTTTGTCCATATCTCTTGGGAAGTTTTTCACTATACTCACAATCTTTCTATATAGTTCTAATCCAATCTAAGGCGGAAACCCAGATATTATATAATTTTCAAAGCACGTGCTAGTATATTATAAATGAAAACAGGACGAGTAATAATCAAAATTATTATAAAAATAAGTAAATACAATGAAAAAAAAATAAGATATTATTATAAAATTTTAATTAATTTTTTAATTAATTTCATATTACAAAATTTATTTAATTAACACTTTTATGACTCCGCACATTATATATATATATATACATTATATACATATTTCCATGTTTTTCCCTTAAAAGGATAATAAATGTTTTGTATTTGATTTTCGTCCTTCATTTCCCAACAAAAAAATTATGAATTATATATTAAATCTTAGAGACTAACAATAGAATTTTTATGTATAAGGAGAAAATATAATTTTGATATCTCTAATGGTTTATCAAAAAGAACATCACTGTCTAACACTTTTTTTGAAACGAAAAATCCTTATTGTTGTGTGTTACGTCTCTCTCTAAAAAAACAGTAAATATTAAGGATGAGAAAAGATATAACAAAAGAAAATGTCCTTCAAGGAATAATAATTATTTTAGAAAATATTCTTTTAAGAAAAGAAAAAGTTTTCTTTTGGCAATTTACATATTTTTAATTTGTTTGTTTGTTGAATGTTTTTTTTTCTAGTGCAAAGAGAAATTCATTTTTTTTTTGCTTTTTACTGACATTAATCGCGACACTAAATTTTTTAATCGACTTTAGGAAATATTAAAATTAATGTACAATACAAAAATATTTGTCGTCTTTGTGTTTGGCGAACAAAAAAAAAAAGGACGATAATGAAAAAAAAAAATGTTTCTCTTGTTTTGTGTTTTATGCTTAATAAATAAAATTTAATTTTTATTATAATAAGAAAACATAATTTTCATTTTCTGTTTTTTGTTAATGAAAATGTAGAAAAAAATATTTTAATATTAATTTGGGCAATTTATGATTTTTATAATTAATTGAACTTTATTAAAAGTTTCTTTATTTTGGACATTGAAAATTTAGTTTTTTGAATAGAAAATAATTATTTTTGAGCATAATAATCTTCCTGACACGTTTTTGTGTGGAGGGTAATGCAACATTCAGAAATGATTCAGTTCAAAAATGGCAGACTGCGTGAAATTTTTCTTAGAAGAATTGGAAATTTATTGAAATGAATAAAAGGGTGAAATTATGGATTTTAGTAATTTGTAGAAATATTTGATGGTCAGAACGGTGACAGACCTTATGACAGTCTGGATAGAATATATGGGTAAAAATAACCACTGTCAATTTTTAGCTAAACTTGTGACAATATCCGAAAACCAAAATTTAATCCCAAACATCTGTTCTATAAATCAAGAAATTTCCAATTTTTTCGGAATTTCCAAATCCTAAACATCCAGCATTATTGTGTAGAAACCTTCAAAAGTCACAAGCTTGAAGAATTTCTCATTTTCATCAAATTTCCTCCATCTCTTTCGATTCTTAGAAATTCCAATTAGTGTAAAATTATATTTCACCTATAAATACTCCCTCTGCAACTGTCACTATATAAATTTACACTGCCTATATATATAGAATAGAACATCTAAAATGCACCACAAACCTCACCATAAAATTCTTCACTTATATACATAACTACCGCCAATTCCACAACCCCACCCAACCCATTTTTTTTTTCGATAAAATATTTAATTTCTAAGAAAAATTTATCATTTTCTTGGAATATTCTATAAATTTTACTCATCATCATACGAAGAAAAACTGCTTACACAGCGCGCAAATAATTTTTCTTTTAATAAATTTTCATTTTATATAAAAAAAATTTTCATTTTATATTAAAATTTTTGTTTTCGGAAAAAAACGAAGAAAACCAAAAACACAAGGAAATTTTTTTTTTTCACATACAACGCCACGACATATAAGTGAAATCTTTAGAAAATTAATTTTTCCTGGTTGTCTGTCTGTAAAAAAAGGGTAGCAGGTGGGAGTATTCTTTTTTTTTTTTGGTTCTGGTTATCACCAGGTGCACATAAAAATATTTTCATTCGCATTTAAAAAGAAAATTAGGTTTTTATGCTGACAATGTTTGTGTTGTTAACAACAATTTCTCACTCTCCCTTTTTCGTGTTATATTAAACAAGTCCTAAAAAGTGTACTTACAAGTTTATCTTTTTTTTAATAATTATTTGAACGTGAAAAAGGTTAAAACACACTTTTTTTTTATATAAAAATATTTTCCACTTAATAACAATTAAACAATTTTTACACGCAGTCTGACAAGTCAAACAAACACTATAAAAAAAAGGATATTTCCACGTTATTTACATGACATTTTTTCATTGGTTAGAAAAAACAAAATGTTTGACCATTTTTTAACTTTACTTTTTTTTTTGGATTGTTAACGCGATAATTTTTTGACACGCGTTTAATTTCAAACTGAAAATGTAAAATTGTTTTTGCAAAATGTTTAACCCTTTCATAATAATATTTGCCCCATTATAGATGAAGGATCATATTTTTATTTTAAATAGCCTCCACTTTTGGGTTAAATGCAAAACATACAAGAGAATCTTCTTCTTCACATTTTGTTTATTATTTTTATGTTTAGTTTATTTGAAAACTCTTCTTTCTTTCTGATGTTTTATGTACACACAAATAAACCTCGTATATACAAATAAAGTATAAATGTTACAAATTATGTCAACTTTGATTGTTAGCATAAAAACATACTTGAATTTTCTTTGTGAATCCCATCAGAAAATGAGAGAAATAAAAAAGGGAAAAAGTTTTTTTAGAAAGTATTTTAGAAAAATATACAAAAAAAAGCTTAGAATTTATAAATTTTCTGGATGATATGGTTTACTTTTTTATTATATGTCCACATTATAAAGAAATATTTATGTTTAGAAAACTTTTGTGTGTACATAAAATTTTCCTTTTATAGAAAATACTTAACGAAAATTTATAATTTGACATGCTTTAAATTGCTTCTATATGTATTAAAGTTTTGTGAAAGTTTTTATCGGTTTTTGATTCTATCTAAAAAAAAGATTATTTTGAAAAACTTTAATGTCAAATGAAATTTTTCAAATTTTCATCTAATTTTCATCTAATATGTAATTTTAAAATATTTTCAACTAAATTTGAATAAACATATATAAAATATTCAATTTTACTTTAGTATTTTTGCCCTCAACAAAATGGTATTTCTTTGACTGATTTAAAAAATTTTCTCTATTTTTTTATTCTAAAAAAAAAAAAATTCCTAGAAAAATATTTTATTGACCAACTGAAAAATCTTTACTATAAATTTATAATTTTAAAAATTTTTACCCAAAAATGAAATTCGAAAAATCGAAAATTTCTCATCTATACCATACGAATACCAATTTTCGAACCAAATTAAATGATGAAAATATTTAAATTTTACCAAATAAAAAATTTAACCAAAAAATTATTTTTCTCTAACATTTTTAAATTGAGAAATAATTTATTTTACCTTATAAAATCAAATTTCTATATATACAAACTTTTAAATTTTCCAATATTGTTAAAGTTCATACCTTTTTGAAAATTGGGAAAACTTTTTTTGTTTTGGTTTTATCTAAAACTAAAAATTTAAAACCATTTCGAATTTCGAATTTATTTATATTTAAAAAAAAAAAATATTACCATATGAGAACAACAATTTCTTAAACTATTGAACTGTAAAAATTTTCCATTTTCATTCAGAAAAAAAAAATTATAAATAGTTTTGAAATGAAAATAGTTATGCGAAACTATTTTCCTCAATTATAATTTTTTTTTATTTAAATTCAGAAATTTTCCAAAATTTTTTACCTAGTAAAAAATTCACAATAAATTTTAATCCAAAAAAAAAAAATATTCGAATTTACTTTTGAAAAAAACAAAATTTGAATTTTACATGAATTTGAAAACCATGAAATTATAAAATTTATTTATTTTAAACATAAAAATTTCATAAATTTCCTCATATATAAAATTTGAAATGTCAAAATAATATGATGAAAATTTTTTTTGATTTGTTTTGGAATTTTTTGTTAGGAAAATGATATGAAAATCAGCTTTTAATAATACGACTTTCTCTTTTTTATATATTTTTGACATAAATCATAAAAACCAAGAAATTTAACAATCAAAATATTTCATTTTTTATGAAAATTAATTTCTTATATGCTGCCATCAAAATTTTTCTTAAGTATTATTTTCATTTTTATTATTATTATACCGGAAAATTTTTATATTCGAGAGGTATTATAAAAATTGGTGAATATTCACAATATCATTTTCTATATTTTATTATCGTGATTACCTTTTCAAAGGCAGTGTATACATACAAAGGATATTTTAATAATAAAAAAGGAAAATGAAATTAAGGAAATATATATAAAAAAAAGACTATATGAGAATTAATGGAACACAAAAATTATATAGCAATTATCGTAAAACAATTATGGCCAGTTTAGTGTTAAATTACTTGCAATTTTTTTCTGTGCCTTACTTATATAATATAATCATTTTTAGTATATATGGGATTTAATTATTTATTAATATCAATGAGAGAAGAAGGAAACGATCGTATAGAAGAGGATTTGGAATAGTAAAAATTCAATATAATTATTTATTAATTTCGAACATTTATTTTTATGTGTTTCCATTTGACTTCATTTTATTTTCTAATCATAATTAACTTTTATATACCATGATTTTAATAACTTAACGTAATTTTTTATTTTTTCGTTTTTGGCTTTTAAGAATGTATAATTAGCAGAAAAGGAAAATGTTTTTTTTTTTCAGAAATTAAAATAAGAAGAAAATTATTAAATAGAAGTAATTAAAGAATAAAAAATTTTTTGATTGGTGTTTAATTTTAGGAGATGCAATAAAATAAATATGGTCGAGCTTAAAAAATATGGTCGAGCGTAAAAGTTATGTCTTTCCAGAAAAATTAAATTAATAAATAATTTTAATTTTTCTGCAATTTGTTTAAGAAATTCAAATTGCCTCTCGATATTCATAAAGAAGGGATCTTCTTATTATTTAATTAGTTATTTAATTATCAATTTTCCATGTTTTTAGGCAAATTGATAGTGAAATCCTTAAATTGAAGAATGCGATGAAGATCCCTTTTTTCCTTATTCGTATATACATGGAAAGGAATCTCCACAACATTCATTTTATTAGCAATATTAAAAATGAGTTTATTATGTTTAGTCTTCAATGCCAATAATTGCATACTCATAGGCTTAATATATTTAAAGAACGTCCATATTTAAATTAGTGTCGAAAATCGGAAATGGTTTAATAGACACCAAAAAATAAAATCATATATAAATTATATAAGATAATCCAAAAATGCTAATCTTTCTTTTTACATTAAATTCTACATTAAAATTCTTTACTCTTTCTAATCTTATATTTTTATGATCTTTAAAAATTAATAAAAATGATAACAAATAGTTAAGAATTCATTAAACTCACCAAGAAAATGAATTGCATAACACACTAAAAAATTATTCATCATTTTAAATTATTACCACAACAAAAATCCACAATTTTCAATGTAAATTTACTAAACAAAAAAAAATTAACAAAAAATCGAACAGGTCTTACGTATTCAACATCCGCACTGCGACTGACAATTTAACTTACATTTTCTATTATCTATCATCACATCATCATTATAAAAAGTGGGCGGAGTTAATAAGTTTTTTGAAATTAATATGAAGAGACGAAGTGCGGCCATCATGAATTTGTTTTTGTTTTTATTGTAAAAGAATTTAAGAGAAAAAAAATTTAAATTCGGAAGCCATTATAAAAAAGGAGGTAAGGTTTTTTACAAGGTTTTTTTTTTGACATTTTAATATTCAAGCGGCCATTTTATGTTACATTGACCTTTCAGTAAATTACATAGAGAATTTTATAAAGTGAATTTCATAGTTTGGAAAATTAATGAAAGTAATTGAAAATTAATTAAAAATATTAAATTTAATTTTAAATCTTAAATAAATTAAACTTTATAAATTGTTACCTATACAAATTGACTTAAATTTAAATATTTTAAAAGGACAAATAAGAGCTTATAATTTTATATAATCCTTGGGAGACTTAAAATTTGTGTAAGTGGGAGTAATTGGTCCTACAAGATTAATCCTTTCAGTCCTTCTATAAAATACTAAAATACAACACAACATTTTTCAATTCAATTACTAACTTACTAACTGTAAATGCCAAAAACTTTCTTCTATAAATAATTCCTTTTATATGTGACAATAAATTCACATAGATAAAGTATACGATAATTTGATAGTTAATTAATTAATTTGTTATCCAATATTTATCACCAAATTTACTTATAATTTTCGTTCGTTTATATACCATATTTTTATCAACAACAACGAAATTTTCTTTTTATGGTTATATATAAGACTTAACCTTCCTTTCAAATATAACTTTATTTATATACCAAAAAAAAAAAAAAAAGAAAACAAAAAAAAATATTGCTCATAGTCACGTGTATTTGACTTCCAATACAAATCAATAAATTTTTGGTCAACAAAATAATTTCTTTTTTATATTTTCTCCTTTTTTGTATAGTATCAATAAAAACTTAGAGAATGGCCATTTAAACAAGTTGCAGTCATAAAAGATAAATAAATATTTATAGGGAAAACAAGAAGAAGACGAAAAAAAAATAGGAAATATTTTACATAAAAAATGTTATCCTGCCTCCAGGTTTTTTTTTGATGCCTTTCAAAAAAAAAAAATTCACATTTTCTATTTATGCCTTTTATGTTTTTGCTGATATCGATTTTCAATTTTCACTAAAAATTCTTGTTGAAAAATGGAAAAGCACATATAGAAAAATAAAACAAAACCTCAAAAGCATTTTCTCTGTTGAAGCGAAAAATTAACTCCTTATAGCATGCTAAAATAGTTTTATGCCATTAATTTAGTATTTTTTTAAAGGAATTATATTTTTAGGGTTTATTATTAATCATATAGTTTTTTTGTGGTTCTGTTGCCTAAAAATAAAATAAGATTTATATATGCGAGAGAGAAAAAAAAATTTTTTTGGAAATAAGCTTACGAAATAAATCGAAAATATCGCATGACTTAAAGCTATTTTATAAGTTATACAATTTCTTGTTATTTTTTTCGTCTAAATATTATCGATTTTATAACGCTTAATTTAGTACTTTTTGAAATAAGAGGATTTTACTTTCAATTTCATTTCGATTTTCGGTTTTATTTTTATTTTGGTTTTTCGTTTTGTGTTTAGTCGAAATTTATAAAATATTAGTTAGAAAAAAAGGAAGAAAAATTGATTTTTTCTTTTGGTGAATCAATTAATTTGTATATAATTTCTAGCTAAAATACGAGTATAATAGTAAAGATTTTTTCGAAAGTTAGGGATAAACTTTCAAGGAGAATTTATTATTAAATTACTTAAGTTTTGCTATAATTTGACATCTAAGAAATTGTGTAATAATTAGCCTCCTTTCGTTGCCTTTTACAAATTTGTTAAATATTAATGATCAAAATATTTCTCAAGACTTAAAAAATCGAAGTATAAGGAAATTTTTCGATTTTTTTACGACTTGAGAATGATTTGATTTTTTAGATTTCAAAAAAATTGGATTATCCTGAAAAATGATGAACTAAAATCTTGCTAATAAATAGAATTTAATGAATACATCAATTTGCTGTCGATATTGTCCTCCCCTTTCGAAATAGTTTTGTCTGTCAATTTTCGCACTAAAACATTTCCAGAATTAACCACCACTTGAACCTTTCTCTTTCGTACAAAAAAATGATATTTCCAACCAATATTAGTCTAAAAAATAAGGATTAAAATTTTATTTGAAATTTTATACTTATAACCATAATAGGAAATAACAAACTCTCTGTTCATTTTATGTAATTGCATCCATCAAGGATAACACGAAAAATTTTACTCTCACTTTAATCTTTATAACAAAACCTCTCCAACCAAAAAAAATATCAGCTTTCTAATTAATAGGCTAAAATTCTATTTAATGCGATTATTTATAATATTTCTCTCTAACACAAAAACAAAAATTAAGCCTAAATACGAAAATGTACTAATTTTATATTATATAAACCGATAAGCTTTTAGTTCGCATTAATTAAATGGTTGATTGCAGAGAAGAAAAAAAACAACCAAATCTTGTATTTGTGGTTGTTCTAAATATATAATACATAAAATATCCTTTTATATCCTGTTTTTTTGGTTAATCCAAATAAATTTTATATATGGTAAAGGTGATTTTATTTAAATGATTGAATATATGGAAAATTTTATATTACTTATTTTTTTTATGTTGTCGTATACCGAAAATTTTACACCAAAAACTAAAATTTATTATCAATTTTTTTTATATACCATAATATAAAAAATATCATGTCGTTTAAAAAAACAAAATAAAATAGATTTCTCTTCTATATCCGAAATTAATATCCTTTTTTATATTATCCTATAAAGGTTATTTCTTGTTACTTATAAGTTATAAGAAATCTAATTTGTTATTATATATATAAAAATGGAAAATTTATTATATAAAATATTAAAAGTATATATGAAAGATTGTCACAAATTTAAATTTTTGAAATTAGTTTTTTTTTCCTTATAAATCCATTTATAGAAAATTTATTGTAAGTCTAATTGTAATCTTATATGTAATAATTTGTCAATTTTATATATGTAGATATAATACATAAATACACAACATGGTTGAATAAACATAAATTAAAAGGATTAAATTAATTACTCTCTATATACATATATATAAGCACTTATATATAGATTTAAGATTATTTATTATATTAAATGAATGAAATGAATAAAAAAAAAATTATTGTATTTGGTTTACCAAGAACATTTTGTATACCAAAATGTAATTAAGAAAAAAATTTTAGGGTTTCTCTCAAAGGATATGATAAATTATTTGTCTCAAATTAAAATTACTTAAATAGCATAATTTCTTTTGACAAAGTATTCAATTGACATGAACAAAAAAATTGTTGAAATTATTTAAACAAAATTTTTTTTATGAAATTTTGTATCAATTATGCAGTAGAAAAGGGTGTACTATTATAGATATTTAATATGAGTAAGAAAGTGCCTAGAAAATGATTAATAACCCTTATTCCTTGATCAATTTCCAATGCAAAACTGGAAAATGATAAATTCACTTCAGTGAAACTATTAAATTGGAGAAATTATAAAATTTTAAATTTGCTCTTCATTAATTTTGGATGATTGCAGAACACAAATTTAGGTGAATTTTCTATAACTATCATATTTTGGCAATTAATAATCAGATCATCCAATGCTTCGTAATTGTGTTCTACATCCATCCAGGACTTAATTGTGTTGTGCAACCATCCAGGACTTAATATGATTCTTCATTTTTAATGAAGAATGAAGGTTAAAAATTTGTGTCGACAATATCTTGTTATCCTTAATGTTTAATGAGGCTCGACATTGTCTTGATATATACCTGACATATCCTTTTAAGAGGTAAATCCATATTATGCTTATTCCTTTTCCCATATTAAATGATTATCCTGCCTAGATTTCTTCCTTAATCGTGATAATAATTCCATGTAAACCAACACCGATGAAACAAAGTTTATTATATATTCCATTACGAAATCTGTCATGATCAATAATTCACTTCTTATCACATATATATTCTTATTTATCATTTTATGTTCTTCAGCACAATTCTCTCACCTTCAAAAATTTATCCTATACCTATATGCCTAATATGCCTTAACCTGGAAAATTTTATCTTTTCCAAAATTGATAAAATAAAAACTTGAACTTTTCGAAAATTTAAATTTATCCAACATAAATTTTTATCGACAACATCAATAAAAAATTACATACATCTATGTACATACTTACATATAGATTTCAATAATATGTTTTGAAAAATAAAACCAATTTCTCAACAAGCAATACAATATATTGAATTTTTGTTTATAATTAAAATGTATTTTCCAATATATCATCTTTTTACTTAACGTTAAAAGGATTCTCACCATGAATAAATGAAATTTTTTTTATACTTATGCAAACAGCAACAAAAAAAAAGGATCATCGCGTTAATATCATAAAAAAAATTAAAATTATCCAATAAAAAAGTAAACAGTCAAAATGAAAATATATCAAAAAAGAGAATGGGTGTAATTTAAAACTTTTACAAAAACCTTTAATGAAACATTTTCCCCCCCAACCAGAAAAACACATAAAAAAAATCATCTGTAAAACAGAAAATAAAAAAAAAAAGTATACCAAGATAAAGAAAAAAAACTTCAACTAAAAAAAACTTTTACCGATTTATAAATAAAACACAAAAATGTGTTTTGTATTTATGTAATTTGGCCCCAAAAAAAAATAAAATTGAAATAAATATTTTTGTCACGTTGCAAAAGTTTTGAACTTTAATGAAACCTCAAAAATTTACGCGCGTATATAAAATAAAAATTACCTCCATCCAAACAAAACCGCACCAAAAATGATTATTATTGTTTTTGATTAAAAACCATTTTTTTTTCGGTCCCAACAAAATGATTTTGGTGGATTATTTATGATTTTTTCGTGCCCAACCAAAGAATATCTTGAGGGAAATCTTTACTACCATAAAAAGATATCGATACGCGACACCATAGAGCATAGTCCATCCATCACAAACAAATAAATTCCACAAATAAATTAAATGTTTTTAACGCTTTTATAGTATAATTTTGTCTATTTGTCAAATTAATGTTTTGCCAGAAAAACGATTTTCTTTTTAAATAGTTAAAAAAAATAAATTATCATCATTTCAACAAAATAAATTATTTTTTTAGTAGACCAATTTTACATTGTCGATATTTTCATTTGACATTTCGTCTTTCCCAGCTAAAGTTTTCTTTATAAATGAAAGACGGAGACACATTGTCGATATATCTTCATTTTACGTTCTTCTATCGGCAAATTTTCTTTTTATGAACTCAAGTGAAAGGGACTGAGAGATTTTCATCTTGTTCTTTTGTATATTAAATTCTTGATTGATACTTAGAACCGACCATTTAAAAGTTATACTCTGAAATTCTGTTACAATTAAGGACTTACTCTGTTAAATAGATTCCGAATATTATTAGTTCCTTTGTAGGCGAAACTATTATTGCAAAAACTTAATGACTTTTAGTAGCTAATCAAAACTATTTTGTCAGTAATTAGACTCGTCATAATCTGAGCGGAAATAATCTGAAATGAAAATATCGATAATATCAAAACTAACCAGTCATAAGTGATAGAAGAAGACGACATAGATAATATACTAATCTCCCAAAGGCATCGCATCTATCCTTGTATTATTTTATCCCATAAGGGAATATCCTTAATGACACACAACTTCAAAAACTCACCATTTTCATCTGTTTCGTATAGAAAATCCTTCAAAAAAATAAACTTTATCATTTTTTTTTACTTTTGTGCACAAAAAAAAATGGCTGAGTGGTTATGCACTTCAGGAAAGGTTTTTTTTTCCACTATACTTTGTGTTTACATAGAGTTATCTCTAATATTTTTATTGTATTTTGTGCTCTGTAATGGTTATTAGTTACGAAATGAACCTTTTTTAGATAAAATATTTAAAATATAAGAATAAAAAGTATCATTGAAAGAATTAAATATAAATTTTCCCCCATTTCAACTATCATGGTATCAAAAAAACAACAACAAAAATTCTCTGTATAGTTTTTATATATATATTTTTGTCCTGATTATTATCTTAAAAACAGGATGATAAAAAGTTTTTTTAAAAAAATATTTTCTATTGCAGACTAACATGGGGGCGATCATCAAAACTAACTCATCATTAAATTTCTCTTGGAAATATTAAAATAATAATAATAATAAAAAATCATGTATATTTAAATATGAAAAATAAATTTTACAAATCTCAAGAAAATATACAAATAAAAAGTATATAAAATCCTTACAACAACACAAAAATATCCTTAATAAAATTATTATATATAATTTAAATTTGTGTATAAATATTAAAAAACAAAAATATTTGAAGGATTCTAAAAAATTGAATATCCAATAACACAAAACAAAAAAAGAAATTTAATTGAAAATAAGAAAAAAATCATCCCGAATGTCTTGGAATAAAGCTCAAGGAAAATACTATTTACGAGCTTATAGAAAAATCCCAATGCGTGCCAGTTTAAATGAAAATCATACCATTTAGGTAGTAATGTGTAAGATAACCAAAAAAAAATTATGTAGAAAAATTTCATTTATGGTTTAAAATAATTGGTTCAAAAAATATTTTTTTTATTTTCTATTTAGCCATGAATTTAATAAATATGGACTCGGAGAACCGAGTGGTTCTCAATGTTGGTGGTATTCGTCATGAAACATATAAAGCAACACTTAAAAAAATCCCAGCGACACGTTTATCAAGATTGACTGAAGCATTAGCTAATTATGATCCAATATTAAATGAATATTTTTTTGATAGACATCCGGGTGTATTTGCACAAGTGCTCAACTATTATAGGTAAAACAATTATGGGAACCTTATAATATTTTTATCCCAAAGAAACTATATTTTAATGTAAACATCATTTAATCTTTATAGAACTGGTAAATTACATTATCCAACAGATGTTTGTGGTCCATTATTTGAAGAAGAATTAGAATTTTGGGGTTTAGATTCAAATCAAGTTGAACCATGCTGTTGGATGACTTATACTCAGGTATAGTGTGCAGAATATGTTTTTCCAAATTATAAATTATGACTAAATATTTCTTCTTAAAATATTTTTATACTAAAATTATAGCATAGAGATACTCAAGAAACATTAGCAGTTTTAGATAGATTAGATCTAGATACAGAAAAACCATCCGAAGAAGAAGTAGCACGTAAATTTGGTTTTGAAGAAGATTATTTTAAAGGAACTGTATCATGGTGGCAAGAAATGAAACCACAAATATGGTCATTAATGGATGAACCATATAGTTCAAATGCAGCTAAAGTAAGTTTTAATTGACCATAACAAGAGAGTGTATAACTCTAACCAACTGAAAAATTTCCATTTTAATTTATAAATTAATGATATTATAATTAATTAAAAATATTGCAGTAAAAACAAAATGTTCATATTTAAATAATAATAATATGTAAAATTGAGTTAATGTACTTGGGTAAACCATAAATTGAATTTATGTTGTGGTTAATAGTGCTGGGAAATTACTTTTTTTTTATATAAATAAATTCGTAATATATAAAATGGAGTATAAAGTCTGCATTATTCACTCCCATTTTATATATGTATAAAAAATAATTTTTATTGTGGTTTAAAATTAAATATTTATTTTACTTTTATTATATTTAATTAAAAAAATAATCAAGGAATTAAATTTTCTTTTTACTAACAATTTTTTATATTTTACAATGCAATTTTGCTGCATTGGCTTTAAAAAAAAGTCTTTATTTAAAAATAGTATTGAAAAATTCAAATGAAATTATTTTGGTTAATTTAATGGTACATTTACATTTTCCAAAGTATTAAATTTTAAATGGCATTCATTTTGGATTGATAAAAAAAAAGATTGTGCAACAAAATATTTAGTTTAATTGAAAAAAAAAACGAAAATGGACCATTATTTACTGGTGGTTCATTATAGTACATTTAATTTTATATAGTACATTAACTTTTAAGTTGAAATATCAATTAATATTCTTTGTAAAAATTATAAATTATCATGAATTAGTTTTTGTCATGCTGAGTACTTATTTTGTCTCTCAACATTTTTAGTGCCGAATACAAAATTTGCCATTTATATTTTAATCTTGAAATTGTAAATTTGATTATAAATTGCAATTATAAATTTTCTATTACAGATAATTGGAGTAGTATCAGTGTTTTTTATATGTGTATCAATATTGTCATTTTGCCTTAAAACTCATCCAGATATGAGAGTACCGGTAGTAAGAAATTTAACTGTTAAAACAGCTAATGGTACTACAGCATGGGTTTTAGATAAAACCCAAACAAATGCCCATGTAGCCTTTTTCTATATTGAATGTGTTTGTAATGCTTGGTTTACTTTCGAAATATTAGTAAGTTTGAAAAAAAAAATTTTTTAACCAAAAAAATTAATTTCCATCCTCAATTCCATATCCTTTCTCACCCATAATTTTTTTAATTAATAAAAATATTTTCTATTTCCATCCAACCACCCACAGGTTAGATTTATTTCATCACCGAATAAATGTGAATTCATAAAGTCATCCGTTAACATAATCGATTATATTGCAACGCTTAGTTTTTACATTGATTTGGTGCTGCAACGATTCGCATCACATTTGGAAAATGCCGATATATTAGAATTTTTTTCAATTATACGTATAATGCGATTATTTAAATTAACACGACATTCATCTGGTTTAAAAATCTTAATACAAACATTTCGTGCATCAGCTAAAGAACTGACACTGCTGGTGTTCTTTTTAGTGTTAGGAATTGTTATATTTGCTAGTTTAGTTTATTATGCTGAACGTATACAAACAAATCCACATAATGATTTTAATTCAATACCATTAGGATTGTGGTGGGCATTAGTAACAATGACGACAGTTGGTTATGGTGATATGGTACCAAAAACCTATATTGGTATGTTTGTTGGTGCATTATGTGCATTAGCTGGTGTATTAACAATAGCATTACCAGTACCAGTTATTGTTAGCAATTTTGCTATGTATTATTCACATACACAAGCACGTGCTAAATTACCAAAAAAAAGACGACGGGTATTACCTGTTGAACCAGCTAGACCACCACATCCAAGACTGCCAGGTGAGTCTAATTGTAATAATAATAATAATTATAATGGAATTTAAAACAAACAAAAAAATTATATGTGTATCAATCGATAATGTAAAAATCCAACAAAATTATAATTAGCACCAATAATAAAAAGCTTATAAAAAAGCTAATACAACTAACAAATCCAGCACAAATATATATAAATGAAAAACAAAAAGCTAAAATGGATCATTTTCCATTATTTATATATATAAATATGCAATCAAAAAAAAAAAAATATCTCAAAAGCTTTTAATAGCAATATAAATTTTTATTATTTATGTTTTATGATTTGCGCTTACATTTAAATAAAGTTTATTGTAATATAACAAAAAATCAAAAAAAGCTAAAAGATCAAATACACACAATACTAGCACTGGGAAGGACACGAAGTAGTGTACAAAAAATAAGTTTACAATTGCAGAAAAATATATAAATGAAAATTCACCTTTAAAATATTTTATATAATAATAATAATCAAAACTATTCAGCTTTAAGCATCAGCCGCTAATAATAAAATAAATCAAAAAAAAAAAAAACGAATCAACAATTTTTTTTTTTTTTTTCATTATTTAAGTTGTTTTTTATGTTGTTGTTGTATTATTATTTCCTAAGTGCACAAATAATTAAGAAAAGAAAAAGAAAATTACGATTATATAGAATAAAAAAAAAGGACTTTAATTGACGTGTGCAAGTATCGATTAAACCGGGGCGTTTACAAAGTAAAGTAGAATTTAACATGCAACTATATATATAATATTTTTTTATTAACATTATTATTTTCTATATGAATTCTACATATATTAATATATGGTATATAAAATGGGAAAAGTTGCAAGAAAATAATTATAATTAACATACTTTTTTTTCATAAAAAAAAACATTTTCAAATTTATTCCGCAAATACAGAAAATATACATTAAAAAAAAACTCCTGTAAATTTTTTTTTTTGCTATAACTTTTTGGTCTATTTAATTATTTTATAAATATAGTCCAACAATGTTTAATCTAATATTGTCACGATATTACAAAATTATAATAAAAAAAATACTTACTAACTTTTTTCTAATGATTTGTTAAAAATTTTAAATACAAAAACAGAAAAAGTAATTTACATTTTGTACTTATATAAATTGCATTACAAAAAATAATTGCAACAAGATAATTATATATTCAAATAAATGTTTTGATTTCTTACATAAATTAAATTAAAATTCGGAAATTTTTTCAAATTAAAGTTTTTATAGTCTACTTATATATAATTTAAAATCTCACAATTTTCGAAATTTTATATTAAATACTTACTTTTTTTATATAACTTTTATATATATTTTTTTAAACTTTTCTCAAATAAAAAAAAATTATATATGTAATAAATTTCTTGTATATACTTTTTTCATTATATATATAAATGTGTATAAATAATTTTTATTGTTCAATATTTTTATATATAAAAATTTGTAATAATAATTTTGTTTTTTAAATTAATTTTAATTTAATTTCGGGTTTTTATGACGTTATCTTCCTCAACAAAAACAACAACAAAAATATATGAAATTGCTGCAATAATGAAATGAAAGATTTAAAATAAAATCACAATCCTTTCAGATCCTGATAGTATTATTAAAGATTATTATTATATTATACAAAAAAAAAATATTGTAAAAATATATTGCAAAAAAAAATATTGCATAAAAAATATTGCATAAAAAAAATTTTGCAAAAAAATATTGCAAATAAATATTGCAAAAAAAAATATTGCACAAAAAATATTGCATAAAAAAAATTTTGTAAAAAAATATTTCAAAAGTTTCAATAACTATTACAATAATAAATATTGCATTAAATTTGCAAATGATTCTGCAATAAATATTGTTAATATTGCAATAAATATTCTAATTATAAAATATCGATTTTGATGTATATATTTGAACGAAATAAAATATTTATTCCATATGACATTATTTCTAATTTCTGAACTATAATTCAAATTTAATGACCATTAATTACATCACACAAAAATCATATAATAAATATTGCACAAATTGATTACCTTGGCAATAATTCTACTGAAATTCAGGACGAACCATATACAATGCCACAATTTTTAATGATACTATATCAAAATGTCTAATATTGCATAATGAAATACTAATATATTGCATTTCAAAATTTAAAAAAATTATAATTTAAAAAAATGTTGTAAGATTCAAATTCGAAAATTTTGGAGAGAATATTTCCAATTTTCTGGATCCTTTTCCATCAACCAATATTTAAAAACTTTCATTTCACATTATTTGTATGCAATTTTCAATATACAATTACGAGGGGGGGGAGGATATTGTTATATGGAACCATGTTGTGTTTATCTATATATATAATATATGGAGACAAAAATAGAAAAAAAAACAGAATAATTACAAAAAAAAAATCCATCTATAATCCTATATATTATTTACATTAATTCAAGGTCAACCTGGAGGACCACAAAGTGCTTGTGGGACACCAGGATCGGGTCCACATACCGGTATACCCGGTTCTGGTGGTACTGGTCCGCGTCGTATGAATGCCAACAAAACCGGTGCAAAAGATTTAGTTAGTCCAAAATCTGGTAAGTTTTGTTTCCAAAAAAAAAAAAAGAAAAATCACATTTTGCTTAATTTAATTTTCAATATTTTTTTTTTATTTTTTTTCTTTTAAATAGTAAAAAAATTAATAAATTAATACAAAAAAAATGAAATTTGCTTTTTTAGAAAACTCATTAAGCGTTAAGAAAAACCAAAAACAAAAAATCCCATTTTTAAAACAAATTATAAAAATTTCCCCTAAAGCAAAATCAAAAAAAAATTGTATATATAAAAAATAAAAAAATTCCCTACATAAAAAAAATTAAATTATCAAAGAAAAATTAAAAAAAAAAAGAATTAAAAACTTGGACATAAAATTATAACATTAAAAAAAATTTAGGTATATGCTTTTATTAACGAAAGTTCACTTTCACTAAAATGCTCAGCTTTATTATTAATAATTTATTTTTTTTGGTTGTTATGTAACGAGTAGAAGAATATTAACATTAAGAATAATTTTATCTATCTACTAAAATACCAAAATTACTATATCTAAATTTTAGTTAAATTTTCATCAGCTATAATATTATCTATTTTAATCGTTTACATATACAAAAACATTTCCAGGCATTTACAGATAGAACTAAAATATCCAACAGAAAATTTACATATAAAAAACAAATCCACAAATTGTACAACAAAATAATATACAAAGACACAAAAATTCGCAGGAAATAACAAAAATTGAATCACAAATCATAAAAATTGAATTATCGAAATTTAAAAGGACTATTATAGAAACCTTCTTATTATCCTGATATATAAAATTAATTAGTAAAAATTATAGAAATATTAAAAATGGCTTCTTTACCATAAACACAACAATTTAGAATTATCACAAAAAAGAAAAAACCATAATCCAGAAATTAAGTATTCAAAAAAAAAAAAAAAAACAAGTTTACGAAAAATTTGTAAGTGAATCAGAAAATCATTTTAAAAAAATGTTTTGCAATAAAAAAGTAATGCAAATTTACCTCATTACGAACATTTATTTTACGAACTTTACTATAATTCTAACCGCACAAATGTATAACACATTTTTGAATCGTTCTGCCAGATTTTAGCACTGAAATATTGAATTTGAGCAGAAATTGCGATTTTAGAAAATATGGAGCGAATTTTTGTGTCTCGAGCTCAGAACTTTCCATACTTTATATTCTCTTGCTATAATAATTAACATTAATTAATAAACGGTTATCCTCTTATTTCGGTTGCAGCATCTAATTGTGCTTTAGTAAATATTACTTTCTGTGGTCCATATAGCCTATTAATATCTCACATTCAGCCTTAAAGAATATAACCTGTAATTATATTAAGCGTTACAGTAAATAATCAAGCTGATTTTACATCTCTAAACGTCAGAGAATTTAACTTATTAACATCCCAGCATTAGAAAAATTCAACCACATGAAAATTAATTAAAGTGCTAAAATCTATTTGAACGTGCAAATAAATTTAAATTTTAACTTTCTCTATTAATTTAAGAAATAATTAATCTAATTAGACAACATTCGCTATATAATTGCCAAAAATTAAAAATAGAAAAATTATTGCAAAAAGCTTCTATTTTTAGTCTAACAACAACCAAAAAAAAAATAAGCTTATAAAAATTTAATTTAAAATTTTCTTATATTTATTTATAAAAAATATTTCAAAATTTCATTATTCAAAAATTTTCATCACTCAATAAATTTTAATAAAAAAAAACAAACATATTTTTATCTTTTGATTTGTTTACATATAAAAAAACCAAAAATCTGTTTTAAAAGAAAAGTCAATGACTTTTTGCTTCTAAACTTTTTTATTTAACACAAAAATAAAAATTAAATCAAAAAGTTTATATATATAGAAAAAACTCTTTACCATATATCAGAAACCTTTTTTCTCTCTAACCAAAAAAAGAACAGCAACAAACATTAAATAATTTATTCCCAAGCATAATTTATATTTATGAGATATGTCAGTACTCATATATAATATTATTTATACTTAATATATCAGGAAAAATTCATAATTTGATTATTTATTTTCAAATCATTTGTTTTTGTGTGTAGATCAGTTAAAAAAGAAAAAGGTTATCCAAAAATTTTATCCCAATATCCTTTAAAATTTCCACTCGGCAAAAAAAATCACCAACACAAAAACCACGTTAACAATTTATCATTAAAATCTTTTGAACTGAATTTGAATTATTATATAGATGAATTTTTGATCTTTAATATATTAAATCTACCCCTAATTTTCGAATACATTAAAAAATTATTGCTCTTTAATATTAAATTAAACCCCCTAATTTTCTAACCCTTAAAAATTATTTTCCTTTCCAAACAAAATTTTCTAAACCATAGAAGGAAGAAATTCATTTTCCTCTCCATTTTTATTTTTTGATTTAATGAACAAAGGCAGGAAAAAAAAATTTTTTTGAACTGGTCAAAATTTCCACAAAAAAAGGAAAATAATAAATAAAATTACAAAAATATTGTAAGTAAACATTGAACAACAAAAACCCTTTTTGTTTTTGTTTAAGTATTTTATGTTGAATTTGTGTGTACTATACAAATTCAACATAAAATGTGCAAATTCATTAAAAAAAATTTGTCCACATTCTTGAATATTTTGAATCACAATGTAGTAAACCATAAGGAATCCTTTTCCATTTTTAAATCTTATATTTACAGAAAATGTGAAAAAATGTATAAGAGAAAAAAATATTTTAGGAAAATTTTCCAATTACCTTCATAAAAAATTAAGTATTAATCATAAAAGTAAACTTAAAATACAAATTTTTAAATGGAAGGATATTCATATACGAAGCATATTGCAAAACATTAAAATAAATAAAATTTGTTGATGTTTTTATTTGGACTATAAAATATAAATACAATGTTTCAAAAATATTTTAAATGTCCTTTATAACAAACCTTTGTAGATTTTGTGCTTGTTGTGAGTGAAGTGACTTTAATTTTGTTTTTGATGCGCACATATAAATTTTTCGAAACAAATCATGTTTATTAAATTGTTATAAGTTAAAAATAATAATTATTTCCCAAGTTCTAAGAAATTATTTCATCCTCTTTCTATGATACATCTTTGATTTTCTTAATTTAATTTAAAGGATCTTGAATTTTAGTGTTTTCAGATAAATTAGGTACATTTTTAAGTATTTATCCATTTTATTTGTGTAAAATGATACCATTCTTATTAAACTGGCAAAATATCCTTATATGATTTAGTAAAATGGTCTGAAATTTAAATATTAATTATTTTTTATTCAGTAAAAAGAATCATGATGTGTAATTGCCCAAATATCCTTATTTAAATAGTAAATATCACTTTTGTAAAACTATAACTTAAATATTAAATATTTTTAACTAAGGTGAAGCAGTCACCTTGCTATGTTAGGAGGATACTAAATATATTTGAAATTAAATATGGCATATTTTCAGTTAAAGTAATTTAATTTGATTCAATTCAAAGAAATAAGTTTCTGGATTAAAATTGGTATATAAAGGACGACAGCATATCATAATTACGTGAAAACTATTCCTTACATGTTGAAAATCAACAAAGAAAATTGAAATTTATCATTTTCATTTCGTTTTCCTTTAATCTTCTTCACAATCAACAAGCCCTTTCAGCCCCCCACTTCAACATTCTCTGTATTTCTCTGTACCCTATCTACATTCTACAAAATATACGCAGCTCATTTTCCCCTGGTCTAGATACATTATTTATATATTTTCTTAAATATAATTTTTCATTTATTCAAGTAACCCAATTACTGATTCTTCCACCCTATTAGGTCCTGTTGCTCATAATTTATTAAATCTCATTTAACTTGAAAGAAGTTAAAAATATATATAACGACATATATATATGTACATATCTACATATAAATTTATTTATACTTAGGGGTTTGACAAAAAGCAAAATAATTTTTCAACCAAAATGAAAATATATCGTAATTTAATTATAACAAAAAAAAAAAAAGGCAAATAACATAAAAAGGATTTTTATATATATGAATATTTAAGTTTATTTTTAATATTTTCTATGTTTATTGATGATGTGATGTCCTTAATGGTAAAATTATAATTTTCTTTCGGTTTTTTTCCATGTATAATATAATTTGATTTTCATTCTTCTTCCATCATCCTTTTTCTTCGAAATTTGTAAATTTATTCTTGAAAAATTCTTGAAAAACTAGTCACAATCAAACTTATGATATATGTGGAATTTTTTTTTTATCTTGAAGAAAATTTATTACAAATTTAATTTTAATTAAATGAAGCCAAAAAAAATTTAATTACAATCCCAAAAACAAAAAAATTTAATTTAATTCCATTTAGTAAATTTTCGAAAATTTTGAATTTGATTAAAAAAAATTAAATTAATATTTTTTTACTTATATAAAATTTTAATTGACTTAAAAAATGAAGAAAAACTGAAAGTTTAATTTTTTTTTGAAAATTATTTTTCAACCTTTTTCCTTTTTTTTTTTTTTTATTTTCCTTTTTTTTTTTAGATGAATTTTCAACAATGATTGGCAAAACACCGGGTGGTAAAATGGCAAGACTCTTATAAATATTCAAAAAAAAATATAATAAATTTTTCTTCTGTTATATTTGGTTGGAAACATTTTAATGATTCAATATACAATTTTGTGATATAAAAAACATGTTATAAAGAAAATGAAGATAGAGAGAAAGCGAGAAAAAAAAAATACATATTGAATCCATATATTTGAATAAATTTCATTTATATTAAAAATAAAAAAAACATTTTTCATAAATAAATATTTTGTTGTTGGTATCCTGGAATCAAAATAAAAATATCCTTAAAGCTTTTTCAACTTTTATAAAATATAAATAAATATTATTATTATATTTTTTTATTATTGTTGTTGTTGTTAACTTCCACCTTCAACCTTTATATAAATACAATTGTTGTATATATCACCACCATCGCCACGACCAGCACACAAAAATAATAAAAAATACGAAGCGAATATAATAAATATTTCCAAAAAAAAAATAAAATAAAAAATAATCAAAAATATTTAACATAAAAACATCTTCCTTTTAAGCGTATGTAAAACAAGTTATTTTATATAATAATTTTAAAATATATTATAGTAAATAAGATATTTTAAGTGTGCCTGTTGTGTAAAAAAATTTATGTTAAATGTATGTTGTTTTCGTATTTAAGATCATGGATATTATTTTTTTATCTGTTTTATTTAATTGTTTTTTTATATGCTCTGTTACAAAAACATAAAATATATATGTATATGTTATATGTATACAATTAGTTATTTATTATATTTCTTTAGATTTATTAATGAAGTTTTTTAAGCAACAGGAAAATAATATTATTTACAACCAGATGAGAGTTCCTCTCACAAACGAAAAGTTTTACATATAAAAGTAAATAAAATTTATTGTTTTTTAAATTGAAGATGACAGCTATATGTATGTATGTTCCTTCCGTTCACGTAACCATTAAAATTTGTGGATTATTTATGTCAGATTCAATTTAATTTTATATACATATATCTTGATTTTGGATAGTTTTATCTTTATATGCACGTATTAATCCTTATTTTGACTTGGCGAAAATTCATGATAAATATAAATATATGAAAGCATATCAAGTGCTGTTAACAATTTTTTCAATGGTTTTATCTTTGGGATAACCTTTCATTATACAGTAAATTTGATTATATCTTATACGGTTATTTCTAAAAGTACTTCCAGCATCAGCTGTTTTGAAGTTAGTACTCTCTGTCTTTCAGGATGATATCAAAAAAATTAGGGCTCAAATTGTTAAATATGTGTAAAATTCAATTATTAATCCTGTGCAGTAGTTTGCAAAATAGAAAATATTTTAGTACATAAAAATATTTAGTATACTATAGTCTCGAGGTTTTTTTTATAGCTACTTAAAGTCACATGGCGTAAAAGTACTGACTACAAATCTTGTGAAATAGAAATTCTTTTAAATTAGTTCTAACTACTATAGAACTTCAAATATACTCGTATACGTACTGCACTTCTAGCCAATCCAGCGACGATTGACTAGAAATTATAGAATTATTCTTTTTTAAATATTTTAGCTAAAAAAAATATATATTTCCTTATGGTTTTGAAATCACAATCACAAAAATTATATGATTCTAGTCAAGAGAATTTACAAGAACTGGTAAACTGAATACTCAGCTTACCTCAATTTGTCATCATAAAAAATGTTAAATTGCTTTAAGTAAACTTGAAAACTTTTAGTCTAAAAAAAAACTAAGATATTTAATCCAAAAAATTTATTAGGTTTTTTAGTGCACAACTTCTAGTTTTTATATTCACTATTATATTGCTTCACTACATAAATCTATTAAAAAATTCTTCTAATTTAGAATAATTTCTGTTTTCTGTACTCAAAATATAAAGTTTACAAAATTTATTTCAAAATTTTATCGCAATACGGAAACGTATTATAATTACAAAAAACTTTATTTACCATTCCGTTAATATACTCTTCTTCTGACCACCTTTCTGCAGCAATTCATCCTGGGTATACTAATATTCCAGATCATTAAAAATTTGTCCAAAAAAACTGTGTTATTCTTTTTAAATGTTATTTTTTTTTATTATGATTTAATTGTCGAGTGTTTAACATGGCTATAATTGTCTGTATTTCTTTACATAAATATTCCATCTGCAATATAACAGTTAGCAGATGATTTTTTTTATTATATGCTTCTATAAAACATAAATACATAAAATAATGTTTGTCATATTTCCGTGTTTAATATGTGTGGTAAATTTTGTTTATATACTTTTACGTTTATGTATTTTTCGATACTGGAATGTTGTTAGTTTTTCAGTTTTCAAAAAATTTATGTTGTTGTTTTTATGTAGCTTTTAATGATCATTTTTTTAGTTTGTTGAAAAACATTTTTTGGTTCTATTTCTGTGAATTTTTGTTTATTTATAAATATGAAATTCGTTTGTGATACATAAAATTTTGTATGTTCTTTACGACATGTCATTTTTTTTTAAATATTAAACAAATTTAATTTTACACTTTTATAATTATTTTAATATTTAATTCATTAATTGAAATTATCAAAAAAAAAACAAGATTCATTTATTTATTTATTTAATTTTGATAAATTAAATTCAGAGATGATATTTTTTTTAGCATATGAACTCAAAAACATAATAAAACTAATCTTTTTTTTACATATTTTCATTTTTATAATACATAAAAAAAGAAATTTATATAAATAGAAATTTTTTGTTTAAAAAAAAAACTATTAGAGAAATAATTTTCATCCTGTCTCTAACATATACGAAATTAAACATTTTTTTTTTTGTGATATAAATTGATTTTTTTTTATGTTTTTATAAACACTAGAAAATCTGTTTATAAATATATTATGTTAAAATAAGAGAACAAAAATTAACTCAAAAACGCTGAGCTATTAGTGTAAACACGACAATCTTCTTTCATGATTCTTATAATAATTTTTTTGTTTAGGAAATTAACTTAATATTTAGACATATATAACTACACTAAGTATAATAGTATTTCCACACCACTTATTTATTTTGTCTATTAAAATTTGCGTATATACCAAAAAACAACTATTTAATTTTCCATCAAATTTAAAATAAACTTTACATTTATGTATATTCAATTGATAGACGGACGGAATCATTGAAATATCTAGCATTTTCGAGTCAAAAATTAGTCTTTTTTGAAACATAAATATAGTCCTTTAAAAATTCAAATTAGTCTTTTTACACTTCAAAATAGTATTTTTATATTTAATGTCAAATTAGCGCTTAAAAAAAGAAATTCATTTTTAAAAAAGCTAATTTGAAATATGAAAAGACTAATTTGAATTTTTAAAAGACTATCTTTACGTGTAAAAAGTCTAATTTGACCGGAAAATGCTATAAATAATAAATTTTCTACTTATCCAGAATCTTCAAATCTATAAATGTAATTTTTAAGCGAAGAAATAAAATAAATATATAAAAATTTTAATATTTATTTATTTTTATATAAAAAATCTTCACAAAATTTCAATAAAATTTTTAATATTTTTATGTAAAAATAAATAAATTATTTAGAAAATTTTTGTTTAAATTTTCTTTTGAAAAATCGTTTTTCTTATATTAATTTTCCTTATAAAATTTATTATTGTTTGAAAATATTATTTATATACCAAAATTGATAATAATATTAAAGGAAAAATAATAAAGAAACTATAAATAAATTTTAAGTAAAATGTGTTTGTGACATTTGTTAGAAAATATATTTATAATATATGAAACCATAAAGGAGAGATTTGTTTCGTTTATTAGTTAAGTAAATCTGAAAAATTGTAGAACTTTTTTTTTGTATTTATTTATTTTAATTTATAGTTTCAAAAATTTATCAATTTTTTTTTTTTTTTTTGAATTTATTTATTTAAATTAAATTTAAATGGTAAAATTTATAATATTTTGGATTTATAGTCTTACTATGGCTATATAAATCTACCATAATCGTTATAATCTACCCGAATTATTTTATATTTATTAAAATTCAAATTTACTAAATTCAAAATATACTAAAATCTACTCTGAACACATAAAATTTATAACATATATATTTGATTTGAATGAATTTATTTATAGTAAAATAAATGAATTAATTGAATTATATTTATTATAAATTAAATATCACACTGACTATTGAAAGTCGGACGCTTGCTGTGCAAAAAAATCATTTAAATTTGTTTGCAAATTATTTCACAAAGTAAAACATATACAAAATAAATTATTCGTAAATTTGTTAAAATTTTGACGAAAAAATAAATAAATGGTATTTTCACCAAGGGTGATGTTATTATCATCATTAAATTAATTTGATTTGATAAGTAAATTGATGTAATTTGGTGAAGATATATCATCACCCTGTGTGAATATTGTCATTATTTTTATGATCAAAATAAATTTAATATTAAAATATATAATGGAAATTCAAAAATTAATATTGGTAAGAAATTTCACTTGTTTGATTTTACAGAGAATTGTGATAAAACGATTCTATTAATTATTCGAAAATTTGTTTAATAATAAGAACATATTTTCAGAATTTTCTATTCAAGTTTGAATAATTTTAACATCAAATTAAATTTGTGTTACACTATGATATGGAATAGTACAAGGAGAAAATTAGTAAAATTATCAATATTCAGCGCAGTTTTTCGTTCTTACAATAAAACTCTAACATATTTTCTACATATTTTCCTGATTACGTTATATCCCATACCTAATTCAAATACCACTAATCAAAAACAACATTTTATAAAATTATAATTTTTGTAAAAAATAATATAATACTGATATCCTTGACTGCGACACGTATCCTTCTTCTTCCTTCCCTCTACAAAAAATTACATAAATCCAATTATCCAACAGTTCATTTATTCATTTTCTTATAATTTACAATTTATATTTCATGGCAACAATAATTTTTTAAATGAATTTTCATTAAACAATTTCGAAAATATTAAATTAAAAATAGAAGAATATTACCAATTTTCGTGCGGTTTTTCCATTTCATTTTTTTTTTTTAATTTAAAAATGTAAATTTCCTTATGGGATTTTAAGTTATTATTGTCTCGTTCCCGGTGATATTTTTTCTATATATATTTGTCGTCTCTTCCTTACATTGAGAATACCTAATTTTTCTCCAATGGTGATATAACAGCAGCATAAATTTTTTTTTTCCTTGGTTATACATCCAAGTCCTTTGAGAGATCGAATTGATATTTTCTTGTTCGGCCATTCTATTATTTTCTTCGACTGGTGGTTCTTTAAATTTTATATTTTCCCATGGAAAATTATTTTCTTTTTCTACGTTTTTTTATTGTTGATGTAAAATATGCACATACATGATTAGGAACTTAAGAAAAAAACCTTACATTATATACAATATACATAATACAAATAAATATATAATATATAAAATGGAAATAATACAAATCGCATGCCAATAAATTATTCAGATTTCCCAACAGAAAAAGCTTTTCATTCATTTCGACGCAAGAAAAACAACAAAAAAATTAAATTATAATATAAATTTTCATTTTTATACTATTGAACCGGCGCTGGTTTACTTAAATTGCTTATTTTTATATGCTAATTTACACAAATAATTTTTTTTTGTGGTATATAAGATTTTTAAAAATTTTACTTCTTCTTCTTCTTTGGTTTTTTGTTTGTTGGTTAACAATTTTTTTTAATATTTAATTTATTTTTATATCGCAAATTCGCTAAATCCTTTTTTTTTTGTTAGAAAATTTAATTAAAATGCGTTTTATATTTCCCACTGCGAACTGAATTTGTTTTTGTTCTTGTATATCCTTTTGGAACTGAAAATTATGGAGAATATATATAGTTTATTTCTTTTCTGGAAAAGCAGGCTTCCATTTAGGGCTCAATATTTCTGAACATAATACTAAATAATTCAATTATAAAATTACTTCAATAGCAGCAAATTTCATCCCCTCCTTTTATTATTATAACAAAAAAAAAATTTATAGAAATTATTAATTAATTTAAATATTTTCTTTCTTTATTTTAAATTTAAAACTTTTACAGACATGGTCTTCGATTTCGACTAGACTATAATTTACCAAAAAAAATAAATAAATAATAATAATAAAAAAAACTTGACAAAATTTCCTATTTTCTAAAAATATTATAAAAAAAAAATTCAACAAAAAACATAAAATATTTATAATAAACAAAAAAAAATGTATATAAAACTGACCGCCATCAAATATTAACAGGTACTATAAAAAAAAAGGATATTTTTTGTAACAAAGTTTAGTTTTTTTTCTGTAGAATATAAAAATTTTAGTTGACGAAACTTTTTAGTTGTTTTCCTTTATAATTTTTTTATTTTATAGTATTTTTTTTTTCTCAGTTTTTACTATCGTAAAAGTAGTTTTTCTTTTTATTAGTTATACAAAAAAATAATAATTTAGAATTCAGAATTTCAATTAGATGCGTTCCATTTACATAAATAACAAAAATTACTCGCAATTACTTGGAAGTATTTATTCTGCATTACTTCAGTAAGGAATTGGCATGGATTATATCGTCGGTCCCATGCCAAAACCGCGATTGTGCGTTTTTTATGAAATTGAGTTTTTAATGCCAGAAATTGTAAAATTTCAAAATCTACAATATGCAAAAACTACAAATGTGCAATTCGTCGTAGTTTTTTTAATATTACAAAATTTCTATATCGCTTGTGTTAAAATTTCTATATCGCTTATATAAGAATTTCACAAATTGGCAAAAATTAAAACGCAATTTTCTCGAAACTGTAATTTTGCACATTCGCGGTTTTGGCATGGGACCGACGATATGTCATTACATTAAAAAGGATCTGATCTAATATTAGTCCTACAGCCAAAATAGTGTAATAATATAAAAATGATCTTCCAAGTAATCACAAGTATAGTTGGACAGAACCATTTTTCTTATATTTTGAAATATACGAAAGAAAATCTCGAAGAACAAAAGTAGATGGCATGAAAATTTACTTTAAAAGAAAATAATTAATAGAAGATTTTACTTGAATTTATAAATAAAAGAACTACTCACAAATACTTTAATAATTTAATTATCTACACTACATAATTTTAAACTGAAGTAGATAAGCATGAGTAGTTATGTCAAAAAAATTATGAGTAGTTTCTATAGATTAAATATGACAGTTCCATTTACAAACTACTCAAACTATCAGAATATTTTTTTTTATTCTTGTAAATGAAACGCAGCTAAAACAATTTCTAAAAAAAATTATAGTTTTATATTTTGTATCTTTAAAAATTATTATTTAAAATTATATTAACAAAAAATTTTTTATGACATTTTATTTCACTTTTTCTATGTAGTAAAATTTCACAAGAAAAAACCACCAGAATATTTTTCCAAAACGAAAAAAACTTTACTACCAAATTGTGAAAAATTTCGTCCTTTTATTTTCAACAACAAAATTTTTTTTCTTCCAAATTTTTTATTCTTTTTACTATTTTTTTTTAAATAATTTTAAATTAAAATTTTTTGCAGACGACTTTAATCATGATAATAAAAAAAAGTCCTTTATAACCAAAAAATATATATGTATATATTTTTTATTATGACATTAAAACGTATAGGACGGACTACCTACGAGAACACAAAAAAAAAACCCGTAAAATTAAAGTTTAGTTTGTAATTATCAGAGTTTGTTAAATAATGCATTAAAAATGTAATGCAGTATCATTACCGATGCTAACTGCAATACTTTCCAAAAAGTAATTGTATGTTCTTATAAATATTTTAATTACTCATTACTGTACTGGTAATGCTTTACACTAAAAGTAATGAAATTTTTGAATTACTATACTGCATTACAAATACTTTCACATTTTATGGTAAAGTAAACTTTGAAGTATTTTGAAGTACTTTTTGAATACTTCAAAGTATTTTGAAGTAATTCCATGAAGTAAAAAGTACTTCACCATAAAATGTAAAGTATTCTGTAATGCAGTATAGTAATTCAAAAATTTCATTAGTTTTTGCGTAATGCATTACTACATTACCATTACAGTAATAAGTAATTAAAAATTTTAACTAATAAGTAATTAAAAATTTTAAGTATAAGTCTTTACAAATAATGCAGAAAAGGATTTCAATTTGAATTATTTGGTATATTGGCTGTAATGCTTCGCTAATGCAGTACAAAAATAATGCATTAGTCAACAACTCTATTGTAATTATGTAGTAAAATAAATATAATAGTTCTTCTTTTTGTAATTTTGTATAACATCATAACGTATATATATAATTTCCTTTTATATTAAAATTTCTACTAAAAAGGATACCTACCCTACTTAGAAAAAAAAAATAGTTATTATACTTAAATGTCCTTTTTTTTTTAACAAAAAAAAACGTAATTAAACTAGAATTTACATGAAATTTTCTTTTTTTTATTTTCTTTCCTCTCCTCTAAAAATTTTTGTTGTTTTTAGAAATTATACAATTTCAATATTACATAAATAAATTTTTCCTTATTATTTTTCTATTATTTTTGTTTTGGGATTTTTCATTTCAATTATGTAACATAATGTCACATACTCTTCTCAAAATACACACAAAAAAATGAAAAATACAAAATTTATTCATTATATATAGTACAAAACTTTTTTGGTGCATAATAGAGAAAATTCCTATGGTATTTTTGTTTTATGAGGCATATCCTTGTCTATATTATACATATATATAAAGACTATATAGTTTGGTATATAAGACAAAAACAGGACGACAAAAAAAAATTTACTTTACTAACCATATTTTATTTTTATATAAACAAACTCTTTTGTATATAATAATTTTAATATGGAATTTAATTTGCACAAAGTTTTTTTGTTACTACCACAATTCGTCTTCCACATCTTCTTTAGTTTTTTTTTTTTATTTTCCTTTTCACTACAATATCAAAATATATATATAGAAAAGGACGATTATATTATTTTTTTTCTTAGACTCCTATGGGATATCAAATATATAAAAAATACTATTTAAACAAAAAAAATAGTTTCTAACTATATATATGAAAAATAATAAGAAAATTTATATAAATAATATACATACAAAATATTTTAATATTTCTCCTTGCATATAATTTTTTTATTGAAAATTTTCTTTATTAAAATATTACATAAAAAGAAATATTACTATTTTTTTAACAAATTATTTTTTTTTATTTTAAATTTTTAATCTTTCCTAACCAAAAATAATAAATTACAAAATATAAGCACTACTACTTTTTACATTATATACATAAATATTTATTGATATTTAACAAAAAAAAATATTGTACATATTGCAGAAGGCACGTAACTAAATACTAAAAAAACTGTTAAGGAATAAAAAAATTTTTGCTTTATGTTTCTAAGAAAAAAAATTGCTTGATGCTTTTTGCATGCTTTCAAAACATTGATTATTCCCTCTTTTTTTTTAATACATATTATTATATAATAATTGTTGTGAACATTATTAATATATTAATTTATAGAAATATATTTTAATATTTATTAATTAATTTATCTATTTTTTTTCATTTTAATTTAATTTAATGTCAAAAAAAAATTAGGTCCAATTGGTGCCAGTATTGTTGCAATGAGCCCTAGAAATATGTTAGATTTAAATCCAGCTTTAGCTATGGTTAAACCAGCATTTGAATCAAAAGGACCACCAATTACAGCAATTTAAAATTTATATACATATATTAAAAGAAAATTTAATAAAAGTAAAAAACCAAAACAAAACATAGAAGAAAATTGGATTTGAGAAAATGAAAAGAAAAAATATATTTAGAAAATTTCTTCTTTTTTTTTTTAAGTAAAACTATACAACGACCAATCAAAAAAAACAAAAAATAATTAAAATATTATAAAAAATTCAAAATACTTCAAGAAAAATATCAAAAAATGTAAGTAAAATTTTAATATTATAAATTAATTATATTATATTGCACATTAAATAAATTAATTAAATAGTTTAGAGATCGAAAGAGTTAGAAATATTTTTAATTTATCAGAAAATTTATATTGCAAATTGCAAATTGCAATAATAATTGCATATACTAAAATATATATTTGAAGTTATTTCAACTAGTTAGTTTTTGGCAATTTTTGTCACAATCTTAAAATGCAATATTCCTCTACAGACAATATTATATTTTTAGTGCAATATTGCATATATTTGAATATTCTGAAGTAGGTCAAGGCCCACCCCGGGCTGAAGAACTAAAAGGAAAAGATGATGATGATGATTACATATTCTGAAAATGTTAACAAGTATCACCAATAAAGTATTTACTATTTATAACAAATATTGCAGATTTTGGGTAACGTATATTGTAGATGAAGAGGGTCTGATAAATTACTTGCTATGCAAATTATCCAAAAAAAATCGATACTTTTGTAGAAAAATCTATTAAAATTATTAAAACATTTCGATTTTGTAGTAGAAAATATATAGTAAAAAATTTTAGAAACTAAATTGAGATTTTGGTCTTCATTCTTATCGAAAATGTTAAATTAAATAATAATTATTGGTATAAGTGACCATTTTTCATTAGATATTCAAAATTATAAATATTCAAATATTCAGTGGAATAAGGCAAAGATTATAAATACATAAAATAATTAGAACATCATCTATTTATAATTTCACAAATAATAGTTTTAAATATACCAATAATACTAACAAAAATTGCCCACAAATATGTATAATGAAACTATTAAAATCGCCACGATCACAACTGGAGTTTATTGATTTCTGACAACGAAATTCCCCAATTTTATAACATAGAGCGAATTATATTTATGATCTAATAATAAAGTCAATAAAAATATTTGATTTTTCATGTTTTTACAATCAAATTGAACATGGTTCGACTTTAGTATTATATTTATTTATTTATTGGTTTGTCAAAAAAAGTTACATAGTAATAGTATCTTTCTTAAACTACAGGATATCAATTTAATTACTTTACCACATTAAATAACAATTATTAATAAAAAAAATTATATTATATCGAATTACTTTAATCTATTTTATATCACCATAAATCAATTATACTATACCACCAATTACTTAAATTTTACACTCACTTTATAAGCTTTTTAAAATATTTACCACAATATTTTTTTTTTTTATAAACCAAAATTAATTTCTTTTAGTTACAGAATTTTTATAACCAAAAAAACGCATATAAAAAAATATATGTAAAATGCTTTTTTCATCATCCACCATATATTTTCTGTTATGTATTTGATACCAAAAAAAATAAAATCACCAAAAAAAAAAATATTTTTAATTACTTTTATTACCAAAAAAATATGTAAAAAAAAAATTTATCATTATTTTAAAAGGGAAAAAATTGACAGACAAATAAAAAATATAATAATTTTTGTACCAAAAAAAAATATAGAAGAACAAATTTACCATTAAAAAAAAATTCATTAAATCAAATTAAATTTTCCCCATGAAAAAAAAATAGTAGCAAATCTTATATACATATTTGAAATACAGGAAGCAAAATGAACACACACAAAAAAAAACATATATAGCTAAATAGTGAAAAAATAAAATCATCAAATAAAATTAAGAAAAATTCAATAAAAAATTTACCAATTAAAAAACATTAAATTAAAATATTAAAAATAATTATGAAAAATTAATAAATAAAAATAAAATGCATTTAATTATTATAAATAAATATAAATATAAAAAAAGCTCTTAAACAAAGCGCATTGTCCGTTAAAAACATATAAAACATATTTAAGCTTCAAAAATGTATTTAAAAAAAATGTGTACATAAATATAAATATTTAAAAAAATATTTAAAATTTAAAAAAACTAAATAAATAAATATAAATAATTTAAATTTGAAACTATAAAATATTTTATTTAGTATTTATTGTAATTAAAAAATTGAAAATTTAAAAAATGGAAAATGAAAATCTTTAAATTTTAAGGCTTTGTTTATATATGTTTAACAAGTAATTAAATTTTTTTTTGTATTATTATTAAAACTATACATAAATTTGTATAAATATGTTTTTGTTATTCAGGTGATGATAAATTTATATTATATACAAAATATAAAATATATTAAAATAATAAACAATAATTAACAAAAAAATTAATATATATTATACCGTATATATAAATACAGTGTGGCACAAATGCAGGTACAATAAATTTAAAAAAGTTAATGAAATTTTCAACATTTTCTCTGTTGTGCAACATAATTTTTTTGGTTTAGAAATAATGTAACACATTAATGTAATCGGAATTTGCCTTAAAAATTCATAATTATTTCCATTAAACATTTCACAGAATAATCTGAATTAAATCCACTGGCGAGTTCGAAATAGTTTCAAATTTATTGAAATTATTAATTGTTCTACAAAATTTTCTGATTATATTTCCTGGCAATACGACGAATATAATTCTATCTTCTTCTAAATATCATTCCAACAGTCAATTTTCAATAGTAGGTATTCCCTTTAAGAAAATTTTAAAATTTCACCAATCTATATTTGATTATTTCAAATTTACAGTGATATAATAATATTTTTATGAAAAAAATAATATAGGTTTCAATCACTTTTTCACCTCTACACAAAATTTTCATCATCATTTTTCATAATTTCTTTGGAAAAATTAGTAAATATCTATTTCTCACAAATTGAATTTCTAATCATTTTATATCAGCAGTCACTTAAAATATTGTCAAGATCTCTGTTCATTTACTAAAAGAATTAGTAGTCCAATCACTTTTTAAGAAAGATTATATATCGTTCATATATCACTTAATAAATTTAAATGACATAATAACAAAACTAAATTCTAATTTAGTTTTGTTATTTTCACTGTTCAATATTACATTTTCATAATAAATTTCTTTATTTTCTTGTCTGTACAAAATCTTATTAACTAACTCAAAACTGTTGCACTTCATTTATGCCACTCTGTATATTATATACATAACAAAAATCATAAAGGAATTTCTTAAAATAAACTAAGCAAAATTACAAAATATAAATATATAATAAGAGCATAAACATATATTTAAAATTATATAATTAAAATACAATATTTAGATAGAAAATTACCCATTTTTTTCATATTTTTTAACATAAAAAAAAATTTATATATAAATAAAATGAAAAATAAAAATAAATTTGTTATTTTAGCTATATATAAAATTAAAAATTAAATTAAATGACGCTGAACCCTTATCTCCTTTAATCACACAACAACAACAACAACAAAAATGGGTTCCTCGTTCTCACATTAATTAAATAAAATTTTAAAATATTTTTAGCTATTCATTAAATCACCAAAATATAATGAAATATTTATATAATCGCAAAAATTTTACATTTCTATTTTAAATATTATATAATTTAATTGATATATAAATTTTAATTTTAATTTTAATAAATCGATTAAAAACTGACATTCCAAAAACAATAAAAAATAAATATCGTGAATCGTTTTATAATTTATAATTTGGTTGAATATTTAATATCGATGTAATTATCTGAATTATCATTTTTTATAGGTAGATAAATTTAAATTATTTTTTTCGCAAACATTAAGTTTACCTGGGGCTGTTTTTCGTAGATTATTTTAAAAGGTTTGTCTGTCTGCTCGTTCTTTTTCTTTTTTTTTGTAAGATTTTGAGGTAACAATCAGTTAAATATGACTGTGAAAAAATATTTATGGTATATGGATTACAGTTGGAAAGCGTATATATAGTCATATAGTCGCTGGTGGCAGAAATTAAATCATTGGAATCGAGAAACATTATCTTTTGTTAACGTAATTCTCACCCCAATAATAGTTATACTACCTCTTAGTATACTAGTAATTTTGCGCTTCATAAAACATTAGTAAAATTCTATGTCCTAAATAAGCTTCTTGGGGCTAGCGATTAGTTTATTTCAGACTAAAGATAAATCTGCACATCAAATAAAATTCCAATTCGCCGCATAATTAATTTGAACTTCAGCTATAGTTAATTTTAACTAAACAAAAATTCGATTTGAAACTAAAATTACTGTAATAAAGTTTTCAATATTAATAATTATTTTACCAAATGCAATTTATCAAAATTATTATCGTCAAAAGCAAAATAAATTGAAAATTTAAATTATTTATTCTGTTTCTATAATTATAAATGATTTTTCCAATAAAAACTCTGCCTCAGCCACAAAAAATTTTCAATTTCAAATTGATTATCATTCATAGAGTATATACCACAAATTCCAATTTTGCATAATTTTTCGGTTAAATTATCAATCAAAAAGGTAAAAAACAACCTAAAAAATTTTCCAAAATTTAAATTTTCTATTATAATAAATTCAATATTTCAAATATGTCAGCAAAATAAAAAAAATCATTAAATTATTTCCCACTCTCTATATAAAAAGCCCAATTATTTAAATTAATTTTTCCAGTTGATTTTCCACAACAACAACAAAAAAACAATATTAAAATAAAATATTCAAAATTTGAAATATCATAAAATGAATAATAAAATATTTAAATTAAATAATGTGGTCTATTAAATTATTGTTGACATTATAAAATTAATTATTTAATTTCATTAAATTTTATTTCATTTTTTTTATTATTAATATTCAATTAAATTAATTTTATTTATTAAGTCGTAAAATAAAATTAATATCAAAAATGCTATAAAAAAATTTATTACGAAAATTTCTATATAAAATTGAAACTAGAAAATTTGTAATAAAATATTAAACATATCCGTTTTAATTTTTAATGTATACAATTTTCGACAATTGCAATATAAATCAGAATTTTCTATACTTATGTATAATATTGCAATTACGTTTTAATCAATATTTGCTGAGCTCCTTTTTATTAAATCCTTTTTTTCTTTTGTAATCAAAATTAATTATTCCATTTTGTGAAAATAATTGTATATGCCTATAATAATATTATATCATGAGAGAATTTCTGTAATATATCCTTTTGAACACAAAATTGAATGTAGTAAATTGTAAATTCCTATCAAAAAAAATTATATCATTAATAATTTAATATACTTATATTTTATATCATGAAAGAATTTCGTATTTTTAATATTTTTAATGAAATTTTCAAAATTTTATCAAAAATAAACTTTAAAATAATATCGAAAAAAAAATATATCAAAAAAATTTTTTACAGAATAAAAATTACAAGAATAATTTTTAACAGAAATAATATCCAACTTTAAAAAAAATTGAAAATTCATTTAAATTTATTAGTTTGAAAATTATATAATTTAAATATCATTTTCGGTCTCAGCCAATTTTTTTGTTTTGTAGTTTTTCTAATAAAAAAGTTGTTATCAAAAAAAAAAAACTTAAATATATTAAAAAAAAATTTATTAAAATATTTTTTTATATAAAATATGAAAAATACTACAAAATATAAATTAATAAAATATATTATATAAAAAATTACACGCAACGTCCGGACCAATTGTTTTTAGCATCTAAAAAAAAATCTTTTAATTACAAAAATAAAAAAACAAACAAACAAAAAATATATCAACATTAAAAATGAAAATAAATAAAAAAAAATTAATAAAAAAAATGTTATTCTTAATTAATTAAAATAAATATTTAAAAAACAAAAAAACTAATCATAACAAAAAAAAAATTTAAAAATCCTGAACATGTAAACAAAAACCAATAAAAATCTTTCAACATTAAAAATTTCAGTATAAAAAAAAACAAAATATTTAGAAGAAATTTTTTCTCTGGCAAACTTAAAATTACTTAAGACAAACATGAAAGTAAAAGTAGATAATATTGTAAAGGAAATAATTTAAAAAAACAATTATGATTTCTAAAGTATATTAATGCTTGGCTAGTACAGAGTGGTTCATAATTTAGATAGGCAACTAAAAGCACTTAAATTGATTTTCAAAAATGAAGATTTTTTTAATTAAATTTTAATTAGATTTTGTGCTGAATTTAATTATACTATTTTGGGTTCATTTAAATTTTAAAGAGAGAATTTGTTAATTGTAATGGAGATTGCCATCTATTAGGTGACAATTAAATTTAATTTCAAATTTGATATCCTTTTTTTAGGATGTCGCATTTAATATCCTTTTTTTACACCTTAAGTGAGAAATTTACTTTAACTTAATCATGTAATTTTAATCATGTTAATTCCGTAGGAAATTATATAACAATTCGATTTCTATTTCTAATGTAAATTGAACAGAATTAAGCAAATATTTTCCAATTTAAATTTAATGATTTATTGTGACATTGTGAATTGACTTATCTTCTGTTGAAAGTTACTATGGAGAGATAAACAGTCATGGATAATTTTTAGAACGAATTATCTATAAAATTAAAATTATTCGAAAGTTTGTCTATTGTATTGAATCACTCTGTAATTTACAAAAAAAAATACTAATCAACATTTTGTGTTTCATTCATAATATTTTTCTACAAAAATTCGCCAAAAAAATTTCTTCTAAAAAAATTTTCACATTTCTTCTTTCAAATATCCTTATTTCATTTTCCTCCTATATTTATAAAAAAAAAATCTATTTGAACTTATAAATCAAACCAAATAAAAATTAAATTAAAATTTTTATGTAAATAACTTTCGAGGATAATTAAAATAAAAATAAAAAAAAAATTAATTTGATTTTAATTTTTCCCCAAAAAATTAATTTTATTATTTCTCATATTAACCATAAAAAAAAATTTATTTAAAAGTATTTTAAAGCACACTTCAAGGAGGAAACAAACAAGAACATAAATAAAAAAAAAATCGTTCATCAAAAACCAAAAATTATTTCAAATTAATTTAAAAAAAAAAAAGAAATTTAAAAAAAAAAAGTTTAATAATAAAAAAAAGTTTAAATAAATAAAATAAATAAAAAAAATTCTAATAAATAATTTTTTTTTTAATTTAAGCTTTGCATATTTAAACATAAAACATAAAAAATTTTCATTGTTATATAATTGATAAGGTAAAAAAAAACAAATAAAAAACTCTAAAAAATGAAAAAAAAAAACAAAAATATATGAAACACAAAAAAAGAAAAAAACGAAAAAATTAAAAAAAGCATTTAATGTGATAAAAAGTAGAATCAAAAAAAAAATAATACATAAACAAAAAACCGACTTACCTTGGCAAAAAATTTTGATGGATAGAAGAGATAAGAAGAAAATTTTCATCTAGGAAAATATTATATTTATATTTATTTACTTTTTATGGTTTATAATAGAATTTTCAAGTCAAATTTTGTCTTTTTTACATTTCAATTTCGTCCTATTATGCAAGTAATATTTTCGTTCACGTCAAATGATCGCAGTACTGCAATGTATTAATTCTGCTTTACTGGTATTTTGACTATCGAGACAGTGAGAAATCGACAAATGCTCCTTCTGTCGACTGGTGCTGTCTCGTTGATTAAACCAGCATAAAAATGAATAAGAACATTGCAATAGTACTGGCGATCATTTGACGTTAACGAAAACGGCCATTGTCTTATGTCTTATCTCGAAATAAAGACGAACTTTTTCAAAAAAAGGACGAATTTTCCATTTGGGAAATTATTCGAATTCGCTTTTGGAAAATGACAAAAATTTGCTTAGAAAATTAACGGATTTTAATTCTCGAAAATAAATAATTTAATTTTGGCAAAGAAAATATCAATTTTAAATTGTTAAAAGACGAATTTGACACGAAAAAAATTATTGTATAAATAAAATTTTCTTTGAATTTTTATGATTTCTTATTTTTTAATGTACATAGAAAATAAACTAAACAAAAGATTTTCCTACCAAAAAAATAAATAAACTTTATAATATTATTTAAAAATTAGAAGAAAAAAAAACTGATGAAAATTCTTATTGTGTATTGAAAGAAAAACTCTTTTGTTCATAAGATTATTTATATAAATAACAACAACAACAAAAAAATATTATAAAAGAAAATTCTTTTAAGAAAAATTTGTGTGTGTGTGTGGGTAATGTCGACAAAACAACAACACAAAATTTATTATTATTATTATAATCGAAAATTATAAATCATTAAACATAAAATTAACTAAAAAAAATATTGTATATGTAAAAATTTCATAAAAACAATTTTCTTAAAAAAAAATTATTAGATATTAAAAATCATAAAAATATTATTAACAAAATGAAAAAAAAAAAAAAACAAGAAAAAAAAATCATTAAAAAGTCCTTAAAACCAAGAAACAACCAAAAAAAAACATATATAAAAATAAAATAAATTAAATATTAAAAAAAAAATTTTAAAAAATATTTGTTGAATTTTCATTAATTTCCAAATTATACTCACCACATGACTGGCCTCTATGTATTTGTCTCAATTTTTCCACTGTCTCCTGTGGCCACTTCTACTGTGTCGTCATTATTTGTTCAGTCAAATTTTCAGCATTATTAATAAATCTGCGGTGGCAAGGATATCAACATTTTTCAGTCAAATTCGAGGACTGTGGATATTCTTGCCTTGCATATGTCAGTTAAAACGTTAAAATTATGTCAGTGTGTCAAACTTGAGGTATAAGAAAAATATTTTGTATTATTTTTTAGGGGCAAAATTTGTCAAATTTATCACAGTAAATTTGATCATAGTAGTCCAATTTATCAAGGATATATATTTATGGTATAATACAATTCGTACCAGAAAATTAAGACTTACTTATTACACATTTAAAATTATTATTTAATTATCCAATCAATAATTTTTTGAAAGGAATAACAAAAACTTTTTACTAACTTTATCAGAATATCGAAAATTAATTATTTTATAATTAAGTCCCTAAATAGCAATAATTCATCATAACTTTGATAGTTATCAGAAAATGGGCTAAAATATTTGTGGTATGCAATAATTCTTCTAATAAATTTTCTTTCTAATGCTACGAAAAACTTTTAATATTATTTAATTAATTATTTGTTACAAAAATATCTCTCGTCAACCATAAACCTTTGAAATATCTAAATTGAAACAGACGAGGTTCAAAAAATCAAGTAGTAATATCAGATTATAATTTTTGTTTTCCTCTTCATTTTATTGATACAAAAACTTTTTCATCATGTTACAGATCGAAGGATAAAAATGTCCTTTAAAACAGAGAATAAAAAATTCATATATAAACAAAAAAAAAATTACCTACCCTTCATTATATTTTTGATGTTGGGGGTACAATATTTTTTTTTATTGAATTTGTGTGGGTTTCAATTTTTTTTTTTTTTTAAATATAATGGAAAAGTTTAAGAGTCTAGGACGAAAAATCAATATAAAGGATATTATATTTGAAAATTTTCTGAAATGAAAAATTAATTTAAAATAATTGTAGAAATTCTTTAAATGATTTAATTATTGGCAAGAAAAAATGGTGAGTGTAATATCGTGTCCGGAAAATTCATTATAGGAAATTGATGACAGGAAAAATTCAAATAGAGAATATTAAGTATATACAATTCAATTGCCATGTATTTTTTTTTGGATTAATGCAAACAACCAGCAAAATTTCTATTCTGAAATCGTTCTAAGGCCCTCAACGATTAATATTTGGTTTCCATGAATTTGTTTCCAATTACTTTTCCATAAATCGTATAAATGTAAAATCGTTTCAAGTATTAAAATTGAGATTAGCTTATGAATTATTCAAAATTTCAATCATATTTCCCTTTATAATACCAAGAAAATTAATTATTGGAAAAAAAAGCTTTACTTACAATAAGAAAATCAATTTCCTATAAATCGCAAATCCTTAAAATCTATAGAAATTTTAATACACATAAAAATAGTACATGGATACATTATATATTTTCTATCTTGAGTACATAGAAAATAATTTTTACTTTATATATAAATCCAAGAATCTGCAGAAACTAATAAACTTTTATATACACAAAAATAATTTTCCCTTCGAGTTTACTTAACATTTTTTTTTATTTTAAATAATTTAAATAAATAAATAAATAATCTTAATTCATTTTGTCTAAATTTTAAATCACATACATGGCATTTGATTATATCTTAAACATGCACCAATATTTTCATCAGCTTCACCTTTACCATCACCATTACCAAAATGTATACCCAAATAAAATGGTGTTACTGTTGATTCAATACGACATGGACGATCACTAGTTGAACAAAACTTCATACCACAATGTACTGGTTCACATGCCATAAAACTAGATGAACCATCATCAATAAAATCTTCAACAATACATGGCATTGTTATACGATCTGTGCATCTAGCAAAATATTGTCGACTACGCTCTTGATATGATGGGAAATTTTGTCGTTGTTGACGTGCACTTCGACGAAAATCAAAAAATGTACTACGAAAAAATTGTAAAATATCAAAACCACCACGAACTGGTGCTGATGGAGTTGATGAAATTGTAATATCACCAGCATCACTACCAGATCCTTCAACAGCATCATCATCGGCTAATTCATCTGTTAATGGAGATGGTGATGTTTGTTGTCCTGGTGCTTCAGTAACATTTAAATTATCAGCTTGGATTAATGTAGAGTTAGCAATATCATTAAATGGTGTGATTGGATTAACTGTGAGTATTGGAAAATTTTAATTAAGTAAGTCAAAATTTCTTTACATCAAAATAATGAACGTATACCCGTTGTTGATGTGGTCGTTGAAACTGGATCTGCTAATGGTTGGGGTTGTGTTGTTGAAACAACTGGCATAATATTATCAGACATTTCAATATCATTTAAGGAAGAAGTTGGACCAATACGAAATGAATGTTCATCACATGGTTCATAAGTTATTGAACACATTGTATGTTCTTGACGAATACATGATTTATAATTTTGATTAGCCAAATGTCTACCATTGTCAGCAAAATTAAAAGTCTGTTCCCCAAAATAATAATAATAAAAAAATTTTAGATACACAAAAATATGAATTCCTTTCTAAATGAAATTCATTTTCATTACCTGTACAAATCCATCTATACCAGTAAAATATTGTAAACAACCAGCTGGTGCTCTTTGGCTAAATGGTATTTGCATAATACGTATTTCCCAAAAACGTGTTTGTATAATACGACTAGAAAATTTTATAATTATACCAATACCATCTTCTTCTACCATTTCAACACTAGTTTCAATTGGTGTTGATTGTACACTTGAATTATTTCCATTAGTCATAACTCCACTGTCCATTAAAGTTAGATTTTGTGTTACGTCGGATGGAGTTCTAGTAGTCGTTGTTGTTGTTGATGATACAGATTGTCGTGATGTTATCCTACCACCAACATCGTAATAAACTGATGTTGTTTATATATATAAAGAAATTTTTTTTTTGGAAAAACAAATATGAATATATTAAATTTTTAGATGACTTGGATAGCACATTAATTAAATTTCTACTATTTACATAAAAAATAAAAATCAATATTTTCATATATCAGGTCAAATTGGTATTTTTCCACAATGAAGATGAAAATGGACAAATTTTGATTAATATAATAATTTTCTATTTTCGAAAAGACTAATTGATGACCAAAAGACCAATTTTACTTGCATAAATTCTATATACCAATACCAATATAAATAGATAGGATAACCAAAAATACTTAGTAATATATTTTAACACCCCAAGGGTATATGACCCTATTAAATTATATTTATAAGATTTTCCAAAAACAAACTAAAAAAGGAAATTACATCATATACATATATATTATTATAGTATACCACCAATATGGATTCTCATCATCAATATTTTTTGAGTGTCTAATAAAGATAATATTTATTTTTTAATATTACATACTATGTTGACCACTATTCTGTCCACAAATCGTAAAATCACCTCCAGGCCCACCAAACACTTGAAGAATATCACCATCACAGTTACCAGTTTTACGATTTGGTTGTCCCTGTAAGAGAGGTCACAAAAAAAAAACAAAATTGAATTATTTTATTAGTAGATAAAAATAAAAATGATTGGAAAATTCTGTCATGGAGTAATTTTTGTTTGTGAGGAAAAACTAAAGTAACTTTTTTTTTGTTTTATTTATTAAGGCAATAATTTTATTTTTTGTTTTTACTATGATATTGACAGAATCCTGGACATAATTAAATTTCTGTGTTTCTAGAGTAGAGAGAGAGAGTGCACAAAAGAAAACTAATACTATATAAATTTATTTATAAAGAATGTCACATAATCTTTAAAATAGTGCTTTTGGGGTAGATTTTAATTCCCTTAACAATTAATAATAGTGTTAGTGTTAATAATATATAGAAAAGTTGAATCACCGTGCGGTATAAGATTTATTTCTTTTAAAAAGGATAAAAATGATTTATATACTTTAATTATTTAGAGATTTATAGCATTTTCTATATTAAATTTTCCTGATTTCCAAATCAAATTGGTAAATTTTTTTTTCGTAAATTAGTAAATTAAAATCATCTACCTAGAAAAGAGATGAATATGTTATGGGAAATTGTTTAATTTCACTTGGATCGTGTATGATTTGCATAAAAAACAATTTGATTAACAAAAACGATATTCTTTCCCCAAATCAAATTGACATTTCTTCAATATTATATATAAAGACAAAAACATTTGAAAAAGGATGAATTTGATCTGGAAATTAACAAATTAAGAATATAAAAAAAAATTATTATAAATTTTATCTCTAAATAATTAATGCATAAATCATGTTCGTGTCTTTTTAATGTAATATAATGATGTAACCTTGTAAAAATACGTAGAAAATTTCAAGAATTTTACTTAAATTTTACTACAAAAAAAAATTTCTTAAATCTAAAATCATTTTACAGTGCAAATTAAATCAGTTTTATAGTGTAAAATTTATAAATTCCAAGAATGAAATCATAGAAAACACATTTATAATTAATAATTGAAAATGTACATTTGGTATACATATATATAAAATGGTATATAACTTTATAAGAGGAAAATATTTCCACAAAATTAATTATAGTAATTATGGAATTTTGAAAGTTAAATTTAGAGAAGGAAAAAAAATGATATTATAAGAAAGCATTATTATGCATTAGCACCGTCAGTGGTATAATAAATAATTAAGAATAGTATAAAATGTATATATGTATAGAAAATGAAATATTATATACATAGTACAGAGATATATAAATAATAATAAAATATATATTTATTAACCTATTTATTATTATTACTTCAGCAAATATAAAATCTTGATGTAATTGGATATTATATTATTTGATTTTATGTACAAAAAAAAAATATCCTTGAGTGACAGACAATTGGATATTTGATTAATCAAAGAATAATTCAATTTAATAATTAATTGATTTGATTGAAATTAGTTTAATTATTATTAATTAATTAATATGAGATTTAACTACTATATATATAAATTTAAGAAGATTTTGGTAACATTGATAATTGGTTTTAAATAATTAAATTAAAAATTTAATCCTTTTTGGTTAAGCTCATTTATTGTATTTCTGGTTTTTTAGGATAGTTAAAGAGGAATTGTGAATTTACTATGTGATAATTTCAAACTCAATTCTAATGTTAACTTTGTTTAATCAATCCTTTTCAGTTCTAGTGAAATATTAACTATTTTCTATTTAGTTTTTAGTCTGTTCAAAAGAAATATCCTTATACTAACGATTCCGTATCATCGCAGATACCTATATACTAGAATTTTTTTGGCATCTGAGATGGTTTCATTTAATTTAATGATCCTTTATTTGTTCATTTTCCTTGTCTCTATACATAAAATTAAAGACTTTCTTAAATTAAACTGATATAAATATTAAAAATTTCTACTCATATCCTTAAAATAATCTGTCATACTTGCTTCATATTTGTCATCAATGTCCACTAAAGAACTAATTATTTTATAAAAATACAAAACAAATATTAATTTTAGTATTAATAATAAAATTGTCCGTGGTTTGGTTAATAACATATAATAGATAAAAAAAATATGGTTATTATAACTAAAAATGTGTGGATTTATTTAATTGCTTTATTTTTTTTATATAATAACTGAAACCAAAATATTCTTCTTTTTTTGTCTTTTATTATTTACCAAATATCCTCTAGGTATTTTAATTTACTATATTCCACATATGGCTAAGCCATGTGTTAATAAGTTACCCCAGCTACAATACAGAAATATAATCACAAAATAAATCCTATACGGAAAGAACAATATAAATTATTCGTATGCGGCATTGTTGAAAATTATATTATTTTTTTTGTTTGTGGAAAAATCTATGGGCACGAAACATAAAAAGTATATTATTACCGCATGAAAAGATATTTACAATTAAAACGGAAAACTTTACTCGCATTTTACGATGATAACAAAAAGAAGAAGAGCACAGAATTTTATGTTATTTAATTATGATTTATCTACTGCTACAATACGCACTTACCAATACCATATGATGAAAATCAATTCGTAGTTGACTAATATCCGAATTTATTAATTTTATTTTAATTTTACACATTGTTAAATTATTTTTCATAAAACTTGGAAAATTTGGTGATACTAAATATGTAATATTTGTAGTAATTTCTTGATCACATGAAGCAATAACTATAATATAAAAGGAAGTAGTCAAAAGTTTAAAAGTTTTATTTATAATTATTTAAATAGTAAATTTGAAATTTTTTAACTTACAAATACAACAAACACCAAAACCTAAGGCACATTCACCTTTACCATGTCCACCTTTTCGCCGACATTCATAGACATCTAAACAAGTACCAATCCGACGACCATCTTGTGATGAACATTCTTCTTTGACAGGAACCGGAAAAAAGCTGAGTACTAAAAAAACGAAATTTAAGTAAAATGAAATTTTTAGAATTTGTATATATGTAATACTAGAAGTCGGATGAGTTTGCATAGGGAAAATAAATCGAAAATTATTAAAAGACAAGCGTAACAGAAATTTTAAAAATTCGATAATTAAATAAGAAAATTATGGATTGGCAAAGTTCAGAGTAAATAATAAATTAAACCAAATTGCAATTTTAGAAACTGAAATACAAATTATTTATGTCGTACAATTATTAGATTTAAGATACATCAGAAAGGTAAGAAGTACAACTCATTTCAATAAGATTTCTATGCTGTTTATCCAGTATAGATAGATAATAAACTGTCCTTTAACTTATTTCAGATATCTAAACATTATTGTCATCGCGATTCCCTAGGACATTAAATTAAGTCTAAATATATTTAAAATTAATTTAATAATCGATATTTTTGTAGTAGTAAAAAGCATAAATACGAGTATAAATCATTTAAGTGTCCTTTACTGATTTATTAAGTAAAGTAATAATTTCTTTGGTTTGAAAATTTGTTACTACTTTAAATTTTATTATTTATATTGATATTCAACAAAAAATCTGAAGCAATTTAATGTGACAAAGTGTTCCATCTTCCATTTCCTTGTACCCCATAATTCCTTATACCCTCATTATTCAAATATTTTCTTAAAACGTTTTTCTTTATTGTATGTACATATAAGAACAAGAGAACAAAAAAATTCAACAATTTTTTTTTTATTATTTATCCTTGTGACCCCCTAGGACATTGTTCCTCTACAATATAAAATAAATAAATTACTATAGTTATTTAAATGGTAATGTGCTTTGAGACTTGCGAAAAAATGAAAAAATATAAATAATAAGAGAAATATTAGATTTACATTGGGTATACACACATAAAAAAATTCATTTTCTTTTTTTTATTATGGAAAAGAAAATGAAATGATTTTCTTTCTGTTTTTTTTTTGTTAAATATAATTAAAATATAGTTGAATTTTCTTTTTATGCATTTTAGTTGAGTATAAGAAGTATGAAATAATGAAGTAAGCCGACATTGTTGTCAATGGAAGAATTATATAGTCAAAAAGTGTTATATAGTCACAGTGAAGAACAGAAATGAATTTGAAAATTCAATATAGTAATTAATTTTAAGTTTGATTGGATTGGAAGTATTAAAGAGTTAGGTAGGGAAATTCCACTGAAATTATATCGTGGCATGGAAGAAGGACATATATTGTAGTGATTTTGATTGATTAAATTGAGAAAACTACAAAATAACGTATAAATATTATCAACAACAAAAAAATCTGCAAGAAAAATGAAGATGTAAATGGAGAAATTCAATGAAGATGAAACAATAAATCAATATATCGAAGAGAGTAATTAAAAATTTATAAGAAGTATTAAGTTTCGTAGACTTGATGGAGGATAATTAATTTAAGAGTCAGGATAATTTCCGCCATTAAAATTTTTTAGATAAGACGACGCTCAGTTAAAAAATAGTCTTATAAAAGGACTCAAAAGTAAATTTTCTGATCATAGCCATGTGGAGAAATTAGACTCCCACTTCCTTGAAACTAACATTATTAATTAATTCATTAATCGAATAATTTCTATATTTATTTAAATATATAATTCTCGTCTTCCAATTCAAAATCTGCCAAACACCATAATAAAATTATTTTCTATAGAAAAAAAAAATTCTCGATCCACTTTTGCAAATTAAAAAATTTCCCAAATATCTTATTATTATTTTCATTTAATTGCAATTTCCCAAAAAAAAAAATATTTAAGGAAAATTGAAAATATATTTTTACCAAAATGACAAAATTAAACCAACCATTTTCTTTTTTTTATTATTTAAATACGAAAAGCAAAAAAAAATTGAAATGTTGACCTTTAAAAATGAAAAAAAAAATGATAATAATATCTATCAAATTATGTTTCACATTACCAGAAGAAGAAGAAAAAAAAACTGAACTTTTCTGGATAAATTTTAATATTACATATATATACAAAAGTTACGTACGTAACGTATATACATTATATATATTATTATTATTATTTTTTTTTGTCAGACATAATCCTGAAAATTCTCAAAAGGTTTCCATTTTTTTTATAGAAGAGCACACATAGTGTGTGTAATACGAAGAAAGAAGCAAAGCAAGAAAATGAAGAAGGAAAAAAAAAATTATGCCTACATACAATTTTTCTTTCCTTCACATTTTCATTTTCATTTTTTTTTTTAAATTTATGAATAAAAATCCTATTAAGGATTACACGTACAAGGAAGCAACAATACAAAAGAGAAGAAGAAAATATCAAATTGAATATAAAAAAATAAGAAAAACAGAAATAAAAAGCAGATTTTCAATTTAGCTTATATTCAATGGAGTTTGAACTTTAAAGTATAGTAGCTAACATTTATATATATATAGTTTTTTATACCCCCATCAGGGAGGGAGAGAGAGAAAGAGAGAAAAAAGGATCAACAAAAGAAATGTCATACATTTTCATTCATTTGCGGCAAGGATACGTATGTTATTTATTTTTTTTTGTTGCTGAACAAATTCAATTATGTAATCTTACATTGAATAAAACTTATAATAATAATTCTATAAGGTAAAACCATTAGCTAAAGTGTAGTATGATGAGATACACAGATTTTTCCTTTGGTTTACGTTACCGAATGAACTTTACAAAAATATATAATTTAATTATTATAACCTTTTTATATAAACTAATAATAATAATATTCTTGAGTAGGGCTTTCGCGACGACAAAGTAATCTTACTATATTCTTAGTAAAAAAGCTTATACTTTAAATTAATGGCAGATTTAATAGTGTCGTATAAAAATGAAGATTAGTAAATGGTATATATAGTATAAATGTTGTCTATTATATTTTAATTGTAATAAAGTATGAATTTGACGCATTATGTATAAACAGCCGCTAGGAATTGAATTTTATATCATGTAAATATTGTACATGAGAAAATAAAAATGAATAATAAAATGTTGTACTATTAATTTTATGAGTGCAATATACCTTTTCATTTTAATGAATACCATGTATAGAGTGATGATAGGTTTTTTATCGTAATAGCAAAAGAATTTATATAAAATTGTTAAATGAGTTGGCTCAGGGGAATTTAAGTAGCCTAGATATAGTAGCCTAGATCGAATAATTGATAGTAAATCGAGAAAATTATAAAAAAATAAACAGTTTTTTCACTTAAATAAATGAGCAATAGAATCATTTTTATGATAAATTTTATTCATATTTTGGTTACTTTAATTTCTAATCTCTTCATTCTATCATTTGTTTTTAAATGGTAAATACTTTTTAATGAATTTATATAATTAATTCTCTTGGTAAGTTAATTAAATAGTTAACTATTAATTTAATATTTAATATATTTTTAATAAAATATTTATTAAGGATCATATTGAATCCCGTAGTTATTAGTCCTGTTAAAATTCTATTATTATTGAAATCTACCATTTTAAAGTTTTAACTGACTAAGGAGAATCTTCAGCTTTTAAATCAAACCGATATAATAGATTTGTAAATTCTTTAATCCCTGTAATGCGGAAAGATATATCCTAGCACTTATAAATATTTTACTTTCTCTATCTGATAACTTATTTATGATCTTTGCTCAAAATTAAAACTAAAATTAATATAAAATTATTCTAACTTGAGTAAAACGACTAAAATGATAAGAAGTCTATGTTCATTTTCTTTTTATTCACTTTTCACTTTTTTTTTATTTTATGCTAATTATCTTTAATGCAAAGAAATCAATTTCCAACAACAACAAAAAATTTAATTAAAATTTTATTAAAAAAACCAATTTAATTGCTTTTCCTATCCATTAACCTAAATACTTAAATTTTTTTTTTTTTATTTGAAAATAATTTAAATTTTTCCAATAATTATAATAAAAAAAAAATCATTCATTTTATCGTTTATACCTTTCCCAAGCCGGTTATCATCATCAGAAGAATTATCATTAATTTTTATATCATGATTATCAAAAATTTCATATTTATGATTATTATTTATATCCGATAATGTTGTTGTTAAATCACTTTTTGATATTTCAATAAAATTATTTTGTATTGAATTATTATTATTTTCCAATTGATTATTATTATTATTATTATTATTTGATAAATAATTTATTGATGATTCCCATATATTATATTGTTTTAATAATGGCCATGATTTCTTTTCTAAATTTACTTGTTGTGATGGTGCACCATTTACAACATCACAACAATATATAAAAATTTGAATAATAAAAATGATTTTTATTAAACTCTCACTTATTATTATTTTAATATTATTCCTCTTATATTGTCGAATTAACATATTTTCATCAATGCACATAAATAAATCGGGGTTTGTTTCTGCGTTTTTTGAAAATTGTATTTGATTTTATTATACCATAAATTTTATGCTTTTTAAGAAAGTTTCTTTGATGCTTTTTTTTTTATATACTTATGTTATGTATATGTTCCACTTTTATACAATGTATTTTATTGATATTACTACTATTCATTATGTTGCGCGTTTATATGGTTTACCTGTACTGATCGCGAGTCACTGAATAACTAAAACTATATACGAGTGACTAAAAAAAAAAAAATTCTTGTGGTTTTATGGAAAGTTTGACCGCAAAAAAGAATGTGAAAATTAAAGGTAAAAAAAAAACAATATATTGATTATATGTGTAACTAAAAATATAATATTTGATCTTCATACATGTGAAGAAAACGGCAAGAAGAAATTGAACTAAAAACAAAAAACGAAACATTCACAATTAAATATATGAAAATTTATTATATATTTCAATTTATGAACAAATAATTTAAATTTACAATAATTATGTATAGTGTAAAGAAACGATATGTTGTAATGTAAATGTAACTATGCGAAAAATGAATAGATAAATGCTTTTGAAATAATTTTTAAATTTGAATTAAAATTATTCAGAATATTCTTGGATGGAAATCATTTTGTCGGTCTACAGTACAAGGAAAAGACATTCTCCTTGTCACTTTTCTTCAATTTTTATGTAAACTGAACACTTTTAAGTATAAGTAGTTCTATGTTGTACCAAAATATATACCATAAGTCGCTGTAATTATAGGCAAGATCGAATGCAATAAAAATATGGATCAACGCATCGATTTTTCTATTTTATTTGAATGAAAACAGGTCAGAATCAATATTTGTATTGCCTTTCGATTTAAATTCGATTGAAAGACACTAAAAGTCCTTGTTTTTTTTGTGTTAGACTCTTTTTAAATATAGTCAATTTTGATTTAATCAAGATTTTGTTTCTATGACCTTCTCCTTGTAAATCAACTATTTATAAACAAGTAAGAGAGGTTCTGAAATCTTCCTTCTAATGATGAAAGTGTTGTACTCTAAGAATAAGATTTACAACATTTCGTTTCTCACACACGTCACGATATAAAAAAATATCTATATATAAAAATGTATATTATGTATATAGATTTTGTGCATTATAAAATTATCATTTTATATAAAATACTGATTGAAAATTTGTGTTTCTTATACACTAAATTGTAAAACTAAGCAAAAAAAAAAAACTGTATAAAAAATGCTATTAAATGCTTAAACCAGAAATAAATAAAATATTTAAAAAAAAAAACAAAATATTACAAAAATAATACTTAACATTAAGAATCAAAATGATGATTATTTTTTTGTGTAATAGATTTATAATGGATCAATATTTGGTCCATTAGGACTTTCTTCTAATTTACGCCAAACAACATTACACATTTCTCTAACTAATGCCTTTTCACCATCATCCATTTGTTCATTTCGTATACCATTATTACCAACAACATTACTATTGCCATTACTATTTGATGGTAAATTTTCACGATCACGTTCTAATTGTTCACGTACTTCTAATACTTGTAATGCACGAACAACAGCTTCTGGACGACCAGAAATTGGATCATTATCATTTGGTACAGATGATTTTTCATCTTCTAATTGATGTATTCGTCGTTCCAATGAACGAACATATTGAAGTGTTTGATCACTTAATGTTGATCGCAAATTATGATCCTAAAAAAATTGTATGAATAATATAAATTTTAATTTTGTTAAATTATGATTTTAAAATTTACTGATATTTGTCGATCAAAATTACGCATTAATTCATCAGCATTTGTACTTGAACTACTACCATCACCATCATCACGTGGCGGACATGTAACATTACCACAATTAACACATAATGTATTTGCAGCACAATGTGCTCTTTCTTCATCCAAATATAAACATAATTCTTTTAATTCCAAATTATCACGAATTAATTCCTGTTGTTTATCATCTAATTGACGAAGTTTAGTCTACAAAAAGGAAGATATTCGATAGTCAAATTTAATTTTTTGTTAGTATAATTTTAATTTCACCTGATATGCTGATACTTCTTGTCTCATAACACTTGCTGTATATCGACCAAATCTTTGCCATTCTCTAGCTAATTTTCGTCCTTTTTGTCTATCATCATCTAAAAAACAACATAAATCTCTTAATTCTTGATTATCATCACTTAATCTTTGATTAGCTTCTTTCATTGTACGTAATTCATTGATAAGAGCCTATATAATAAAATAAAGTAGAAATTTAAGATATATAGTAAAATTGAATGTAATTACTTGTAATTGTCGATTTTGTTCTGATGTTAATCTACCACCAATTTGATTATTTATAGTTGGATCAATAACATCATTTTTCCTAACAAATTTTAACATTTCTTGTGATTGTTGTTGTCGTAATAAAAATTCGTCCTGATGTTGATTTTGTTGTTGTTGCTGTTGCTGCTGTTGACCAAAATCAGATAAACGTTGTCGTTGTTGTAAATATCTAGATGAATTTATTCCACTATTATTATTTTTTATTGTATCTGGTATATAAACTGTTGTTAATTTTGGTATTTCTGGTGGATATTTAATATTTAAATGTGATGGTATATTTAAATCTCTATTTGTATGATGATGATGAATATCTGCTGATATTGTTGATGTTGGTTTACCAATAATTGTTGGTATATTTTTTAATATACCATTACCAGGTGGTTGAGGTGGCGGTTGATATCGTGGTGGTACTGGTTGTTGCTGATGTAAATGATTATTACGAACTGAATTTGTATGTTGTTTATGAACTGTTGCAGCAGTTTGTATATGATTTTGTTGTTGAGGATGATTTGGTTGTTGATGCATTAAATTTTTACCAGATATTGTATTACCATTTAATTTATGATTATTATTATTGTCCGACATTTTTAAAAGAAATTTTCTTTTCTTGTATAATATTTTATTTTAATTTAATTTTTTTTTTTTTTTTGTTAATCAATTCATTTAGTGTAGTTAATCAAAAATAAATAAATTTATGTTGTATATTATTTAAATTTCTTTAAAGAAAAAACACTTTTAATTTTCATTTTTTATTATCATATTTTTTTATGAATTAATATTTTTTTATTTATTTTTATTCAAATATCCCAAGATTTTTATTAGAATAAAGTAAAAATTATTTAAATTGACCTGGTGAACTACTTTCAAAATAATATATATATATGTATATATATACACTCTATGTGTATACACACTATCCCATACAATAGTACATATTTATTAATAATTTTCACTAGTTTGTAGGCTTGACGTCATCGTGCGTTTTTAGTAGTTTTTTTTGGGTACCTTGAAAACTCGTTTTCATTTATTTTTATTAAAAAAAAAAATATTATTAATAACCTTTTTGTTTTTGCACAAAGAGGAAGTTATTGAAATGTTTTTGCTGGAACAAGTGGGAAATACAAGAATTATAATATTTCAAGTTTTTTTTATATAGTAAAAATATATTTGACAAAATTGATCTTTATGTTAGAGGATTTTGATTGAAAATTAGCAATTAAATATAAATTGCTTTTCACCCAATTATGAAGCTATCAATTTGTTGTTTTACCAATAATCCAATAAAAACAATTTAAGAAGAAAATTTTGAGACTTGCCTTAAGTATTTTATGTTACATACATATAAAAACAATCAAGGTTAATTGTTACTTAATTGATACACTGATCTTTAAATATTTCTTGTTAAACTATTCCACTTCCATCCACACTATAATACCGAATTTTATTTTCATTATTTTTTATGTAAAATAAAAACAAATATTAGATTTACTACTATACACATAAACTACGAGTACTTAGTTAAAACCAATTATATGTTTTTTATATTTTATCAACTATAAAAATGTCTGTACAATTTTTTACAATAGAAATATTGTTGTTAATGAAATATTAAATTAATTATAATACACTTTAATTTAAAATTTAGTCATTTAATATCCAAAAATAATAATCAATTATATTATATACAGAAAAAAATGGCTGGAGATATTGACAAAAAAAAATATTGACTGATCTTTGACTTAGATCTATTCCTATATAAAACTGATCTTGATCCCCTCTCTACTGTAAAAAGTATCATAAATTTTGTGTAATATCGATTGTTTTTAAAATATCGATCGTGTTGTTTCAAAATGAATATCGATTTTTTTCACAACCTTTTCCATGTGCGATCTACAATCTAGTCTACACAACTTAAATTTATTATTTGAAAATTATTGATATTCGTAGTCAATTTTAAAGACAAATTTGATATAGACTGTTTATCTATTGAGAGATTAATATGGAATTAATCTGTTACTTTTAGGCACAGCCATATGGTTTTTCTTTTATTATACTTTCATATTTTTCAATAGTCCGATACTATTGAGCATCAACTGAAAATCATGATCTAGTCTAGTGTCTAGTCTAGTCTCATAAATTATATAAAATTCTGTCAAAACATGTAATTATTTTTATATTATTCTCTTTGCCAAGTTATAGCAAAAAAACCTACAATAAATTTCAAATATTATCATTATAATTAATATTAATATGTATAAATTAATATATTAATATAAATATATAGTATTTTTCCTTTAATGCTAAAAGTAAATATGAGTTGGGTATAGCAGCAATACACAATCCCATCTATACGTATACTATACCAAAATGTAGGTATTTTAATACCATTGACGACAGTAAATGTGTCTATGCCACAAATCGAGTTTTTCCAATATAGACAAAATTGGTATCCAAACTATCCAAAACAAATTAAAAATCTTTTAATTTGCCCAACTTATACCAAAAAAACCTAACAAAATATTAATTTTTATTTTCACAAGGACTTTTTCCTCTGCAGTAGAGGATGTGTCTTCTCCAAGCAAATGAACATGATTTTTGTTATCTAAAGAAATAATTTTAATTGAATTGAAAGAAAAAAATCAATCTGTTATAAAATAATATTAAAATTTAATTCATAATTATATCAAATTTAAAATTATAAACTAAATTTCATTTTTATTTGGTTATCTTACAAAATAATTATATATAATAACAAAATTCTGTTGAAATTTTTTAAAAATTAAACTGTAGTATCGTATTATTTATAATAAAATATAATTTAATTTTTTTTATATATATTTTTGATACAAAAGCAACGTTTTCTTTTTTAAATACATATAGTCTAAAATTTATAACGCGTTTTGCTGTAATATAAATTTTAAAAATCTTATAAATTAAAATCGTCCACGACCGCCAGCAGGTGAACGTGATCTGAATCTTCCTCCTCCGCCTCCACCAGCTCCTCCTCCACCACCACCACCTCCACCGCTTCGGAAACCACCACCTCCACCGCCACCGGAATTGCCATAACTTCTGTTTCCACCATCTCGTCCGCCTCCGAAACCATTATCACGGCCACCACCGCCGCCATATCCACCACCACCACCTCCGCTTCGGCCACCACCACTGCTGCCATAACCATTATCACCATAGCTCCGACCACCGCCGCCTCCACCACCACTTTGTCGTCGGAATCCACCACCACCGCCGCCTCCACCGCTACTTCCACTTCGTGGGCCACCAAAACCACCGCCGCCGCCAGAACGGAATCCACCACCACCTCCTCTACCACCCTGTCTACCACGGCCAAAATCACGTCCGCCATCTCGTCCTCCAAAACGTCCACCTCCTCCACCACCGCTACCATCACGTCTACCCTGACGTGGCCGGCCTTTTGAAATTTCAACACGTAATTGGGAACCAAGTACTTCTGATCCGTTCAAGATATCGCATGCTTTTTCGGCTTCATCACGATTTTCGAATTCGACGAATGCAAAACCTGGAGGATTGAAAGCAACCCAAACTGAATTTAATTTACCGTATTTTGTGAATTCTCCTTCCAGATCTTCTTTTTTGACTTTATCTGTTAAATTACCAACGTAAACTCGAGTACCACGACTGTCGCTCATTTTAATTCTTTTTGATGATTATTTGTTGGATGAAAGTTGAACCTCAATAAAAATGTCTCGGATGATTTCTTGTATGTCCCTTGCCTACTACGACGACGTAGAAGATGACGATTGACGAATACTGTGGAATGTTTTTATAATAGGCTAAAGGTAACGTTTTTTTATATAATTGGTAGAACATTTAGAAAATTTGTATTTGTTTATATAAGAGTGCAATAAATTGGAGTTTTTTTTACTTTCAATTCAATTTTTGATATTATTTGAAATATAATGTAGCAATGAATAATTTTAAATTGTATAAAACTCTATGTAACGTAACGTTAGATTCGAAAAAATTGAAATAAAAAGTGAATGCATGTCCAGCGAGATTTATAAATTTTGCATGTCGAAAATTGAAAATAATCGTGAACGAGTACCCACATTAAAAGACGGAGAATAGTTTTATTTTATTGATTTGGACGAGTTTTGCAGCGAAAACAAATGATTTTGGCGAGATCCATTAGGATTGCTCCTAAGTACAAATTTAGTTGTCCAGTCATGATATATTTAATTTTAATTTAGATATTATTGATTTTGTATATGGACTCGTCTGGCGGCACAATGAAAAAAGTACAGACTGATAGTTCCCAGAAGAGCGCGTGGCCTTTATAATAGCATGCATTTTTTCAACTTCAAAGAAATATTTTCAATTTTTTTAAATAAAGAATTTCGTGTTTGTGTCTTGTTTTTCAAGTTTATCTTTGCAAGGACGAAATAAGCAATAATTATTCACGGCGCCCTTGTATAAATAATTTTTGCAAAGCATTTTTTTTTGTGGCGTTGTATTTTATCTAAAACAAAATGGCGTTCTTTCTGTTTAGTGAATGAAAATTAATTAATTAAACGAAAATACATTTAAAAAAATTATTGTACACACCAAGAATTTTAATATAAATCTTTAATAAATTCGTCGAAATTCATTCGATTTTCGAAGATCTATTTGGAATTTAAGCTGAAAACAAGGCACAGGCACGGTTTTATTTTTTGCAATCTTTCATTTTTTTTGTAATAAATTTGGTTTTTTTGTGTAGATCAATATTTTTACCGTCGAAGATTTTGAAACTATTACTCTTTACTTCGTCTTTTTTGATTAATTCAATTTATTTTATATTCAAATAATTTATTTTAAAATAGACGATCAATAAAATTTTTTTTCAGGAAATAACTTTTTTTTAATTAAAATTTTTCACCGACTACTCAATCTTTCCGGGTGGAGTTTTGAAAAGATATTGGAAAAGTTGAAATGACGTTATGTGAGCGTCGATTCTTTACGATTAGCTACAAAATACTAAAATTCTACACTACAAAGCAACAAAAAAAGAAATTACAATAAAAAGATAATTTCTGCATAAATAATGGAATTTTGGGGTTATAAAAATATAAAAATGTGACTGTGGACTGTAGGCTAAACAATATTCATCTTCATTTCTGAATACAGAAGCAGAATAAAACATGCTCTCTTACAGTGGGTTCCCATTGAAAATTTTTAGTTTTTAGTTTTACAGGATTGTATGAAAAAAAAACGACGGCAAGATTTTTTATAGTACCATTTACACGATCAAATAAAATCAAAATTTTATTTGATGAAAAAAGCTGTTAAATGAAGCTGTCAAACATTTTGCATTTACACTATCAAATAAAATCAAAATTTTATTTGATGAAAAATCTGTCAAAATACAAGCGAAAAGCATTTACACGATCAAATCTATTTGACGTGACGTCATATTTGACAAATTTATTTGAAATAAACAAAATATATTTTGATTTGAGATTTTATTTGATAGGATATTGGATGGACCATTTACACGTTCAAATTTATTTGATGGATGAGTCATTCAAATAAAATATTGATTTTATTTGATCGTGTAAATGGTACTTATGGCATCAGGTTTTTTTTCCATACAATCCTGTAAAACTAAAAACTAAAAATTTTAATGGGAACGCTAGGTTATGTGACATTCATTATCATAAACGTCACCTGTGTGGCAATTCTTGAAACATATTAGTTTCAGTTATTCCATTCAAAGCGTCACCTGTGTGGCAATTATTGAAACACATTAGTTTCGGTTAGCCCAATTTAACATAGATGTCACCATCATTAGTACAATTTAAAAAAACGTCACCTATGTGGCAATTATTGAAACTCATTTGTTTCGGTTAGCCCAATTTAACACAGATGTCACCACCATTAGGACAATTTAAAAAAAAGCGTCACCGGTGTGGCAATTATTGAAACTCATTTGTTTCGGTTCGCCCAATTTTCAAATAAAATATTGATTTTATTTGATCGTGTAAATGGTACTATAGATGTAACTAACATCAATTTCTTTTCAGACACACTTTCTTACACTTTCCTACAGTTTCTTACACCCTCCATTGTGTAGAAAATTTTTGCGTTCTTTTGACTACACTTTCTACACTTTTTTTAAATCGGCGTCTAGAAAAAGTGTACACTTTTCTACACCCTCAAATTTGAAAGTGTAGAAAGTGGAGATTTAATTAATTTTTTTTTTCACTTTTTAAGGTGGAAATATATACTATACTAAATATATAGTGAATTAAATAATGTTTTAATCACAAATTATGAAAAAAAGTATAACAATTTAAAATTATAAAGAATTTTATCAGGGTGTAATAAAAGTATGTGGGTCTACACTTTCCTACACCACAGATTTTTGACAATTCCCACCATGGTGTGGTGTAGAAAAAAAATTTCTCAAAAGAAATTGATGTAATATTAGTACAATTTTTAAAAAAACGGCACCTGTGTGGCAATTATTAAAACACATTAGTTTCCGTTAGCCCAATTTAACACAGATGTCACCACCATTAGGACAATTTATGAAAAGCGTCACCTGTGTGGCAATTATTGAAACACATTAGTTTCGGTTAGCCCAATTTAACATAGATGTCACCACCAGTAGGACAATTTAAAAAACGTGACCTGTGTGGCAATTATTGAAACATATTTGTTTCGGTTAGACCAATTTAGCATAGATGTCACCACCATAGGACAATTTTTAGTTAAAATGGAACGCAAGTAATATTATTTCGATGCTATTAAAGTTTGAATCATGTTGTCATTTTAATTCTAGAAAAAAAATCGAATAGTAGCTTGAACAATCAAAATGCTGAATCTACAATTATAGTAAATTTTTCCCACAGTTCAACTTCTATGCGTTTCGTTTACTTTGCTTTGACTACACTTGCAATGTTTTGTGAATTCAATACACAGATTGCTGCTACTCAAAAAAAACAAAAGTAATTTTAAGTTCCACACATTATGGAGAAATTTTCTTTCCGAAGCAATAATTAGCCTTCAACAAGTACGCTACGCTCACTCAACTTCAACGCCTGTCTATTCGCCATTTTTAATTGATTTTTTAATCAGTCATTTTCCAACAAACAACGCCGACTTCATAATTACACACCTGGGCAAATAGATTCATGGCATTTAAGCAAGAATCTAAAAAATCCAGATAAAAAGTTAATTATTTCAAGCGTCTTCGTTTAAAAGTTATAAAGTCTGCATACACATCAAAATAAACGCTGAAGTAAAGGTTATTTATCAGTCACGAAGCCCTGAATAGTTCGACGGTAAAAATATTCTACACAAAAAAATCAATATTAAAACATAAAAAATTGCAAAGTTTACCGTGCCTGTGCCTTGTTTTCAGTGAAAATCAACAGATCTTCAAATCTAAATTAATTTTTATGCATTTTTCTAATCAAAAAAGTAAAGCTGTAACATTTAAATATTTCGTTTATTCAATTTTTTTTTTATGAAAACAGAACGATCGCCATTTTGTTTTGACAAAAATTCTAAACTTTGCAAAAAGTTGAAAAAATCTTAATATTTCATGGCGCCAACTTCTGAGCAATTCGTTTTACACTGTTAACTAAAAAAATTGATGAAAAACAAGACACAAACACGAAATTCTTTATTTAAAAAAAGTTAGAAATATTTCTTTGAAGTTGAAAAAATGCATGCTATTGCTATTAAAAAAACCACGCGCTCTTCTGGGAACTATCAGTCTGTACTTTTTTCATTGTGCCGCCAGACGAGTCCATATACAAAATCAATAATATCTAAATTAAAATTAAATATATCATGACTGGACAACTAAATTTGTACTTAGGAGCAATCCTAATGGATCTCGCCAAAATCATTTGTTTTCGCTGCAAAACTCGTCCAAATCAATAAAATAAAACTATTCTCCGTCTTTTAATGTGGGTACTCGTTCACGATTATTTTCAATTTTCGACATGCAAAATTTATAAATCTCGCTGGACATGCATTCACTTTTTATTTCAATTTTTTCGAATCTAACGTTACGTTACATAGAATTTTATACAATTTAAAATTATTCATTGCTACATTATATTTCAAATAATATCAAAAATTGAATTGAAAGTAAAAAAAAAACTCCAATTTATTGCACTCTTATATAGACATACAAATTTTCTAAATGTTCTACCAATTATATAAAAAAACGTTACCTTTAGCCTATTATAAAAACATTCCACAGTATTCGTCAATCGTCATCTTCTACGTCGTCGTAGTAGGCAAGGGACATACAAGAAATCATCCAAGACATTTTTATTGAGGTTCAACTTTCATCCAACAAATAATCATCAAAAAGAATTAAAATGAGCGACAGTCGTGGTACTCGAGTTTACGTTGGTAATTTAACAGATAAAGTCAAAAAAGAAGATCTGGAAGGAGAATTCACAAAATACGGTAAATTAAATTCAGTTTGGGTTGCTTTCAATCCTCCAGGTTTTGCATTCGTCGAATTCGAAAATCGTGATGAAGCCGAAAAAGCATGCGATATCTTGAACGGTACAGAAATTCTTGGTTCCCAACTACGTGTTGAAATTTCAAAAGGACGACCACGTCAGGGTAGACGTGGTGGCGGAGGTGGTGGTGGACGCTTTGGAGGACGAGATGGCGGACGTGATTTTGGCCGAGGTAGACAAGGTGGTGGTGGATTCCGTTCTGGCGGCGGAGGTGGTGGGTTTGGTGGTCCACGAAGTGGTGGTGGTGGCGGTGGTGGCTTCCGAAGACAAGGCAGTGCTGGCGGAGGTCGGAGCTATGGTGATAATGGTTATGGCAGCAGTGGTGGTGGCCGAAGCGGAGGTGGTGGATATGGTGGCGGCGGTGGCCGTGATAATGGTTTTGGAGGTGGACGAGATGGTGGAAACAGAAGTTATGGCAATTCCGGTGGTGGTGGAGGAGGCGGTGGTGGTTTCCGAAGCGGAGGAGGTGGCGGAGCTGGTGGTGGTGGTGGTGGAAGATTCCGATCACGTTCGCCTGCTGGTGGTCGTGGACGTTTTTAAATTATTTATTGTAAGCAACTCCTTTTTAACACAGCTTTTTTTTTATTCATTTTGCAAAATGTACTTTTAAAAATTGTATCGTAAATTTAAAATGACAGAAGAAAAACAAGTTTAAATGTTTTGTAATTTTTGATCTTTTAAATTGAAAATAGATTTTATTGCTTATTGTAAAAATAAAAAGTAATTGCAAGAATGTATTGCAAATGAAAGAACAAAAACTAAACAGAAAACTTCTCAAAAGTTAGTATTAATTAATATTTATCGATAAGATACCTCAATAAAATTCTCTTCTAAAAACAAAAATCATGTGTATTTGTACTTTTTATATAATTCCCATTACCTATTAATCTATGTAAGTAAAATATAAATGAATAAAAAGAAATGTTTTCACGGCCGATGACCCTCTTCGTAAGACAGTATGATTAAATTATATTCAAATATAAAAAAAACCGGCGCAGCAGAACTACTGTGCATTATAAGATTCACATTTATTGACAATTTTTGGTGCCGGCAAATACCGGCATTCAAATTCAATTTATGATATTAAATTACAATTTTAAAATCAATATATTTTATTATTGTACATTAACTCTGTGACATTGATATCAGTAATTTTATTCTAATCTTTGCGTTACTTAAGAAATCATGTGAATCGGAGAGAAGAATTACGATACGATAAATTAATTGTGAAAAATACGATAAACTAACTCTAACAAGAAGAAATTATAATTAATTGCAAATTGTAACAAACTTTAAATTATTTAGCTGCAATTGTACTTCAAACATCTTTTCTATATATAGATTTAATTTATTATTATAATAACATTATCGTAAACTCAGAACTCCAAGTCGAACGACATTGGACAGACAAAACTAAAATTAATAATCATGTTTTAAACATTTTCAAAAAGAAGACTTAAAAAAGTTAAATGGTCAAATGAAACTTCCTTTTACGAGTATAGACACAAGAAAAAAAACTAAAATTCTTTTTATTACAATATTCTACTCACAAACTTTTATTAAAAACTGACTTTTCTTGAAATTTGTTAAAAGAAAGAGTTTTAAAAATATAATATTATACTCTCATAACAACCAACACCACCCAAAATTATATTGGTAAGAGTAGAGTGTATTATTATTATAGTATAAAAATAGTGTAACGATTTTTATATTTAGCTTTTTTTTATCTACTATGCACACAGAAAGTTACTATACCAAAAAAAATTTACGTTAACCATAAAGTTAAAAACTTAAACATAGTCAGGTGAACCAACCAAACAAATACAATAACAAAAAATAAAATAATAATATCGTCATAAACAGGTAAAAAAAAGTGGAAAGGTGTGTAAAGTAGAAATAATAAAAGTATATTTTTTTTTTGTTTTATATTCAAATACCTTTGCAGTTCTTGATTAAACTACTTCGCTGACGGTCGACGTAATATATTTTTATTTATTTTTTTGAAATCGCTTTAGTGATGATGGCCGCGCCTAGAATTTATTTTGAGATTTTATTTCTTTAATGGTTTTTAAAACAATAGTTTAATAAAAATATTATATAAATTTATTGAAAAATACGAAAATTCAATTTGAAATTATTTAAATTTTGAAATTTGCATTAGTAGATTTATGTTTTCGGTTTATGTACGTCGTGTTATTTATTTATTAAAAGTTCTTTGTTGGTTTTCCAACCCCCAAATAATAATAAAAAGGTTGATTAATTATTTCAAAAATAATTTTAATATATTTTGAAAAAAAATATTTTATATAAAAAAAGGCAAAAAATATGATTGGAAATTATGAAATTTGTGATATGAATTAAAGCTAAAAATTAGTGATTAAGTTTTTAAATGTAAAATATTTCAGTGATTGAATAATTAAATTTATTTGTTTATATGTATTTGTGTGTAAAATATTTTTTTTTTGGGTTTATGCATTTGAATATTAAAACGCAAAGCTTTAGTTTAGATATTTTAATTTTTTTTCTTCTATAATATTGAACTGACTTGACCCCAATTGGAAATAATATACAAAAAAATGTTTTTTTCGTCTAATTAATTCAATTATAATATTCAAAGAAGTCAGTGTAGAAAATCTATTAATTAATTCCCATTTAACGTTTAAGTTTAGAATGGTTAGTTTAGTAAAGCTGGTTTTTTTCAAGAAAACGATGAAATACAAACAAAAACTAGAAGCAAGAAGAAGGAAGCTATTCTAGTGTACAACAGGAAATCAAATGCAACTTTGTTCTTATAACAGAAAATTGGAAAAAATATTAAAGGAAAATACTTTGATAATTTGAATTTCCTTTTTCCTCAGTTTTAATTTATAAATGTTTACCAAAAACCAAGACAAACACTTTTGGAATATCTTTTTTTTTTTTTAAAAACTGTTTATAAATAAGGGGAAATTATACATAAAATAACGTATTCGTAATAGTTGGTAGTTGGTATAAAAATGAAGATAGCTTTAATAAAAATATAATATAAGGTAGTAGCATCACATTCACATATTAGTCATCATAAAATTATTTGAGAAATTTCAAATATTTAATAAAATTTTCATATTTCAATTAGAAAATGAAAATATTATGATAATTTTTTACAAAAAGTTTCTATTTGTTCCTATGAAATTCCAATCCTATTAAAAAAAATTGAATAATACAAGTACCTATTATTGCTGTAAAATTGCTAATTTTAGGCAATTTTCCATGGAAATTGATTAAATTTTGATATAATATATTTAATTTCTGTATATTTCCTATGAATTAACATTTTCTTTGCTGCAATAAGATCAATTGGTTCAAGTTGATTAAATATTTTCAACTGGTTATAGTATATGATCTCAAAAAAGTATAGTAGAATTACTACTGCAATAATATGTTTTATCGAATAATATTGAAAGGTTAGGGAATATACTGTGGCCAATTATATAATTCATTTACCCTATTTCTTACATACTTTTATTCTGTTATTTTGATAAGATACTACATCAATAAAAAAAAGTTTTTCACGATTTCTTTTTTAGTATATGTGATTGCGCACATAATCATAAAAATTATATACTTAAAAACACATGCCATGTCAGTTAATTTTTCAGGTTTGATTCTCTTCTCTTCATAATTATTTTATTATTTATTTTCTTTCTGTATGAATGAAAGCGAATCTACTTTTTATATTATAAAACAAAAAACTTATCATAGTAAAGTTATGATTCATATAATATGCAAGTTTTCTCAGCGTTTTTTTTTTTTTTTGTTTAAATCATAAAACCATAATTTACTTTTCATAAATAGTTGATTTTCCACTGTTGCTCTTCCAAGAGGTGAAAAAAATTATTGTCAGTAAAATAAATTAAAGAAAAAATTTTTATAATAAATATGTGAATCAAACAATGTGAATCATGAAATTAATTTAAATATATATACAAAAAAAAAAAAGAAGAATATATATATAAAAAAAAAAATTCAAAATGTGGTGGTTTAATAATAATAAAAATTATAAATATTTAATAATAAAATTATTTATAATAATTTTAATAAATTTAAATAATGTTTATGGTAAAAATAATAATTTTAATAATATATTAATGAATAATGAAATTGATCCAAATGATATAAGTGTACAATATAAATCAGATAATCAACAAGTATTAACTGAATTAAATGGTGGTATTATTGTTGGTGAAAGGATATTACGTAAAAAAGATAGTCCATTTGTATTAAAAACTGATTTAGAAATTGAAAATGGTGCTAAATTAATAATTGAACCAGGTGTTAATATTAATTTTGCACCAATGGTTGGAATAACAATACGTGGTACAATAAAAGCAATTGTAAGTATAAAATATTTATAAATTATTTATTTAAGTTACAAAGTTACCATAATTTTCTATTCCTGTTGTTTAAGCATATAATTTCTTAGAGGTTTCGCATAATTTTCCAATTAGGAACTTAACTTACTAATTATTGTATATAAATAGTGAACCATAACTTCCTTAGTAAATTAATTTCAAACTAAACGATATTAATTTCAATAATCTATTAACTTGTGATTCATCAATTTTTATCACCAGGTGGATCTAACCGTCAGAATTTTCCTGTAATTTTAAAATTATTGTACATTTTACTATCGATACTCCTCATATAAATCTGAATAAACTTAGATTATTGCCTCTCCTTTTTGCCTAGATACTAAGCCACACTTTTTATCTACTTTTTTTTAGTATAATTTAAATAATTTACAATCATTTTCTCTACAATTTATTTCAATAAATCTGGAGTAAATTAAATAATAGAAAAGCCCAAGTTCATTTTAAAATTCAATTATATTTATATACCTAATTACATTTGCAAATGAATGCATTCCATTTATAATTGGGCACATCATAAACACTAATCGTTCTCTTCTTTTTCGTCAATTAAGTCGCGACTAAATTGCCTGAAATTATTATTTTTCAGCTATTCTTAATAAATTTAATTTTTCTTAATCGAAATTTCGCATAGTAGATGATATATATAAAAAAAAAAACTGTGCAATGAGGTCACGGCTAATGATTCTTTTATAATGTGCAATTGCAATTTTTCATAATTTTTTTTTTATAATTAAATTTCCTTATTCAGTTCACCAGAAAAATTTGTAATTGTTGTTTCTGAATTGAAAAAAATTAATTAGTAAATATGAAGATATTTTAATGTTTGTGTTTATAAAAAGGTTCATGTGTGTTTGAAATTTTGTTTTAAGGCGGCGGTGGGTTTAATATGCGTGTAGAGTGTAGATAGAGATTTAAATGAAAAACACTATCAAAAAATAACATATAAACAACACACCTGTTATTTTATTATGATGTTTGTAAGAATCTCGTGACGTCATTATACCGTGAAAATTAATCACAAAATCGGTTGCACGTGGTTACACTTCGTTGATTTTAATGTTTTTTTATGGAAAAACAGTAATACAAAATAATAATAATAATAATGTAAAATGAGTAATGTGTCATTGCCCGACTTTTTGTTGCTTTTTTTTTTAGAAAAAGTAAATAAAATCTCTGTACTTACCATTTTTTTTTTGTCTTTCACCTTTGGTGTCGTATAGTTAAATTCCATGAAATAACATAAAAATTTATATGTTGAATTGAAGAATAATCATTTTTATAGAACGGTGAATTAAAGTAAAAGAAAAATTGTTCAAATTTTTTTAACAAAAAAATGTATTAGGTCTAACAGTTTTTTTTAGTCATTTTTATTTACCTTTTACTGATAGTTTTTTTTTTGGTATATGACTAATTACATATAGAAAAATTTTTATGTTGATATTTCTAATCATAAATATTATTTTTTTTTTTGCTTGATAAAAATTGAAGAGATAATCAATTTTTGTATGGCAATGTTTACCATTTTTTTTTTGCTGAAGAAATTTTATCTTGATAATAATATATAGTATTTTTTTATGTATGTAGAGTATTTTAGAATTTTACCTGTTCAATTTAATTAATTCATTTATTTATTTAGTTTATCAGTAAAAATATATTATTTTACAGGTGCCTCTTTATATATTAGTTTGATTATTGATTTGCGGTGGTTATTTGGTGTTCACACTTTACAAATCATTTTTCAGTCTTTGAGTATTTTTATTATTAAATAATTTCCATGTTAAAATCTGTAAAAATGAAATATATATGATGGATTGATATTGTGGATAATTATTTAATAAATTTTCAATTAGTAGAAATAGGAATTGATATACGTTTATACTCGTAATTATATAAAATACATGACAGTTACAGAATCCTTCAATTTCAACTTTAAATTCACCATAATCCTTCACCTTCAGGCTTCAGCAATCAGTAAATTTTTAAACACTATTATTATCTGAAATTATTTCAAATATCAATCATTCTCAATAGTGTATATACCATATATGCAACTATCATAAAATTATTAGTCATTCTTACTAACTGACTAAACTGATTATATCTAATTAGATAATTATTTAAACTAATGATGAATTATAAAATAATTTTAGAAATAAATATAATAATTTACGAAATATTTCAACCGTTGAATATTATTTTTTTTTCAATTTGCAATTAATCTTTAAGACAATAGTAATTGACAAGCCCCAAAATATTCAGTTTTTCAGTAAATTCTTTTTTTTCTATAAAATGCTATAACCATTCAAATTAACATGATTGAACCATAATTTTGGTATTTTAAGTAGAATAATTATTTGAACCATAATAACTTTAATTAAAATACCAAAAATAGTAAGTATACAAATAAAGTAAATAACTTGTTATCAATTTTTAGTATATAATCTAACTAATACATAAATAAATTGATCTTTCTAGTAAAATTAATATAAATAATTTTAGTAGGTATATTATTAATTTGATCAAAACAAATTAAATGATTTTCAGAACTAAAAGATTTCATTATTATTTGTAATAACAATTTCATTTTAAATTGAAATTATTATGATAAGAAAATTAACGACAATTTTTCCATTAATATAATTTCAAATAAATACATCAACAATTAACACTAATAACAAAATTAAATGGTTCTTTCTCTCTGTATAGATTGTGGTTCATTTATAAAATTTACATAGAATCAAAAATTTATATTAATTTCATAAAAGAGAACCGCGATGCGATCCAAAATGAACTTTCATGAAGAAAATGATAAATGCAAGGGAAATATAATCTGTCTTTTTTTTTTAATTTGCAATTTCACAGTCTGTTAAAAAATTTATGAAATCTAGAAAAGCATAAATTAAAATAGTCATAATTTAATTACCATTAATAATTAATTTAAAAAAAAAATTACGAGATATGTTTTACAACCAATTTATAGACTTTTTTTACTAGATTAATTTTAAGCCATTAAGAAATGTTTTGAGTGCATGACCCTTTCATAAAAAAAAGTGTGTTGACGAAATCTAAATAAGGTCAGATGGACAATACTTTCAGTTGACTTGTAAATTTAATTGAATTTTATCGTTGTTGGTTGGAGTTAATTAATTCCATTTTTTAAATTCACTTATTCATATTTTTTGTTTACAATTTTATTTTGTTAAGGCGGAATTATAAGTGGGTGGTAGTAACATTGAATGGGCATTAGTAGAAAATTATTAATATTTATAAAATTGCGAAACTATACATGATGAGCATAAATTTTGTAATTTATTAATAATCCTCAATATAATTTTAGGGTAAACCGGAAGAAAAAATCCATTTAACATCATTACAAAATACTGGATATGATGATCAATTATTACCAGAACCACAAGAACTTGGTGCTCGTTTAGTAGATGGACCAACACCATTAGAAGGACGATTACAAATATATTATAAGGGAACTTTTCGTTCCGTTTGTACAAATTCGAGAAAGTAAATATTTAAAATTTTCTATCTAAAAATAAAAAACTATATTTTCCTATATAATCAAATTTTAGTTGGACAATTCAAGATTATGAGACAGTATGTCGACAAATGGGTTTTCAAGGTGGTACCTTTTGGAATTGGGTAGAACGTGTTTGGAATAATCAGCCAAGACTTTTATTCGAGGAACCAAATTGTCGTGGTAAAGAAAGTTCATTATTTGAATGTTCTTGGCATTCACGACAATTAGGATCAGGTGTTTGTGATTATCATAGTGATATTGGTATTCAATGTTTACCACGACATGAACCAGCTCTTGCGCATTGGAAAGGTTTGAGTTTTATAAATGCACCAGTAAAAAAATTCTTATCACCTGATCATACAGTTTATAGTATGTTATCAGAATCAGAATTAAAATTTGTTGATATTATTAGAGCTGGTTCGGGTAAAAATCGATTAACATCAGCTGCTATTGAAGTTATTGGTATGCCACCACAATTATCTGATATTACTGTGGATCATTCAGCATATACTGGTATAAATGTTACTAGACCAGATTCAGCATTTACATTTCATCGTGTTACTGTACGTCGTAGCAAAGGATTTGGTATTTTTGTAAATAGTAGCAATGGATTAGCACATTTTGAAGATTGTAAAATAAGTGAAAATGGTGCTGATGGTATACGATATATTGGTCACGATTTACGTTCTGAGGAACGTAAAGATCGTACTAATATTTATGATTTTTGTACATTACCAACAACAGCTGGTCAAACATATCCAATTTCTATATCAGTTCAACAATCATTTTATGCTGGAGCACCGAAAGAATGTTCAAAATATTTTTTTACAAATCCCGGTTATGTGTTAACCATAAATTTTGTTTATTTTACTATTAAGAAAAATGAAACAGCACAAATTGATATTTTTGATGGTGCATCAATGAATGATAGATTATTGGCAACATGGTTAATTAGAAATTCAACAAGATTACAAAGTGTGACAAGTACAAGAGATAAAATTTATGTACGTTTTCGAGCAAATGCAAGATCAGAATTATTAGGATTTTTAAAACTTACAACTGGTCCATATAAAACATTTGATTTAAATGTTACAAATTCAATTATATCTGATAATTCTGGTCGTGGCATTGCTGTTGATAATTTAAGATCACAAGTACATTTATTAGGTTCATCGATATTGAACAATGGTCACGTTTCTGGATTGCATGTAACAAGCGGTGCTGGTGATGTTAATGTGACAAATAGTAAGATTAGTTTTAATCATGGCGGTGGAATTAATATTACTTATTATGGCGGTAATAGAAATATATCAAAATCTTCTATTAGCTCAAATCGAGGTAATGGTATATCAGTTTGGTTAAATGAAACTAAAGATATGGATCGAACAGAATTTTTATATTTAAATCAAACAACATCAATTGAATATTCAAATATATTTGGTAATTTAGAAACTGGTATAAGACATGGTAATTTTTGTGGTGAATCATGGGTAAATATTACTGGTAATTATTTTAATAATAGTAAAAATGATGATATTAATATACAAACATGTTGGTTTGAACAATTATTACCAAAGCAAAAATTATATTTACAAATTGGTCATAATAAATTTGAATATTCTCAGCGGAATGGAATTGTTATAAATCCTATATTGAATTTATATGGTAAAATTGAATATAATCATTTTAAATATGGACAATATGGTTCAATATTTATACGAAATCCATCATGGGAAGAATTTCGTAATTTACCAGTACGTGTAATTATACAAAATAATGAATTTTATAAAAATCAAGGACTTTTTGTTATATCACTTGGTGTTACACTGTACAGTGATCCAGAAATTCAATCAATATTATTTACAAAAAATTTTGTACGAGATAATAAAATAATTGAACCATTTGGTTCAATTGAAAGTAAAACAGAAGGTATTCATGGTGCTGGTAGATTAAATCCAAGATCAAAAGTAGCAGCACCAATAGTAATATCATCAAGTAATGTTGATATATTCCGTAATATAATATCAAATCGTGATTCAGCATATGAAATTGGTTCACAATTACCAGATCAAAGTCAAATTATTAATGCTACTTATAATTGGTTAGGTCATACAGATGAAGAGAAAATTTTTAAAAGATTATTTCATCGAAAAGATCGATATGATTTAGCTAAAATTGAATATTTACCATATTTATTACATAATTCTAATCCAAGTACAGCAACAATAATTGCTCATCCACAATATGTACCAAGATTTTTAACTGAAGGTTCAGAATATATTGGTGGTGAAGTAGATGGTTTAGAAAAAATACCAGCTGGTTCATATACAGTTAATCGTGATATAAACGTTCGGCCTGGTGGAAAATTAATTATTGAACCAGGTGTTACATTAAATTTTGAACCAAGTGTTGGTATGATGATAGCAGGTAAATTAGAAGCACGTGGCAGACGACCAGATGATATATTGTTTACACTGAAAAGGGAAACAATTATGGTAAATGATACTGAAACAATTGATGGTGGGATGTCAGATGATGAAAATATGCAAGTGATTGATATAGAAACAGAATCAGTTATTGATTTAAATGAAACTCCACATATACCACTTAAACTATTAGGTGGTTCAAATAATCATGAAGGTAGATTACAAGTCTTTTTAGATGGCCGATGGGGTACTGTGTGTGATTACGGATGGTCTATTATAAATGCAGCATTAGTATGTCACCAATTGGGTTATTCATTAAATCCTTCTGATTGGAGACTTTTGAGATCGGAAATGCCAGGCAGTGGAACAACAGAAGATGTTATTTTATCAAATGTTCGGTGTACACAATTTGATACAGATTTTACGAAATGCCAAGCTGAAAGATTTTCCCGAGGGGAATTTGAAAATTCATGTACACATGAGAGTGATGTCGGTCTAAGGTGCTATGAAGGAGCATGGGCTGGAGTACGATTTAGTCCATTAGCTGAAAGAGCTGATTTACAATATGTGACTATAGAAAAAGCTGGTCTTTTTGATTATACGACAAATTCTTTTAAGCCAGCTGTCCAAATGGATTTTGCTCGACATAATTTCGAAAATATTCGTGTTGTTCAGAATTTACATGATGGTTTAAGTGTTATATATTCAGATGTCTATGGTGGCAAATCAATAAATAATATTCGACATTCAGAATTTGCTAAAAATTGGGGTAATGGAATTAGTTTAAAACAATTAGGGCTTGTTGTTTTTGGTTCAGAAATCAAAGAAAATAGTGGCAGTGGAATTGCACATAATCCAGTTTTATCGCAGGACGAACAAAGAGAATTATCAGGTTGGTTCCGTTTGACACCAGATTTCAATGCATTTGATTCGAAATATGAACCATATATATTACCAAAAGAATCTGGTCATATTGATTTAGATCAATGGCAATCAAAGCATATAATTACAGAACGACATTATGGTGAAAATGTTGAACGAAAAATAACAATTCGTTGTCCACCTGGTTATGTAATTGGTATACAATTATTAAATCCAATTCAGAATCGTTCAACTGAACTTATTTCAATTATTGATTCACAAATGGAAAATTCCCAATCTGATATTTGGGATGTTAAAAGAGATTTATCAGTATTTCCAGTAACTAGTAGTAGTTACGGTATCATAATGTATTATAATAGTGGTAATAAAGCTTTAGGTGGTGCTGTTTTTCATTTATCTATAATACAAGCACCAGAACAAAATATTAGAAATCGTATTGTCCGCGGGCCAGTCCCTACTTTACATGTTCGATCAACAAAAATTCAACGTAATTTACGTGGTTTATCTGCGACATATTATAATCGATATTTTGGAGAAAAAAATGAACTATATTTACGAAAATCAAATGAATCAATAAAACTTTTAAATACCGAAATTAGTTATAACCGAGAAGAAGCATTTTTAATTCAAGCACCTTTTTGGGATGTTCATGTTAGTAATTTATCTGAAATAACAATTCAAATAAATAATTCATTGATATTAAAAAATGGTCAAGGGATACGACAATTTTCAAAAGATTTACGATCATCAAATAATCTTTTCCATTATGTACTTCAGGATACCACTGTTGAAAATAATGATAAAGGTGGTATGGATATATCATTGCCATATGTCTGGCAATATAATGAAAATTTTACACATTCAATATTTTTAAACAATAGCACTTGGCGTGGTAATAAACAATTTAAATTTTTAATAAAAGGACATTATGCTCTGGTTAATATCTCATGGAATAGTTTTACAAATAATTATTGTGAAAATGGTTTAATTGCCTTGCATGGTATGGAAAAGAAAATTAAAATTGATAATAATAAAATGGATAATAATAATGGTAAATTTATACTTGAATTTAAAGCTGATAGTTTAAGTGAAATTTTGGGTGAAGTACCAGCCATAGTAACATTAAATAGTATTGAAAATAATCATTATGATCCCAATATTAATCAAAAATCATCATCTACAATGATGAGAATGAGAAAAATTAAAGTATATAAAAATGATCCAACTGCTGTTATACGATTTGGTGGTATACAAAAAGCAGAAATTTATAGAAATTTAATAAATCATAATGATATGGATTATGATTTAGTAGCTGGCATTCGTTCTGCTCGAATTAAAAATTTCCTTTATGCGACAGAGAATTGGTGGGGTACAAGTGAATTAGATTTAATTAGATCAAAAATATTTGATTTTGATGATTGGAATAATCATGCTGAAGTTATTTATCAACCATTTTTAATTGAGAATTCATTTGATGCCAGTTCATCTGTTTTATATGATAAAAAGGAAGAATTTAATTTAGATAATTTTGGTGGACGAATATTTAAAGATATTTCAATTAGCCGTCGTGAACATCCATATTTAATACGATCTGATATCACGGTTATGCCTGGTGCAACATTATTAATAAATCATGGTGTTGTGATGGAATTTGCACCAAATGTTGGTATCTTAGTATTAGGTACTTTAAAAGCAATTGGTGCTAGAGATTCGGAAATTGTATTACGTACTAGTATGGCAAATTTATCTCAGCAATATAATCGTGTGGAAAGATCAATTGAAAATATGGCTGCATTTGATAGTATACGTTTGTGTACAGAGAAAAATTGTTCATCAAGTGAAAATGAAGTTGATAATAAAAATGAAGGATTTTTGGAATATTTTAATCATACGACATTGCAATGGGTTCCAATTTGTGATAATCGATTTACAGAACGAAATGCACAAGTTGTTTGTCGTGAATTAGGCTTTGATCCAATTAATGTATATTATAGTCATGATCGACGAATTGAATTCCATACAAATTCATTAACTCGTATTTGGTCATGGGTTGAACCATTAGAATGCCAGGGTAGTGAATCAAGATTAGAATTATGTCCGGAACGTTTAAATGGCCAATTATATGGGCGGCATCATGAATGCCATTGGAATGATAAATATGTATTTGTTAGTTGTAATGGTCTACCAAATAATAAATTGTATTGGGGTGGTATACGATTCGCAAATCATGATTTCGAAAGAAATTTCTATGATTCACATATGCCAGAAATTAATTCAAATGAAAGTGAATTACGTTTTGTACGAATTGAAGGCGCTGGTATGTTGCATAATGAAAAATCACCAGCTATTGAAGCAATTTATAGAACACCAGCAATTAGTTCAGTTGTTATAAATGATTCAGTTCATCATGGAATTAATTTAATTGCACCAGCTTCTACAGTACATTTAAAACTTGTCAATATTAATAATGTTTTAGGAAATGGCATTAATATTATATCATTAACTGGTGAAGGTCGGGAAAGTGATGAATCAAGTTTTGTACCATTAAAATCATTAGATTTACCATATCATTTATTTTCAATGATTGATATTTGTGATACAATGAAAGAAATAACAATTGAAGAACGTGTTATTTTATATTATAAATATGATAATAATCCAGTTAATTGTGTAAAAATATTTAAAACAGCATATCGTGTTAAACCAATTGGTTTTCGTTTATTACAAGCCAATTTATTTAATCATTCGAAAGAATATGGTCGGACAGATGCAATACATTTATTTGATGGTGATATTTATAATATTTCAGCAATATTTATTGATAAAATTGAAGCTGATTCATCTAATGAAAATAAATTTTTTAAAACAAAAGGACATACTTTAAGTGTTAGATTAGTAGCTAGTGGTGCACCATCTACACATGGTTTTTTCGCTGAAGTTGTAACCGTACCAATATCAACAATTGGATTCAGTAAGTAGATATATTGTTTTGAGCTAGTTCGGGCTTGTGTAACACTTATGTCCCTTATGATCAAGGGATCCATTATTTCATAAAATCGTAATAATAATTTTTTTCTATTATATTTAGACCGTGACGCTCAACATAACATTTCATATTCGAAAATATCGAAAGCATCCTCAGGAGCATTTTCATATTCTGCAGCTGGTGAAGTAACACCAATTTTAACAATGGAAATGAATCGTTTCCAAAGTAATTGCATACAAATGTATGGTAATTTTTCTACTTGTGATTATGCAATTAATGTTGATGTACAAAATATGCAATCATTTTACTTTATGGTAAAGAAATATTTTAATTATACAATTACTTTACTTCTGACATTATATTTTTCATATAGAATAATCTTGTTCGGGAAAATCAAGGAGGTTTACGCGTACGTGCTGATTCACGTGGTTCTGCAACATCTTTACGAGGTTATATTCATCATAATCTTTTTACAATGAATCGAAATCGTGCAGCATTACAAGTTGAAGGACGACAATCATCACCATATCAACAAGTTACAATTTATAATAATTTTATAACACAAAATTATGCTGGTTATGATGATGTGATCCGGTTACGTCAAGTTGTATCAAATTTTACACATAATTATGTTCATAGTAATTTTGGTAGTAGGACAATGGAAGTTTCTGGTTTTGATAAAGTCCGGTTAAATATTTATCAAACAACATCACATAATGGATTTTATGAGTAAGTGTGCAATAAAATATTTTAAGTGGTTCAATAAATTTTTAAATGATTTTCATTTTTGCCAGAAATATTGCAACTGATTATAGAGGAAGGGCAACAATTGTTGCAGGTACAGCAGGTCAAAAATATGTTGATAATATTTTTTATAATCCAAATAATGATTATGAAATAATTACAGTCAATAGATCAATGTAAGTTCTCTTTTTTAATGGTTCAATAAAAAAATTTTAATGTGCATGTTTAGATTTTTATGTAATATATTTTTTGAATAATTTTATTTATATGAAAAATTCTGATTTTATTTTTATTTTATTTTTGCATGTATTTTATGTTTTATCTAAATTTCATATTTGGAAAATTTATGTAGTGTTGATTTTCAATATTGGAACAGGTAAAGTTGACATTATACATAATAATTTTTTTTTACAATATTAAAAAACATAAATTAATGAAATTTTTAAATTGTTTTTAGTACTGTCGAAGTTTGGAAAACTAAAATTGATGCAAAATATAATTATTGGAGTTATAATGAAACATTATCAGTGTTGTCAAGGATTCGTGATAAATTAGGTAATGAAATATAAATTAAAAAAATTATTTAATCTATTTTTCACATATAATTTCTCTTCATCAAAGATGATCCACTGTTACTTGAAGTTGATGCACAACCATTCCATATGAATAATAAAACAATTTTAGATGAAAAATGTCCACCTGGTTGGGCATTAGTATTTGATACATGTTATATGTATGTTGGTGCACGAATGAATTTTTATGAAGCCAGAGATTTTTGCCGTTCAGATAATGCATCATTGCCATTTGTTCGTACAGAAGGTATAACATTATGGAATTTCCTACAAAATCAAATGCGACATTTAAGGTTAGATGATTAATGATAATTTTTATTAAAATTTAAAATTATGTATCAAATCTTTGTTTATTTTTGCAGATATACGGAAAAAGTTTGGGTACAAGATTTTAATCATATTGATCGTTGTACAAGTTTTAGCTATAATCGTGTTGATGTTGAAGATTGTGATACAGAAATGGGTTTTATTTGTGAAATTGATCCAAAGGTAGAGAATTTTTGATTTAAATTTATTTAGTCCATTTTATTAAATTTATTAAAATTCTAGGTCATTATTGATCCATTATCTTGGCGAGCTGATGTATTTGCAATTAGTATTATTAGTGCATTTGTTTTAGCATTTATTTTATTAACATTGATAGCACTTTGTTGGTATGCTAAATCAAAACATCGTCACGTTGAACGTTTGGAACGTCGTAATAGTATTCGGCAAAGTTTAAGGAGTTTAAATAATATTGATCCACAAGGATCACTTCGGAGAAGAACTTTTGTATGATTTTTTGTTTTAAATTTAAATTTTAATTTATTATTTATTTAACTGTTATTTTTTTAATTTATTTATTTTTTATTTAATTTATTTTTTTTTTATTTCTCAATGAAGAATATGTCAAGCTCAACGAATACATTAACAAAAGCAACTGTTAGTGATTATAAAAAGATGACTTCAAATGGTTCAATAGATTCAATGGAGAAAAGTGTTATTAGTTCGGAAACAAGTTTTGAAACATTCACAGATAAAAATCACCATCAAAATATTAATAAAAATGATTTTTTAAAACAAAATGGCGTTTTCAATGATAATAATAAAATTAATGATAAATATAATGATTTATTTGATAAGAAATATTCAAAACCAATATCAATACAACCAATGTCATCAAAAACAGCAACAGTTGGTTCAACACGAAGTGGTGGTAAACCAACAAAAACATATGGTGGTATACCAGATTTTAATAATGATGTATTTGAATTATCATATCGTAATGAAGGTTTTCGTGATAATTCAACATTTTCCGGTACACGTAATAATTCATTAAGTACAAATTTAACTGAAGATACACCAATTATACATCAAACTGATTTAATGGATGATTTAGGTTCAGATTATTATGGTAATGCAAGTACATTACCATTAAATAATAAAAATGATAATTTATCATTTTTAAATGAATTAAAACAAAGATTACCTGAATATAATACAGTAGATAAACAACAACAAGGACATAGTAGTTTTTTACCAAAATCAGATCGTTATCCATCAACAATTACAAATGGATCTACAATGAATCAATCAACAACATTACCATATGATAAACAAATTGATCAATTTAATTTTACACCAGTTGAAGATAATAATATTAAAATATCACCAATACGAAATGGAATTGAAATTAGAAATCAAGATTTAACAACACAACCAATAGATTTAAGAAGACCAGATTCATATTATACGGCTGTTAGAAGTAGTCGAGCACCAATATTACCAAGTAAAAATAATAATAATAATAATAATATAGTAGTACCTAAGCGTCCAAAGACTGTTTATAGTAGTGCTGATGATAATAGACCATCATATACAAGATCTAAATCTGAAGCATTGTTAGAAACAAATTTTGATGAAGAACCATCATCACCATTTGGTATGAATAATACATTACAACAAGAAAATCGTAGTTACAGTCAACCGCTTGAGACTGCTATGTAAAAAAAAACGAAAAACGATAAAATTTAATTTTAAGAATTTGTATATAATAAAAAAAAATTAATTTACAATAATTTTCATGTTAAGTTTATACTTTATTAGATCAAAATTGTCCTTTTTGCAAATGAAATTCATCATTTTCCAAATCAAATTGAACTTTTTAAAAATAGTTGTTTTTAGATTAGAAAAATGACAATTTTTATTTAGAAAATAATGAATTTAATTTGTAAAAATACTATTTTGATTTTGATGAAGATAAATTTTAGAATTAATTATTTCTTAATTTTTAACAGTTGAAATTTAAAATTTTGTAAAATTATAGAAAAAACAAATAATTTGAAAAATCACGTCCTTCCTGCCTTGTTCTTTTTTGTTTGAAATTTTTATATAATGTAAATTTACATTTGAACTATGAACAATAATTGTTTTATATGTGTTACTATTATTAAAAGAAAATATTTAGTATTAAAATTAAAATTCGTATTTGTATAAATTTTTAAGTAGTTTAAAATAAATTTTTATAATTATAGTTTTATATTTATACATAAATATACACATTAAAATTTTAAATATATACAAAAAAATTATTGTTATATGCAATTTTCATATAATTTATATTTTAAAATTGAAAATATTTTTTACTATTAAAAAATAATGAAGTAAATTTAATAATTGAAAGAATAATACTAAAACAAAAGGTTTTTTAATTTCAAAATACAAAAATAATCTATGGACAAATTCATATACTTTCTGACAATATTTTTTCAAATTTGACTGAATTAGGTTAACATAAATCTCAGAATTCAGAAAGCAATTCCCACTGTTCAAAATTTTGGATTAAATTTTTTTTAGGCGTTCCACTTTAGTAGACCTCAGTGACACCTGAACACACCAATTTTCAAAAAAAAGGTGGATTTACTTTCTAAATCTGGGATTTATGATTACCTGGTATTTTCTTGAATTTCTATATGAAATTGTAAAATGAATGAGAAATGTTGCTCTCTACAGGTATAAAGAATGAGAAATGTTTCATACTTTTTTGTAAAAAGTTGTTTCGTTGCAACTAACAACTCTTTTAGATTAGTTGCTTCTCAACAACTAACAGAGACAGAAAAAATGTTGCAGAACAAAAAGAAACATGTTATGATGATATGGGATGTAATATAAATGTTAGGATCTTCTGTTAAAGCAACACATGTTTGATATGTAGTGCCATTGCCAATCCAACATGATGTACAACATTTTATCAATTATTGTTTTTCCTTCTCCTTCTTCTGATTCAGCCAACAGAAAATCAAAATTAAAATACAGAAATTGTATCAGGAAAAAATTGCAAAAAGTTTCTTCATCCGATTAAACTTTTTCAATTCAAAGCTTTTTTTTACTTTAAAAAAAAAAAATTTAGTACCAATTTTATGCAATCAAATTTTCACCAGGTTTGAGTATCCAATAAAAAAAAGCTATTTTCTCGCGCGTATGTTTGTTTCCTTTCATTTTATTTATGTTTAATAAATTTTTTTGTTGTAGTACAATAAGGGGTACCATTAAAAGTTTTTTTTTTATATGATAATTGAATGAAAACATGAAAAAACAAGTCTTCTTGCTCTGCGCTGCTGTGCTGTGCTGTGCTGTTATGTACACACAAAATAATACAAATTTTGTTTTTTTCATAAACTTTTTTCAATGTTGTTTTTGTTTTTGACAATGTAGTAAAAAAATTTTTTTGTTTCTATAGTATTTTGTAATACGTTCGTGAATCAACTTGTTCTTTTAAAATATAATTCTTAATCGAAAAAAAAAAGTGAAAAAAAATTTAAAAAAACTTTTTTTTTTATATTTTTATTTATAAGTTTTTTTCGTTCTTTATGTTTGGAAAATTCGTTTATTTGGTTTGACTCGGCGGGGGGAGAACAACAACAAAAAAAGAAAATTATAATTGTCGGCAAACAAAAAAATTCGGCGGGGGGAGAAAATTTTTCAAAAAATCATAAATTACAAAAAAAAAAAAATGTACGTAAGAACTTTTTTTTTATGGTAGAATTTTTTTTATTAGAATGTCAACTGACCAAAGCCAAAAAATAGTAAAAAGTACAAGAAAAAAATTTTCTATTTTTTTTTGTCATTTGTGAAATGTTTTTTTTAAATGTGTACAATTTTGTACGTGTGTGTTTGAGTTTGTGTAAGTTTGTTTGTTGGAAAAAATATTTTTCATATATAGAAAAAAAAATTAAAATTTTTTTTTTATGATGATGACAAAACTCCACACATAAACACACACACATTGAAATAATTGAATGATTTAAATTTATTTTTTCTTTACTCGTCGCGTATTTTCCTTTGTGTAGCGTAAATAATAAAAAAGAGTAATAAAAAAAAAAAATGTAGTAAAGTAAAATAAAAAAAAAATCGGTTTATAAATTTGTAAAAATTTTTTTTGGTGTTTGGTTGGTTAAGTTACTATACTAGAGAGAAGACCGAGAAATCTAATTACTAGAAGAAAATTTCAATAGTGTTTTTTTTACCCAAATAAAAAGTTTATTGAAAAAAAATAATTTTTTTTGGTAAGGTTTTTTTTTTTTTTTTGTGTTATTGATTATTTTGTACCCATCCATCGGTCGGAAAGAACTTTTCTAAGCACGTACTTATCATCAATGTGTTGGTGTGTACGTTTGATGCTTGTGTATGTGTGTTTGCAAAAAAAAAAAAATTTACAAATTTTTATTTTTATGTTGGAAGTTTTTAATTATAATAAATTTAAATTTAAATAAATGTTTAAGAATTTCCCAATATGTAGAATAATTTTAAGTTTTTTTGATAATTAAATTTTTTTTTTTGAAAAATTAAAGTGAAATCCCCACAAATTCTGTTTTTTATTTGTATATTGTTTTTTTTATTGCTGAAAAGTAAGAAAAAAAATCGTATTGAAATGTAGTGGAATCCCGGCAACAAAAATAATAGAATCGCCCACAATTCTTACGCAAAAAGCTCTAATTTTGTTGATTTTTTGTTCGTCCAACAAACATTATTTATAATAAAACACACATAACGAGAAAAAGCTTTTATTTTGTTATGTAAAGTTGAGAATTATTGCATTACATAAAATCTCTCTCTCTTTGATACCCGCAACTCGAGTCTGCGGTATGGTGTGAGTGTGTATTTTCGATAAATGTATGTAATAATTTATTTTTGTTCTGAAAAAGTTTGTTGTTTTTGGAGATTTATTATTTATATACATAAATAATATCAAACATTTAGTTGTAGGGTAGAAGTAGTAAATATTGAATTGAAATCGTTATTAAAAGGCCCATACACGATACAACATGTTGATCAACATGTTTATCAACTTGGTTGATGCTTTGCTGGTTTACTTGAAAATAAGTTTATCAACTGCGATGAACTTGTTGTATCGTGTATGGGCACTATTACAGACATATCTATGTTGCGTCGAGAAGATATCGTAGTCCTCGACGCAACAAAATTAGTCCTAGGACTAGGATTGTTATTCTTTTTTCTATAACGTAGTTACGTAGTACTGTTTCAAGCACTACTGTTTTTAAAAAATATTGTTCGAAACGAAAATACTTTAAACAAATACTTCAACATTGTACATATCAGTAAAAAAAAATGTTGGGAACTCAAGAATTATTTTATTATTTGTGAATAGGTACATAGGTTTGGTTATGTTCAGTAAAATAAGTGATAATCAAGATGCAGCTTTTTCTGCATTATGAATGATTTGTGAATAAGTTACGCTATGATCTATCTATGGATCAATTCCTTTTTACTTAACTCCTTTTGTAGTGTCGATGGTCTTAATGCTTACTCAGCATTAATTCTGCCTTAGTTTTTTTGTTTATTACTCCAAAAGCTTTGTCTCCGCACGGCAAACTAAAAGACCTACTCTGCTTACTCTGATTTATTTGGTCAGTTGATGACTAAGCTTTCGTAGAAGGTTAATATGTACCTGGCAGACAAGATTTTAATCTCCTGTCTGAGGGCAGGCAAGATTTTAATCTCCTGTCTGAGGGCCCTTAACCAGATATCTTAACCTTAAGCTTCGTAAAAAATGTGCTCCGACGTTTCTTCCTCATCCAAATAGAAGCGACAGTCACTGTTGGTTGACTTTCTGTGCTTTTGTTCAGTTGATATCTCAATGAGAAGTGGCTTGAGAGAAAGCTTGTTGTAACACTAAGTTATTCTTTGATTTAGAATTTATGCTCATTTGGATGGTTCTAAATATTTGAATGAAGTTCCTCAACGAAAAACATAATAACCAAATAAAACTGTCTGATAATGTAAACTAATTTATAATAGCGTATGTAAATGTCCTTTAAGGAAACTGTAGTTCACAAACTCACCCTGTATTTATTTAAAAGGATTTTCTTTTATTATGATAATAAATTGTTGAGTACAAAAATTTTTTTTCGAATATCACAAGCTTTTATACACATTTATAAATTCGAATATCGAAAATATATATTATTTTCCAGTGACTTCAGAATAACAAACTAGGAAATATACAACAAAGTTATGTCTGTCTAAAATTTCGTTAAAAAAAAAAAAAAAATAATTTAATATTATATTTTAAATAGAAAATAAAATTTGTTTTTATATTATTCCAAAAATTTGAATTTAATTCGATTTAATATTTTCAAAAAACTCTTTTTTTTTTATAAAGTGATAGAAAGAAAATCTAAAGAAAATTTTCGAAATCTCTAAATGGATTAATAACACAAATTTCCACTTTGTCGTATACCTAGAAGAAAAAAAAATGTCGAAACTTTTGTGAATAAAAAAAGTTTAAAAAAATTCAAAATTTTTATAGTGTTTTTTAACCAAAAAGAATATAAAATTTAATATTTTAAAATTTAAATTAAAAAAATTATTCACATGGTAGAATAATTCAAAAATTTATTAATAATTTTTAATATAAAATAAAATTAGGAAAAATTGTTTTTTAGCGAAAACTTTAGGTGTTAAGAAAAATTATTATAATAGTAAAAATAAAAATGTTGAAATATTTAACGCACAAAATGAAAAATCAGTCTTTAAGTGAGGATAATATGGTACAGGATAAAGTAAGTTTATTATTTTCTTAATAATTAATTAAATGGCGATTTTGAATTTTAACATTTCATGTAAAAATTCCCACAAAAAAAAATAATATTAAGGAAGAAGGAAAAACTTTGTGTAGACTTTTTTTTTTATTTGGGTGCAGCAAGCTTGCAATTTTTTCCTTCTTTAATTTTTTTTTTTGTAATATTGTGCAGGATATATAAAAAATATATAGTATAATTAAAATAAGTTACTGCGCAGTTCAGAAAAACCGAAAATTTATGTACAAAAATATCTTCTTGATTGTTGTTATACCTTACCTATCTCTCGTACTTTTTTATATATTTAAGGATATAAATTTTTGTTTATGAAGGCAGGAGTCATTTCTCTTGTCTAAACCGGCGTAAATAAAAATTTTGATGAACCAATAATTTATGTTTCATTTTTTATTATTTATAATTTTGTCTACAGATTGATGAAAGAGATTCTGGTACAGAATCAGACGGAGATTTGGATCACGAAAATAATTTTGATATTAATTTTGAACGTTGTAAGGATTTAGGTAATGAATTTTGCATAGCATAAAACTTTACGACGTAAATAAATTTTGAATATACTTTTTTTCTTTTTGGTATAAAATCTAGAGATGAGCTCAAAATTATTAACAATATCACCAACAAATACAACAACAACAATGTTAGCTAAACATCAGGATACAACAACATCATCATCTAATTTAATGTATGATCAACATAGTTCAGAAGAAGAATTAGAAGTAATAAATGGTTCATCGTCGTTATCTGTACCAACAGCAGCAACATTAAAAAGTATATTATCTGTTCGTGGTACTAATGATTCGGTAGCATCAGAAACATCATCTGTTGAACCAGAAATGTTTGAAGATTCACCAAAACGGGCTAGTTCAACACAATCAGAAACAAGAAAACGTTCATTACCACATCATTCTGATGATGAGGTATTTATTATACATAAATTTAGAAAATCCTAGAAATTTACAAAATGGTTTTAACTAATTGATTATTTTAGGTAAGAAATTTACTTGATTTAATACCAGCCCCAGTTAATTTTCGTTCAACACCACCATTAGAGGCAATACGTAAAATTGATTTTCGTGTATATCGTTTAAATCCAATGGCTTTAATTGAAACAAGTAAAGGCATTGAAAATATTAAAATATCATGTGATAGCAGTAACAATTTAACAGGGGACAATTTAAATAATATATCAATTGAAGATGATATGAAACAAAATGATAATTGTAGTGGTATTAATAATATTATTAATAGTAATAATGATATTAATAATGGTGATAATAATGTTATTATTGATGATGATAATGATGATAATACAGCATCATTTCGTTTATTAGGTGAAAATAATATTAGCTGTAATAATGGTGGTGGTGGTGGTAATAATAGTAATAATCATCATCATCAACAACAACAAAATCAATATCAAAATAAATTTTCTACACAACATTTTAAAAATAATAGTAGTAGCAGTAGTAGTAGTATGTCTAGTGTATCATTAGGTGATGTTAGATCAGTTAGTCCGCCAGCGAAAGTAAGTCGTCGTCCACCAAGGACACATCAACGATTACATCGACCACATCGACCTTGTTTAGATTTTGATAAAATGCAACAGGTAAGATGATTTATATAGATAATCATTATTTATAAAAAAATAATTATCTTTTGTCATTTATCAAAACAGTAAAAAAAAACAAACCATTATTATTTTTTTATTAAAATTAATGATTTAAAATAACAACAACAAATTTAAAATAATATTTAATCAAATTTTGAAAAAAAAGGAAAATATCATTTACAATAATACAAAACAGACATTTTTTTTAGAAAAATTAACCTTTAATTTGGGCAATAAATGAAAAAATGAAAAAAAAATTACACACATTAAAGATAAATTTTTATGTTTTCTGCTGGTAAAGAAAACTCTATGAAGAAAATCATATAAACTCTAAATTTCTTCATTTTTTTCTTTTAAAAATTATTTATGCAAACGACAAAATTTAATTTAAAAAAAAAAAACCATGATCGTAAAATAGAAATTTAAAATAAAGCAAAAATTTAACCGCAAAATAAAAATGAATAAAAAATAAATATATAATTAAATAATTTTTGTAGATTATACATAAACCAAAAAAAAAATATGGAAATTATATGATTATTTTGTCTAACCGAAGTAATTATATATTAAATTTTTAATAATTTCCTCAAATTATTATTAATTTTATGTTATCAAAATTATCAGTAATATGGTTATTGGGATTTTCTAATTGTAATAATCAAAAATTCAATTTAAAAAAATACAAGTAAAAAATATCATGAAATATTTTTTTCATATATTTTTTTAATTTATCTTCTCTTTTGTAACAAAATCAAATAAACTCGACTTAATGGATGTAGTAGTAGTAATGGTAGTAACGATTATTGAGTATATTCGAAATTATATTAAGATTACAAATCTCAAAACTGTTAATGAAAAATGCAAGTTCGAAGCTATTTCAGTTGAATTTTCCAAGTAAAAAATTTTTAAATTAAAAAAATTGTTAGTTTTTTCGGTCTTTAATTGATTAAGACCGAAAAAACTAAACCCTGCTAAACTTATATCGTAAATAAAATAAGGAGGATGAATTAGAGAAAAGAATAAGAATTATACAATGAGTCTTTTTATTCAAGATTACTTTCAATAGTTTAATGTTTAATTGAAAATATTTCAAAAGTTTATTGGCTGTAAGATCAAAATTTTACATAAAGGCAATTAGAATTCTTGATAAACAAGAAAATACTTGACATTTTTTGAACGTTTCAAAGGCACCATAACATATCCACCGAGATCTTTCGCCTTTTAGAACGATCACAGGTCGCTTTACTCCCTTTTTCGAACTAAAGAAACCTTAAATTCATGGTCACGGTTAATACCGTTCTACATCCACAAATCGAGTTCGTATTTGAATCATAATTATTCATTTATATACTTTTTATCTTATAACAAAAAATCAAATAATCTACATAATTATTAACAATTATATATCTAACATATATTTAACATAAATTACAGACAAACCAATAATTATTATAAATTATTATTTCTTAAAATGGAAAATACGTTCTCTTTTTGATTTTCTTTTTAAATGTTATTTTTTTTTAATAATAGAGAGACTGAGATGTAAAAAAAAATTAAAATTTAAAATATTAAACAAAAAAATTTAAATATGAAAAATTAAAACAAAAATCGTAGAAATTGATAAGAAGAAAAAATTGTAAATAAGAATAAACAAAAAAAAAATTGTCATTAAGCTTAAAAGTAAAAAACAATTATATACATTGAATTTATATATATTACAAGAAAACAAACAAAAAATATTTTTATTATTATATATTATATTATATATTTAAATATTAATTATTAAATTGGAAAATAAATAAATAAGAAAAATAACATAAAAATATCATTAGAAATGGAAGCACTGAAATAGCGCAATAAGAATCAAACAAACAAACAATATAATTAATTATTAATTTAAATATTTAAAGTAAAATTTACAAATTAAATGAAAATATAATATAATATTTTACTTAACCCGTTTTCGAATCTTTCCATTTGATGCAACTGAACGAAAAAGATTAAATATTGAATTCGTTCATTCATAAGATCCATTCTTCTCTAGCTTCAAGCCTCTTTCGTGATTATGACATCTTCTTTTTCCAACTTTTAGTGTAAAAAAGATGTCAAAATCACGTAAGATGCTTGAAAAAAATCATGCAAAGAGGAACGTAAAGAAAAGGGGTTATGAGAACCAGCAGTCTCGAAAAGGGTAGAAACATAAAATTTTGTATTTATGAAATTTTGATTTTTTAAGGACACGAAATTTATAGTCAGGATAGGAATAAGTAACAGCAATTTTGAAAATCAATTATAATATTTTTGATATAAAAACAATTGCAATATTTAAATGGAATATATTTCGAAAATTAAATTAATTTAAATTTTATATGAAAAAATTAAAAAAATTATTGAAAAAAATTATTCAAAATTTCAAATTACTTAATTACATTCAAAGTACAATGGTAAAATATGGCGGCGACAAGAATATTTTGAGTAAAGAAGAAGTAAATTTATTAAAGAACAATTATAGAACATGAAAATTAATAAATTTAATAAACATGAAGCAATTAGAAGGAAAGAAATATTGAAAATTAATTACAATAAATGTCATATAATTTTGTCAAAACTGTCAACTCAATACCATGTGCATTGCAATACGCTAAACATATTTAATGACTATAAACTTTGAGCCCTTAATCAAAACTTTTTTTTTGTTTTACAGTGTAAATACACAACAAGAAAATTTATTAATTATGGTAAAATGTTTTTAATTTTAATAAAAAAAAATATTTAGTAGAAATTTTTAATATAAAATATTTGTTTTTTCGTTATCTGATTTTAAATTTTTTATTGTGTAATTGTCTTAAGTAAAAATATAAATACATAAACAAAATAATGACTGGAAATAATTTTACTTTTTATAATAATGTCACGTCGTCTCGAGGTTAAAAAAAAAATGGATTTTAAAAAATTTATAATAAATTAAAATTACATTAATGGCTATTATAAAATATACTCTGTGAACTGTAATAATTTTTTAGTCACCAAAATCTCTCCTCCTGCTCTAATGTAAAAAAAAAAATTAACTAAATTTTACACAAAAAATAAAAATAAAAACAAATTAAAATTAAACGATAAAAAAATAATTAAAAAAATTAACAAAAAAAAACAAACATTTTTTACTGCAATTTAAATTTATAAGACATCCAAAAAATCCAAATTTCTGTAAAATGTAGTGTGTATCTTTCCCATAAACATAAAAAATAATAATAATAAAAACATAAAATAATTTTGAACAAAAAATTAAAAAAAAGAACAGTGTGAATGAAAATAAAAATTATTTAAAAAAAATTATAGAAAGAAAAATTAATTTTCAATGCCAATAACAAAAAAAATATATAAATCAATTTTATGTTGTAACGAAAAAAAAAAAAAAACTAAAATCATTTATCAAAAATAAGCAAAATTTTTAAATGTTATTTCACAACAACCCAACAAAATCAATATTTAAAAAATAAACTGAGCCTAATTTAATTAATATATTATGTTTAAATAAATAAATTAATATAATTACATAAATAAACAAAAATAAATTTATAATTTAAAAAAAAAAAAAAAAAAAAATTCTTTTTCTTCAAAAACGTAGCAAAAACAAAAACCCAAAACAATTAAAAAAAATATAAACGAAATAAAAATAATTAAATTTAAATTTAAAAAAAAATTAAAAAACAATTTTATTAACGATTTCAAACACATACGAACAATTATAATTACATATTAAAAATAAATAAAATAAATAAAAAAAAATAATAATAAAAATATTTATCAAAAATAAAATATTTAAAAATGAAAAAAAAAAAAAACTTTGTTAATTTTCTTTAAGAAAAACCAAAATTAAAACAAACAAACAAAAAAAAATCATATAAATGTAAAATTGTATTTTGAATGAATGGAAAAACACAAAAACAAAGTGAAGAAATAAAAAAATTAATTATATACATTATAAATTTTTTTTTTAAATGTTTTTTATTTTAATTAAATGTCACAGGTGTCACAAGTTTAAATGTCTGCTAAACAGGACAAATGAATTTCTATTATCTTATCTTCGTAAGATAGACTTAATATTTGTTTTGGTATGTACACTAAACCAATGCAAGGAAAATCATAGTTTCATAAAGATTATATTAAAAATTACTCTGAATTTTGTTTAAAACCTCGTTTTTACTAATTTTCATTGTATAATTAAGTTTTTTGCACCGGAAACTAATCACATAAATTTCTATTCTTGTAAATTTCAAATATTATGTTTACAGAGAACGAAAAAACAGGAAAAGGAAATAAGAACAAATTTAAAGTGAATTCTATAGTCAATAATTTGTACTAGATGCTATAAAAGGTATAGTAGACAGCGCCATCTACTTCATAGAATTTAGAACGAAGTGGTGGATGTCTGAAATTAGAAAAGGGAAATTTAAAAATATTTAGAGCAATTTCCGGTTTCCATAGTCATTTAACGTAAATTAGGATTACATGTAATAAAATAATTTAACTTCATTGAAAATTTATGATAGTAATGAAATATATTTTGATAAGACTGCAAATATTATACAATAGGAAAAACTCTGAGGGGTTTATTGTAGTAAATTGTGTTTTTTTAGGAATTTTTAAAATTATTGAATTGTATTTGGAACGTTTGTGATGACAGTCACATTTACATACTTAATAATGACAGTTTTATTTAATGGTAGGAAGATAGTTGTTAATAAAATAAATTTGCAGAAAACCTCTTCAAGGTAGGCGTAGGCCCACGTCGGGCTCTTGAGCCAAAAGATAATGGGAAGAAAACATGATTGAAGATTGTATTAAATTATCAAATAAAAATCGTCCATTTTCAATTTAAATTGATTATATTTTAATTTATAAAATTCTAATAATGTTTAGAATTAAGTAGTTTTATACATTTTCTAACTATTACGAGCACGCCTTTAAATTGCAAAAACGACTTTTTTAGTGAAAGAAACCTAGATTACTTTTCTCACAAACTAAGTTATTTAATGATCTTTTACAGGTTTAATTCGATCTCATTTTTAGTTATGGTTATACGATTAACTAATTAAACAATCCGTAGCTATATTTAAAAAAAACAACTAAATTTTGAGACCATAAATTTTACCAGTCATAATTAATTTTATTTGATTATTTGAAAAAAATTTCTAGCCCTTTCCCTGAAATTCAAATTATTAGAATTATTTATATACCTAAATAAATAATTTGATCAATTTCAACATTGTATGTATATAAATATTTTTTTTAAATTATTACGAATAAATTTACATATAAAATTTGATATTTTTATATTTATATAATCAGATTGCCATTGCCCATCATCTTTGAATTAATTATAATATTTATTTATTATTTTTTTTCGATACGTTGAGTAAAAGGAAGCCAATAAAGCGGAAAAAAATATTTTAAACAAAAATATAGAAAATTTTTGAAATATAATATTTCGATTATATATTTAGAATTATTATTGTCGTATAAATATTATTATAGGAAAAATTTAAAAACGAGTTACTTATTATTTTACAGGACTTTTTCAAAGGATATTTATTTTGAAAAAAAAAATTTAATCATTTCTTTTCCATTTATAATTTTTTTTTTTCTTTAAATTTATTTTGTTCAAAATTCAATTCTGTTTTGGATTTATTTGCTAATTTTCTTACACGTCAGAAAGCAACCATTCAAATGCACACAAAAATATTATTTTCCCTCGAATGTTTTTAAATTTTTTATTTAAAAATATTTTTGTATATTTATGGAATACAATAAAAAATATTTTATTTTATTTTTTGCAAAACAATAAATTGTTTTCTTAGCATAAATTTAGCATAAAAAGAATTAACGATATTATGCGGAGAAGAATGAAGAATACCTTGAAGCTTTGAAGGTAAAAAAAAAGTATCTCTGAATAGAAATTTATAATTCCTTTATTATTTATGGTTGTTTTGGTTAAATTATTAATAGAATAGATTTGTTTATTTTCAATTTTGATTTCAAATAAAAAATATTGATTTTTTTAGAATAATAATGGAAAATAATCAAAATATATTAAAAAAAAAAATGGTGGAATGTGTCTATGGAAGTGGAATTTTAATTATAATAAAAATTACCAAACCAATTTCAAATTGGAAAAATAAAATTTCACCTAAAATCTGCATAATTATTGCAAAACGATCATCGTAATTTGTACAAGTGTCTCTACCCTAAACGAAAAACTATTTGTAATATAAAAAAATTATCCGAAATTGTCAAAGGACCTAATCATAGATTTTAGAATTATAATCAAATGTCTATGTCATCCTATAAAAAATTTAATTCATTCTTCCACAAAAAATAAATAACTTAATTTATTCTTCCACAAAAAATAAATAACTCTATACCATCAGGATAAATATAAGATCCAAATTAATTAGACAATTACATTAGATTATTACTCAAAATTGTTCCATCAATATCTTTTAAATATATAACTAAATACTTGCAATCATTCATACTAAAATGTGTAATTTTCTTGGTTAAAAGAAATTAACTAATTAACTGGAACACAAAAGTCCAATATGTGAAACAAAATACCTATAAATATATATACAATTTATAAACTGAACGATAAAGCCGAAATTTATGTATCCGTCAAATTGCATTTATATTATTTAATATATGAACACGCGGCACGGTACTCCAGAAGCCTAAATAAAAAATATTTTTTTGTTACTATTTCGACCGCTTTATATGGGAAAAAAGTGTAAATTTATTGCTAATGGGGATCATCACACCATCAGAAAAAAAAAATTATCTCCATTTCTTTTCTTAGGTATATAAAATGTTCATGAATCCATGAAAATTTTATTTTTTTTTTAATTTAATAGTCGTTCGCGCATATAAATTAAAATTTCATTTTTAAATGTTGTACAATTTCAGTTCATAAACATCCTGGAAAATATACATAGGAAACACAACAAAACACATAAACATATGTTAATGATTCATAAAATTTTGATAATTTATAATATGAATTTTATTTTCCCTAAATACTATTCTATTGTTTCTATTGGTTTTAATCATTTTACTTTATTTATTATTGTCATAGTTTTTATTTTTTGGGAAGATAAAATTGTTTTAATAAAATATCATAATTTCAAAATTAAATTGGTTGATTAAGCAGAAAAAGTTTTTCCGAAAATATATATAAATAAATATTCAATCATACTATACACAATTTGTGATTGTAAGTAATAATATTGTATTCACACTATACAAAGATAAAATATCCAATCGTAAAAAAAAAAATGCTTTGGAACTAGGAAGAGCCTTGTTTTGGTATAAAAGAAATGATCATTTTCCAGTAAGTAAATCTAAAATTTCATATAAATTTAAAAATAATATCGAAATTTTGATCATGGACAAACCATCAACTAGTTCAAATATAAAAAATATATTTGATTTTGATTGACACTGTATTACGTCTGAAAATTGATTAAATATGTTAAGAAGATAATTTTGACTTTTAATTAAATAATCTTTAAATCTTTTTTTAGATGGTAGAAATAAGTTAACAGGATTAAGTCCCATTGAATATTATTAATATTGACTTTATGTCGATAAGATCCTGTTTGTGCCACAAGTAAAATTAATCTGATTTGATACCGCGTATAGTGTAAATATCCTATTACCTCAAACAATTGTAAAATTACTATCCAAAAAAAAAATGTTATAATTACAAATATTTAATGATGCCATCACTTTTTTTTTGTTATATAGCTGTTAGCTATTTTTTTTTAATGTTGCAAATTAAAAACAAAACAAAATAAAAAAGGACATGAACTATAAAGTCGCCTTAAGGAGTTTTAAATATTTACAAAAAAAAATTATTCAACAACAAAATTACAACACAAAAAAAAAAGAATTATTAAAATCTCTTAATAATAACAACAAAAATTTAACATTTAAACGAGTTTTAAATATTATATAAATAATAATGAGTTAAATCTTCTAGTAGGCACGTGCCATACCACACGATTCCAATTTGAATCTCAAAAACCTCCCCTGATTTGTTGTACACTATTCACATAATTCTATACTACAATACAAAATAAAAAAATTGACACTGTTTAATGTTATATGTATAAAAACATATTCGTGGCATTTAGCAACGTGACGTATTTTAATAATAGTGAAAAGGGAAGAAAAATATAATATAATATAAATAATTTTAATTTTTTTTATACATAAATAAAAACATCATATATAAACATAAAACCACAAAAATCGTCCTTTTTTCATATATATATATAATCATTCTTTTATTGATCCTTAATGTGCATACTTACATAGTTTTGATTTTTCATTAAATACTTAAACACGTCCTTTTTTTTTTAGCATACAAAAATATGAATGTGTAATATAAAATTTTCCCAAACAACATAAAACTTAACATCAATTTTTGTAAAAATCATTTGATGTTACAAAAAAAAAAAAAAAAAAATGAAATGGTTAAGTAAGAGAAGCCGTTTCGAAACAACAAAAAATGATCCAGCAACCATCCAAAGATTGAACCAAATATAAAATGATAAAAATTTTTGAAGTTGTTTTTGTGATTTTGATCTTTTTTTTTTATTATTATGCTTTCTTGCATAATTTTTGTTTTATATATATTTATGTTTTCGATAATTTGTTTTAGCCATTGAGATAATTTTTTCAGTCAGTTTTGTCATATTGAAAAAATAGAGGAAACGACGACAGCCTTTCTGGATTGATGATGATGATTCAATGAAAATATTTTACATAAGTACTTAAGAAAAGTGTTATAATATCCTTAAGTGAAATTTATATATTATATTAATAGAATTTATGTACTTGTTTATGTTTTCGTGTTTATGTAATAAAAAAAACTAAACGACAATTTTAAGATTTATTGATAAAAAAAAACATTAGAGCGGCGACACGTGCCTTTAATTAAAAATTTGATTTTTTTTATATATGAGAATAAGCCTTTATTTTATTTAGTAAAAAAGGATGTTTTTAAATATTGTACATAGAATTAAATGATTCAATAAGAAGGCATTTAAAAATTTATGAGGGTTTGGAGTATAAAAATTTAAGATTTGATTATCAATTGTGATTAAATTATCACCAAATTTTATTACAAATATTTTGTGTTAACCAAGTTAAATATTGGCCAGTATATCGAATTTATTAAAATAATTTTTGTGATGTAATCAGTGAATCTGTGTAATATTATAATAATCAAATTTTTCTACTAAATATTTGCTTAATTTCATTATAAAATTGATGTAATTTCAGAAAAGTCATACAGAAAGGATAAAGTTTCTGATGATATTTAAAACTTATACTAAAAATTAAGTACAATAACAACACGAAAGATTATATTCTAGAAAACTAATTCGAATAATCAAAAACTGGGGGAACATAGACAATTAATTAGTTAATCAATAATTCTGATTAAAATTGTCCATTTAATTTTGAATATTAAAATTGATGGTTATAATAAAAATATTAATTTATTATTTAAATTTATGTAATATCATCATCTCATCTCATTAATTGTTCATAAAAACCCATAATCTTGATATGACAATTTATTATTCAAACTATAAAATATCTCCCCGATATTTTTTTTCTTCCAACATTTCCTATTATATATATATGAAACAGGAAAACCTAATAACCTATTAACTAAACAATTTAAAATTGAAATAAATTTTATACTAAATCGCATATGGAAACAATCATTTTGTATGTTTGACAAAAAAAAATATATTTTTTAATACACCATAATTTTATTCTCTCCATCACTAAAATATAAATCTGTTAAAAATCTTATAATATTAAATATTAATTCCCGAGGATCATCATCACAACATCTCAAAAAAAAAAATCAGATTATTTCACAAACAGTTAATAGAGATCACCATTCCTAAAACTTTTCCCCATAAATTCATATAGTGTAGTATCACTAGAAATATACATAAATAAATATGAAAATTGTCAACGTGGATTATCCTATTTAAAAATTTATATTTTGAAAATGTTTATAGAAAAATATTTATTGACAAATACATAAATCTTGACTTGGAAATATATATCTTTCACTCTATACAATAAGGTTCCATATGGACATAAATAGATCTCTAATTTCTTGTATATAGGAAAAAAAAAATCAAATCCATCAAATCTGCGTATTCAGAGATTTTCTTTTCAAATATATATATAAAATAATTCTTATGGGATTTAAAATATACTTCAAGGCGCATTGGTCAGAAATAAATAGAGAAAGGTATACAAAAAAAAAAATTTGACAGTGCAAACAAAGTGTAATTTGTATTTATAGTTAAATTTATTTTTTCTTTTATAAAAATGATCCTAATTCAATTTTTTTCTTAACAATAAGAAACATTGAATATTTATTTATTATGATTTTTCATAGAAATATCTTTATGTTGAAGAGATAAAAAAAAAACGAAAACCAAATGAATATTTTAATCGGATGACTTGGTGTCAAAGGTAAATAACAATTGATACACATGTGCTCAAATATTACAATTATTATTATTATTTAGTTTAATAAAGAAAATGGTATTAAATGGAATTTGGTATACAAAGATTGGTAAATAATACAATAAATTTGATACTTTTAATACGATTAACCGGGGAACTAAACATTAAAACCTACTATTATTTTTTTTTCAAGGAAATTAAGTTATTAATTTAGCATATTTAATTCTTTTGGTACATATAAAAAAAAAAAAGGAATTTTAATTTTTGGAAATAGTAAGGATTCTATTTTATTTTGAGAGAAACCCCGAAAATATTTTCATTTTAATGCAAATATTAAGTTAATCTTTAAACGTCGGCCCAGGCTAAAATTTAAGGATAAAAAAATTTCAATAAGAAATTTTAAAAGGCAGGTGATAAAATGAAGAGAAATCTATATACGTAATACAATAATATAGTCTAATAATCATCATTGTGCCGCCCTCCTGAGGTCATTTTTGTTTTGAACAATAATAATTTTAATAAATTCTAGAAAAAAAAACACTATTATAGCCCAGCTTCGAAGGCTTGACAAGAAAAAAATTTATAATTTTTAATGTTCACTCTGGGACATGATTTTTTTTTTTTTAAATTTTTGTTATATTTTTGTGTTGTTGACACATTATTGTCCTGTCATTGATATATCCGCTTTTCATTTTTATATTGAAATAGTCTATCCATTTTATTACTACTATATTACTATTATTTTTAATATGACCATTGGCTTATTGTCCTTTGTCTAACTATCACAGCATGTCGCCATCATTGGGAATATTTATATTTCTCAACAAAATTATAGATTTTTTTTTATATTTCTTGATTGATGGGATTAAAATTTAATTTGAATTTTTTTTTTTTGGGAATTTCTTGATAGAAAATAGAAAACCATAAAATATGAAAAATTATATCAACGCGCATGTTTATAGCTTAAATTTTTTTTTACTGATAGTATAAATTGTTTTTAAATTGTTATAGCTACTTGTTGATTAAACACATTCTTCTTCTATATTATAATTTTGACTTTGACCAGTGGTTACTTTTAATATTAGAGGGAGTTCACTTAATAATGCGGGTTTAGGAAAAAAAAGGAAAGTAGCAAATCAATATAATAATAATTTTAGTTGATTATAATGAAAACGCAGAAGCAAAATGTTTTGTCAGTAATGTGTTCATGCCTTGTTAATTGAAATTATTAAAATACGGGTAGAAATAATCGTTGTAATTATGAACATATAATAACAAATTATTTTCAGATAGCAAAAAAAAAGCAATAAATTGTTATATATAAAATTAAATAAAAACGTTTGGTAAAATATTAATTTTTTTACTTAAATCTAAAAAAAAACATGTTAAATTTATTCTGGGCATAGAATTTATGATCGTGTGAGAAACGAAAGGTTGTAAGTGTTAGAAAAATCATTTTACTAGGGATATGAGATATTTAAAGTCCTATTTTCAGCAAAAACATAGAGTATTTCTATATACAAGAAATATTCATAATTGAAATTCAAAAAATTATTTTTTGGAGTATTGTAGAATTTTTAGATTAAATTGGTTTATTCTTTAATAAATAAAAGAAACAAATTTGAATTATAAAACTTACAAATTGTAATTGGGGAAAAATAATAATTTGATCTGAAAGTTAACACTTCAGATTTTTGAAATTTTGAAGAAATTTTACCATAAAATTAACTATTCTTTTGAAATAGTTGAATAGACTAATCAGAATTTTACATAAGTACACCAATTTGACCTGATTATACAAGAGAGAATGGTCATATTATGTAAGAAATTATAATATTCATTTGAGGAAAAGTGTAGATAGAAGTTCTTGTCACGCAGCGGATATCAATATGAAATTATATTAAATTTATATCCAAACTAAATTTTTTTCCACTTACAACATTTCATTTCTCACACAATCCATAACTTGAAATATCATCAAACAAATTATTTATTACCAATCATAAAAATATAATCTCGGGTCTTATATGTCAACAATTACTAAACATTATAACCATAATCTTTGTATAATAATTCTAAAACCCAAAAAAATATAATAATAATTATAACCCTCTAACATGATAGTTGAAACTTAATATTAATTTCTTAATGAGCTCGTACAATAAATAAATAACACAACTAACTAACAAACAAAAAACTTCACACCCTATAAAATTTTTTTTTGTGTATATATGTTGGGTTAATTAGTTCTCATTAGACAGAAGACTTACAAGAACCCATAAGAAAATTATGTACATATATATGACCCCATATACGCCACCGCAATATATAAAATTAAATTGTTCAAATTATGCGTTTAAGTTTTAAAAGACTTTTTAAGTGTTTTAATGAGTTTATGGTTTAAAAAGGATATATGAAAAAATTGTTGGTATGCATAAGATTTTTGTTAAGATGATAATAATTTCCATTTGGGGTTCTATAAATTAAATATTCTGCAAGATAAATAATTATCAAATATATGTTTTCAAATTTTATTCTCCCCAAGAAAAATTTATATGATTTTTATTTGTGTGTAGACTGACTGACAGTGTGAAATTTTATTTTAAAATTCTTTGTTGATTTTTGTTACACCTTTTTTTTTTAAAGTTATTAAGATTTTATACAAATATTTAAATAAAATTTTAGATTTTTATTATTTTATATAACAAATTTCAAATGGTAAAAATATCTAGAATAATAATATCGGAAAGGCAATTATTTGTTTGTTATTTGAATTATAGAATTCCAAAAAAAAAAAATCAGCAATAAAAATTTATATTGACATATTTACACAATTTAAAAATTCTGTAAATCTTTTTTTCTGTGATAGTTTTATGATTGGTTTTATATTTGTGATGACTTTGTTTTCTATTTAAAATTAAAACGATTGAAAAACATAAAAACATACAATTTTTTTTTGTTGTAGAAATAATATAAAGCAGACAAGGATTTATTTGTGTCATTTAGTAGAATTAATCGTTTTACATAATTCGAAGATTATAAATATTAATATACGTTAATTTTTTTGGTACACATAATTGAATTATATTGATTGTAAATTGAATTTTACGATGTTACTGTGCCTGTCTTGTTAACAGACCTGTAAATTCCGATTGCACTTATGTCGAGATTTACCAACAAAATCTTTCTCTGATTTACTGAATTCTGAGTTAAAAAATGTCGAAAAACTTCTAAGAGGTAGGCCTAGGACCACATCGTGTTGTTGAGCCAGAAGAAAAGAAGATCCTGTAAATTTTGTTCAGATTTTTGAAATTGAAAGGGACATTGGGGAATTATTGAAATTTTTTTTAAATAAATAAATACTTTTATTACTGTAAATCAACTATTTTCTGTCAAACAAATATTCAAAGACATGATTTTATATGATCCAATCTCAAAATCCAACAAATATTATATAAAAAAAATTATTATTATATAAACTTGAAAATATTTTATAGATTATCGTCAATTACAATTCAAAAAATTACAATTGATTTCAATTCTTATCTATTACATCTCATAATTACCATTTATAATATCTTTTAATATAATGCAAATTGAAATTTGATTGTTCCTTCAAACCCTGACAAATTCAAATACCAAAACTCGAAAACATATAAAATTTTAATACCTTAAAAACAAAAAAAAAAAAGAAATAACTATTAACCTCCACCGCACAAATTTATAAACTGTCCAAGGCTACAGACAAAAAAAAAAATCAAATAAAAATAAAACAATTTTTGGTTAACCAAAAAAAGTAATATTTGCGCGGTTATAAACAGTTTCAAGGACGCGTCAAACATACCAAATTTATAGAAAATTTATTTTGTTGTTCAATTATTTTCAAGGACCTTTTAAATATAAATATCAAATTAATGACTAACAATTATTGATACAACAAACAAAACATTAACAAATTTCAACGAGAGAAACTAAAAATGTCCTTTTTTGAAAAAAAATAACATCTAAAATTCGGACAACAAAAAAACAAACTGTCAACGCACTTTAAATATTGCATTTACACAGGATGGGGGCTTTAGGAAAAAATCTATTTCTTATACTATGCAAAAAAAAAACATTTTTTAACACTCCCGCAAGCCGTGAGCCAGCAGGCAAATTTAAGTAAATCAGCATGAAATTCATAGTTTTTATATATTGATGAACCAAAACAACATATGTGTATATTTAAAAGGATATTTTCACTTAATTATTGCTCATAAACTACCAAAATAATAATAATAAATTCTTTTTATCCTTTTTTTGTTTTTATTTGTAGCAGGACAACGGTAAGACAATAATAAGGACATCAGCATTGGAAAAGTTGTGTCTATAAATAGAGAGAAATAAATAAATTTGTTATGGTACCTTTTTTTTTAGCGTATCGTTATTGGTATACAGTACAATTTTGTTGTTAAGGATCAAATCTTCTTCTTTAAAAAAAAAAATTCGCTAGTAAATTATTTTTCCTAAGCTATAGAGTAAATGTGAACTATCCCGATCATAGAGAGTTCTAAGGAAATACGAAAAATACTAAAAATCAATTTTTTTTTGTTTTGTTTTGTTTTGTGTTTAAAAGGAAATTAGAACAACAAATATTGATCCTGATCAGCATGACGAAATGGATATTGTAAAAACTACGGGTTATCTCCAGACTATAATATGGAAAATTGGAAACTAAACTATATAATATTGAAATATAAACAGACTGTTTGGTATTTTATTTTTCTACTATTATTGCACTATGCAATTTTTTTGAATTTTTTCCAAAAAGCCCAGGAGTTTTTTACATTCCAAATTTATGGGGCTCTAATATACTAACCTCATACCCAGAAAAAAAAAAGAAAAAAAACTTTCAAATTACTTATTCGACCATACACAAAAAAAGACTAAACAAACGAAAATAATTTTTTTTTTGTAAAATTGTTCAGTCAAGTTTCCCTAATTTTTTTTTTTTTGAAGAATTTTCAAAACAAAATAAAATGTTTATTTGAATTTAATGAATTGGAAAGTTTTTGTTTTACATATATACGTAGTAGTAGTAAGTATTAACCGTCTCGATCAGTTGACTGAACTTTTTAAGCTGGTCCAATAATAAATAATTACACAGATTCGATTGTTTTCAATATTATCATAAAAACTGGTAAAATAAAATTATTGCGCGATTACTTGCAAACAATGAAAAAATTCGTCAACATGAAATATTAATTTCAAAAATTTTGCGGATTTAGTGTGGTAAACCGAGAAAAAAAAAACATAGAAAATTTGATTCATAAATTTATTTATATTGATTTGGAACATTTGTTCAAAATTAAATTAAGTTAACAACGAAATTTAATGGGTTTTAAGAAGGGAGTAACTATAAATATGAAAACAATCCGCCTAAGAGGGTGTGTTAATAATAATAATAATAATATAATCAAATTTAATTATCAATGTTTTTGCATTTGGAAATTTCAGTTATTTATAATTAAGATTATATTATGGAGAAGGTTTGGTTGGGGTAGTGGTCCAAACATGCTAAAAAAGTTTGTAAAAACCCCTTGATTAATGAAAATTCCTCCTCCGAGAGCGAGAACTGGACTTTCTAAGAAGAATTTGAAACTCATTGATCTATTTCGATATTGAATCAATGAGATTTTTGAAAATATGTCCCAAGTAGTTTGATCATGAAAACTAGTCAGCTTATGTTGTTCCACCGAAAAATTATTTAAGAGAATCTATGTGACTCTCCTGTCCAAATTTCCTCATTTTTTGGATCACCTCTTGCTCCTTTCTGTGTTAATCCAAACTTCCGTACTCTTGCTCTTAGTCAATCAAATTTTTTTATTAAATTTTGATAACTTTTTTAAAATTTCCAAGGACAAAGATGAAAACTTATTTCTATTATCCTTTAAAGTTTATTTTATTTTTATAAGTTTTCTTTATATATTTTTTCATGTTCTTTTTATGATTATTATTATGCTTTAATTTTTTCTGATTACATGTATATTTTGTCCGTAGTGTAATAAAACTTTTTTTTAAAAAAATAAGTTTCAGTTTGAAGTGGTGACGATGCATTTTTTGTTATATAAAAATTCTTGTTTCTTTTTTTAAAAATAAAAATATAAATACCCCCAATATGGTAAAAAAACAAAATAATATCCGCCTCCCTCTCCTCCCCCTATGTAAAAAAAAGATTGAAGTGCCCTTTTTACCACAATGCAGCATTTTATTCGTGACTTAAAACAAAAGATGCTACTCAACACATCATATCCTGTCATGTTGCCAGACACAATTTTATATACATACACAAATAATATTCTTTGAAATTTTTTTTATATAATAATAAAAAACGTAAAATATGAAATAGACAAATTTATGGGGTTTGTTGTAAAATTAGGGAATATATTACTAACTGGGAATTTTATTACATGGATTAATTTTAAATTTTTTGAATGTAGAAATAATTAAAAGAGTTTCACACAAAATTTGATTACTACTTCAGAAATTACTAATATCCTTCAAATTATCTCAATCCAATTGCAATATTATATTCACAGAATTAAGGCAATAAATGGATGCCATTTTTGTGTAAGTATTTAACTATCTGACCTGCAAATCAGTAATTTTTTTTGGTTACAAGCCTTCTGCAGTCAATATTAAAAATACGTTATTTATCTAAATTGGTTTATACTATGTACACACCTCATATAGAAAAACCCTGTAAATTAATTTAGCACATTTTATCAGAAAATTATTTATAAGATTATTTTTGTTGCTTATACAATTTTGATTTTATTATTTGAGGAAAATATTGGAAAGAAAAAAGATAATTTACAAAGAAAATCAATTTTTTTTACAAGAGAAAGAAAATCAACTTAAAAACATGTCCTTAAAAAATTTCTTGTACAAAAACCGGAAAATGCCTCTAATAAATATACAAAAAATTTTTTTGTTTTTTTTTAATACAATATTTTATTATTACATAAATATTAACATAAAAATATTCAACTATATACATTGAAAAGATAACACTCGAAATAAATATTGTTTTCTTTTTTTTATCCGTTGTTGTTTTATTGGAATAAAAAATTATGTAACAAATAATTTTTTATTAAAAGGACGCGCGGATTACTCCACATTAAAATCTCTAAGGAATTTTTTTTTTGTTATGTGATTTTATCTCTAGGATTGATTTAAGTTTGTTTTGAAATTTGATAATATACCACCATAATAATATTACATATAAAATAAATAATAAATTCTCAATTTTCTTTTCATATTTGGTTATATTATTTCGAATATCCTTGTATATACACACAAAATCACTATATAAATAAGGAAAAAAAATTTACAAAGTTTCTAGTTGCGAACAACCCTTAGAAAATAGATGTAGTTATAAAAACATATATGTAACAAAAAGTTAAAACTAATGAGGACTCGTTAATAATGTTACAGAATATGTTGTTACACTTACACGGAATCAAATTGTAAACATATATTTGATAATATGAGACCGTGTATGACCCCCAATTGGGATAAAAAAAATATAATAATGTCATTGGATTCGTGTGTTTAGTGTTATTGGGTAAATTGGGATTAATACCATAAATAAAAGGGAGATTATTCGTTTTTTTTTAAAAGGACTAAAATTACACTATACTTATTTATAAGGAAAATTATATATAACTATGACTATTTCTTCATAAATATTTATTTAAATTTAAAGTCAATATTTGTGAATTTAAAATATTTGATGTTTTGGTAGAAAAGAAATTAGTAAAAGAATTTAAGATTTATGATAAAGATGATTTAGTTTTCACTTAATTTACTACTTAATTATAGAAGACAATAATTATTTTCTTTTTCATTTAAAATACAAGAAGACTTTTTTGTCAAAAATTCATTAGCCATAATAAATCCTTTGATGTTTCACCTAAATATAAATAGAGAAATTCGCAAAAATATATGGATACAAATCGAACTATACAAATATTATTCAATAAGTATAATCAATTTTCTTAAAAACTCTACTTTTGTTATTGCTTAAATGCTGATTGTCCTCCAGTCCTCAGTCTCTTATTAAAAAAAAATAATAGTTTTTTATTTCTTTCTTCAAATCTTTGAAACTAGAATTCGGTTTGTGTTCATTTTTTTTTTTGTACTATTAAATAAAAGAACCTGGGGTCGAGTCAAAATTAAACAGATCGGAAACGTTTAACAAGAAATAACAATAATATAGTATTTAGTTTCCTTTTGATATATTTATTTATATTATTTTCATTTCATTTAACATTTTGATGCATTTTTATTTTTACCGACCGATAAAGCGATAACAACAAAAGCAAAGCAAAAAAAAAAACAGGAGAAGAAAAACAAGGAATCGAGAAGCTGTTGTGATTTTTTTATATTTGCCTGGTGGTTTTCCAAAAAAAAAAAATTAAGAAAAATGAAATAAAAGAAAAATATTATTCTTTCTAGAAAAAAAGGACATTTATATTCCAATTATAATATTTGATGATTAAGAATATTGTTTTCGGCTTTTCTGATTTTGATCTTTTTCTTTTAAACTACCTGGGCATTAAATATGTTTAAAATTAAAAAAAAAAATTAATTATTTATATTAAAAATTGTCGACTTTGAAGAGGACACCGCATTTTTTTATTTGTCCTTTTTTGACTATATTTGTTGTTTGGTTTGCGTAAGACCGGTCAGCTAGAATATTTCATTTTTGTTATCTATATCACAATTTTTAGTGTCTCTGAAATATTTTGATTAGGACATTTTAATTTTATTTATGGGAATAATAGCAATTTTTTTTTTATTTAAAAAGGATATTTGTCAATACACTGAAATAACAAAACTATGTCGAAATTTATGAAAAGTAGAAAATCTTTTATTTGAATTCGATAGAAACTCGCAAGGCTACATTTACTCTTGGAAGCCATGAGTGTTCTTCTGAATTCAATCCTAAGAACCAACATCCTATTTGTCCCACACTCATCAATAGGTTAAGTAATTTAATTAATTTTAGTTATGACATTTGCAAAATCCTTGCACAATTTGACATTTAAATAATATGCTACAATTTATCTATACTTGAAATTCTTAAAATAATTGACAATTTAATAATTTCTTTCAGTGTATTTTAATAATTTCGTCTGTCCTTTCGGCACTTGTCTTATTGTAATATGATATTATAGATTTTTGATTTGAAACAACAGGTTGCAATCTATTATATTTGGACTATCTTTGAAGCGAGGACATCTCGGATTCAATCGTGTGTGTGTATATTTCTATAAGTTGTTTGTTGACATCTTCATTAAAATTTTAAATATATATATATAGACAGAATACAAAATAACAACATAAAAGTGAGAAAAACATTTTCCGTATGGGTAAAAAGACCTTATATGAATTTTTACTAAGAAATTTTCCCAAAAAGAAACTGATTCAATTACATAAAAGGATGCCGGCATCACATTAGTTATATATACAAGGGAATAAATAAATTTGTTTTTACACTTGTTAAGAAAAAAAATAAATGTTTTCATATTAGTGAAAAATAACAAAAATGATTAATGTAAGTAAAAGATTTTGAGAAGTTTTCAAATAAATTTTTCGAATTTTTTAAGGAATTATCAATGTTTAAATTATATGAAAGTAACCAAAGCCGATTTTTGGGAAATATATTGTCAAGCAAGATAAATTTCAATATTTAATGATATTACAGATTATTTTACGTATAGTATCCAAATTCTAAAACCATTCTAACTACTAGTAATTTCATTATAGTCTTAAAAGTTAGTATAGTTAAAGCTGATAACACTGTCAGTAATGGGATCTAATTCTGTCGAGACAACTAAAAGTTATTGGGTACTAAAGGTTAAGGAGAGTACAATAGTTACGTCGGGCTAGCGCGAATTCAGAAAAATCAAAAGTTTAAGCTCTCTGCGATGAAACGATTTAAACTTAAATTCAATTTAAAATTTTACATTTTCAATAATTCTTTTTAATATATATTCTAAAAAGCTGGACTCAAGCTATCAATCAGTACACACATAAAAAAAAAACTTTCTAAAAAAAATGAAAATTTTTTAACAATATTTTGAAAATATTATGAAAAACATTTTTTAAAATCCTTTTACTCAAAAATTAAACTAAAAACATGTTGTAGGATTATTTCTTAAGAACATTAAAAGATAAACAAATGGAATTCTATTAAATCCTTTCGTTTTACATTTCTGTTATTAAAGTAACCGACAAAAAAGATTTTTTTTCCAATACATTTTTAATTAATCCGATTTTCAAAAAAAAAAGAAAAACTAAATTGGTAATATTTAAATCAGTCCTTGTAAAATTGGTAATATTTAAATCAGTCCCTGATATTGATACCAAAAATATTTCTATTGTAATATTTACAAAAAAAGGATTTAAAATAAGGACAATTATTTGAAATTAAACTAACACAAAATTTGTATTGTCCTTTTTGGAATAGGATCAAGTAATTTAGATTATATAGGTTAGAGTGCGAATATATTCTAGACATAGGCTACTGGAAAAGAGGCTTTAAACGAGAATTCTTAATTAAATGTTTACAAATCTTTAGACCAGATTAATAACAATGAATTTCCATGAGAATATTTGAAGGAGTTTGCAGTTTTATAGCATATTTCACCAGTTTCTTAATGCTCTAGACTGTGCAATATAATTTTGGCAATATTTTAAAAATCTCTGGTGGTCTTAGCTAGTCCTAGTATTCTCTTGGTAGAGGCAAACGTCGTATTCTGGTAAGATATCCATTCAGTGGATGAAGAAATCTCACAAATTTCAACCATAGTTTGTTAGAAAGATTAAATGAAAAGTAAAAAGTGGAAGGGTACACATTTTTTTTTAATAGATCCAACACCATCCAGTTTTTAAGTTGTCAGCTCGTTTTCGTACATCACACAACTCTTTATAACTTACTATTGATATCTGATTATATCACAAGAAAAACACACCCCAAAATTTGAATTAAAATGTTTTTCTTTAAAATTACCTTGACAGATGATTTGACTTCATCATTTCGATATTTTTAGGTATTTCTTTTCTACTGGAAATTGGCAAAATATGAGTAGGCAAGTATAAATTTAAGAATTAAATTTTATTTGTTAATTTGTTTACTTGAAAAGAAAAAAAAACCCGAAAAACTTCAAAAGATCTTTTTGGGTAAGTTTCGCATTAATTTCAAAAGAAAAATAGTTCAACTAATTGAAAAATATGAAACAGAAGTTTGGAAATATTGTTTAAAAAACATTTTTCTTGTATATACTTCGAAGTTCACTTTAAAATCTCTTTAAGACAATTTTTCAAATGTAATCAATCAATCAAAATATACACAAAAAAAAAAAAGATCAATGAAAAATATTAATGAGAAATTCAACAACATTTTTTTTGTGTTTTTATGTTTTCAATGTTTTTTTTTTCTTGGTTAAACAAACAAACAAACATAATAATAATTTTCATGAAGATTATATTTAAAAATGATGATGAATCTTCCCCCCACATAAATAATCGAATGTAAATTAATGTTTCAAAACTTTTAATAACAAAAATTAAGAATGTAATTTAGCACAGCATGTTTTTATATGGAAATGTTGTAAATATTTATTATATTGAGACTTTTTAGTAATCACAAAAAGAAAATTGATTCATTTTGTAGCAGCAGCAGCAGCAGAAAAAAAAGGATTTAGATAATATAAAGTTTTTTTTATCTCTGCCGCTAAAATAAATAATTAGAGAAAGAAGATTTCTTTGAATGGGAACTAATTCAAATTTTCTAATAATCTTTTATGTATGTTGCATCAATGCAAAACTATTTTTCAGTCATGATTGGACATTATTTATTTTTCTTTAGCAGAATAATCACATCACAGAATAATCACATGTCATTTTATAAACATTATAAAAATGATGATGAATCTGATCAAGGAATGTGCACTCTATGAAGGAATCTGTACTCAGGAATATGAAAGATAATGATCAAGGAATGTGCACTCATAAGTAGAACCATAGAGACAATTAACTGTCTCTATGGTAGAATATATAAAGGAATTTTGATCGTACCTTGACATATTTTGAATTTTTTGATTTAAGAGAATATAATGATCACTTAGAGTCGTATATCCATTCCGTGACCTAAAATATATTTCGGCAAAACGACTATAATTAATATTTTCTTTAATTAAAATCATGCAAAACATAAATTACTTATTTCCTTTCGAAATACTATAAAAAATATACAAATAAAATTTAACATTATAAAAATTAATATGTCAACAAAAAAATCAAATAAAAACCATAATCTTGTTAAGCAATATTACATCTTAATGTATAAAAAAAATGGTCCACAAATCCGATAATAACTTCATTGTTGACTTTTAATTATATATAACATTGTAAATAAGATATTTTTTTCATGACATAAATATTAATCCTTAAACATCAAATATGTCAATCTTCTCGAAAAGATGAAAAATTTGGCGGTAAAAAACACATATTATAATTATAGTAACAAGTAAAGTAGCATCGGTAACTTTTGTGTGTAAAGTAATATATTATATAGGCAGGGACGGCTTATCCTAGAAAAATATTTAACAAACACGACAATAGGAAAAAAATATTATCCTCCTCCATAACTAATATTATTATTATTATTTTAATATTTTTTTTTTTTACTAATTTTTTGCAAAATACTATACCAAAAATTACTAACTAACTAAATAAAAAAAAGGATAGGCATTAATAATCGAAAAAGCGGCTTTTTACAAATAAAACTGGAAAAAAATTATTTTTCCATCTATGATGGTGGGCCCTAAAAGCAAAATATCAAACAAGAAAGTCTTTGGGAAAGAAAAAACAAGGAGTTGATCAGGAAAAATTTCGAAACGACGACAATTTTGACAAAACTAATTGATTTTAAGATCTTTTTAAATATTGTTAAGACTTTTTAGTATATATTAGCCATTTGGGAGTTAAAATTCATTCTAAACTGAATACAATTATTTTAAGGATTGTAGATAAAATATCCTTAAAAATATATACATATATTTATTTGGCTTTAATTTGGTGATAATAGAGAAGAAAATCTTTTGCATCAAACGCAAAACCATAAAAATTCTTTTATATTTAATGACATTTTGGATTCGAAAATATAATTTTTTACTAGAATTTTGAGTTTTGTTTTTTTTTAGTTACGCTGTTGAGTCACAAAATTTAGTTTTTTTGATTCGTTTCGAAATGTTCATCGCTCATCAGGTCCTTTTTTATGTGTTGTAGATTATGACTTTAATGCGCTTCTTCTATACATACATTGGGAATGAATTTAATGAATAGATCACAAATTATTATATATTTTTGGTGTAACGAATTTTCAATTTTCATTTGTTAGGAGGCAATTATTAGAATCGATGATGTCCTGTGATGTGTGAATATTAAATATACAAAAGGATATAACTATAATATTATATAGAAAATTTTTTTTTTATGATATGCTTGTAAATTCATAATGGTACACCAATAAAATTGAATTTGTGTATAGTTCGTAATGGTGTCAATTGTAAATATAATTTATATAAGGTATAAGGGAAAAAAATATACAAAAGATTGTAACCAAAAATTGGGAATAGGTAAAAAAAGAGCATTTTTATAACTTAATTAAGTTGTAAAAAAAAAAGGTAAAATAAAAATTTTAACGAGTCTTATTATTATTTTATAACTATTCGTTATAATATAAATGGTTTATAAATAAAAAAAAGTTAATTTTAATACTTATATTTTACAGAAGAATTGTCTGAAATTGTATATTTAATCTGAATCCTTTTTATAGAATTCAGAAAACTAAAATTAATCAAATATTGACAATATATACGTAAATAAGTTTGTCTAGTTCAGGTATCAATAAATAGTTTTCTTCTTCAATCAGCACGATGTGGTCTGACAGTGTGTTTCAGCTTTTCTCAACTTAGTATACTGATATATGACAAGTTTCCATTAGGACATCATAAGTACTAATCTTTTCAAAACAATACCCTAACTATTAGTGTTTCTGACACACCTCTACGTTTCTCAGATTCTTCCCTAACTAGTTATGCCATTAATGTCCCTAACTAGGCAAATTCTCTAGCCTCCAATTTTAGTTGCATAAATTAAAACAATGGGAAAATAAATTTTTAATAAACATTGTTAAAAATAAATAAATTAATAATCAAATTAATATTTCAGCATTCCAAAAAAAAATATGGTTGAATATCTAAAGTGACAAATTTTAATCAAAACAAAATTATACTTAAATTATCAGATTAACATAAATATAGAAATATATTATAAATTTTACATTCATTTCCTCCAATCTAAAATCGAATTTTGAATAAAAATAATTAATATACTAATAAATAATCTATTAAATGATAATAAATTTTTAAAAAATGGCTGCCATTTAAATTACATTCTAAAATATATTTATTAATTTTGCATATGAGATATTCATATATTTAGTAAACCATAAAAATTCCTTTTGATCAATACCACAAATAATATCTTATATGATCTTTATCAAACCCCATACTATACATATACTTACATATATGTATATCCTTATTAAATATTGTCATAATCGTTAAAATACAATAATAAAATATCATCAATCAAAATTTTCAAATGTCGATCGTCACCCAACAAAACAACCAACATACATATACAATTTCCCTTTTCAATCTAAATATCTTTATGCTTTTATGTATATGTATATGCACATTTTAAACATTTAGTGCAAATATTGAGAAAACAAAAGCGCAAAATATTTGTTAACTGTTGGACAACATAGAATATAACAAAAAAAAAGGATGCAAACCTTATAACAAAATAACAACAACATTAATAATAATAATTTCCTATGAAAAAAAAAACCGAAATATATGTTTTCTTATGTTGAACCATTTAAAAGTTATGTATATAAGTAAATTCGAATAAGTAAATACAAATTGGTTTGACTTGTTTCTCTCTTTTTCAGCTCTCCAATGATAGTACATAAATAATAAGTGGGCGGAGTTTCCATAAACTGGTTTAACAAAATATTAAATACATATACAAAAATAAATTGGGTATAAATAGATTGAACGAGGGGAAGTCAAATTCAGTTCTGAGTGAATTTTTGTTGAGTTAACATTAACAATATTTTGTGCATAGCATAAAAATAAAAACAAGTTTTATACATAAATAAAAAAAAAAGTAAAAAAAAAAAAACATTTTTGAAAAATGGTAAAAAATATTTCAATGGATTTAAAAACAAATTTTTCAATTGAAGCAATTTTGTCAAATAAAATACAAAAATTTAAAAGTGATATTAATCATGATAATGTAATGGATCGTGTTGAAAATGGCAATGGTGGTGTTAATAATAATAATGATGATAGAAATAGTATTGAATCTGATATGGAATCATCATTAGATTTTGATAGTCATTTATCTAGAACTAGTACACCAATGAGTGCTGCTGATAGTGAATCAGATGAAAAAAATGAATCAGATGATCATAATGATGAGAAAAATAAAGATGATGAAGATAATGATTCAAAACCAACATATAGTTATAATGCATTAATAATGATGGCAATACAAGATAGTCCAGAACAACGTTTAACATTGAATGGTATTTATCAATATTTAATGAATCGTTTTCCATATTTTAAACAAAATAAACGTGGATGGCAAAACTCAATCCGACATAATTTAAGTTTAAATAAATGTTTTACGAAAATACCACGTAGTTATGATGATCCTGGTAAAGGTAATTATTGGGTATTAGATCCATCAGCTGAAGATGTTTTTATTGGTGAAACAACTGGTAAATTGAGACGTAAAAATCCGGGTGCAAATCGTTCACGGTTAGCAGCATATCGACAAGCAATTTTTCCACCATCATTAATGGCTGGTGCTTATCCGGCACAATTTCAACATCAATTATTAAATGGCAGTGGTGGTAGTAATAATCCATATGCAAATTTTATAAATTCAGCATCAGCAGCATCTATGTATTCCCGAATGGCACCATATCATCCATCATTTGGACCATCAGTTGCTGCTTCAGGATATCCATATGGTCAAATATTTCCTATGCATTCAGCGGCAGCAGCAGCTCAAGCAATTTCAATGTCGCAATCAAATATTATACAACGTATTCAATCATTTGGTAAATTTTCACCAAGCTAATAGAAATTTCGACCCGGGATGTGTTAAGGAAAGTTAATAAGTAATTCAGGCAAAGGAAGAATATCTCTTCCCTGGAAAATAATTGTAAAAAATTTTTTGCATAAGATGAGAATTACAACAGCGCACAAAATGATCATTTTGGTGTGGTTAAATTATATAAGGATAAATAGTAGTCTTTGTTGGACGAATGATCGTTTTCAGCTCATGTAATGATTCAAATCCACGAAAAAACATAATGCATTGTGGATTGAAAAAAATTCAATAAAAAAAGGAAATTGTAATTTATGTTAAGAAATATTTGTTGAAAGAAAAGTTAATAAAAATGTAACACAAAAAATTAAAATTATTAAAATTATTTTTCTTATTATTTAAAAAAAATCCATCCTTTCTTTAATAATTTCGAAGAATATTATAGGTATTGGTAAGACAGGTCAATTTTTGTTATAATCAGATCTTCCCTCGGCTATTCAACCATAAAATATTTTATATTTTTAACTAAATTAACCCTTTCTCATTATTATGAAGGCATATTATTATGGTAATGTATATCCTTGATATTGATACAATGATTTTTTTTATTGATGTAAATCAGCGGGAGATATGGTGAGCTACTGTAATTGTATATTAAATGATTAGATGAAATTTTTATAAATTTTACGTTTAGATAGAAGTTTGAAATTGAATATATTTTTTAATACTTCAAATTTTTTATTCGTTTTACAAGAAGAAATTTTGATTTAGAATCATAATATGCTGAAAATAACGAATAATTTTAGATAATTTCAAATATAAAAATTTATAGTTTGGTTGTAAGACAAATCACTGATTATTTGCTGAAAAATTATGAAGATATTAAAGATGACTATAAAGTCTGATTAGCTTCTCTTACGAGGAACGACATCTCATTGAATATTTAAAAGTAACCTATATATATTTTGATTAGTTCTCTTACGGAGGATAAGATAGTTTAACAGGGTCAAAATTGAAGACTATGGATATTTTTATGTATATTTAAAGACAGCTTATTATTATCGTTTGGCTCGACAGTCTAATGATGACATTGGTCCTATTTCATACAAGTTTTCCTCACATTCTGTTGCATTTTATGGTATGTTATATGAATTATTACATACCATGAATCAAGATATACTAATAAAACCATATAAATATTGAACATCGTAATTATAAATTATTACTCTATAATCACGTTAATTTTACACAAAATGTTATTTTGTCTCTAAATTCACGCCTATATCAAATTATACAACAATTTTTTCTGTGTGGACTATTCGAACCCTCCAAAAACTACAATCAACATTAAATATAAATCGCCAACAATTAGCAAAAAAAAATACTCTACCAATGCATAAAAACATTTCTCCTCAGTCCAACAAAAATTGAAAATTAGTTTAATTTGATGAAAATCATGAAATTTTCCTAGGATTTATTCCTATAGAAAAAAAAAACATTTCAACAACAACAAAAAAAGGGGTTAAATTTATTTTCCAATTTTTTATTTTTATATACCGAATGGAAAAATTATTTATTAAATAAACAGAAAATATTTAATTTTTTTTCGTTAAATTTTTTATTATTTTAATTAAATTTGATATTTTCGTTTAGTCAAAAATTCAATTAAATTGATCATTAAAATTAAACCAATTTTTGTAAATATTTTTTTTTTTCGGTTATACAATATTTTATTGTGGCTCTTTATTCATATAACAACATTATACAAACAACAACAACAACAATTTTCTTTATTTAAATTTGATGAACCGCGATTATAAAGAGTCATAATATTTAACCTCATCCTATTCATTCATAAATTTATGTTTGTCCATTTCACTAATAAAAATTATTTACTATACTCGTATATGTACATATATAAAAAGACAAGAAAAATGAATTGATTCACAAATAAACGAATCATTTTGTTAGAAAATTTAATTTTTATAAAAAAAAATAAATATATAATTTTAATTTGATCATCTTTTCTTATACTAAAATTTCACATAGTTAAATGTCTCGAAAACATTTAAATTCAAAGAATATTTTAGTTATATGGTATATAAGTTGAATTGCATTGGCCTTTATTGACCTGTTTTCCAATTAACCAAATTAAACAGAGTGTAAAAGTCACTTAAAATGATCTTTAGAATATATAATAATAATAATAATAATAAATAAATTCAATATTAAACTATTTTGCTTACGCATTATTTACAATATATATAAAAATATGAACAATATATTTTAGAATGAATTATCTCGAATAAAAGTATATACAGAGTGTCCTGGAATTATTTTATGCGTTAAATAATTAACAATTTACAATATACATTAATAAATCTAAGATGATTATGTGTAACATCAGATTTATATATTTAATTACATGATTGGTTACAATAATGCAGTTTAAAAGGAGCTCATCTAAGAAATAGTCTAAAATAATTGTTGTATGACTTTTAAAATGATTAACAACTTAATTAAAAAATATAATTCAAATATTGTTTATCACCAAACCGGTAAACTCTCCCGAAAGTAATAGGGAGACGAGTCGAATAGAAATATTCAAAATTCACAATTAAAACTTAATAGTTGTCTTGCTAACTAACTACCAACGACAAATTCATTAGGACATGCTGTATTTCTAAAAAAAAACATATAATTCAATTTTTGAGATAAAAATTGCTTTTAAAGCCCGCGTGAATAATTCGTAATATAATTACCCCTCATATACGAGTATATATATTTTCTTGTGACCATAGGCTAACCACATTAATTTATTTTAGTAATTTTGAACCCGGAGACCGTACTTTTTTTTCCATATATTTTAAGATGTTTACACATTGAATTTCGAGACCAAAAATAAAATTTAAGTGAAAAATTTTTTATTGACAAAATAATATAAAAACCCGCATTTAATTATATTTTAAGACCCTCTCGCTACTCCGTATAACAATAATTAAATAAACTAGACAAATATTTTGATCAAAATTACCAAATTTTTAGTTCAAAAAAGGTTTTATTTAATTCACCAAAACAATAAATTCTATATTTTTATTATACTTCAACGGAATTTCAATAATTGCAAATTTTTTTTTCTTGACATAAAATAGTAAGTAGGACCACCCGTTGTTACTGTTTAATTCATCCTTTTAAAATTAACCATTTTCAATTTAACTTTGTTTATATTAAAAGTGGTTAAATTTCAATGAATTCAATCCATAAACAAAAATCATAAAAATTAAATTTTAAGTAATAAAAAAAAAACATATTTTTTGCATCTAAAGTGTCCTGCCTTTTAGCAAAAGGACTTTTACGAACTGCAAAAGATTCATTTTTTTTTTGTTGCTATATCCTTTTTACTATAATTGAGTTTAAATATCTAGATTTAATTTTAAGTGAAAATATGGTAAATGAAATATCCGTGAATTAATTTTTGCAATAAGGATTTAACCCTTTCAAACGTATCCACAATTTTTTTTCTTAATCCTTTTTATATTTATATGACCACAAGGATAATAAAAAGAATATGATATACAAATGGCCTATAATAAAAATAGGTACAAATATGTGGTTTTATAATATTTTTATGAATCTTGTTAATCCTGTGGTAAAAAATTTTTTTTTTATATTTTATTAATAGGATAATATTTTATCCTTATTCTGAAAAATACCACAAAAATTTAAACTTTATTTTTATGATGATTTTATGATTTTATTGAAAACTAACCAAAATTTCCTTAAATATACAGAGTTATAAAAGGTAAACATTTTTTTTTTTTGGCATGATGTTTTTGGTTTTAGTTCACTAAAATTTGCATGCAAGCAAAAAAAAGGGATTATAGATTTCGATAATTTGTGGTATTCATATTATTTAATTTTTATTATATCCTCTGGGGGTGATTTGTTAAGAAAATATATTAAGGATATTCCAAAGAATTTACAATTTACTGATTTTCGAGTTTTATTTAAGAAATATAAGCTAAGTTAATTTGAGTTATGAGGTCAAACATTTTAAAATATAATTAAATATTTTCATATTTTAGAATTATTGGTTAATTTTATTCATAAAAAATTTATTTTATCGGATTACTTGAAAAAAGGATAATCATAATTAAAAGAAAAGGAAAATATTAAATTGGAAGTGGGTATAGTCCAGTCATTGATTTTATAGTTATATTTTTTCAGGCGAACGCAATTAAAGGAATGATAATATTAAATTAAGAAAATTGAATGAATTTAGTTTTATCAAAATATTTGATCAGGTAATTTGCTAGCTTCCCGTGCACAATTTTGATTGATACAATATTGTACTGTAATTATTACTATAATTACTATGATTTGATTATTTTGGAGTAAAGAAGGTTCAAATTTTTATGTTCAACTGCATTATATTTATAGTGACCGAAATCTCTTCAAATATTACAAATTGGGCTGGAAGTTTAAAGATTTGCACTATAGATAAACGACAATTTAAAGAATACAGATGAAAAAATTAACAATTAAAATTAATAAATTAGTAACTATTACTTAGTCAGAACAATCTCATTATCTATAACAACATTATATTTATTTTGGTATGTAACTTTACTCCTGTTCCTTACTGAGTCATATCAACTTTGATATTCATGATCCTTGCAACAATATTTCAATTAAATTATATTTTGTTTTTAGATAGAGACACGTTCTACACTTCAGTAATATTTCCCATCCAATGTTTATATTTAATTTACCCTTTAAAAAAAACTCAGCCATGTCATGATTCAATATTGAACGGGACAAAATATATATAATCATCAAATTCAGGTTTTTATTTTTAAATCATTTTAATAGTCATTTATATTTAATTAATCAGAAACTTAATCAATTTACTTTGACTAAATAAATATAAACTTGTTTTCAGACATTTTAAATATTATTGTCAATTAAAAATTTCACACATAATTAAATTAATTGGAATCCATATAAGATCAAAGTATAATAAATAATCTGGTTTATTTGTAATTATCATCATTATTTAAATGGTTTTCATAACAACAGCAAAAAAAAAGAAGTCATGTTATCAAAATTGTAATGGGATCAGTTATTCGAGATCAAATCTAATATACAGAAACTCTGCTGACACTGTCAAGTACTTCAAACAAGATTCTGTTAAAAAAAAATTTCAAATAATTTAATACCGCATTACTCTTTAAATAAGACATTTCACAATTTTTTTTTAAGGATACCGACATCATGCTAACTTTATAAGTTATAACATTAAAAAAAATTTGACCATAAAAAAAACATGATCTGAAAAGCCGATAAACGCCTCCAAAAAAAAAAAAATTCAACTCAAATTCGGCATGACTTTTGGACTTTTTCTAAAGATTTTTTGTTCGTATTGAAAAGACATTTATATATGTATACCAATCTTCTCCTTAATGACGTTGTTGCATGACTTTTCAAATAATTTCTTCATTTTTTTTTTATAATATTAAATTCAATACAAAAGTTAATGTTTATTACTATGGTTTCATTGTAATGTTTTCTTTTTTTTTTTGTTATTGTGCCTAATAAATACATCAAGGATCGTATAAGGACATCTTTAGCAAATTGGACAATTTTTACAATATAAATCAAGAGAGAAAAATATTTATGTATTTGTTTGGGTGTTAAGAAATCCGATTTATTTATAGATTTATAGTTTTTTTCAGTTTGTTGCCGACAGAAGCTGGAAATTGATGAAACCAATCATTTGTACGCAGGAGGTGGTATTAATGCAATATGGGACAAAGGACAAAACAACAAGAATAAGAGAAACCGACGTGACAGCTTAATTTTTTCGATTATTATTTAATTTTTTTTATAAAAAAATGTGTTTATGAAAATTAATATTTACAAATTTATTTTTTCATTATTTAGTCAATTTTAAGGACATTTAAGGAAAAAAATGTTAACAATAGAATTAAATATTAATTTGGTCTTATAATGATTTTTATGTCAGGCTGCCGAATTGATAGTCGATAATCTTAGGGTGATAAAGAGAGTAGCGAGAAGACTATATCCTTTCAGTTATGATTGCACAGCTTATTCGTCCTCTCTGATCTCGACTACTCTTGTAGTTTGAGACAATATGACCTCAACATTCTCGGTTTAAGGTTTAATTAAAAATTTAAATAAATCAATAAAAATATATTTAACAAACCCCTTAAATTTTTGCGATTTATATTTTTTTCTTTTAAATTGATTTTAATCAAAATAGAAAATATAGTTTTTTCTTTTGGTTGGCCAGTTTTTAAATGGTGGATTTAAATTAAATAAAAATGAATTACAAATAAAAATTAATGTGTTAATGAATATTCATTTTGTAATATTATTTTTTTTTTCTGAATAATGAATTTGTATACTTTTTTTATAAAATTTAAATATACAAAATTCAAAAAAAAAACCAAAAATTTGTTATCAAATTGATCGAACATGGAACCAAACAACATTCAAACGCGCGCAGATAAAACAAAAATCGTGCAATGATATTTATTTTTATTAATTTTTTTGTAACTACATAGTTAGCAAGGGGATTATTCTAAAATAATCTAGAAATTCGACATCATTAATAACACTATTGTGAATCTGTTGGTTAATTTATGTTGGTTGATTATATGAAAAAAACTATGCCTGTAGTTGGGCTATAGAAGCTGAACAATTGAAATTTTTGCCATTTTCTCCAGTACTGATGTCTGATGCGAAATTATAGTCATTTTAATGTTTCTTCTTGATCATAGACTTCTTACGTACTGAAATAAGCCCCATAAAAATAAGTTAATGACTATTCTGATAGTAACAAGAAAATTAAGGGCTACTAAAATCATATTATTCATTAAGGAGGCAGAAAAGATCATCTGTATGGCCATCGAAAGGAGTAAACATAGATAAATGTTCTTCCTATCAAACCAACGTTAACCTACGACAAAAATAACTAACAAAGCATTAAATGAAATAGGTCAACAGTTAATCTATGAAATTAATAGATCAAATTTATATATTTATAAATTTCCTAATAATAACTCAAACTCATAACATTTTCATCTAACGGATACTTAAAAACATATAATTTTTTTTTGTATACCAAGAATGTCTTTTATTGTTTAGATAGCTTCCTCAAATAAAGTGGACTGTTTCACAAAAAAAAAAATTATGTGTACAAAAATTTACAATAAAAAAAAAATCACCCACAAAATTTTTTTTATATTTCAATAAAAGCCATCAGCAAAAATAGCTTAATCACTTTTCGGTAATAAATCACAATTGGAATTTTGTGTTTTTATTATTATTTATATTATTATGCATGTAACCAATTTAATGTAACCATATAGAAATTATACAAACACGATCAAGAAAAGGTACAAAAAAAAATATATATAAAAATAAAATCAATTTTTTTTGTGGACCAGCAGCATCAACAACTGCGTGCGATTTGGTATTGTCAAACATGGTTAAAGCATATCGATCATGCGCTTAAAATTTATATATATATGTTTAGATACCGTCATATATTTAACATATATATCTTATAAGTTATTATACATATAAAAATATATTCAATAAAATATCATTTTTCATTGGAACTTTTATTTTATATATGTAGACAAAAAACATGAATTGATAAAATATATGTTTGCTTATATGTAAAAATAAAAATTCTTACAAAAAAAAAACAAGATTTCTTTTGTATAACAAAGCACAATTCATAATTATCTTGTAGATATATGTATATATGATTTCGAATTTTTGGTATACTATATTTTTTTTCTGTAAATTAAACAAAAATTGGTAACAATTATGAGACAATATTTTATTTCAAAAACTTTATATGCTTTTTAAAATTTAAATAAAAACCAAATGTTACTTACAATTGTTAAATATAAAAAAATTATATTTTGCGGTTTAACAAAAATTGCTGTATATATATGTATAATTTCGCAAAAAAAAATTAAAAAAATAGAAGCAAAAACATTTAAATTTTTATTTTAGCAACAAAAGAAAAACATATTATACCAAAATGAAAAAAATCTTAACCAATCATCATCATATTTACCTTAAAGAAAACAAAACAAAAAACCCAAAAATTTTATGTAAAACCCTAAAAACATTTTGTTATTTACTCTCTTCCAAAGTATAAACCCCAACAAAAAAAAGAGCTTCCATAAAAAAAATTTGATTTCTCCATCACATCCAAGCCACAACACTATATATGTATATGAACTTCTAAAGAAGCACATAAAACCATCAAGTAAACAAAAAATTGTGTAAACGTCAAACCGTCATTTATATATAAAAAAAAAATACAAAATTTTCATTTGTGACTGCGAAAAATCAACATATAAATATATGCTGCAACATAAAACAAAACAAAAAAACTTGGAAAATTCCTTGTTATATAAAAACAAATCCTCACAATACAATCATAAAAAATATAAAAACATAAATAAATATTTTCATTATGTACAATATTTTTATATAAATATATACAACATAAATATATCCCCCAAAAAAAATAATTGTATATATGGTTTAGTCAGCAACAGCGGCAGCTATAAGCTAGCAAGGTACAAAAAAAGGCCTTAAGCATTTCCAAAAAAAAATTTGTTTTGTTTTAATGTTGTTGTGTATTCAAGTTTGTAAACTTCAGTAAGCAAATTTATATAAAAATATTGGAAAACATTTACAGTGCACACCCATCACATATATAAATAAATTTTTGATCCAGAGAGTATGGTTCAAAACAAATAGCGATTGATTTCCTTTTACTATATACATATATACAGTAAACGCAAATGTTTATCCAGCAAGCGTGAGTGTTATTACTCAAAATATAACAAAAACAGGGTACCTACTCTCTTAAATATATATGTATACCTTGTATAATCTAGAGAAAATGTCTACCTAGAGGATTATTATTAAATGGTAAAAAAAAATGCAAAACAAAGCGGTGTATAGTATTAAAATGTATGTGGTAGAATTGGAAGCAGACATTTTGGCAAAACAAACAAAACACTCTTTTGGTATAATAACTTTTTTTTTTAAATCCAGAGCTTATATATGTGACCAACAAAAACAAAATAAAAAACTGGAAATAAGATATTTTTTTTTACCATCTGCTCTGCGCTTGTTTTAAGTCTTGCGCTGTTTAACCACACCTACCCAAAAATTACAATATAGTAATATTTGATTGGTTCAATTTCAAGGGAGGCGTTAACTAAAAAAATATAAAAACACTTTCGAGTTATAAATACTATTTACATAAAAATATTATAGACAGTAGAGTTTTTAATATCGTTGCGGTCGGTTTTTATTGTGATTCAGAAGCTTTTTTTATTATTATTATTATTAAATGTCCGCAGATGTTTTTTGGATTTAATATACCAAGGGAAAAATATTTTTTTTTTTTGTAAATAAATAAATAAATTAGTTAATTTAAACACAAAAAAAAACAAAAAAACAAAAACAAATTATTTAAAAAAAAAATGTTAATTAAATTATAGTAAAATTTGATAAGTGATCGTGTGACAAATAAAATAATAAAAAAAAAATGAATTCTTTAAAGTTATTAATTTAAATTAAAAACGTGCTAGAAAAAAAATTTAAATTTAAAAGAAAAAAATATTTATAGAATTTTATATAAATAAATGTTTTGATTGTACAAAAAAAATTTTAATATGGTGAAAATAGAACCAATACAAAAATTACAAACACATCGATCATCACATCATCATCATCATCATCATACACATAATTCATCAACAAATATTTATCAAATGGCAAGAACACCATTAATACATTCAAATTTCTCAATAAATGCCATTTTACCAGAAACAATTAAAAATGAACATTCACCATCATCATCAACCGAATTATCATCATGTAATTCACCAATTGGTTCAGAAGATCAAGAACATGATTTATCAGATGTTGAATCTGATTTAGATGTAACAAGTACATCACCGCCACCACAATCAGATGGTTTAAGTGAAAATAATAATTATGATGATGGTGAAAAGGATCATAATGATGATAATGATAATAATATTGATGATAAAAATGGTGATGATGATGATGATGGTGAGAAATCATCATCAACAACAACAACAAAAACAACAGATAAAAAAGGAAATGAAAAACCACCATATAGTTATAATGCATTAATAATGATGGCAATAAGACAAAGTACAGAAAAACGTTTAACATTAAATGGAATTTATGAATATATTATGAAAAATTTTCCATATTATCGTGATAATAAACAAGGATGGCAAAATTCTATCCGACATAATTTAAGTTTAAATAAATGTTTTGTTAAAGTTCCTCGACATTATGATGATCCTGGTAAAGGTAATTATTGGATGTTAGATCCGTCGGCTGAAGATGTATTTATTGGTGGTTCTACAGGTAAATTAAGACGACGAACAACAGCAGCATCAAGATCACGATTAGCTGCATTTAAACGATCATTAATTGGTCCAATGTTTCCGGGTTTAGGATATCCACAATTTGGTCAATTTTTATATCCTCCGTCAGCTGCTGCTGCTGCAGCAGCAGCAAGTGCACCATCATTATTAGCTAGTATGTATAGTCGATATAATCCATTTGTACCTAAAGCACCAACATTACCACTATCATTAAGTTTTGGTAATAGTGGAGTTCCGCCATCAGCGACATCAGGTAATAGTAGCATTCATTCAGCATTTAGTGGTATGGAAAGATTATTAGGCGGACCGCCATCAACACATCCACCATCATCATCTGCTGAACTATACCAAAGAATACAATATCAACAATTATTACAACAACACGCTGCTGCTGCTGCGGTGGCAGTTCATCAGCAACGACATCAGCAGCAGCAACAACAACAACAACAGCAGCAGCAGCAACAACAACAGCAGCAACATTTAGTAACACATTTAGGACAATTAAGTCCTACAGATCAACAAGCAACAACAGTAAATAATCAATCTACACATGGTCATATAACACAAGGTCCTATTTATAAGCCAGTTACTGTTGTCTCTAGAAATAGTTGAGAATATTTCATTTTCTTCATATTTTTCGTTGATGATTTTCTTAATTGAAATATAATTCAGCCGTCCTTATACGTAAATTATAAACAAAAAAACACTCTCTTAGGTAAATTATTTAAAAAAAATCAAGTTTATTATTAAAATATCTTGAGAATTTTCGCTGTACATAAAAAATATAGTTCTTAAATTCGTAAAATTTAGTAATTGTATATTACAAACAAAATAGTTGATATATTATATGAAAAATTGTTTTAGTTATGTAAGTAAATATATTTTATTTATTGATCGATAGCAAGATTTAATAAGAAAAAAATTTAATTTATATTATTGTACGTCATTAAGGCATAAACATTTTATTAAAACATAAAACATTCTTGATAAATATCAAAAACATTTCTTTTATTAACCATATAGTAGCACTAGAAATTAATATAACACTTTGTACATGTTTTCTGTGTGTTATATATACCGATTTGTAACAGAAAGGTTTTTAAATAATCCAAGACTAACACCCAGAAAATAATGTATCGTTCGGTCTTTAGAATATATTATTTCTGAATTTCAAGGACCAAACGGATCATGTGTTTTTGTTGATCATCCCAGCAAGATTAAAGTGACCGCTAAAATGAAGAATATTTATTAACAACTCGTCAAACTGATTCCATTTCTTAAGACATAGGTAAAGCTGGTTAAGGCACTTAATTATAAATAGAATTTAGGAATGTGCAATATAGTTTGTAAAGTCAATTGTTGGAGATAATATTGTGACAGTGACATGCGATAGTAATAAACAGGAATAATAATTTAAGGTGAAATTTAGTAAAATTAAAGACAATTTTCCGGCAACAAATGATAGTTACAATTAATAGTTTCTTCACTATTTAATAGATAATATAATTGAATTATTATAGAATTCGTAATAATTTAAATATTAGTGATATGTCGGAAAACCTGTAAGAAATACCATCAGGCTGTTGAGCGAAAGGAAGAAGAAGTAATGAATTCAAATTATTTACTAGAGAAATTCGTAATATTAAACAATTCTATCATCTTACGATAAATAAGAATATGTGTACTATACAACCCTCCATAATTTCAAAAATGTACTTATAAAAAATACTCTTTGTTTGTTTATAATTTTATGATAACATTAAATGGTCTTCCAGACTATACTAGAAATTATGATTTCGGAAAGAATTCATATAAATTGAATATAAATGCAGTACTCAAACTGAACTATATTATCTCCTTTTTTTTAAATCTAAATAAAAATAAACAAATAAATTTACTTTGATTAAATAATGATCATATAATTGGCAATCTGAATGAAAATGTGTTATCAACACAAATAACTTAAGAAAATATTAAATTCAAATTCCCATGTAAGAATAGTATACAACAAATAAATTGGATAAAAGCTGGCTCCCCTCAATCAATTTCATCACAATATTTTTTTATTTATTTTTTGCATTAATCTTTCACTAATAAAAATATTTTTTGTAACGAAAATATTTTGTTTTAGTTTCCCAAAATTGAAACCTTTAGAACATAAAAATAATTATGTTTAAAAAAATATATAATATTAAAAAGCATTTACGGATTTTGAAGTGCATTTCGATTAAATACTTTATAAAATTGTCGCCAAACGCAATTATTATTATATTAAAATCTAAGCCGGAGTCTTTTAGTTTTTACCAATGATGAAATTACATCTATCTATACACAAAGTGTTATATTATTTGTGTAGGGGGCTATTTTTTTTATTATGTCAACATAAAAAGTTTTGGATTAAATCTCGTTTCTTTTTTTTCTATATACATATATATATAAAATACTTCCTGTTCAATTGAGCTCGCATGTGTCAACATTACTTAATTAGAGCGCGCCGCGCACATCGCGCTCCTTAATTGATGCTGGTTTTTTTTCTTGTTTATAGTGTTTTTTGAGCTGATTAAAAAATATAATATATTTTTTAGTATTATTATTAAAGTCGCTATATAGTTTATTGTACTTCTGGTTTTTTTTATTATTATTTTTATAAAGTAAATTGCAGATTTAAAAAGAATTAAGATATCATATGCTCTGATGTATATATTGTGCGTATAACTTGTACACTATTAAATGTGAAAAAACTTGCGATGATTTCTTTCTTGGTTCTTTTTTTTAAATATAAATAAAATATTAATTGAAATTAAGTGAACTACATTATTTAATAAATTACGATATATATTTGAACTATAAGCGCGTGTTTATTCTGATCAAATTTATATTATAGTATAGAATCAACAATGTTATTTTTATAGTACTTTTCTAAATAGATTAATTTGCACATATAATATTTTAATGTCTTTTGGGGCTTTGGACTAATGAAAAATACTGAAAGATTTAAAATGATAAAATTACAAATTCTATTTGCAAATTTTTTGTTGTACAATGTATCTTTAAATTTTTTATATAATATCCCAAAACAGTGTGTAGCGTTTAAAAACTGTATATGTGTGTGTATAGAAATTAAACTAATAAAACCAGAGTTTATATAAAAAGGAAATTGAAGTTCAGATTAATTGCCCTTCGATCAGAATAACCCAGACACTATGTAAACGGGAAATACGAAATCTTATTGGAGATTTGTATACATGTTGGCGGTTTATGTTTTGCATTTAAAATATAATTAATTATTTGTTCAATTGAAGATTTTATGTTTAAATATATAAGTAAGATATATAATTTACTTACTTAATCGGAATAGCAGTCTTAGTTGAAGATAGAGCTTCTCATGGTATTTGTATCAGCTTTCCAGGTTCCTTGTTCACTTTAACACCATCCTTCCATCGAAGATAATAATAACAATAATAATAATAATAATATCTGCGTCCTTGAATACATCATCTGATTTTATAAACATAAACATGTTAATTTATAAACATGTTAATCATAATTTAACATATAATTCAACATATATTTAACAAAAAAACATAATTTAGTTGACTTTTTTATGCCATTTTTTTTTAAATCACAATACAGTTAATGATTATAGCGAATTCTCCAAAAAACCATTAACGTTAGCAGGGCCTTTTTATACAGTATTTTGGGGTTCTAAGGATCTCATTTTGCTTACTCAGGCCATAATTGCTGCCAAAAGGCAGGATTATTTCTTCGTTTTACCTCATAGCTGGTATTTGTAGCCTTCGACCTTCACCGCACATTCGAAATATACATCAATTCTGAAAATAATAAAATTAGAACTTATCATTATAGTTAATACTAATTTCTTTAGACTTTATTGGCAATATTTTATTTGATATTGATAAACTAATTTTGAAAACTTGACACAAAAGGGTAAGTTATTAGTGTCTTCCAAAAAAGTTTTTTTTAAAAAAAAAAATCAATTTTAAATGAAATCAGATGGATGGAAATGTAAAAAATTATATAGGTATATATATGATCTAGGTGGAATACCATAAAATATTATTAAAAAATTTTGGACGCGGCAAACTCTTTGTAAAACATGACACTTTTCACCATTAATCTATTATATAATATTTTTTCTTAAAACCTTTTTCTTGCTTCAAAATATGTTTTTCTCATATACACAAAGACGTAAAAGGTTAGATTATCACAAGAAAAAAAAAAGATTTTCTGTATTGTTAATATATTATTCAATCAAAATATTTTATTATATTAAACCATTTTAATAATAAAAAATTGCAGGCGTTTTTTTGTTGTTCTTTGAATCTAGAATTTGAATCTTTTTTCTATTAAAAATAAAATAAAATAAAAAAAGGGGTTACGATATATATAAAAAAAATCGGTATCTGTGTGAAATTTAATATTTCTTATGGATTTGGCACAAACAGGAGTAAATACTAAAATATTGTATGTTTGTATATTTTCCATTTATTCTACTTAGTTTGATATACCATCTATCTAATTAATGATGGAATATAAAATTGAATTTTACAATTGAAATATTTACATTAAATAGAAATTAGTAACACATATCTTAATTTATAAAAAAAAGAGGAGAGAGTTTGTCTCTACACCCTGTTGTAGAAACTATATACAGGCTGCAGGAATATTGTCTGGTCATAGTTAGAAAATAAAATTAAAGTATACTCGCATATTTATTCCCTTGTTTACTAATATAAAATCCTAACCCAATAAAATAATCAGCAAGAAATATTTTTTATTTTGAAATGTACAGTAAAATACTGTGAAAATGGACAAATGTAAGATTGATTATAATTGCGTCAAGGAATCATACCGTCGTAAGGGATTTATTTAGTTTCAGATTGTCATAATTCAGAGGTTGAACAAATTGTATGTGCGACCAACACTTTTTATGCTAGAATCACTGACATTCTGTAGCAATTTGGACCACAAGAAGAGACTATCATTGATATATGGCTAACTTAATGACCATCTAGTAAATCATACTCAATTAAATCAGAGTAAAGATTACATAAAATTTGATTTAGATAAATCATTCGTCAAAACTGTGTAGTGAGATTTCTGTACAGTAGGAAAGGTGTAACCATCGACTGAAAGTACCTTTTCTATATCTTTCCTTCTCAATCAAACAATTCTTGACACTACCAATTGACCAACACAACATTACGATTGAGTAACAAATTAATTACTTTTCTTCATTGATTCAACTATAATTTTAAATCCTTTACAAACCAAAAAGTTCACATTATCGAGAATTTTCTGTATATATATATTGCATTGTTTAAAAATTATATAAATTAATATTATTACATAACATTGAAAATATCCTGGTGCCAAAATGTAAATATATAAAAATAAATATATATGGGTCGCGAAATTAAACGAAGTAAGAAACATAACAAAAATAATATTGAGGTAAGGATCACATCATATATATCCCATATTTATTCGCAAAAAACCATCCTATAAAAGCGTAACTGATTTTGTATTGTATAAACATAAATAAATGAAAAACAGAATAAAAAAAAGGATACTTTACTACAGCATATGTACAATATTATTATTTTAAAATTATATACATAATTTTCCAAGGGTGCTGTGCTGGGCCTGCTTGTTACATGAAACATAAAAAATGTATAACATTACTTCCATTAATTCTATTATCTTGACTGCTGCTGCTACTGTTTTCATACATACATAAATATTATACATAACCTGTATTTTATATTATTTATCCTATCAATATTAAACAATTTTTATAGTATAATCAGAATAAGATTGTGCAAAATAGCGCGCTAAATATGGGAGTGTCTATATATATATATTATACACGAAATACGAAAACCCTGAATTTATAAATGGATTCTTAAATAAAAAAAAAAGGGAAAAAGAGTATTTCATTTATACCGTATACAAATTCGATGGAAGGGAGAAGAAAAAAAATGTATCATAAAATAAAAATTGCATCCGCAATATTAAATGTATAAACCACATTAGAAAACAAGGACTAAATAAAAATTTCAACTCAGAGATTTAAATTCGCCCTTCACATAAAAATGTCGAACAACATATAATATTTTATTATTATTATTATGATTTTTTTTTTGATACTGTTCAATTAAACATATTTATGTTGAATTGAAATAACAAAGATTTCTGATTTTTTTTGGTAATCTGCAAAATATATAAGTAAGTGAAAACTTTGTTTTCCAAATATCAAATTGATTTTGTTTAAAAAACGAAGTAAACATTATAATTTTTGTTTGTTTGACAACAGCATAGTAAAAAAAAAGGGGTGGAAATTTTTTTTTTATATTAAATATATATTTTTTAACGGATATAGGTATATGGTACACAATATAAGGATTGCTAGGATTGAGTCCTATATATGGAAAGAATTACCAAAAAAAAAAGAAAATGAAATCATGTAGTGAAGGGATGATTTAGAGATATTAATACTGTATATAGTTTTGATGTCAGACATTTTGAAGGGTTGAATTTTGTAATATAATTATTTTATAAATATTGATGGTAAAACTGATAACAACATTATTTAACTTTTAAATATATATATACATATATATATATATAAGGAAAAATAAGACATGGTAATGAGAATAAAATAGTTTCTTGTATTATTGTAGTTATAAATGAAAAGAAATGTCGAGAATTTTTGTTTATATAATGCAAAATTAGGGCAATATAGAGATTTGGTATTGTAAATATTATAGAAATGGTGAAAATAAACGAAATTATAGTATATTAAATATCAAGAATAAATTTACAAAGAATATAATTATAAATTGAACCATTACACTTCAATTAAATCAAAATATATTTTGAGGAACATAATTGGTCAGTGATAGGGATATATGTTAACTGAATAGTATTTAGAGGAAACAGAATTTAATTAGATGATCAAAACACAACTACAAAGAGTCTTCGAACAATGCAGGTAGAGTGGAATCATACTCATAATATATGGAAAAATTATAGTAAACCACTGGCTGGAAACCATTGAAAATGAACATCTACTGCATAGCAAAGGAAAACATATCCATAATATTACGAAACTTATATAGAAATAAACAAATCTCTGTCAATTCTTATTGAAAGTGATTGTCCAATTCCCACAGCAGAATAACCTTTAACCGGAATCGCTGAGGAGCCACTGTTAACTGCTTACGACACTGAATTTTTATTATTTTTGTTTTGTTACATCAGTTCATGTTTCTTAAGCTCCGGTTAACGCAAGTCTGAATTTTTTGAATATTCGAAGGAGTAGATTAAATCTCACACCCCTTGTTTTATCAATGTGATTTCACTCGACAAAAAGAGGTTACAGAAATTTTGCAATGTCACTTTATGCAATTTTTTTGGCAATACAGAGAAATTAAAATCTGATAATCTACCAGGTCTCTGAACCAAGAAAGGAAAATTATAAAATTTAACTAAATTAAAAACAAGTTATAAATTTAATCATTAATCAAAATATACTTGAAAAAATACTCAAAACATAAAAACAAAAATTACCATTTTCCTCAATAAAAAAATTCATGTGTTAATAATTTTACATTATATATACAAAGTGATAAAAAATGCCAAAAGAATCTCAAATTACTAAAAATATTATGCGTATAACATGAAAATGCACCATCAAAAATTAATACATCGTTAACTAATTAACTAATTTGTAATGACATATCGCCAGACAAAACGATTATTACAGTGTTGAGAAAACAACAAAACCAGTTTAGAGACTTTAAATTCCCCAAAAAGCAACAATATATTTTTTGAGTAAATTTATGTTTATGCTTACTTTCCGTTTACCATGTCACGTAAAAAAAAATAAATAATTTATTTCACACACAAAATTCCTTGTTGGACACAAAACTACTTAATATTACACTCTTAATTTAAAAATTCCCAGAAACTAAAAATGTTTTTTTTTTGTATTTCCTCTTCATGTAAACTTTTAATAAATCTATTTATAAAGCTCAAAAGCCTGTCAATAATTCGGATGTTATGTAAAAATAAAATAAATCTTTTAAAACAAAACAAAACAACAAAAAATTATTGTGTGTGAAAATTTCTTTTTAAGTCTACAATTCGAAAATAATTCAAGGAAAAATATAATCCAAAAAAAAGGAAGAAAAAAAATATGGAAATGAAGAAGTCAATCATATGAAGAGACCTCTTCGGAAATCATTTCAGTATTAATATACGAACACGAAAGCCCATTGATTCCAATTGACTGCACCTAATTACACAAACAGAGAATTTGCGGAATCGCATTTAATAGTAAATCAAAAATTATGGTTGGACCCAAGAATTCGCGTTGTGGAAAATATATAGTTCAGAATTTATGATATGTTTTGAAGGGTGCATTGTAGTTTTTAAAGAAAATGTCTATAAATATGATTTACACACTATCAGAAAGCCGGCTGATCGTTTTTTTATTTTTGAATCACATCATTTTTTGTATTTAAATTAAATTTGAAAGTGAACTATAAATTTTTTTATATGTGGTGCAACACACTATGGACTCTTCTCATAATACCAAAATCATTTAAGTATTTTGCTTTTTTTTTGTGTTTAATTTGAAATATCCTCCAAAAAAAAAAGAAAAAATTTATATAAATCAACAATTTTTTTTTATGAAAAGATACAAAACAAAGTACATAAAAATTAACTCAGCCCACACAGATTGACTACATATAACTTTACTTTTGTTTTGTTGTAACAACAAAAAATATATGATTTAGATCAAATACACAACAAACAAACAAACAAACAATTTTCAAGATGAAATTGGTAAAAATTGAATTAAAAGGGAGCTAAAATAACTATTTATTCTGATTTGGGCGTATGGCTTGAGCCTATATCTGATATATACTTTGTCTCCAAGTTCTTGTTTATATATAAAATTTATTAGAAAGAAAGTACTACAAACATTTAAATAATTATTTTTATTAACTTGAACTGAACTGTTACTATTCGTATTTATTGAAAGCAGGAAAGACTTGTTAAAAAGACATTTTTGTCGATGATTTTTATTTTTCTTCTTTATTATTATGTACACATCATAATATACTATAGTATATGTAGTATATAGCCCACAATCTTTAGGCTAATCAATCTGAGGTCATAATATTTGCCACATGACCCTTAATTTAATCAGCTTATATGAAAAATTATTATAACAAAGAGAAAAAATATATGATCGTCAACAGATAAATTGTGTGTGGGGGCTCCCTGTTTATTTTTTTTTTTTTTGTTTTTATATTGGAGGGTAGTCAAAAAAAATTATTATTTTGTTTTTAATTTTTTACTATCAGAGATGATGACTTTTATTGTACGTATATTTTGTAAGTGAAATAATTGCTTGCAAATGTAATATTGTCTATGTTTATAATTAAAAAAAATTATTATATGAAAATTAATTTTAAATGGAAATGAGTTCAAATGGTAAAAACTAATGAAATCATAGAGATAATTTTCGATAGTAAATTGATTTAATTATTTTCGAGAATAAAAATTTTTGAATCCTTGGACCTTGGATCGTAGATTTGGCTTAAAAACTCTCTTAAGCTTTCTCTCAGATTTGAATCCAATCGCACCCTAGACTAGAATAGTATCATCGTTTCAAACAAACAAATTAAATGAAAATTTTATATAGAAACTTAGCAAACTTATCAAAAGGATATACTACAACCTAATCTCCTTAATGAGTGTAGCCTATACAAATGGTTAGGAAAAGGAATATATCTTCATGTACCTTTACTCTAAAATCATCTATAATTCTCAATTGAAAACTATAAAAGCTGGGATATCATTTTGGTGGGATTTAGCTATTTACTATTTTGCACATAACTTTTTCAAAATAATCTTCTCTACATTTGCTAATGTGATAATATCAAAAGAAGATTCATTTTGTTCAGCACCCGCGTAATCTAAAGATTTATATATTTTTTTCCATTAGGCAGGAAAAAAAAAAGGATTTCGTAATATCAAATTTCTAGATTTTAAATTATATAATAATACAAAATATTTTCTGTAATTATTGTGAAAAGGGAGTTCACAGTTCAATAGACAAACAAAATTTTATTTTAATACAATTCTTTTTTTTTTTTTTAGGTTTTAAAAAGGATTTCAGGTAAAGATGATTTATTTGTTTTGCTCAAAAGAGTAAATATCAAATTTTATAAATCCTAAAGAAATATCTAATTTAAAAAAAAAAAAATCCAATCAGTAAAAAAAATATTGAGAAAACCACATTTTGTAAAAGCAATAGTCATTTTGTGGCGAAAATATGTTTCTAATTCAAAGATTAATCTTATAAGATATTAACGGATCATGATTGATTTGATGAAACAAACAATGCTAATCATTTTCACAATAGACGAAAGGATTTAATATATATAATAGAAATATATTTGCGGGTGTTATTGCAGCAGAGAGTGCCACTTCAGGGCGCATTACAAATTACACACTATGGTGTTTTTTTTTTTGTAAAATAAATGTACCTCAATTTTTTCAATGTTCCACTACAATGAATCTTCTAAAAGAATTACAAAAAAAAATAGTTATAATATGAAAAAGGATATTAGAGCCATAAGATTATAACATTTACCAAAATATATGAAGATTGAATTGTCTTAATCGAAAATTAGTGAAAGAGGAATTACAAAAATCTGGAAAACTTTATTGAAGATCACCTAAAATTTTAAAACTCCAATGGGAAATTCACTTGCAGAATTCAGATTTAGCCAGACTGGGGAACACAATACGCAAGGAGAAAAAAGAGTATCTACTGTACAACAATTATCTGAAGAAAGACTACAGAGAATAAAAGCAAATGTTGCAACCAGATCAAAACGTTCAACAATTGCGGTATATTTAAAAATGCTTCACTTGCAACATTAAATTTAATGTTAAAGGAATTAAATTTATAAAATCTTGGAGGAAGCTAAAATCTATTAGCAAGAAGTCAAGAAAAATATTGTGTAGGAGTTAATTTTAACGATCTAGGTTTCCTTTTGAACAATTTATAGCTTGAATTAATATCATTTATAGAACTAGTTATATTAACCCAGACAATTAGCTATCATTTAAATATTTACCATAATAAAATCGTAAAATATTTTACACAAAAATCCCTTAAAATATTCCTAATGTCTATGGTAATTAAAAAATTATATGTCATTAAAACTGTTTTTAGAGCTTAAATAATCATCAACAATCATGGATTTTTCTTCTTAAACATTTCAAAACTTGTTTTTTTTTCTTCTTCTTCTTCTTATCGTCTCTTTCACTGATGGTTTTTTTAAAACAAAAATTTCCTTTAAAGGCTTCATAATATTAATATAAATGAAAATCTTATTTATATAATTATTTATGCAGATTAGGCACCTTTCAACATCTTATAACTTTTTGTTCATTCCTCTAGAAAATAAAATTTTATACAAAACCAAAGAAACGTTCAATATTACAACAACAACAGAAAAATAATAATATACGCCATAAAGATTTCAAAAAAAAATCTAATCAAACGTTTTAACCTCATTTACAAAAAAAGAAATCATTTTAATTATAAAAAAAAATGTTTTTTAAACTCAAAATATTTATAAAAATTTCTAGATAAATTAAGAATAACTCAATTGTTTAATATTATTAGTGTTTCATTTTATCTGTCTTGTATCACAGATTATCACAGCTTCAAAAATCTATATATATATTAAAAAAAAAGTGGCATTGTTTTGGTTTTTTACGCTACTCAAATCGATATTTAACAACAACACAACAGAAAAAATGCCGCGACAAGATTAAGAGATCATTGAGCTCGCGCAGGTTTTTAATTTTTTTTTTAACTTTGGTAAAAAGGTAAAAGAAACGAGCAAATAGGTTGACTTTACGTCTTGTATTTTAAATGCGTGGCCATTATGTATACATTTAAAGGTCAAATTGGTCATTTCACAATCAAATTGAGCCTTTTTTTACAATTCAATTTACACAAAAAAATTTATCCTCTAGATAAATTAAGTTTGATCCTCTAGATAAATATACTTTTCCAAATAAAATTCGTCCTTATTCAAATGATCATCTAAAAATTTTCTTTTCCAAATTTAAATCGTCCTGATATGCAAATGTTCATCTTTATTTTGGGAAATTACGAAATTGAATTGAAAAAATTTCGAATATTTGTATTATAAAAAGACCAATTTGACTTGAAAACGTTATTGTATTTATTCAAATGAGTTAAATTCATATTGCCAAGCATGAAACAGTCCACAATACTTTGATAATCATTGTTAGTCATTAGTTATATTTATGCGAACGTATTAAAAATTAAGATATCCAGAAAAATTAAAGAATCTTTATGTTTATATTTATATACATGCATGTATGTTTTGTTGAATTTTGAAAATATTTATGCGCCCGATTAAAAGAATTTTTTTTTATATAATAATAAATATATTCATAAATATTGAAATTATTTTTTTTTTCAGATTTTTTTAAATATTGAAAAGCGAGCGGTTTAAATGAAAGTCAAAATTTAATGTGAAATTTTATAATATTCTCGTTTAACTATACAAGTAGCTTTTGTGATGACATCCTAAATGCTCTTAAACTGGTGCTGTAATAATTATACAAAAATTGGTTTTTCTTTATCTTGTCTTTTATGTTTCGGTATATTTTTCTTTAATTTTTTATTATTAATTTATTCAATATTTAGTTTTTGAAATGATTTTGAAGGAACGTTTTTTGTTGGTTATTTCAGAATGACAAAGAATTACAGGGAGAATTAGTTTGTAAAATGAAATTATGAAACAGGGGAAGTAAAAAATTATAATTTCCGAGGACTAAAAATTATGAATTTCACTTACATGTTGATGATAGAGCAAGTAAATTGCTTTCATTACTTTTGGTACGCTTCTTCAGTGAGGACTTTCTATCAACAATCTGAAAAAAATAATTTTAGTTAGTATGTCCATCGGTTTTCTTTTGCATATATCAACAATGTGCCCCTGTTATGCTTATATACAGTTTTTCACTTTTATGAATATCAGTAAATCAATTAACTGGATTATTTCCACCTCCTTCAGATCATCAAAGATGTGCTTACCCAAAATTATGTACATACTTCTCTGCAGAGACTAGGATAGTATAACTCAATGCATACGTAATGTCGTACCAAAGTTCTGGAATTCCCTACAAAGATTTGTCATTAATAGCAATAGGACTAGTACTTATGTCTTTTCTCTAGCAGACAGAGACATGTCACAATGACTGTGAAAAATTTAACACTAATAATCCTATGTAATACAGCAACGAACATTCATTTTTCTTTTTTGCTTACTCGAGAGGACATTACATTATGAAAATCATGAAAGGATATCATGGCAGGATATTAATTTTCAAATTTATATCTTCCAATTGAAGACATTCTTTAACATTTAACCGATACTGTGTATGCTTGCTGCTGATCTGCTAATATTATGCTCAAGTCTTCCTAGCTAATTTATCATTTCCTTTCAAACATCTATTTTGTCCACAAATATAAACAAATCCTGTAATGAACTCTGATTAATCTGATTCATCCAATTTAAACAATCCCACACTTCTTTACGAGCCGTATCAAAACCAAAACAAATTAAAACAAATCGGTTGTTTTTTCTTCTTCTCCTAAATTAATTGTATTTAATCATAATTACTTAAATGTTACAATTAATTTAATTTGAAATCAATTTATAACAATCTAACAAAACAACAACGAAAAAAAATACCATTTATTATTATATTTTTAATCAAAAATCAAAAGCGGATGAAAAGTTTTTATGAAAACATCATACACGCATTTATATATATGTATGTTATGTTGTTTTTGTGTTGTTGATTGACAGTTTTGAGTGACGTAATGAAAATAATATGAACGTTTTGAATCCAAACAGAGCATGGAATTTCTACTATAGATATATCAGAGAAATTATTTGTTGTAACATTTAAATATCATAAAAAAAAAATAAGAATCTTATCAAAAGCATCATCATAAAAAGAAGAATGATCAGTGATCGATATTCGGTTAAAATAATCAACATTCCGACTTGTCCATAATATTATAATCGTCCCCAACCGAAAGGAATAACACAAAAAAAAATATATGATTTGATTTGAATTTCTTAAATGTTTTTATTAGATAAAAGGAGTACAAATTGCCAGCGGCCAGCAGATTTTTTTTTGTACTTCTGTTATACGAGTAGAATAGTAGAGGACAAAACATAAAATATGCTCTGTTGTTTGATGGTCGAATAAGATAAAAAAAAAAGTTTTGATTGGAATACAATAAATTTTAGTTTTCTTCTTCTTGATCACTGATCTTGGCTGCCATCCAGAGAGTTTTATATAGTATATAGATTCCCTAGGGCTTTTTATATTCAATTTTTTTTTATATTAATATTTCTCTCTGTTTTATTCCCAGTTTATCTCCAATTTTTGTGATTTGTATTTTTTTTTTTGGAGTTATTGATTAATTGATTAGCATCTTTTGACACGATGGGATTTAAAAAAAAAAAAAGATCAACTATCATTTTTTTCATCTGGATGTTGTTGTTTTGTATTTGATTTGTTGGAATTCTGTATATTTTTTTTTGCTATGCCCCCCGGATCATCTGGATGCATAAAGATGTCTTTGCCAGTTCTGTTATGATCACAAATGCTACATAATAAAAATTAAATGTAAAAATCCTGGTAGATCTTTTTTTGGAGAAAGACATAGGCGCGCATTAGTATATGAGTTAAAGATTTATTTGAAAAGGTTGAAAAATTTTTTGTTATAAGAAATATTTTTGGTAATCAGTTTAATTTGCGGTCTAGAAGAATTGGCTGATATGCTTCTTCAATATGAAGTTTTTTTTGTTGTTGGATGGTTTTTGGTATGATGGTATAGATATAGAGAGTAGAGAACTGTAAAAAAAAGCTAATTTTAGGCGCTGTGTTGTGGTATTTTAGACTTTTCAGAAGAAGAAGAAAAAAATAAAATTGAATTAAGATAATAATCTGTTTCTTTTATTGTTTGTTACATTATATTGCGGTTCTGAATTTTTGAACTTGATTGTTGTGGAGATTTTTATGATATATCTATTAAAGTTATATGTATATATGGATTTTTTCTTTTATGGAATTTTCAGTTTATTATTTCAATTAATATATAGAATATATATATATATATATATATATATGTATTCCAAAGAATTTTTTTGGTATTGTAAAGAATTTATATGTTGAAATTGAATTGTGTATTCTTCTTTTATTACCCTATTTCTAAATGTATTTCTATTTATTTGATTGATATGTCGAATATTATTTTATTACTGTTGTATTATTAAATGAAATTTATTAAGAAATTTACACGCGTGGTCATTATTGTCCTAAAAAAAACACATATACTTGTAATTAAATTAAATGTGTAAAAATAGAGAAAGGAAAATTGATAATTATATTTTTCTTCATTTTTTTATTTATATTTATCAATTTTATAAATGCGGTTAAATTATTAATATTTTTTGAAGAAATATATATATAATTTTAACTAATGGATATAATGTTAGAAAAATCTATATTAGATTTTATGTTATCATGGAATAATTTATTAGATATGCATAAAAAATTATGGAAATATTAAGGATATTAAAGAAATTGCAGTACTTCGATGTAAATGATCCAAAATTAATGTAATTAAAATTTAATCCTGAAATAATCCTGTAAATTTTTGGAAAATTCCCAAGAAAAGTCAACTTAGCAATTGATTACTTTTTATGCTGAAGTGAATTATGATGACAACTTAGTAAATATATGAATCAAAGTTAAATGGTGCGATTATTGAGAGAAAGGCGAAACTTGCTAATTGTGTTACTATGCTCCATAAAATAGTAATCGCTAAAAATACATAAAAACAAAGAAGAATTCCAGTTTATATAAATGAAGGAATGAAAGAATTGTGTAAAGAAAAGAAGTAGGCGCAACTTGTTGAATTAGGGCGGACATGTTATAAGCCAGGAAAAAAAAACGAAATAAAAAATTAAATAAAATAAAATAAATTGAAAATAAAAGATATATTATTAATTGAATATTTAACTGAAATTTTGTGGAGGATCACTAATAAATATTCCGGTTGCAAATTTAATATTAGAAATATTTGATAAATTCCAATCAATCTAAATGTAAACCATATATTTCGCTTAGTCATTTCGAATTACTAAATATGTTATATATAGGAATCCTATTTTCTCCAGGTTCTTATTTATATTTGACATTAAAAAAACATTCTTTGCAATTTATTTACACAGAAAATTAATAATAAAGTTAATAAATCTAAATGTAATTCACATGACTTACCGATATCTGATCCCAGAATTAAAAATACCATCTATATTTACAATCTTTTCTATAAATATTTAATTCCAAACAATAAAAAAAACCTGAAAAAAAAAAATAGAAAAGAAAATTTAAATCTATATTTTCATGTACAAATTATTATAAAAATATTTATTCATTTTATATACCAAATCTTAATAATAAACATTTAAGTATATATACAAAAAAAAATTCAAAAGTGATGAGCGTTAATCTTTTTGACAATTTAAATCCCAAAAACAAATTTTTCTATCTATATAAAAATTTTACCAACAAAATTTTTTTATTTATAATAGATCGAAATATTGTGCCTAGTATATTTCCGATAATTTAGGGGTTTTTTGGGTAAATAGTATACGAGTATAGGAAATATTTTATAGTCGTATACATAATTAGAAAAAATTAAACCCCCGAATAAAATTGATATCTAAATAAGCCGGCAAACAACAAAATACATTTTTTTTTTGAAAAAAAAAAAAGGACTATGAATGTCCTTGTACATACTTAAATAGCAAATTTTTAGTTCTGAAGGGTTTTATTCCCATTTTAACTTGAATTACTTCTATAATACTCACATATACACAAAAAAAAATGTGTTTGCAACAAAAACGTCCTCGGATAAGGATATGTAGGACACAAATAAATAAAAATTAAAAAGGGATTTCAAATATTATATTATTTCTCTATGATGATGATTGAGTGTGAAAATGGTAGAAGTAAAAAAAAAAAAAGAAGTTAAAAACCAACAAATCGGTTTTTGCGTGTAAGGAATAATATAAACCCTTATATTAGTGTTACTTTAAATTCATAAGGTGAAAATTAATATATATATTTTTTATGCTGAAGTGAATTATGATGACAAAAGTCAACCATCCGTAAACAATAGAAACATTTTGTTAATATATACAATAATATAGTATACTAGAATAATCATAATCATTTAAAATGGTCTTGTTATCATTATTTTTTTTTTTCAAATTTCTAGTGCAGAATTTTTCAAATACAAAATAAAAAAATAAACATGGGAAAATATTGAGAAAATTTAAAAAAAGAAACAACAAAAAAAATTTGAAGTTTGAAATCCTTTTTTAAAAAAAAGTTGAATTGTTTTGAAATCCAACCAAAAAAAAACCACGTCTACTCTTATATAAATTTTAATTTACCATGATTATTGTTTATATAAATATGGTAATATGATATACCAAATCTTCGAATTTGAGTCTTGATTTAATTATATTTTAATTTTTTTTTTTGGAAAATAGAATAATTACCACCTAATGTCAATCAAAGCAAAAAAAAAAATTAAGTAATATAAAATGGAATCTTATATTCAATTTCTGAATGTACCACAAAATATTAAGAACATCCTGTTTCTGCCTTCGCGCAATTGAAGAATATACGAAATGTAAATTTGATATGTTTTTTAAGTTAAGTAGGTGTAACGTATATAAATAAGGATGAAACAGAGAACACAACAACGAAATAATTTTAAAAAAAAAACCTCATAAAGCCAGACATTATTTATATAAAAATATCGCACAATTAAGGACAAAAGTTTTCTTTAGATATACCATTCGTTTGAGGATGGAATTGTGGAACACTATATATAAAAAATATATAATGATCAATCGTCGTGATATCCCGGTTAGCAAAAGTAGTTTAAATTAAAATTCGATGTCAAGTCTTAGTTGACCAGGCATTAGTTTTCTTCCTTAATAAGTCATAAGAAGGACTTTTCCAAAATTCGATGCCTTCTATAACAGAAAGAAGTTAAAACCCTAGCTGAATGATAGTATCGTGAGATGTAAATTGTAACTAGTGACCAATTAACGATAGTTTAATTAATTTTTAACTGCCAAATTATTTTAGAAAAATTAATGATACTTAAATTTACTTTTCAGTAATTGTATTTCTACATTATGGATTTCATAAACATATAGTTAGTTACTGGATTAGATCAAAAATCGGAGACATTCTACAATAATGTGTTTTGAAAGAAATAATAATACAAGATAAGTTTTGCTCAAATTGGCATTACTTTTCTTAGCATTATTGTATAATGCTCCAAATCTAAAAATTAATCGCTCCTGATCATATATATATATTATAATAAAGTTATCAAAAAATTTGATAAAAAAAAAACCTATTGCAATAATTATTTTTGTAAAATAAATCATCTTTAAAGTTATTTTGACAATAGTACATCTGATTAACTATGGCATATCCTAAATTTTTTTTTTAAAGGACAATGGTAATTTTTTGAATTATAGTTTTCAGGAAAAAAAAAACAAAATTGGAATACGTTACATTATATAATTTAAATTAGGACGTAATTTTAGATCAAGATTGTTAGCATAATATACAATTGTTGGACATATACCAATCTAATAAAATACATATTCCAAAAAAAAAATATTATAATATGAAATATATTCGAGAAAAAAAATTATGAACCCATCATGAAACTTGATATTTTTTTTAGTATTGTTTTGTCCTATAAAGTTTTTATGTTATGTTGTTTTTTTCTGTTATTGTTTGTTGTATATGATGATGTAAGGATTTATCAAGGATTATCGCCCAATCGCTACCAAATTGACATGAAAATAAAATCATCCAAAAAAAACAAGACAAATAATAAAATATAAAATATTGAAAAACAAAACAAAAGACAAACATTAAAAACCATAAAAATGTATCACATTACCATAAATGTTGTTTATGTGCGCTTAGAGAAACGAAATATTGCTACTTTCACATACATGTATATACAATTATAAATGTTACAATATATTCAAAGGTCCTGGTCGCATTTTAAAATTTGTATAGTGTTTTATTGAAATTGTAAAAAATCAAAAAAAAGTTTTATATTTATTAAAGTCTTTCTCTCTATTTACGTTTTGTATATAATAAAAATTAGCGCTATAGAGGGTCTAAGGATTAAAATATTTAGGAAGTTAAAATATATATGACTATAAGGAAGTGAAGAAAATATATTATATCATGAATTTTTCAATTTTATTACCCAAACATATAAAAACTTTGAATTTTATCTGATCGTAATTAGATACATTTATTTTCATAATTTAAAAATAAAATAGAAAAATTCTCTGTTTTGTTTAGATTTTAATAACAATTTTGTTACTTATAGCGTCGCTTTTGGAATTTATATAATTTTCAAATAAAATTGTAACGTATTTTTTTATGATTTTGATGTTGGCTTAGTTTTTCCATTTTCTGATATTATGATAGTATAATTAATTTTTTAATGGAAAATTTGAATTGTTGGTATAAATTTTATGTTTATATTTCCGAGGAAAAGAGAAAGTTGTTCAATTTCTTTTCTAGGGAAGAAGATTCTTTTTGCGACAATCTGGGCAGTGCTGCTAGTACGAGATAAATAATTGATCAATATTACCTCAATATTTATGTATACTTTATCAGAAATGGTCAAAGAGGAAATTGTAATAAAACACTTCGTCTTCGATGATAATATTATTTAAATTATCACTTAATGCCCTCGGGAAAAGCATGGGTAAAATTTCAAAGGCGAAAAAACAACAAACAAACGGTTGTCTGGCAGATATTAAGTCTTTTAGTCAATTGGACAACAACACAAAGTTAGAACGATATAGAATACCCGAGAACATCATAGTGTGTGGCGTAAGCCAAGTTATGCTGCATATACCTGGGTTAGGTGCGGCTGTAAGAGTAGTTGATCTGGGAAGTAATTATCTTGTTATCTTCAATTCAATGAATGATTATCTTCTTATCTTCAATTCAATGAATAATACAATGAAATTCGAGTTGAAAAATTAATTAGAAGCCAAACCCAAGTTCATATTGTTCAATGCCGATGAAAGATCACGAATAGATTATGAGAAAAATTACGTCAATTCTACTTCGATTATATAAACCTCTGGTATATGAGTGGATGTTGATGACCCCCTCATCCGCAAATATAAAACCAACCAATTAAACTTTTATTTTTATATGTTTAAATATAAGAAATCATTTTGTTTTGACTCTGAATTTAAAATGAAATAAAAATAAAACTTCAATAAAAATATTCACAGGCACAAAACTAACAACAACAAAAATTTTAATTCATGCTGTTTTTCTCAATTGATTTTTCTTCTGGATTTTTCTGATTTATAGAAACTTGAAAAACAAATCAATTCAACAACAAAAATTTATACTAAAAATTAAATAAGTAAATTATTGTAAAATTCAACAATTTTCTGAGCACACTTAACTTTTTGACTATATACATACAGCGTATAAAGGTGCGTGTTTGTTTTATGTGCAAAAAATCTCCCAGAATTTTTATGTTTTTCGTAAATTCGTAAAAAAAATCTCGAAAAGTGCTTTTAGTATAATTTTCTTTTTATAAATAATATTTATGAGCCTTTTAAATGATTCCCTATATAATATCAATATACTCTTGATATTTTGCGTGAGAAAAATTCTGATCATTTAATTTTCCAAGATTTTTTTTACAGTTCAGCCAAAAAAATAAACGTTACAACTGCGACGGTGCAATTGCTACACTTCAAAAGTTGTCCTCAATTTTGTTATGCTATACATATATAATTTAAAATAGCTGAAAATCAAATAATTCTAATTTAAGTTTATATTCAATTTTTATAAAGAATATTGAATGGTAAATTTATGTATAAGTCGTGCAAAATTTCATTTCCCTCTTTCGATTTTGTAATTTAAGTAATTAAACATAAACAAAAAAAACATAAATATAAATACAAAAGATTATGTAATTTAATAAATTGGAACTTCTTAAGAAAAATGACCACAAAACATAATTCTTCTTTAATATATAGAACTATTATAAAAGTAATGGCAAAAATATCGTTTCTTGAATCTATGGGTTCATATTTCAGTTAATTTTAAGAAGGATATCTTCCTAATATTTTTAAAAAAAAAAATATTGTATACAGAAAAAATGTTAGTAAATATGACACTACAATTTTTTAGAGACAAATCTAAATTTATTAAATATTTTTTGCTTTAATAGACCAAAAGAGGAACAACATAACTAGCTTCTTTATATGTAGGTATGTATATATATATGTAATTAAATTTGTGGGCAATAAGTTAATTCGGTTTATAATGCCAATTTGTGGTCGTGCTGATAGAATCTCGAAGTGAAGAACTATTGTAGACCTAATTTCATTATGTGGTTTCTTTGTGAAGAGAGCAGAGGATTATAAGAAAAAGTTCTAAGAATAATTATTGTTTATTAGTTTACATAAAACTTTGATTTATTTGTGTCATTTTTGTTAAATAGTTTTGAATGACCTAATAAGTAAACTTTTTCAAGGACAGATAATATTTTTCATAATTCAGATCATTAAGTCTACTATCAACAGCGGCGGCTCGTCATATTGGGCAGGGTGGGCTAAGCCCAACCTGAATTTACAGGAAAATGCTACAAAATATTCATTTTAAAATATATTATAAAAATGAGCAAAAAAAAATCAAATTTTTTTTTAAATAAATGTCATATAATATACGTGTATATAATTTTTTCCATCACAATTCGTACACCACCGCTGCGAAATATAATATGTATATAAAAATATAATCTAAAATCTAAATATGAATATGAACGCTAAAATACAAATATATTATACTAACACTACATAACTTTTTCATTATAAAAATACAACTACTCTTTTCTCTTTACTTCAGGGGCTAATTGAAATTTGCCCACCTTATTATACTAATTTTATACAAAACAATTTTGCGTATGTGTTGAATTTTGTATGGATCAGGCTGGGCTAATTTAAACTAGCCCACGAAGACCACGTGTTCCCCATAGAAATGTGAAAATTTGTAATTTCTATATGATTTTCAGAATTTTATTATTTTTTCTATGGAAGAAAATTATTAGAATATTTCCATTATATGAGTAAGCAATGTCAATTTTGAAATATTTTAAACCAAAATACCAGGCGCGCATATTTTATAATCAACACTATTGAGTTGAGTTATTACCTTATCCTATATTAAAAAATTTATATTGAGAAAAATATATCATGGGATTGTCCATAGAAGAAATATTCCTATACTGAAAATTTGCATGAAATATTTTTCATTAAAAAAAAGAGAAATATATCATCGTGGGCTAGAAAATCGCAGCCCCTAGAACGAATAATTCCTTTGAGTAAAAATTTGCATGAAATATTTATTTCGTTATATAAATATTTTGTATTAAAAAATAAATAAATATATATTCATGGGCTGGAAAATCGCAGCCCATAGCAATAATTTTATCGCTTATATTTTAAATTCCCTCAGTAGACAAAAAATTATTTAATTATAGCACACATTAGAACAAAAATTTTAAAATTAGTACCAGGCGATCATAAATTTCAGAAAGTAACAATTTTCTTCTTAGTTGAGAAAACTTAAGACAATTGCATACAAATATAACTATTCAAATATGTACGGAGTGTGCCATGATTTTCGTTTATTTCGCTCGATTTTTTTGCATGTGTCTAATTTTTTTCGTGTATAATATGTGATTTATTTTTCTTGTGTGCATATGCATAATGATTTTTTTTTATTGTAAAGAAAATGAAAAGCATTTAGATGCCAATGTGATTAACTCACTAATGATTAGCTTAGATGCCAATGTGATTAACTCACTAAAACGAAAAATTCAAAAGGTTGTATATTTAATAACCACAAATCTTTCCTTTTCATAACAAAACTTTTTCCTTTAGCCCACCCAGAACTTTTGATCACGGTCCGCCACTGACTATCAAATCATTTCCTAATAATTGAAATTTTTTTAAGTACTTTCCTCGTATTAGAGAATATGCTGATCATGAAAGATACTGAACAATCTCTTCCTCACAAGTATCGAAGATTAGCCAATGGGTGGGCAAGAATTCCTCTTGTTCGGATGATTTTTCGATAGTATAACATACAAAGTAAATTTTTTGAATATCGTCTGCTTCAGCTGCATTACAACTTCTGCAATCGGGAGCAGGTTCGAAATATTAGCTCTTATTTGCTAACTACGCAGTAACCAATGTCTTTATTTGTGTTCTGCATGGAATAAGTAAGGATTATAGCGGATTTCTCCTCAAAATATGAGTAGAAGATCTTGATTTCAAAAGAATATCTTGATTTTATCTAGTTTTTTTGGTAAATAATATTTGCCCTAGACTGGGTAGGATGATATTGTAATTTCCGTTCGTTATTTCTACACATTCCCAATCCAGGAAGTGTTAGCAATCTGGCCTCTCCTTCAGTTACCGATTACACAGTTAGAATTCTTAATTTTCTACTCCATTCTTCCAATATGTATTCAATATTTTAAAGAAGCACGCCAAATTCAACGTAAATAGTTCGCTTCCAGCTAATTAATTTAATCAAAAGGATCAAATTTTCAATTACTACATATAAAATAATAACAAAACTCGTAAAATACTACAAAAAAAAAAATATTTTACTTAAAAAAATATTTCACTGAAGGAGCTCTAAAATATTTCCATATATTATAATCAGCAATTTTTACAAATTACTTTATCGTATACGCTCCATATACATGAGCAATCAATCTGAGGTCAAAATATTTACCATCTGAACTTACTTTTTTTTATATATTATTATACAAAAATTCGTTTAACTCAATCAGTCAGGGCATTTGGTATATTATATGTATTTACGTGGGTGTCAATTAAAATTAATGCTCAAATTTGACTGATATATGAAAAACAATATTGTCTTGTATGCAATATAATGATAAATATATAGATACAACAAACATAACCATAGATAGAGCAAAGTCATTCTTTTGTCATGTATAACTAAAAATAAATAAATATTAATAAAAATATTCTTTCAGGTATTTATAGAAATTAGCTAAAAAAAAAAGACATACATTATTATCATTATTATGGTAATATTATTATTATTATGTTTTCTTGAAGAAATCCCAGTTGTAAGCTGGAACAAAAATTTTCTTTATATTTAAATAAATAATATTTTGTGTTATAGTTTCATTTGCCGCCTTAAGGCTTAAAAAATTAGGGCTGATGATGATGGTATATATACTAAAAAGGTTCTCTCTCATATCTTTTCTTTAATACCGAAATTGTGTAATAAATATTATAAAATATTTAGTGTGAAAAAACAGACGGCATATTTTTTTTTCCAATTCCTACACACAAAATTTTTTTTTTTTTTTGTATTATAGTATAGAAAAGCCTTTTTACGAGTCCTACATGCCGAAAATTAAAAAAAAGTAAAAACATTTGTTAATATTTATTAATAATTTTCATAAAAATAAATCCATTGTTCAATTCCCTCATCATCATAATACTTTATATAACTTATGACTTTTATACATACTATAATATACTATGACTATGGTATGGGGGATATTTTCTGTATACAAGGTATTCAAAATTTGGTACAAAACAAAAAAAAAACAGAAATCCGAAAAAATATTGGAAACATTTTAATTTTTCAAAAAAAAAAAAAAAAAAGAGAAGGAAAATACTAAATGTGACAACTTAATATCCTCCAGAAGATCACCACAAGAAAAAGAAAATAAACATATAAAAGATTCAATATATACTACATAAAGAATAATCCAAAAATATAAAATAAAATGAACAACACTATTAAGGTTGTCGTCAATGATTGTCGTTTTTAAAATATATGTATATAATTTTTTTTTTAATGTTTAAGAAATGCGTTTATGTATTAACTGCGTTTAACCATTGAACATAAGGACAATATCAACTGATCAACTTGATCATTAATATAATATTTTGTCCTTTTTATATTATCTATAGGAAAAGAGACCGCAACAAAAATCATATAAACTGTCAGCAAGACAATTTTTTTTTGGTATACATATATATATAGGTGTTTATTTATTGGGCCCATTCTTATAAACGTTTACCGCGCGCACTGAATTGTTCCAATTATAATAAATCATCCTTCTAAATTTTTTTGAAAATTTTGTATTTTTTATATATGTAGTACATAGATTTTTATGTATATATGTATAGATAGACCTTTAAGTACATAAATTTGTTATTCAGGGTTGGTTTTTGTTCTTGTGTTGTTATTACTCTTCTATGGTATGCCAAAATGACAAAATCAAGTTTTATATTATTTTGGCAAAAAGGTATACATAAATTGTGTAGAGAAAATATACAATAATGTCAATTGATATGTTATAAATTTATGATATGAGGAGGCATTTCATTTTATTTGTGGCCCAGAAAAAAAAAATTATATGAATAGTGAGGAGAATCATTTTAGCAGATGTTTCAATGTTTGTTAACAATAAAGTTTATAGATATTGACATTGTATAAATAAATAAATATATATGTAAGGACATTATTTTTTTTAAATAAATTATAGGAGAATTTGTATTTCCTTTAATTAAGAGTGATCTAAAAGGAAGTGATACAAATGAAAAGAGCATTAAGGAAGATGCAAATAAAAATAGAAAAATCGATTAGTAAATGAGTGGGGAATTTAATTGAATAAAACAAAATTATTTACTAATATTTCCGATAAAATTTATTTTTTGATTGATTTAATAGAAAACAGTTGAATTATTTTAGTTCCTGTAAGAAATTTCAGATAATTTTCTTGTGCTTGCTTCCTAAAGGGATAAAGTTTCAGATGGTTTTCTTCTTTTATACAATATAACAAATTAATCTACTTTCCTGAAGAATTCCGAAAATTTGAATCTACTTCCTGCTCTATACTAGTTTATTTACTAGGAAATCTTTGTTCTTGGCTACATATTTCCTTAAAAAATCATATAATTTGGATCTTTTACTTATACTTAAATAGTTTCGACATGAAGCTTGGATTATGTTGGTATTATCTTCCACTGACCAATAACTTCTCAGAAAGGATAGTCAAATGAACGAATCAAAGAAATCCCCAACAAAGGAATAACCTTATTCGAGAGGATGATTGTAGTCTTCCTCTTACATATTCGTCCTTCCAGCATGTGATAATTCTTTGCATCTGCTTAACCTTAAGCCTATGTCCACAATTTACTTCCTTAATGAATAATTTATCCGCCTTTAGGTTTCATGGATAGCAAAAATTTATTTTTTTTCATTATAATATTTCAGTTAGAGAAAGGTGAGAAAATTCAAGTCATTTAACATCAACGAAAATAAAATCAATATACAAAATTATATAAAAAAAAATCAAAGTAATATAATTATTATAACAAAATTTTTTACATAAAATAATCAATAAAAAAATATCTTTCAATTCCTTGAAAATATATATAACAGAGCATTCATAAAAATATGTAATTACAATTTTTAAACTTAAACATTATAAAACTTTACAAAATATTATATAGTTTTTTTCTCTGATGACCGAACTTGTAATTAAATTTAATTTAAATAATTATAAGTTTAAGGGTACCAAAAAAAATAATAATAAGAAATATATAACAAATTTTTTTTTCTGTTTTATATAAATTTTTCACTTTGACGCATCACAATTTCTTTTGTTGGTTTTATTAAAAACATAAAAAAAAAAACACAACACACACACAACATAATTTTATGGTTCAGTTCTATTGTTTGGTTACACAATATTAACACGTTCTATTCTTTAAAAATTATTTTATATATTTATAACACCTGCAATTCCCAAAACAATGTCTCAATGAAGAAAAAAAAAAAACGAAATGCGCAAAGTTTATCACTAACTTATACTACATATTAAATTTATTTTGTTATAATCTGGTCTTTTTCTCTTTGGCCCCTTACATATATAATAATAATTTCCATCCATCCAGAGCTCATCATCCATAATTCCAAACAACAAGAAAATAAATATTATAAGTAATTTTAAGTTTTATAATCTTTTCTTTTCATTTTTTGGTGTTGGATTTGTTTTTATCATCACCGGAAAAATAAAGAAAGGTTTCACTTTTTTGTAGAACTTATACATGCGGTATCTCTCTCTCTACTTATTTATTATTACAAGAGTTTTGAATAATATACAATTTCACAACAATGTTGATCGCATCATCAAACACCGCGCATATATAGTAATAAAAAAAAAAGTTTGCAGGGTCATCAAAGATAATTTGCTCCTTTATAGATCATTTCAGAGAAGGTGGAACAACAGAGAAAAAAAAAAGAGACCGTGTCAGTTTTTTATGTGAAGCACAATCTTTATTTAATATAAATATTATGTAGGTGATCTTCTTTATTATAATTTCTATTGGCTTCAAACAAAAAATTATGATTATCGGGCGCAAAAAAAATGTGATTTGGATACAATAAGAGTGTTTGGGAATATCCAACCACTTCTTCTTTTATTTAAATAATAAATATTTCTTCTTTTTTTTTCTAAACAATTGGAAGATTTCATTCTTATATTAATTTTATAATAATAACTTTGTGCAATAAATTTTTTTTTTAGTTGATTTGATAAAATATCTATTATTATTTACTTTGTCGGTGTTTTGATTATATAGTTCAAAAATTGGTCATGTAATGATGCTTCTGGGCATAAAATTATTTAATATATAGATTATAAAATATATAGTTCACGAATTAGAAATTTAAATAGCAAAAGATATGATTTTAGAGTCATTATTTAAAATTTACTGGTAATATTAATCTACTATTATAGATGGTCGGCTTTCTTATCACTTGGAATTTGTACAAACTTTAGAAAAGAGTTTCCAGCTACATGAGAAACATACTTTTTTTGTAAATTTCGTAAATCTTTTTTCGTTTTCAATTAACCTTTCATTATATGTGACAAAAATTCTGTTGATTTGTCTATTTATATATAATACATTCTGAATTTTGATGCAGTAGTGCCACTGTTGAGTATTTAAGCATATAATCGTATTTACTTTACCCATATATAACTTATGTTAGAACCTTTCTCTATATCAGTTAGTAAAATGACTTTCCCTTGCCATGAATAGATCAATAACGACGAATACTCAGTGGTGACAGTGATTGTAACATTTCTAAAACTCACAAGGATATCCACACGCTGTGGATACGGAGTTTTGCACTTTACACGACAATCAGAAAATTTCTAATCCAGCTCTTATGGACATTTCTTTGAGATTACAGAAAAATTCACTCATAAACTGTACAGTATCCTTTCTAATAAGAGGAAGATTTCATTCTTATATTAATGATATCTGTTATCATCTGTTCTCGAGGTGACTTACCGAACATTTATATCAATTAAAGAATTACTATTATGTATCATGGAATTTTTAAATTAGCAACAAAAAGTTTTTCGTTGATCCTCAATTATTTCATTTTTTGTAGTTGTTTTTTACACAAATTTTTTTTCTTCTTAAATCTATACCATAAAGAAATTCCAAAAAAATATTTTATACGAACTTTCTTTATAGCTATACTTTGTAATAATAATTTGATTATAAAATATCATTTAACAAATTATATAATCGATATTAAAAAAATTTAATTTCGTGGTAATGGTAATAAAAAAATCTTATAATAAAATTTTGTTTTTCAATGATCGCAAAACAAAATGAAATTTTTTAAATACAAAATTTTGAATCTTCATTTAAAAAAAAAAGATTTACTTTAATTCATAAAATATGTTTTGATCATATCACTAAAAAGATTTTCCGCTGCTTCTGAAGACTTTTTTTTTATAATGGGAAGTTTGTTAAATTGGTCATGTAGAGTAACTCCCGCTGATAACATGGAATTAAGAAAGTATGTATGTACACTAAAAAAATAAAATTTTGCACATTGTAAACATAATTTTATGTGTAATATAAAAAATAATACTTTCCTAAAAGAAAATATTCAGTAAATCCAATTTTGAATTTAAATTATGGTCGAATTATTTGATCAAATTTCAATACAATTATTTTTTTTGGGAAACTAATAAAGAAATTGTAAAATTTTCTAACCGTTTGTAATGGAATATGTCAACAAAATATCGAAAAAAAAAAATTTTACTTGTGTCCTTAATGTATAACATTTTGAAATATAACAATTAACTTTTCAAAATATTTCAGTTATTATTTAGAAATTTATAAAATAATAAAATTTAATGGGTAAGATAAGAGCTGTAATGAAATTGGAAAATTGATCCTCTTTCAGAATGATAGAATAGTGCATTTTCCAGTTATGATACGACAGTATCATCATTGGTGGTACAACCCGGTCTGAGTCTCCTCTAAAATTTGCCTCCATTTATCACGATCCTATTCTGCTTGCGTCATTATCAATTTCATCATTCCTCCTTAATTAGGTTTGGTTGTCTAGTACTGCAACACATTATTAGTGAGTTACTATATTTGCTAAGTTTTGGAAGTTTCTCAAATCTTTCTTTACAGATTGTCACCTTCTCTTTTAATGATCTACACTGCATCAGGTTTGCTTTGCAGTCTCTTATCTCTTTCGTATATTAATAATATTTACTTTAATTTTATTTATATCATCAACAGAAGCATATTTATATTAACCATTTCGACGTTAGAGCTCCTCAATTTGGCCACTTTAATATTATCTATTAATTTCAATTTTTTTTTAGAATAACCATCGGATAAAATAAATGCAATTATTATTAACTATATAATATACACTTAAATTATTTTCGTTTGAATATTTATGTGAAACTCTTTTGATTTTTGATTATATTGAAAGAATAAATCGTATATTTAAAGTATAAAATACAAACAGTGAGCTTCTTGGCTTATAAGGAAGCCTTAAAATGATAAAAAGTTTATATTTATTTTTGTTGTTGTTATTATAGGCTTGGTCCTTACAAATATTATATTATAGTACACTACTAGAGTCTACCTATAGTCCATTTATAAATAATATAACCAGCGCAGCAGCAGATTTGGAACAGAAAATTTAATAATATCAGCAGGAGATTTTGTATGTTGACACGCGAATTTACACTCAACACTTTTTTTTTATTGTGTAAGCGGGAGATATTGCAATAAAACCAAATCAATTTCTCCCATTTATATAGGATCAGATTCAAATAGGATCCATACAACAGAATTTTTATTGTTATAAAAATCACCAGTGGTTACAAAAAGTGTACTTGAAAATTTGAAGTTATCCTTTCTGTGACTATAGGAAACTAGTATTAAAATCAAATTATAATTTTTTAGTATAAGCGGCAAATCTGTTTTGCAGATTAACGTGGTTCAATAAATGGTTAAACAGTAAATAAAATATTATAATAAATTTATCTTTTATTTAAGTTTTTTTTTCTGCTGATTCCCATAATAATATTCGTTAAAACTTATAAATGTAAATAAAGTTGTAACCAAAAAAAAAAAAAAAAAAATTATAATAATTCAGACTTGACACCCAAGTTAATTGAGTTCTCTGATGATGACAAATGTTTATATTTTTCACGATTTTCGCGCTATAAATAAAAACAATTTTTTTTTTTAAATTAGAACAAAATTTATAACCATTATCAAAAATCGAGGATTGGAAACAATTTAATTGCAAAAATTTGTTTTTGGAGCAAGACATTATTTGAGTCAAAGAATAACACTGCTAGTTGATACGAATTTAGGGTGAGTCTTAGTTACAAGTTAATGAAACTATGCTGCAAGTGAACAGGAGTGGTTTTTGGATATTTTCTGTTACGATGATACCCTCCTGCTTTTTCTAGGGTTGCATTTCTTCTCTATACTTTCTAGTGCTTCATAGGGCTATATTTATCCTCTAATTTAAAGGATTTTAGAGGTTGAATGCGTAGCGATTGGTACTATTAGTAGTCACTTAATCTCAAACAATTTTACACATAGAAAATTGAATCTGTATTGGAAAGAAACTAAATCAGAGATGGTACAACAATTAAGTTCGTCTTCTGGGAATAATACCAAAACTCTCTCACATCAACAAGAAGAATGTTCTTGACATACCAGGATCGAACAGAAAGTCAAATACTCGGAAACCACATTACGATAACGCGCAAAAATATTAATTGCTATATTCCTCCAAGTCAGTAATGTAGTAAACCCATCACAAAATGGCCCAAAAAAAGAAAACAGAAAACAGAAAATTTGATAATTTTTGTGTACAAAATAATATACAATAATTACAACACAAAAATTATCCATCAAATAATATGAAAGCATCCACAACTGAATATTATAATATTATTGAAAATAGAAATGTCCGCCTCCAAAAATCTAATTTCAAGACAATAGACCAAAAATACAAAAAAAAAAAAAACTCCATACAATAATTTACTATCTGACCATTGGTTTAGATTTAATCGAAATTAAAATGTATAACCAATCGTTAAAATTAAAATTATATACAATATATATTTTTACCTTTATATATATTTTTCTTCAATTTTTACTCTTTATCATAATTAAAGACTATAAAATCTGTAAAACATGGCGTGAATGGCATATTAATTATGTATTATAACTACTAACTTAAGTTTTTATGTGCTGTTTGTTGTCTCTAAGCTATATATATATCTGATGTGAACAAACAAAATGTGTACATATACATATTTTTGTTATTTAAGAGACTTGTTGTTAAATTCATCAACAACAGCAGCAGCAGCAATGAAAGAAATAAAAAAAATATATCATAACTTTTATTCATGGATAATAATAGAAGTTTTCCAAAAGCCATGACGAAATATTTGCATAACAAAACATAAGAAAAAGAATTAATATACAAATTATGGTAACAACAAAAAAAACCAGCAGGAGAATGTTCCGTGTTGTAAATATATATATATATGTATATGAAAAAAAAGTAAAGTGCGCGATGTTATTTTTATATTTTATTTTTTTTTTAGTTTGTTGAAGAAAATGAATTATTTTACTTGTTTTTTTTCTATATAAACACAGCGCTGTTTTGTAATAGTACACAAATTAGATAAGGCCTGAAATTATGAGGGAGAGAGAGAGTCGACAAATTGAAGCTTTAATTTATGCAACTACTGGCAACTGTTAATTTTTATTTTATTTTTGATAATATCTTTTCATAAATTTGTATAATACAAATAAGTTATTTACTGTAATAAATTACTTATAAGATAAGCTTGAAATTTAATAAGCATAATATACTTACTTAATTTCAGTGGTATTATAATTTTTGGTATACTTAAAGTACATTTGTTTAATTAAAGAGAGAGGAGCGTTGACACAGAAATCTGCAGACAATGACATATATATAAAAAGGAGTTTAGTAAAGTAGGTAATAATAAGTTAAATGGAAATATGAAGATAAATAAATTATTACTAACCATTACAAATTTATAATAATAATAATAAAATTTCAAAATGTAAAAAGATTTCACTTACCTTTTGCGGTGGTATATAACCGCTCGGTAAGACATAATTCTTCCAATTCCTCGAAGTGATATTCCCTCAGAATATGTCAAAAATTATATATGTACTGCAATATCTTTATTCATTTTTCTGATATTTTGACTAGCGTTACAGTAACAAAAATCGACAAATTTAGCTTAGCCAATACTCGTATTGTCGACTGATTGGTGTCTCAGAGATTAAACAAAAAACATTGCAGTACTGCGATCATTTGTAAACGTTCCTGTATTGATATTGCTCCGAAATTAATAAATCTTTAATTTAAGATACAAATTTTAGTCAATCCAATCAATTTCACCAAGTTGACTATTTTATTAACCAATAATAAACAAAAAAAATATTATTTACACAATAGTTTAATAATAAAATATAATTTAAATGTTTCACAACTAAAGTCTGATCCCTGCTGATAGTTTTATAGAATATACATACATAGGTAACAATATACAAGAAGACACAAAACATCCTCAAAAATATATAACAAAAAAGTGACAAATACCCGTCTTCTTTTCAAAAAAAAAAATTAAATAAGTTTAATTCTATATATACTGACAAATCAAATGTGTCCACACCTAATAATAACCCATAACCCGATATATATAACCATTACTATTATATACCATAAGAATCGGATTATTTATTTATTTTTCAGGCTTTAATTTTTTTTTTTTATCATCAAATTTTCAGTTAATTATCTGATTGTCGAAAGTGGCCGATATAAGTAAGCATAATTTTATAACAAAATATAGATATATAACTATATTTATATCGTTTCTTGTATATTGAAAACCAGATTTTAATTATGTTATTAGCATATTTATTGGTACCTATTGTGTGAATAAATATTTTGGGGAGAATGAAAAAAAAAAGTTATATTAAAAAATATTATTTGTTAAGCCGCAAAGTGCCGCAGGTTTGTGTATATTTTGTGTAAATATGTTGCCTTATTTGTCTCTTATAAAAAAAAAAAAGATTTCAGTTTTGGAATCTTCGATTATCAGTGTATTTTTTTTTATTATTATACTTCTTGGTAATATTACGAGGGTAGAGTTTAAAGATTTGTGGGGAAAAACTATTTTGCTATGAAACGATCATAACAATTCTTCATTATTTTATCAATAAAGAAGAACTCCTTTAGAATTTATTAGTCAACCCTTCAATTAGTATCTAATGGGTAAAACAGAAGAATAAGGATTAATTGATCATACGTTACGGAAACGGGACAGTAACATTTCTAAAGAGGTATAACTCCAGATTGGAGTTATATTCTACCTCCAGGGATGACACTGTCCACTGCGGAGGACAGAAATTGTGAAAACTATTTTCCCCAGTATAAGCACAAAATGTCTTCCAACAGAATGTCGAAAAAACTTCACAGGAAGGGGGCTCAGACACCCATTCAACTGTTGATCCAAAGGAACAAGATTTCGCATGTAAATATTCCGCTTCTTTATATACATTGCACACTTATCAGTTGGGGTATATAAACTTTATTCCATTAAAATCATCTTAAACTCTGATCTCGTCTTTAAATTGGGGTTATTTTCATTTTATTAGTATACATTTATATATATATATAATATATATATTTTAATATCTTTTTCTTTAATTTTATTTTGAATGGTGCGCTGCTCTTTGGTGTTTTTTTTTCATTCCAATCCTTTTTTTTTTTTGATAATAAATAATTTTATAGCGCAAAGTGTTCACTTTTATTATATAAATTATATGCGTACGAATCATAAAAAAAGTGATTCTATTTTTTTTTGTCTCATTTATAAATGTTTTAATTCAATATTTTTAAATGTATATATAATAATAATCGTAAAAAAAAAATTTTATAGTAATATTTTTTAAGCGTTTATATGTTTTTTAATCCATATTGAATTAACCATCGCATCAGCGAGAGAAACGCAAAAAAAAAAAAAGGAAAAGAAAAGTAAGTAAAGTAGTAAATGGCCAGAATATTATATGAACAGCGTAAGGCCAGGTGACTTTTAATGTTGTAATTTATTTTAATTGTTGGTGCATTTTAATCCAAAAAAAAAAAACGTTGATTTAATTACTACAAATAAAAACAAAACAAAAAAATTTATAAGCTTTATTTGGAATGGAACTAGTTCTTCAATATCTTCATCCATATATTTATACGAATCATAAAACTAGTTTCATAGCACAGCATCTGACAGCATCTGCAGAATAACTTATATATTCAAATATCAGAAAAGTTAGAGACCCTAGTGTGTTTGTATGTGTATAATTACATGTTATACAAAAAAAAAAATTGGAAGCAAATTGTTTATTCCACTAACAATCAAAACAAACATATTAAATCATATACCAAAAACATAACAACATTTATTTATACATGGAACAGAATGATCTCTCCTCTGTATAGTATACATAAGAAATGAGATTTTCAGTTTTTTTTTTTTTGTAAATCTCGATCATGTACAACTATGATTGATGATCAGAGCCCAAACTATCTGTCAACAAACCTTTTCAGCTTATTTCATTGGAAGTCAATCAACATATACATATATATATATATAAGTTATAAGCCCAGTGTCTGGTGTCCTCATCATCATTATTATCATCATCATCGTCGTCGTCATCCCCATGTGTACTTGTACGCATATTTGTTTTCTTTTTACTTACGTTTTTTTTTCTTTTCAATTGTCATGCGAATCAAGACCATAAGACTGATCTGAAAGCCCAAATAAAGGAAAGAATGTTTGATAAGAGTAAAATGTTGGTATTTTTTTTGGAAATTCATCACATGACGTTTTTTTTATACTTATTTTCTTGTTTGTTATATTGTAATTTATTTTTTTTTCTGTTGTAGTTCTCTTCCTAAAATAAAAAAAAAACTCTTTTTCTTGTGTAGATATTTTCCTATCTTTTTTTTTTAGATTATTTAGAAATCCCTTAAGAGAGATTGTTTATAACATTTATAAATTTTTGTTGAATGCAATGATTTCTATTTTTCTTGAATAAATATATAAATGTATATATATACACGATTTACAGTCTCTCTAAAAGATAAACTAATACTCAGATTGATTTGACGAGGTGATACATCACGATCGTAGTTTCACGGATAGGGTCAACTGTCATAACTTGGACGTTATATAGCATATATAACAGAGCAAAAAAAAAAAAAACAAAAATTACACAGCATGAGATTATGTTTATTTCATTTTAATAAATTTTTTTTTTAAAACATTTTTTAAATTTTTACATATTTAGTATATTTTTAATATTTAAATTCCAGAGAAACTGTTCTTATTATTTTTCTGTTCAATATGCAGAAATTTGAAAGAATTATTTTATATTAGGGATTTTTTTCTAAATCATTTCCTTGACGATGATATATATGTATAATAAGATGACATAAAAACCTCAATTAGGTATGACAAGTTGTTTTAGAAAATTGACAGTTTAAAGTTAAATTTTGCAAATATATTATTTTAGTTTTTGATTTCTTTAGAGAGCAACTTAGCATGCAGTCCCAAATAAAAAATTTAAATAATATATTGTTGAAAATTATTTGAACTGACAACATATATCCTTTTTTGGTTTTGCTACTATTTGGAGTATTTAGTCCTTGTAGTTGATTGGACAACTAAAAAGTAAACCTATAAGAAGGTTTGCCAAAGGCCAACATCGGCCAAAATAAGGAATTGATTCTACAATACCTTCTGGATCCTTAGAAATTCAATTCCAAGAACTTAAGGCTATTTGTGCCCTAATATCTCCATCCTACTTAATTTTCCAGCAATTGAACTATGTTATGTACAATAGTCGATTGGAGCATGCTATTCTAATGCAATACGTTTCGTGTTATCGGGCTTAATTTTGCCCATTCTATACCTATTCCATTTCGGTTTCGCAATTTATCCGTCAATCCAATTATATATCAGGTTATATATTTGCTGCATAAAATATTCTGAAGTACTCATTTATTTATCAAACAGTAGTTTCGCAGTAATCATGTTCCGAATGCCATTTTCGTTTTCCTGGTCCTATTTATTTGCGATTGTCGTCGCACTACCAGAATATCTTATTAGTGTATAAAAATTTTTATTTATGATATTCACTTGATTTTAATTTCTAATGAATTGGGAATTTTTATTATTATTCTGATGAAGATACCTTTATTAATTCACATATAATTTCTTTTCTACATTTTTTCCAATTCATATAAGTATACAAATAAATAGTAATTTTAAGACATCAAAGACTATTTATCGGCTAAATAATAAACACAAACTTAATAAATCTTCTTCAATATAAAATGTAAAATAAATAATAAATTTCTGGCTACCGAATTGATTACAAACATCAAAAACAAATATAAAGTTAATATTGTTTAAGAAAATATCCTTAAACACTAAGAGACACATAATATTTTTTTTTATGTGATCCTCGAATCCTATACGTAATCTTTTTAATAAATTCTCAAACATGTCCTTTAAAATATCCTTTGAGGTGAATTCTTTCTTTTTTAATAAAATACCGACAATTATTGTATATAAAATTTTTGTTCCTTCTTTCATTTTATTTTGTGTAACGATTATGGTCCTTTTGATTTTTGTGGACAAATATGTCAATCCTTCTGAAAGAGTTTAAGGAAGTTTTATTTTATATATATTGTTACTTTCTACCTGAATTATATTTGAAATATTTTCTTTATCTTGAAGAAAAATGTTGACATAATTTTACATTTTTACCGAAATTTTTCATTCGTATATACAAATAAAGTCCTACTTTAAAAGATAAGCAAAGTATATAGAGAGTCCTTTTATTTAATAATATTTAAAGCTGATGAGTTTCTCTATTATGTAATCCTCTTAAAAATTGATACCAATTTTCTATTTTTTTTTTTTAATTTTCAAAATATCCTTTTAACTCTTCTTATGGTTTTAAGATTCCTGTTTCGTAAAATTTTAGTTTAAAAGTTGAAGGTAAAAATATAATTGGTTTGCCCACTTAACTAATCAGCTTAGTATATATATGCAAATATTTAATGTTTTTAACCTTCCAGATTTATGGATTACAAAAAAAACGGACATTTTTTTTAGTGTTTTTATTATGCGGTGGTTTATAAGGTTTTCTCAGAAAATTTATATACAGTGATGATTTTTATGATCTATTAATGTATATAAAGAAAATATCTTCTTCCAGAAATTGAATTATTCTTTGAGAATATTAATTTTAAATTGTTCCTCGTAGATCTTATTGCGGTTTCTGTTTCATATATATATTCGATAGATGGCAAATGGTAATTGACCACCACGGTTTTCTTCTTTTTTTTTTAAAGCCAAAACATTTCACTGATTTGTAACGCCCATCAAGAGAAAAACAAAAAACAAATATATATATAATATAGTTTTTAAGATTTATGAGGTAAACTTTATTTTGAAACCTTTTAAATGAAACTATTTTAATTCCGTACACATAAGAATTCCCGAAAGGATCATCAGGGTTGTATGTATATATAATTTGGTAATCAAAATTTTTAGATTTTAAATTTACAGACCGCGATATTTTGACAAAAAATTTAAGGTTGTAAGAAATTAAACAACTGTGAAATATAAATTTCGAAAATGGTTTATGTAATTTTTTGGCTCAATTTATTTTTCGTTTACAAATTGAATTGAAAATTTTGGTCAGATGATTTTTCATAATTTCAGCAGATTTTTATTTCTTAAAAGAAAATTTTAAGTAAAATATTTTCGTAGAAATTTTTCGCCCAATTTCCTGAACCAGAAAATTTTTTTTTTTACTATGTAATTGATTCAATCTTTAATTTGATCAATTTTTGAATAATTTAATTGAACTATATTTTTGACAACCCTGGAAAATATAAAATAAATTTTTATATCTTTTCTAGGTTTCTCTTTTTTTTTGGTAAATTGAACCAATGAATTATTGTATACTAAAATATTTTTATAAAAAAAAAACGTCCCAAAACAAAAATGTATAAACTGAAACGAATTTATGAAATAAAGAAATCTTAATAATGACGTTAAATGAACACAGAAATGTTATCATTAAGTGATGATCCTTATCACAAGATCACACACAAAATCAAAAAAAAAAAAAAAAAAACGGCCACACGATCATTCAATTAAAATTATTATATAGAGAAAATAAAAAAAAATTATGCGTATAGTTAGATCATTGAGGTAGATCGTTTCTTGTGTTTCGTATCCCTGGATGATAGTGTCGGCAATTAAAGATTTTTTTTTCTTCCTATTTCAAAAATTATAAAAATATTTGTCGGGGGATGAAAAATGGTCAACAAAAAAAAAATAAATAAAGATATATTTTGATGAGTATAAAAGGAGTTCATTTTCGACATTTTCGAAGGTATATACAGAAATAATTAGATTAAAGATCCATAATTTAATTTAATTGTCAAAACGATCAATGAAATAATTATATACCAACAGAAAAATATTCTTTGTGTGAGGTATTTTTTTTTTAGTTTTTACCAAATCACACAAAAAAAAAACTTATCAAATTTTGTTAACTTTGATCTTTGTTTTGTTTTTTTTAAAACAAAAATAAAATTTACAGAAGTTTAAAAAAAGGTGTAAAAATATATAAAGTGATTAAGAATATATACAATACTTAATTTTATCATTTGAAACATGTTTTTTTTGTTGATCCTAAAATTATATAGAACTTGAATCACAGAAAAAAAATGTTTGAATCAAAATTATAATCTGAAACTTGTTTGATTGAGAAGTTTTCTCTATAAAATAAATAAATATCAACATTATATTTATATTTATATTGACATAATCTGATCCCACATTATTATTATTATTTATAACAGATTATACAGAATTTATGATTTAATATTAAAGCGTGTGAATGAAATAAAAAAAAAAACAATTAATTTTGAGGTCAGCAAAAAAATTTTATTTAATCCAAATAACTAGATTTCATCTACATATATGTCTAGTTATTTGGATTAAATTTTGTTTACCTGAAGTCACTTTATTGAATATATTTTTAAATTAAAATATCATAGCTATATACATATATTAAATATTTAAAATAAATTACAATTTAGAGATTCATTTCGTTTTATTTATTTGAATATTTGAATATTTTTCCCACTTTTCCAGAATAACGACAATAAATTTTCAAAATAACAAAGTTTACTATAATTTTACTTATGGCTTATGGTTAATATCATGCAGTTTTCTGCTACACAAATTGTTGTAAATTTCAATTCCAATAATTTCTTGTTCCTGTAATTTATCATCAATCTTCTCTTCCTGTAATTGATCTTCTATCTTTTATCTTCTCTTCCTGTAATTGATGTCCTGCCCACAAATATTCATGTTTCATCAATCAAAATCACAATAATTTAACGAAACATTTATATATGTACTTAAAAACTAAACTTACGATTTCTTAAAGATGACAAAAAATTTGACTATGCAAAATATTTTAATAATATTCAAAACTGAATTTGGAACATCTTTCACTCTAACATATTACTTACTACCAATTTTCATTTATAAAATTCAAAATTATAAATAAATTAAATTAAAAATACAATATTGTGAGAATGTTCCAAAATTAGTTTCTTTTATATTATTTATTACTAAAATAAAAACATTTCTGACAAAGACAATATTTCCCATAACATTGTCATTATACAGAATTATGATTTTTTCTTTATCTCTTTTTTTGTTTTTTGCATTATTAAAATCACAATTAACTTTTTTTTTTGTTTGTAAATCTCTTTTGGAATCTCGAGAACACAAATCTTTAAAAATATTATATATTTATAATCTGTTCTTTTTTTTCATATACAACAACTAACAAACAAAAATTATTGATATATGACACCTACAGATTTCCATGAATATTCAAAATAAAATTAATAAATAAACAAATCTAAAAAAAAAATATGCCAATAAATTATGTCATTGTACCACAAAAAAGCTATAAGCTTTTTATTCATATTCAAAAAAAAAATCCAAACAGCAAATAAAAATAAAGTTTCTCAAAAAAAAAACTCCATTTAAAATTTTTTTTTTTTGAAAAAATATTAAGATTCCCGAAAATCGTTTATAAAGGACATCAAGCTGAGAAAATCAAAAACTAATTAAGAAATATATTAAAAAAAAAATAATAATATAAATAAAATTTGTTGTTTCTGTTTTTGGTGGTGGAAAATCACCAAAAAGAAAACACCGCTAGAATTAATTTTTATTGATCCAAAAAATCAAAACCGAAAAAAAAGGTTTTTAAAAAATCGTTAAAACATACTTATATAATTTTTTTCTTTTGAAAAAAAAAAATTAACTTCTAAACAAATTAGTAACGACTATTTCCATAAAATATTTTGACATTGTTGAATAATTATTTTTTCCCACAGTTTTTTTTATTTTATTTTTATTTTTTCGTTAATTGTTTTGTTAATAAATCAAAAACATTTTATAATTTTTATTTATGTAGCTATATACTAAAAATAAAAAATTGATAATTTAAATTTTTTTGTATATACATACTTATTTACAAATACAAAAAAAAAATAAAGCGGAAGTTTTTGGTTAGAGAAGTAATTATTAAAAAAAACTTATAAAAATTACTAATAACAAAAATATAATTTTTTTTTTGGTATATCACGACAGGAAGACGAACCATATATAAATTATTTATATTGTAAAAATTTTAAAAAGCGCTTCATTTTTTTGTATATCCAACAAATTGAATAAGCGATGAATACAATAAAAACAGAAAAAAAAGGATTTTAATGTCTATAATATTAACTAAAAGTAAAGTTTATTTATGAGAATTAGCACAGATGTGTAGATGTCCACCACAAAATTATTTTATTTTATAAAAATAAGTTAGAACAATTATTTAATATTATATTTAGGTATATATTATATATATATCGTATATATATTTAAAATTTCCGGCACTTAAAAGATTGTATATATATATATACTAATATAATATTACGATTTTAATATTGGTAATAAAATAATATAGTGTATATACCCCACCGCACCAAATCAAACCAAAAAATTATTAATTATTTATTATTATCGGTATCATCCGTATATTAGAAAATAATAGGTTTTATTATTGAAAATGCAATCACGTATGCGTGTACACAAAATATATTCAATTACAATATATATTTGCATATAAAATAAGGTCGTTGGTAAAAAAAAAGGGAAATATAATATAATATTTTCAATATAATTTAAAAGTGTACCAGGTGATTAGAATTATTTTTTAAATTTGTACAAAAATTGATTTTTTTTTGTTGGTGGTGTGTGAAGAGGGTAAGAAATTGTAAATATTATGTAAATAATATATAAATTTATATATGAATTATAATTATTTTTGCATTTATTATTTGATTTAATAAAAGCTAAATAAAATATTGTCTTTAAAATTAATTTATTAAGCCGAATCATGAACTAAATATTTAAAATGTGATTTGTGAGACAATATCAACTAAGTAGTAAAATTTTTTAATCAAATTTATTTGAATGCTGAAAATTTCAAAAAATGAAATAATTTTGAACTAAATAATTCTCAGCTTAGTAAATTACCTAAGCTAAGCAGTTAGTCAATTGCTATCAGTCAATTGCTAATACGGTATATACAAATAATTAACTAGTAAATTTTACAAATTGTAGTAATTTAAAAAACGAAATAGATACTATGGAATCCGGTACACTACACATCACACTACACACTAAGCTTCTGTCACTCTAGATCTAGACCACATCATACAAACAACTTAAAACATGAATTAATTTACAGATTAATTCAAAAGATGGAGTTAGTCAACCAAAAAGGATATCTGTAAGACAAAAAAAAAATTACATATTTTACATAAATATACTGGAAAACAGAAGATTATTATTTGTAAATAAATTTATTTGTAAAAAAAATAAAAATATCTATATTTTGTCTAATATCTTTTCATTTTTTGTTACTTCTCAAGGATAGCTAGCGTTGATTTCTTTTTCGATATTTCTGTCATAGTAAATTTAAAAAAAATTAAATTAATTTTTGTGACCAGTTTTTAGTTATCTATTTAAAATAATTCAAAAAATATTTAGTTTTTAAAAAAAAAATATTATATAATTTTAATTGTTTATTATTTTAGTCAAAATTTTGGGTTTGGTAAGTGTCTATAAAGGTTTTAAATATTTAAAACTTAATTGATATTATAATTATGAATATAAATATAATAATTTTCTATAGAGCACACTCCTCGCCATACACACATATACAAAAATATTAGTAGAGAAAATCGTGATATTCCAATTAACGTCTCGTGACTTTATACCAGTTTTTCAATATTGCTGTTGTTGTTATTTGTTGCTCCAATCAAATTTCTATGACTGAAATTTTTTTTTAAATAAAAATTTCTCTAATAAGGGAAAATATTTTTTCTAACTATATTTATAAAGTGAAACCAATCATTAGTCATTAAATAATATGAAATAAATTCAAAGTATATTCTACAACAGGGGGGAAAAAGAATTCCAAAATTGCTATAACATTTCATTTTTGTACAAATCTTAATTTTATCACCTGGTTTTTATTAGGAATTATATACATTTTTTTAAGTTCACTTTACAATTTATCCTTTTTGTTACTTTGATAAAATTATAATAATAATAATACTTATAATCCCGCATCTATTGATTACACATGATCGCACTAAAAAATAACATCATACTTTTCATAAAAGAGTTCCTTTAATTTCTTCCTTTTTTTAATAGCCAATTTTTTTTTTGGGAAACATTTGGTATACAAGTACAATAAAAATGATTGGAACCTCAGCTGGGGTGTGAACAATTGAAATTCATACATATATATATATTTAATGCGGGAATAAATTTGTCACCTTTATTGTTTATTTGGCAATCAAATGAAGTGTTTTGGCCCAGTAGTTAGTGTATTTTTTTTCTAGAATAATAAGAGCTCGAAAACCTTAAATGTACAGATAAAAATTATCCTTTTGTTAATTGTGTGATGTGTGAGAGAGGATTAAGTATATTTTTTTCTATTAATAATGTTAATATAACCTTTAAGATAAAATTTTAAATTTGGATTTGTGTTTTTGATGATTTGAAGAGTTTATATTTTTCTTACAGATTTACTATAATTACACAGAAAGGAAGTAAAGCAGTAATAAATCAACTTCACTTATCATCAATAGAGTTGAACACATGAAGTTGGAATCAATTTCATATAAATAAAGTTTGAAGGTATTTTTACCTGAATGTTTTTATTTGAAAACTAGCAAAAATGTAAGAAATTACCAAACTTTTTTTAATTACTTTTTTTTTAATTAGCATAAAAATTCTCAGCCGAAATATGTATTCTAAGTTTAATCTGTTTTAAATAAGTACCAATAATCCACACAAACAGTTAGTAGTATTAGTTTAAGTCTGGGAAAAAAGCCAGTTGAGGCCAATTCCTCACTATAAGGACAGACATTAGCATAAAATTAGTTTTGTAAAATTACAATAAAATACAAGCATACATTCTACCAAATACATTTTTTCATAAATTTGTTTCAATGAAAATACGAGCCATTTCGACTTAAAATGAAATCGTAAGCGAACGATACCAGAAACAACAGGTGAACAATAAACAATTTTACACAATTATTCATAGTAGATAAACGCTTTTTCATATTGATTAAATTATCAATATAAATACAATTAAGTATAATCTATCTATGAATCTATCTAATAATAGATTTCAGATTAAAAAAAATTACAGACAAAAATAGATGTTATCTTTAAATATACAAAAGGAAATTATAGATATATTAAAGTAAATTCTAAATGTTTTCATCTTCAAATTCTCTTACCTTTAATTTTGGTAATTGAAGTTGATACCTCGTTACTTATTTACTCCAGTTGCGTTTACTCACAATCTAAAAATTTTTTTATAATATAACAATTGTAATTTTCGGCTTATTCTTTTTGATAATGTATTTTTACTTATGTACGTTGCGGTGTCTTTTGGATCATTTGAGACTTTCCTGCTTATTCATTATGTCAATCATCAATTGTTTTTTTTTCTCCCCCAATTTTGGTGTAAAAAGAACCTGAAAGTATTAAGTAAGACACATTACAAAAAAATAGATCATTTTCAAAAAAATTCAATATTTATGGATAAACACTTATATTATTTGCATTGATTGAAAATTATATACCAGAAAATTAACCTATTATGAAAAACCTAAATAAAAGCAAAATTTCAATTTAAAAGCTTTTATATATGGGACACCTCTTATTTATAAATATTTATAAATATAAATATATACAAATAATTTCATTATAAAAAAAAAATCGCAGGCTTTGAGTTTTATATTAAAAAATTAAAAATTTTCAAATTATTCGAAATTTTCCGTTGAAAAGTTATAACAAATTTTAATAATTTTATATATTAAATTTTTCTTTTTGAATTTTAAAAAAAATAAAATAAAAGTGAATAAAAGAAAAAAGCGATATAAAAAAGTAAGAAATTTTTTTTTTTTAACAACAGAAAAAAGAAATTAAATTTTTGGAAGGAACTGAACTACAAAAATAATAATTATTAAACTTTAAAAAACAATCAACTAAATAATTGTATCGTTATTGCCAATATATTATGTAAGTTTATTTAATTTATTAATATTTTTATTAAAAAATTATCAACTGGTCAAAGCGGGAAAAAACTAACCAAGAAAAATTTGATGTGTTCTATTTGTTTAAGAAAAATAGATATTTGCACAAGATTTTCATTAAAATCACTTACTTAATTGTTTCTCCATTAAATAATTAATTTTTTAGTAACAATTTTGGATTATTTAACTATTTAATAAATACATTTTATTAAAGCACTTTATATTATAAGTTTATAAGAAAGAAAATTTTTGGCAGGGGAACAAGCTGTTAATTGGAATTGGAAGTGAAAGTGAGACAACGGACAACAATATCGTATCGCCGTATCGAAATTAATAATACATATATCGAATTGCACAAACAAAATATCATATCGATCAGTCGATATTTTTTCAATTCCAACCGAATGTTAAATTTTCTAACCCATCGTAATAAAATTTACATTTTTTTTATACTTTATAAATATACGCACACTCACACTTCCAAATAATTTACAAAATATTCCAGGAATTAAGGGTACGGATTTCTATGCGAGAAAAACACATTCCTTTGGATACGTATACGTACCCAAAATTGCATGGAGCACTGAACTGCATCGAATTAAAATTATAAAAATTACTTAAAAAATAACTAAATATTACTAAAAACTACAACATTACAATTTTATAACAATGCGGTAACCCTAACCGGTCTTTTTTAATACAGGGAAATTTAAACTGAATTGGCGCCTAATTGCTGGAATTTTTTTGAAGGGGAAATAAAATATATCGCCGCTTACCGCTATACTTTTTTTTGACATTTTGTGAAGAATTAGAATTTTGTTGTTTGTCGGTTTGTGTCCTTTTTGGCTTGGTTTTGTGTTCCTTTTTTTTAACTTTATTACCATAAAATCGTTTAAACTTTTTTAATAAATTATTTTATTTTATTTTTATTAAAAAAAATTCAAAATATAAAATGTCGTAACGTAAACACAGAAATTAGAATCAAATTTTTAGTGCAAATATTGTAAATAAATTAATTTTGTGCTAGGTAAAAGTTTTTTTTTTGTAATAAAATTGAGAACAAAATATTTTGTAAGAAAAGAAGGGGAAAAAAATTGCTGAAAAGCAATTTATTTTCTTTACAAACAATTTTTTAAGATTATTTGAAAAAAAAATTGTTATTGCCAAATATTTTTTTCGTAAATTTTGTAAATCTCAGAATAATAAAAAAACTAAAAATTATGCTGGCTAAGAAAAAAATTTTACATTGTATTTTTTTTTCTTACAATCTTACAAAAAATTACAATAATCTTCTTTTCATTCACACACCTTCAACGAATAAAAATAACTTCTTATATTTTGGGCATTGAATAAAAATAATTGAAATAATGTGAAAAACACAGAAAAAGAATGCGTATGTGCATAACAGCAAAAATTCGCTATATTCACAAGGGGGACAATATTTTATTTTGAATTAAAATTGTTTTATTTTTATAAATGAACTTATGCAATATGTTTTTGTATAAATAAATCAATTAAATTGGTTTATAAAAAAAACTCGTATTGATTTAAATGCGATAGAAAAAAGAATTTGGCATTTTTCTGTCATTTTGTTACATTGTGTTTGTGTCCTTTTTTATGAAATTATTTGAAACCAAGCGTTCTAAAAGATAAAAACGTGCTTTCAATGAATGAAAATTATTACATTCTACAGATGTAATAATATTATAAATTGTAATAAAAAATATTTATTGAATGAGTTAAAGATTTGTAAAAATATTCTTCAATATTTTCAATGCCTTTAACAATAAACCGATTGTAGACTTTTCCTGTTAATTACATCCTTCTATATGCGACCTAATAATTGGATATAATGTTTTTAACGAGGATCGACAGATGTCAGCAAATTGGCTTGTAACTTACGTGTTTGTCCTATTGGTACCCGTTTGAAAATAACCAGACTTCTCGATTCATTTACCAACTTAGTACGAGATTAGTGATTAAATCCAACTCCTAAATAGTACACTGCGACTAAGCCAATTACGCTAGAAATAAATCTAGAGCTAGACATATAAATTCATATTCAATTCAAAAACATCTAAAAGAAATCGTAATTTTGGTTCAAACGATATACATATTTTGATTTCAAAATATTTTATATACACCACCAAGCAATAGTTTAGCTAATTGTGTGCCTGTAAGCTAATTTATGTAATGAATAATCATATAGAAACGATATTCATCTAAAATATGTCCACCTGGATAATCAAATTATTTTTGAATTTTCTTCCAATTTTTTTTTTAGTATGAAATTTAAATTTCGTGGTATATATTTAAATTAAAATATGTTTAAACACCTACGCATAAAGTCGTCCTAAAATTTGTAAATAAATTTTGTTGTCAAGACTGAAGTGTAAAAGAACTAATTTTTTTTAACCTTAACTGATTAAACCTTTGACTTCAATTACATCTAAAAATAAAATTTATGTCTTATTTTTATTCAATGAAAAAAAACTATTATATTTACTAAAAAAAAACGATTTGAAATTAATTCTTGTGTATTTACACATTTAATAAAAAAAATCATTTTCCAATATTGCAAAAAATAAAAGAAGAAAAATCTACCTTTGAAAAATATATATGAGAAAAACTAAAGAAATTCTATTATATTTTGGATATTTGCCAGCCAATTAAAAAAAATTGTCTTTTTAGTTTTTTTTTTGCTGATAATTAGTCACAAAAAAACCATTCAATCATATGTTTCAATTATCTAATATTATATTAAAATATATTTTTTTTCTAAATATCTAAATTTTTTTTTTTTTTTAGTGCACGAAATTAAATTTAATCCAACACATGGGTTCGCCCCAGTCAATAGATCGAAACTATTTACAGAACTGGTTAAATAATAAATCATTATATGACCACAATTATCATCATAATAACCAGTATAAAAATTATTTAAATTCACATCAGATTATTTCTGAATCATTGTACCATCATAATAATCAAAATTCAATATCATCTGCAAATAAATTAAAATATAATATGTCACCAATTAGTGAAAAACGTTTACCAATTATTAAAGAAAATACAAAAGAAAATATTACAGGATCATCACCATTAAAACAAAATCAAAATAATAATATTAATAAACCAACAATAGAAATATTAGATTTTCGAGATTCATGGTTACAAGAAATCGAAATGTATAAAGATCAAGTACGTGCTCAACAATTATTAACAGCACATAATAATTTTCAAACGTCAGAATATTATCATCATGAAAAGGATTCAATGATAAATAATAATAATATTAGTCCACCAAATGGTAATATTAAACGAAATAATGAATCATCAAAACGTCGAAATCGTACAAAATCTGATTCAGAAGCAATTGATATACGACACTATGATGATGAGGTAAGTAAAAAAAAAAAAATTGTCCGTCTTTGTTTTAATTATACATATAATCGTATATATTAAGTCAATTTTAAAATTGCGCTGTCCAGTATAATTTTAACATTAAATTTAAAAAAAAAAACTATTAGTTTTTAGTGTCTAATAATATGTATATATTTTTTTGTTTCTTTATTCCTCGATCCAACTAAATGTGATGTTTTAATTTTATATATTTTTATTTATTATTTTTTGGCTTGTGTTTTGTGTTATACTTTTTATTTTTGTGTTTTTTATTGATCACAAAAGTTGGTTTTAAAGCGTGCACGTGAGGATATACCTAATACAAATATCAACTGTAATCGAAATGAAAATATAGTAGTTGTAGAAAAATCATCAAATAAGAATAGTGTTGTATCATCATCATCACAATTACCAAATGCTTCCATTAAATCAACATCTAAAGCAGCAGTAAATGGTCAAATTGAACAAGCTGCTATTATAGCACCTAAAACAATTGTAAATCCTTATCATGTTAGCTTATTAAATAATCATGAATTGGATAAACATTTAAAACAAGTACAAACAATTAAAAAAGCTTCAACTACTAACAAGCATAATAAACATTATAAACATCATAAATCAAAATCCCTGAAAGAAAAACCTAATAATAATACAATCCAAAATAATAATAATAATAATAATAATGATGGTGGTAGTGGTAGCAGTCGAAATAATAATAATAATAATAATAATATTAAAATAAAAGAAGTTGAAGTTTTTCCTATACAAAATGTTGAAAAACCTCATAATAATAATGATGAACAATTTACTAGTTTACCACAAATTGATTTAGATAGAATCAATTCAAAACATAATTTAGATGATGACTCAGGTAGCAATAATGAATATGATGATTATGATTTTGGAGGTAAATATAAATTTATAAAATTTATATTTAAATAAATTAAAAAAAAATATTTGAAAAAAATTATTTACAAAAATTTATATATTTATTTTAATTTATTGTCTACTAGATATTGATGATACTGATTTAGCAGAAACAACTGATGATTCAGATGATGAATATACTGGTTGTCCTTATAATTTAGATGCAGATAGAACGAAAAAATTATTAGGCGAACAAGCATCTACAGAATATCATACACCAACATCACCATTTGCACCAAGTTTATTTCCACAGGTGCCGCCATATTTAACATTTGCATCACATGTAGAAAAAGTACCACAATTACCACCAGATTTACAAAAAATATTAAAATGGAGATTAAGTGCAGTAATGCCAAGAATTGTTAGAAAAGTTGTTGGAAATTCAGGATTTCGTTTAATTAAAAGTATTTAATAAATAATATAAACATTTTATATTAATTTAATTTTCTATATTTTTTTTTTGTAGAAACAAATGATTGGGTAGCATCTTGGGAAAAACATATGAAAAGTCCATGTTTTAAATCAATAAGATCTCATCAAAAATTTAATCATTTGCCAGGTACATTTAAAATTGGACGAAAAGATAGTGTATGGCGAAATATTCGTACTTTTATTAAAAAGCATGGGAAAAAAGAATTTGGATTTATGCAAAAGTATATTATATAATTTTTTATAATTCAAAATATTAAATAAAATTTTAATTAATTTAAAAAAAAAATCCTCAAGGACATATATACTGCCACAAGATTTAGCAAATCTTAGAAAAGCATGGCCAAGATATGCTAAAAAAGGTACTAAATGGATTATAAAACCACCAGCTAGTGCTCGTGGTGCCGGAATTAGAGTAATTAGTAGATGGTCAGATTTTCCAAAACAAAAACCATTAATAGTTCAAAGGTATTTTATAAATAATTTTAAATTGAAAGAAAAAAATCTTAAATTAAATATATTTATTATTTATTTTTAAAGGTATATAGAAAGGCCATTATTAATAAACGGTAGTAAATTTGATTTAAGACTTTATGTTGTTGTCACATCAATAAATCCATTGAGAATATATTTGCATACTGATGGTCTAGCACGTTTTGCTGCTGGTAATTTAAATAATTTTTATTTATTTTTTTTCAAATTATATTATAAAATATTTATTTAATTTATTTTTAGTTCAATATAGTGATAATGTGGAAACATTAAATGATCGTTGCATGCATCTAACCAATTATAGTATTAATAAATTCTCACAAAATTATTCAAAAAATGAAGATATAAATGCTTGCCAAGGACATAAATGGACATTAAAATCATTATGGACATATTTTGAAGAACGTGGTATTGATACAAAAGCATTATGGGGTACATTAAGAAATTTAGTTATAAAAACTGTTATTGGTGGTGAAAGTTGTCTAAATCGAATGTATAAATGTAATGTTGGTAGTCGATATAATTGCTATGAATTATTTGGTTTTGATGTTCTATTAGATGAAAATTTAGTACCATGGTTATTAGAAGTAAATATATCACCATCTTTACATTCTGATTTACCATTAGATTTACATGTTAAAGGACCATTAATTCAAGCTGTATTAAATAGTGCTTTATATCAGGTAAAAAATTTAAGATATTTATATCAGAAAAATAATAAATTTAAATATAAAAAAAAAATTTATAGGTTCCACCAAAATTAACTGCCAAACAAGAACAAAATATTAAAAATCTTTACAATTTAAAAGGAAATCTTTGTTTTGATAGACGAATTTTTACAACATGCTTAACAACCGACGAATTAAAAAAGCATACGAAATATACAAGTCGTGACAATATTGAATGCCGTGAAGATGTAAAAAGAAGTCTTGTAAAAAATTTCAAAAAAAAAATCTTAATTAAAAAAAAAAAACATTTTTTTTTCTTTTCTTTTTCTATCCAAATTTTTTTTTATATAGTATATTGACTCAATTTTAGAGGACTTAACGCCAGATGACTTACGATGCTTAATTATTGCTGAAGATGAGTTAGCACGTAGTGCACCATTGGAAAGAATTTTTCCAACATCACAATCATATATTTTTATGAATTTTATTGAAGGTCCGCGTTATTATAATCGGTTATTGGATGCATGGGAAACGAAATATGGACAAAATCGTAAAAAAGGTATACAATTATTACATGGTTACTGCGAAAAAGGTGTTCATTTGGAAGTTTCACCTTTAGCAATGGATAATGTAAGATAGTTTTTATACATACTCGTACAAATATTTATAAAATTACAAAAAAAAAAAAATGTTTGATTTTTAAGGAACCAACTGTTGAGGTAGATATATTTGAAATGAACACTGCAATACGCAATGCTAATAAACAACAAAATCCTGTTCCATCAACACATCCACATATTGAAACAAAGCTATTGCTGCCTACAACTGTAGTTGTAAATATTGATAATCAAGAAAAACATCAACAAAATGCTCATAATTGTTCGCAGCAAGAAAATAAAGCTCAAATATTAAATGAAATATCTCTTATCAATTCCATCAATTCTGTTGAAGTAAAGGTGAATTAGAGGTTTTTTTTATATATACATAATTAATTCCATAATAATGTTTTCAATTATATTATATAAAAAAATTATTAAATTTTTTCATATTTTTTTTTACTCGTTTTTTTTTATTATAGTAAAAAAAATCAACGTTTTTATGAAGACTGAGCTGCTATATTTAAATTTTGTATTTGTGTAGAAAAATAAAAATTATATTAAATTTGATTAATGTTATAATAAAAAACATTAATGAAAGTCCTCAACCAAACAATTCAAAAGTCTTTTATTATAATAATAACCAATAATTTTTATATAAAAATTTAAAAGTGTTTAAATTTAGTATATGGTATATAAAAAAAACTCTTTAATTATAAATAATAAGAATGTTGTGTGTTTATTGTGTCATTATTATATTTAAAAAGAAAGAAGAAAAACGGAATAATATTACACTGGAAATTTTTTCCCTATTTTACAAATTATTATAAAAAATATCTGGAAATATTAAGAAAAATTCTAGTTTTTTTCAATTATAATAATAATTATTAAATCATTTATATAATTTTGATGAAATATTATATATACCTTCTTCTCTTTGGTTTAGTTATTTTGATTACTCACTACCCACCACCCGCCATCAATTGACTAAAATATTATTAATTTAAGAGACGCATTTTTCTATCAAGTTAAATTTATAAATATATATCGTACAATAATGGCAATAGTTCTTGTGCCAATGATTCATTATATTGTTATATGGGTTAAGTGATTCTATGCAGATATAATTAGATATTTTGTTTATAAATGGTATTTCCTCATGGGCGGATTGTTTTAGCCAGGTATGGAGTGGATCCTCGATGAATTGAATGGAATTTTGGGCCTCTATATGCCACAAATTTATTGTTGAACTTTCAAGTATATACAGTGGCAAAATAGAAAAATGTTTGTATATTTTGAAGCCCACAGACAGACTTTGGTAAATTTGATATACAAACAGTTCTTTGGAAAGTATATACAAACTAGAAATAATTGTTAATAGTATTCTAGTTGGATATAAACAGAGAATATTGTAGCTGCAATTTCTTAATACGTCCCTGGCATTCACTACGGCTTTACAATTGATTTTTTTCACATTACAACATTTTAGTTATTTTTGTAATAAATATAAAAATAATTAATTTCATCCCTTAACAACCAACAATATTACTATATTTAAATATTATTAATCATTTCAAAATAACAAATTGAAATTAGTATATAAACATTTTTATTAAAATTTAATTAATTGCCTTTACTTAATAAAAAAAAAAAATTTCCATCCCTGCTGGTTTTCTGTTATATAAATATACATTCATATATGTATACCTAATAAAATTTTTATTGATTGACCTTTTTCAATTTATTATTATAATTTTATAATAATACATATAATTATAACTGACTAAACAAAAATTGGGTAACGTCATATTTATATTTATTTCAATATTACTAAGACCAACGGATTTCTAATTCGGTTGACTAATAGAAGGTTATTCATTTTACCAGTACTGTAGACATATTATATGATGAAATTCCTCTAAAATCGAGTCTAGCTAGTAGATTATTATTACAAAAAGCTCTCCCTACTTTTTAATTTAGCTCTTCATCATTTTGATTACGTCATTTAAATCAAAATAAAAAAAAAATTCTGTATACAATTTTATTTGATTTCATGTTTTTATATTTAACTTGGTTCATAAAAATAAAAGAGATTCTTTAGTTTAGTAATCAAGTGAACATTGTGGAGTTCTCATCACTTTGAAAAAAAAAAAAAAATCACGGAATAAAGTTAAATTTTTCAAAATGCCTAAAGGTAAGTGTGGAGAAGTAATAAACTCAAATGATTTATTTAATGTTATTAATAAATATATAAAAAAAAAATATTCAATTTTATTTTCAACTTTTGAATTGCATTTAAATTTATATGTATATTTAAAAGTGCAATTCAGCAATTTTATATTACATTAATAAGCAAACCAAAGGCGTGGCAATAAAAAAAATAAAATAAAAATAAATCTAATTTTATAATTTAAATAATTTGTAATAAAAAATAATTATACAAAAATAAACTAATATAATAGTTAAAAAAAATATTAAATTGGAAAATGACGTAATTTTAAAGTTAAAAATTCTCAATGTCGCAACAATTTAAATTTTAAGAAATCTGTTAATTTTCCATGAAAATAAAAAAAAAACACAATAAAAACTAGTAATATTATTCAAAATAGATAATAATTATTGATAATAAAATGTTATTGGTATATTATTATAAATTTTTGGATATAAATATTTGCTAATTAAATTCACGATTTTTTAATATAAATTATAATATTCTATTTGTGTGTTTTCTTTACCGATGATGTCACCTTTTGCTATTTTATTAATGCATATAAAAATCTAAATAGAATTTAGGTACTCGTAGCTATAAATGATTTATTTTGATTTGTGCTACTATGAAGAGTTCTTAAATTTCTGTTTTTTTGTATTTATTTATTTAACTGCTTGTTATTCAAAACATTCCAATATCTTTTTTTGGAGTATTTTAAATATTTTCAAGTCTTTTTTTTTATATTTACAATTTTTTATATACAAATTAGAATAATATTCGTTTTATATTAACAAAATTTTTATGTAGGTAAATGTTTTTTTTGACTGACAAAAAATATTTTTTTATTTGTTATATTTATAGAAATAAACACATCAGATAATCTTCAATATGAATTTCATCCAGCTGGTGGATCATGTTTTCAATTTAGAGGTAAATAATAAATATTTGTATTGCGAATGATGAATCATATAATTTTGATTTAAAATCACTTGATCGTATACAATTATATAAATTCCCTGGTTAATAATAATATTTCTATTATAAATACTAGTTCGCGCTGCTAATGATGCTCATATAGCTTTAACAAATGGACCACAAGAATCAGATCCAATGTATGAAATATTTTTGGGTGGATGGTCAAATGCTAAATCTGTAATCCGTAAAAATCGTTCAAAACCAGATGTTGTTGAAGTTGAAACACCAGGAATATTAAATCCTGGTGAATTACGTGGTTTCTGGATTAGATGGTATGATAATGTAATTACAATTGGACGTGAAGGTGAAGCAGCTGCATTTATGTCACATGAAGATCGTAATTTATTCCCAATTAATTATGTTGGTATTTGTACTGGTTGGGGTGCATCAGGCACATGGATACTTGAAGGTAAAAATTATATACATACAAAATTAAAATTTTTTATAAAAAATTATAAATGAATCATATTTCTAGATTCTAATTGCCCAGCACCAACTGGTATGGCTATAAATCAACCTGGTTGGACACCAGTACAACCAGGCTCTGGACCTGGATGTTGGGTACCAGCTAGTGGTGGTAATGTACCACCAGGTGCTATGGAAGGTGGTTTTGATGGTGAACAATTATATATTGGTAGAGGACGTCATGAAGGAGCATTAGTTCCTGGTAAATTACAACCAAGCCATGGTGTTTGTTATATTGGATGGGGTGGTGGTGAACATGCATTATCTGATTATGAAGTTTTATGTTCTGGAAGTGGTCATTGGGTACCAATTGCTGGTGGTAATATACCACCAAATGCAATGCCAGCTGGTGAAACTGAAACTGGTGAACCATTATTTATTGGACGTGCTAGTCATAATGGTACCGTAACAGTTGGTAAAGTACAACCATCACATGGATGCTGTTACATTCCATATAGTGGACAAGAATTGGCCTATACCGATTTTGAGCTATTTGTTTCAAATTAAAGAAACGAAAAATAGTTTTTGCTGGTTATATTTTTGATTTTTCTTTTTTTCAAAGTAAAAGTTTTTTTTTTATTATAATTTTTTTCTTTTTTTTGGGATTCAGCTTATAATTTCTTTATTTATAATTTTGATTATTGTTAAATATAAGATAATTCCGCTGTTGCTGAGTGCCTTTTTACCTTTTTGATATTATAATATACATTAAATATATAATTTATTAATTGAAAAAATTTGAATCTCAAAATAAAAATCTCTGTTTTTCTATTAATTAAATGCTATTATAAAAAAAATTGTTCAAAAAAGAAATATTATATTTATAGAATTTAAAATGAAAAAGTTAAAATATTATATAATAAACTTTATAAATTTATATATTTAATTGAAAAATAAAATAATAAATAAATAAAGTTTTTAATAAACGCACGGTTGCAAAATATTTAAAAAATAAAAAGAAATAAATAATTTTTTTTCAAGTTACTTTTAATTTTTTTATTGAAAACATTTTTTTAACAATAGAATACATTTTTGTTTTTTTTTATTGATTTTGGGTTGAATTTGAATAATTTAACTGGTATATTTAACATTATTTAATTTTTTTTTTGATTTTTTTGAAAGTACATACATTAATTTTAATTATGAGAAAAATTTTGTAAACAATATGACAATAATTATAGTACGAAAGTCAAATATATAATGTTGTCATATAATAAAATTAATTGAATCTCATAATAAAATTAATATAAATTGAAATGTATTTGTTTTTTTTTTCTATGTTTTAATATAATTACAATTAATAACTTTTATCTAAAAAATATATATATATATAATATATATATATATACCGGATTTAACAATTTTTTGTTTGTTTATCTGTTCACACAATAATTATCAGAAATATGTATATATATATATAACTCAATCTCTCTGATCTACATTTTTAGAATAAAATATAAATATATTTTTATTTTATTTAATATTTTTTTTTTTTTTTTTTGTAATTCCCAAAATTAAATTCAGACAAAACTGTAGCATAGAAAAGAAAAAAGAAAATTATTTTAAATATTTTTTTTTAATTAAAAATTAATTTTATTTTCCATGATTTAGTTTTCTTAATTACCATAATTTTTCAAAAAATAATAATTTTTTTTTTTTTTTGGGTTCTTCCTTCAAAGTTTTTTTTTTTGTTCGCGCTCTATTTACGATTAACATCAATATCATCATCATTATTAACAGTTTCTGATATTATTTCCTGTTTCCTTTGCTGTATGATTTTCAATAAATTTGCAGTTGCTTTTTGGCAACGTTGATTCCTTATAATCCTTTGTTTGGCTACATTCCAACATGTTTTCGATGATACTATTGAGCATTTCTTCACTGTTCGAGTCCTAATTTTTAGTGTCTAGATTAGTTTACACCAAAAAAGAGCGAAAACCAAAAAATTGTGTTTTTTTTTTGTAGCAATTAACGGAACACAACAAAAATATATAAAAAAAAAAAGGTAAAAGCATTTATATTATTTTATAAAACCACAACAAAAAAAAACGGAGGCAAAATTAAGATTCAACAGGAACGGGAAAAGAAATTTTTAGAAAAATAAAATAATTATTTAATAAAATTCATATAATTGTCTAAAGTCTAAAGCATTTTAATTTTCTATAATTATTGCATTTTAAACCAAAAAAAAAAACCAAGAACATCATTATTTAATAATTTTATATTTTAAATATTTAACTGAAATTTTGAATTAATCAAAAAAAAAAAAAAGAAAATGAACACTAATCATATTATGGAAAAATAAAATATATTTAGCATTAGTTTGTAAATTATTTAAACAAATATATAAATAATTTATATTTAATTTATAACATAAGTAAAAACTAATTTTTTAATTTATTTTTTTTTTTAAATTGGAGGTAAAGGAGGATGGGCGCTATAACAATCTACATATAATATTAATTTTTAATTGGATATTTATTAATTTATAAATTTTATGATGACTAAAAATATATTACTAAAAACTTTTAAAAAAAATAACTATGGAAAATATTTAGTCACAATGTTTGTTTAAGAAACGAAATAGATTTAAATTTTTCTTGATTTTTTGGAAACATTAATTCCTCAGGAAGAGGATATTTCGAAAGTAGGACAAAGTACTTCGTACATGTATCCTTCCGAAAACTATTTTTGTAAATTATATTAAAAGTAGAAAAAAAATTTTGTAACTATTAATAAGCGAGTTTAAGCTAATTTTTCAAACAAAATTGTTTAATATTTGTTGGTCAGTCACAACAATTATAAAATTATTAATTATTTCCTTTACCATAAATCGAAATTAATTCAGGAATATATTTCATCAAAAGAATTATATTTATATTAATAATTTATGATAGCAGAATTAGTCACACAACAACACACTCAGTTTTCATCAAAATAAAAATACTATAGTTCTTTTATTGCACCGTGACTTCATTATATTTACATACAAATTTTAATATACGGTATTTGAATTTATAATATAAATTCCAACAAAAAAAGAAGAAAATTTAATGTCGAAATTATACACTTTCTTTAAAACATGCAAATAATAATAATTTTTTGGCAAAATTCATAAAAATTTCATAAAAATTAAATCCAATATAAAATTAATAAATGATCCAATAAGAAAATTGATATTATTTTTATATATTTTTTTTTTTGATAATAAAAAAAAATTTCATGCGATTTTAACGTTTAAGAAGTAAAGATTATAATGTAAATCTAAAATTTTAATTTTATGAAACTTACAGGAATAAATACAACTCTTACGAAAATATTATTTCAAGTAACTTTTTGAAGCTACCAAAAATAAAATATTTCACTATTTTTAAAAATTCGTATTATTTTTTTTTTCTCAATAAACGTTTAGAAATATACTTAAATAAATTATTTACGATTTAAAACTATAGTTCAATTAGTTTCCAATAAATAAATTAACTTAAAAAAAATAAAAATAAAATAAAGTCTTGTTAATTAGTTAAACGTTTTTTTTTTACACTATAAAAAAATACTTATAAATATTTTCGATTTGATTTTTGTTATATTTAAATTAATTTTAAATTTAAATTATTTATTTTTTTATTTTAATGGATTATTATATGGACGAAAATTATTAAAATAATTGTAGAAATTACGATTTTAAAATCCACTTCAAGAATTTCGTGATGTAGAAGTCCTGTAAAAATATTATTTAATGTGTTTTTTTTTTTTTTAGATATTTTTGTTGCTAGTTAAAATTTAATTTTAAAAAATTGTTTTAGTTAGTTTAGTCTTTAGTGTGTAGTCGGAGAGAGTCGGGGGAAAAATAAAACGTATAATATAAAAATGAAAAGATGATAATTAAGAAAAACTAATGTGAAATCTAAAAAAAAATTTTTTTTTTGTTTTAAATAATTAGTAGTAAACATTATATATGTAATTAATTACTTTATATGTTAATTCTCACTCAACTACTTCTAAGAAAGCTGAAAAATTGTTATACGATTTTTTTTTTCTTTTAATTTATTTATTCTAAAAATTATTCTAAATTAAGTAGGTACTTATATACTTTATTTTCTGTTATTAAGATAAATTAAAAAATTATTATCTAAAATTTTACTATATAATTAAAAATAATTTTCTTATTTACTTTAAATATTTTAACTATAATAAAATAAATTTCACTTTGAATTAAAATTTTTCTGTTAATATTTTTTTGGTCAAATTAGTATATTTAAGGTTTATTTTTTGATTTACTATTTCACTTACGACAGTAAAATGCCCGACATCGCCAGTAAAGAGATTGTATAGCACGCCAAAACCCCTCGGAATTTATAAATATAATTATAAGTTTTCAAAAACTGTATTTATGTATTGTTTTTTTTTTTACAATATTTTTTTGTTTAATTTTTATTTTTATTTTTTATTTTATTTAAACAAAACAAAAAACAAATAAGTAAAATTCATTTAAAAAAAAAAGGAAAAAAAATTATTAAGTTGAAAATTTCAGTTTTAACTTTTTTGTTCTTGTGGATTTTTTTTTTTATTTATCTATCAATTTTTTTTTTTTTTTTTAATAAATAATTTTAAATCTCTTACCCTTTGAACTGGTTGAGGTGATACTTCTAAATGATAATTTTGTTTACATAATTCACGTAAACTTTTAATACCAGATAAACGATCATTAGAATAACGATGTTCCCAAGCATCTAATAAACGATTATAATAACGTGGATGATCAGTATATTTTAAAAATTTATGTGTTCTATTTGTTGGGAAAATTCTTTCTAATGGTGCACATCTAGCTAATTCATCTTCAGTTGTAATTAAACAACGAACATCATCTGGTGTTAAATCTTTTAGAATTGTATCAACATACTAGAAATATAAATTTAAAATATGTAAATTTTTTGGCTTTTATTTTAAATTAATTTTATTAAAATTTTACCTCATCTCTATCTTCAAGAACTTTTCGTGTAAATTGTGTATGTTTAATTTTTTCAATACGTGATAAATATGTAACATACATTCTTTTATCATAACATAATGGTGTTTTAATTCCCTCTTGAGCACAAATTTCTTTTTGTTTGTCAGCTGATAGTTTTGGAGGAATCTGATAAAGAGGTAAATCGATTAAAAAAATAAATAATTATAATAAAAAAATTATCTTACATGATATAAAGCAGTATTTAGAACGGCCTGTACTAATGGTGCTTTAACATGTAAATCTAATGGCAAATCTGAATGTAAAGATGGTGATATATTCACTTCTAATAACCATGGTATTAAATCAGAATCTAATAGTATATCAAAACCAAATAATTCATAACAACTATATCGACTTTCAACATTTAATCTGACCATATTACAAATTGAATTTTCACTAGCCAATAATGTTCGTAATATTAAATTACGCATTGTTCGCCATAACATTGTTGTATTAACACGACGTGTAGCTAAATATGCCCATAATGATTTTAATGTCCATTTATGACCATGACATGCATTGACATCTTCATTTTTCGAATAATGTGATGAATGCTTATTAATGCTATAATTTGTTAAATGCATACAACGATCATTAAGTGTTTCATTTTTTTGGCTATATTTTACTGTGGAATGTTTTTTTTTTACAATACAAAACGAAAAATTTAAAATTAAATATAAAAAAAATAATTACCTGAAGCAAATCTTGCTAATCCATCATTATATAAATAAATTCTTAATGGATTTACAGAAGTTACTAAAACATATAATCTAATATCAAATTTACTACCATTTATTAAAAATGGTCTTTCGATGTATTTTTGTACAATTAATGGTCGACGTTTTGGTATTTGACACCACATACTAACAACTTTTATTCCTGTACCACGTGCACATGCTGGCGGTTTTATAATCCATTTAACATTTCGTTCAGAATATTTTGGCCATGATTTTCTAAGCATTTTTAAATCTTGTGGTATAATATATGTTCTGAAAATTGATAGAATTTTTTAATTTATGCTTAATAAAAGTAAATATAAAAAATTTAATTGATATTTACTTTGGCATAAATCCAAATTCTTTTTTTCCATGTTTTGTCATTTGTTTTTTTAATTTTTTCCAACATGAATCCTTTCGACCAATACAAAATGAACCAGGCAAATGATTAATTTTTTGATGTGGTCGAATTTTTCGGAAACAAGGACTTTTTAAATGTTTACCCCAAGTTGCCATCCAATCATTTGTTTCTACAAAAATTATTTTATTATTACAAAAAAAAAAAAATTAAATTTAGAGAAATTTGTACTTGTAAGTAAACGACATCCTGAATTCAATAATGTATGTCGGACAACTTTCGGCATTACTTTTGACTGTTTCCATTTTAATAGTTTATGTATTTCGGGAGCAACCAACGGACCCTTTTCATTATGCGTTGAAAATGACAAATATGGAGGTACATTTGGAAATAGACTAGGTGATAACAATGAATGAGGATTTTTTGGTAAATGATTATCAGGCAGTGGTGATGGCGTTAATGAATTATCTAATTGAACTAAATGCGCATAACGTTTATAACCGTCATCTGAATCTGATGATGATTCTATAACGCCATCATCTATAGAATCTAAATTTTATATATAAAAATACTATTAATTATATATTTAATTCTTTTGAAAATATAATTACACATTTACCATCATCAAAATCATCATCATCTTCAAGACTACTACCTTCATCAGTACTATCACTAGATTCTAATTTCTTTGATATAGTATTTGTTGTATTTTTTTTGTGTAGCTCTGTATTTTGTGATGGTTTCTTACTACTAGAAATTCGTGTTACAGTTCCTGATTTAGATCTAGCATTATTGATGACACTTTGTAAAACTGTTCTAACATCGGCATTTTCAAATTGTTTTCTTGTATTCAAATTTGAATTTATTTCATATGGTGGCGAAGATGATTTATGTTTTGATAATTGTGTACTATCATTATGCATTAAGTCAGTATTAACTGGGGAAGCATTTAATCGATTATTATTACTATTCATTTTATAATGAAATTTTGGAGAACGATTTACTGATTTATAAATTAAAACACGTGGAGATGAAGGTTTTTTTGGATATTGCATTTGATGATTATTAACAGTATTCTTTGTGGGATATTGTCTACTACTGGGCGGTGGTGTCGGTGGTAAAATTTTCGATACAGTACTTCGGTGAGTTATACTATTAATATCATTGTATTTTTGATCATCAGAATTTTTCTAAAATATATTAAATAAAAAACAACATTAGAATTGTTCATAAAAAAAAGAATTATTATATATATAAATCAATTTATACATTGGTAGTACATATCGTTGTCCCACATGGCTCCGATAAATTTTTAGTTCTTAATTTATATTTATTTGCCGATTTATCTATGGAATTTTTATCACCATCATCTAATTGTTGATAATTTGTATAACCTGTAGAATTATTATTATAACGTTGTTGTTTTTGTTGTAAATGTGAATGTTCATTATTTTGTGGATGATGTTTAATACTTGCTGTGACCAAATTTACTGCATCATCAATATTAGCTGGTTTAACTTTTAAACAATTATCTTGTAAATAATCCATATCACGCATTAACCATGAATCTTTATTATTTAATAATTTTTCACGTAATATTGATGGATTATTATTATCTTGTGAGCGTGATGGTGCTGAAGAACGTTTTTCAACCAAGGAAGCCATATAATTAGAATTTTCAAAATCGTAGTAATTATAAGAGCTACAAAAAAATAATAATAATAACATCAAATACATTTTTGTAATATAATTTTAAAAGTAGTAAATATAAATTTTTTATATAATGGTTTTGTCTGAAGAGTAGAATTACGTTATGAATGATTTTAGATTGATAATTTTTCAATGATAATTAGTACAAACATATATTAAATTTTACATAAGTCTACTCTTGCGCGAATAATAGTTAAAAATTAATTATATAATAATATAGGAAAAAAACATTTACTAGCGATAACGACAGTTGATTCTATAATCATTTTCAATTGAAGATATATTGTAATATTCGCGTCGTTCATGTGGAGATTGTAAAGCATTATTATTATTATTATTACTATTAAAACTGTAGAGTGATGTTGAACGTGATGGTGGTAATATATTACGTTTATAGTTCGAATTATATATAAAATTCCGATCCATGTCCTATATATATTTTATTTATATATTAATATTTAGATCCTGATTTTTTTATTATTATCCATTCCAGTTTATTTATACCACCAAAAGGAACATTTTTGCTATTTAAAATATATAAAGATTTTTTTTTATTTTATTATATTTTCATTGTGTATATAGTTCGTGCTTTTTGAAAATATATATTTAACAAAATTTATTTTTGGAAAAAAATAACAAAATTATAAAACATATATAATCTTCAAATATAGGTATATCATATCAGAATATAATCAATCAATGAAATTATATTAAAACGATAAACTTAAATATATCTAGTAAGAACATTTTTTGGAAATTGTGTATATAATAAAATGTTTAAAAAAAAATCAATAAAATCATTCATAACAAAAAAAAAATCTTGAATAAAGAAAAAAATTAGTGTGTATTATATTTAATTTTAGAAAATAAGAATTTTTTTTTCTTTTGGAAAACATTTAATAACTTCATATATATATAAATAATTAATTTACAAACTTACCTATTGAATTCTATGAAATGTTGAATTAAATATTGGGAACAAAAAAAGGATGAAAAATAAAAATAAAACCCCACAAAATTAAGAGCCACCAACAATCCTACCAAAAAAACACACAAAAGTAAACTAATTTCTTTCTGTTTCTATATACTTTTTTACATAACCTCACATCCCAATTCCAATTATGGAAAAAATGCACATTGACATTTGGATTTGATTAACAAAAAACAGAAACAGGGGGATGTTCTAATTCTATTTCATTTTCAATTATTTCAATGCTGTAAAATATATGTTCTATTTCTATCTCTACTTAATACTTTTGTTTCGTATTCGCTTCGCAATCATTGTGCACGTGGTGATGTGATATATTTTGTTTGGTTTTTAATTTTAATAGGTATGTTTTTTTTACTGATGGCTGGAAATGGAACGAACATTTATTGTCATGGTTTCTGTTTCTAATTAAGAACAGGTGTACCCAAAGGTTGCATAATTTATATAAACAAAACTAAAAAAAATTTACATTTGTAATTTGAATTTGAATTATTTACATATAATAAATTCTTATTTTTATTTAAAAAATTAACAAACATCGTAAGAATTTAAACATATTTACAATAATATTATTAATTCATACAATAATATTATTAATTCTGAATATCTGAATTTGAATTAACTTTTAGTTTTGATTTATCTTAGTTACTGGAACCTTTTTGTTATTTTATATTCAACAATTCATTAAATCTATTATTTAAATCATTTTCAATATTTTCTTCTATATCCAACATATCTGCATTTAAAATTTCCTTATTTTTTAATTCAGCACATTTTTTCTTTTTCAGTGCTAATTTCTTTTTAAGCACTTTTTTACTTTCTATACCAATTTTATTAGTTTTTAAAAATGGTACAAATTCCCTACACCATTCAAGTAATTCAACGAAAAATTCATACATTATTTTAGATTCTTTGAATATATGATGTTGTATGTAATACAATACATCTGGTCTGTCTTTTAAACTTAAGTAAACATTGAATAAAAATATTCCACAATATAATTGTGACATTCGAATATTATCAAATGGATAATTTACTAATGCATTTAATGAATGTAATTGAAAAACAACTGATTGAAATTCTGAGAAACCATGTAATAAACTACTTGAATATTCAGTATGTTTTTTTCGTAAATGCTCGTTAATATCAAAATATTTTAATGCATTTTCTTGCACAATAAGACATTCAATTTTTGATATATATTTTATTCTATTAATTGGTTCTAAATTTTGTAATAGTTTATTTGTTCTATCTAATTTTTGTTTTTCTTTTGAATCGTTATCGAGTAAATTAATTTTAGCTCGAAGTAATTTTTCTTTTTGTATTAATTTGCTAAATTTTTTTTTAAATTTCTTCTCATTTCTAATAGGTTCAATTTTGCTATCAACAGTACGCATTAGTACAAGACAAATAAGTAATGATTTGAAATGAAATATATTTGAGTAAATAGAATTATGTGACCAGTAAACTAAAGCTAAAAAGTATAGTTTTAAATCATTAGGAATTTTCTCTAAACATAGAAAAAGTTTTTCAGTATTCACTTTAAATGGTTTAAATAATTCTTTTATACTTTCAATATCTGGTAATTGAAGTTCTAATGTTCGATTTATTGGTGTGATTGGAAATTTTTTATAAATTATATTTGTTAACCGTGTTACCCTTGTTAAATAACGTAATTCTGGTGTTTCTGGATGATGCAAAATAGTGAAAATTTTTAATAATATTGGTATGGCGATTTCATTACAATCCGGGTAAAGGAAATTTTCTATTTGTGGATTATTTATGTAAAGTTTTAAATTAATTAAATCAGAAAAAAATCGTGGTAATTCTGCAGCCCATATACGATGTTGTAACCACAAAGGAAATAAATTAATGGTATCTGATTCCTTATTACTTTGTTTTTGTTTAGTTTGATCATCTGAAATAATTTCTTGTTCATTATTCTCTATTTCACTAACATCAGTATTATCATTACAGTTTTCTTGTTCTTCTACTTCATATAATTTGCTGACTTCATCATTCTCTTCGTCAAAACTTTCTTCATTTTCACTTCCTTCGTCAATGCCTTCTTCATTTTCACTCCCATCATCAATGTCTTCTTCATTTTCACTCCCTTCATCAATGCCTTCTTCTATTTCGCTCTCTTCGCCAATACTTTCTTCATTTTCACTCTCTCTGTCACTTTCCACAATTTGTTTTTCATTTATTTTGAAAAATTCAAATGAAGGACAACTATTTTGCAAATATCCTTCAGTTGCCATTTCTATCTGACCTAAAATATGAATCCTTTCTTCTTTTTTTACACAATCTAAAATTTTATTTAAAGCTGATTCTTTTGTTTCATGTTTTAACCATCTTAGAATAGACAAAATTCTTTTCTGATGCTGTGGTAATTTTTTGTTCATGCCCTTCATTCCAACATGCGAATAAAATTTACTGAACGCTTTTGCTTCAACATAATCATTTCCTAACAGTGCTGCAAAAATTGGTAATTTATCTTTGCTCAGTGATCCTTTCTGGATTAAATTCTCAATCTTATACATACAACAATCCAAATATTTAACAGTTTTCCCTTTAATTTTCTTCCCATTTTCAGTTTCAATCATTATTTGCTTACCACAATTAGTTTGTTTTCTTTTTTTTAAGTTTTTCGCTTGACAATGTCGTAATTCTGTACATTGACCAATTTTATTTATATTTTTTTCCAGGACTCTCATTGTTAATGTAATTAGTGGTATATACTTAACATTATGAATATAAAAATCAGAATCATAACTTAAAAGTGGACAGTTTAATTTCCTTGCTAAAGCAGCTAATTCATCATCAGCTTCAAAAATACAACGCATAATATGAACCGAACAATCTCTAGCTGCTTCTACAAATACTTCCCGCATCATTAATGGAAAAATTGGTCTACTATTAGTTGGATTAATATGTTTAATTAATGAAATTTTTCCACGTAATCGTTTTCCAACAGTTCGCATTTTTTTCTGTTCATATCCACCGTCCAATAATACATATGGACAAATATTACATTCTGATAAAAGATGGAAAAAACTTACAACTGTACGATAATATTCATCATAATCACCACCAAAAGCTGAATTACAATTTGAAACATCTTTATAAAGATTACAAGCTAAATTATCACCATCAATTACTAAATCACAATCATGCTAGAAATGAAATAATTTAAATAAAATCTTGAACTATATATTTTATTGGTAATATTTATACTTACTAATTCATATGGTTTCAAATACTGTTCAGCATTTTTAGCAATAAAAGTTGTTAAGCCACGAACTCCCATTGAAAATTATATGTTATATGATGAATAGAAGATTTTTTTTATATTATTTATTAACGATTTCGATCATAGTCATTATAGTCTCGTGCTTTATTTATGGTACCTTTACCTTACATTTATTTTATTTTGGTGGTTATATATTATGACAGCGATACCAAGTACCACCAAGCCCAACTTTGACTGACAAGGAAACGGAATTAAATAAGATTAAAAAACTGAAACGTACTAAATTGAAATGAATTAAATGGAAATGAGTTGAATTAAATGGAAATGAGAATTAAATGGAAATGAGTCGGTCCAAAAGTGGAGTTTTCGGCAAAAAGTTAGAGGTATCGCAAAAAAACTACTAGCGCGGTCTAGTTAGTTTTTAGGCGGTCTAATTTCAAGGAGCCGCTGTTATCGATATGCGAAATACGAGAGAACTATACTGTGAGATACTGTGACTATTTTTAGCTACATATTTGACGACGGTAGGAATTGATATAAGTACAATACCGCCCTTTAAGACAATAAACGAATTCGCTTTTGGCGAACCCAAAACGTACCGCTTCTGAACCGCCTTTTCACCAATGCATTCACAAAAAAAAACAGTTTATGTAGAAGAGTAATAAAATATTTTTTTTTTGTGAGTATAGTCATTTATATACGCACAATTTTAATTTTATTCTAACAATTATACGTGATTTTATTAATTTATTATAAGTAAAATTAAAAGTATTTAATACGCTAAAAATAATTTAATGTGAAAGTGAAAAAAATATATATTATGAAGTCGTCCGTGAAATTAGGAATATTAGTGTTATTTTTTTTTTTATTTTATTAATATTAAAGTCCAAGAAAAAAGTAGAATTTAAATCCTGATTTTTTGTATTAATTATTTTTTTAATATACATTTTCAACCAAAAAATTAAAAATATTTGTTTTTTTTTTATTTTTAATTAAAAAAAATTCCAGTTTTTTTATTTATATGGATAAAATCAGTACATAAACGAACCGCCTAGGCGATTCGCCAGCGAACCGCTAAAATGTAGTCTAGGCGGCGTACTAATACATACACACCACTTCGTTTTTTTTTCTAATTTTCTTATTCCAACATTTACGTTTACGGTCCACCGGCGAATCGCCAAAGCGGTTCGCCGGCGAAGTCTTGTATGAAGAAATGACTTCGCCAGCGTTTCGTTTACGGTTCGCTTTTCTTAAAGGGCGGTACATATTTGCTTCTTTATATTCATAAATATTTTTTTTTTTTTTATATATAAAATTTTTTTAAAAAATTATTAACAAAATTAACATTTCATAAAATTCAAACATATCTATTATAAAAAACATTAATAGTATCTCAGTGAAATTAGTATATTATTTGTATTAGAGTATACTATGTTTGTTTGTAAAATATTACTAAAATATAAAAATTTATCACTCGTTACATCGAGAAATGCAATTTAGTATTTAAAATAAATTATTTATAGGATATGTATATATTATAAAATAAAATTATGTATATAAAATAAAATTATAAAATTCAAATTCAGATTTTATAGGATGTTGTAGGCCTGTTATGTTAGATTATGCTTTAGGTAATTTGTCACTCTTTTATTAAAAATCTTAATATTCGGTACTGTTTTCATGAAGGTTGGTAAATTGTAGAAGAGTCTAACAGCACTAGGTAGTAATGAGTTTAATTTCTTTGATGTCGTTGCTTTAATATTATAATTTTGAATAAAGAATATACGGCTTGTTGTAAGTCGTCTTAATTTCGTTAAAGTCAGCTTCGCATATTGCAATATCACCTTATATACATTCCAAAACCGAAAATGGAACATTTCATTTCTCCCGTCCCGAGTTAGCAAAGATACAAAATAATTCCATATTATACAAAATATACAATACAACACAAACACAGTACACAGCACAGTATAGTATTTGTGCTTCCAGTTGATCAACGTATCCAACCAAATCCAAAATATATTTATAACAAAAAATAAATTTAAATATTATTGTAAATTTTAAATTTATTATAAAACTAGTAATTCTATTTAAAAAAAACATTTTTTTGTTACATAAAGAAATTCAATTTAAAAATTTCGATTAAATAAAAAAAGTGCCTTTCAAAAAAAAAATTTAACATAAATTTTACGATGTGTCAAAAAAAATAACATCGTTGCGTTGTGGTTGTGATTATACTATTTTTTTACTATTAAAAAAAAAATTAAAAATACTATTTAATTTTTTAGTGAACCGATCGTATTTAATTAATACTTTTTCAATTGAAAAGGAAAAAAAATGCTACTCGAAATCCTCTAGCAAATTAAAACCTAGGTAATGAAATTTCTAATTGTAAATTTTTCTTTTGCTTTACGTGTGTTAATGTTAAATCAAGGTAGAAATCTTTTTTTTCTTTCTAGGAATATGCTATAGTATTTTTGTCTATTTTTATAATTTGTACAATTCTTTTTTTTTTTTGTTGAAATTCTATAGAAACGAAAATACCCAAACATATTTTTTTTGGTGCATTGTACAATTTATTTTCTTTTAAAATTTGTATATATATTTAATTGTGTATCAACTTTCTCAATATTTTCCAGTATGTATACAAATCAAATGCTATTGCAGTGAATTTTTTTTTCTGCAAATTCTTAATTTGTCCTTAGAACACCACACAATCGGATTTGTAGGTGGCATATTAATAGTTGAATACTTATATATTTTATTTTAGGATTGGCATTAAGTATGTATAAATGAATAAACAGAGGAAAATATACAAATCACTTTATTGCTTATTAGTTGGTCTCAGGAGGTGAGCTTAGGTCACAAATTTATAATCAACTAGGTCAATAAACAGTTTATCCTTGAGTTATAATGGTGACCATAATAAAAAAAATTATATATTAACATACTTATACTTATATTTTGTAAAAAGAGTTGAGGCAGGTAGATTTTGGTTTGTGGTCTTTTTAATGTTTTTTTTTATAGGATTTGTATAACATGCAAACTTTGACTTTTCATTTAGCAAACGATAATAATATTTAAATCGAAAATGTAAACTATATATTTATATAAATAAATATGTACATAATTTATTCTAAACCGTTGTTGATATTCACTTTAATAGTTCATAAAGTAGAATTACCCATAAAGTTATTAGTAAAGTTTTTATTTAATTAAATGAATAAAGCTTGAATCACTATATAAAAAAGCTTGTAATTAAATAATTAAAATAATGATTTTAAAAATTCATTATCGCATGTTTTAAGTTTCATTTAAAAATTCATTATACAATTTATATAACTATATATGACATTGTAAATTATTTTAAAGCATTTAAAATAATTGTTCCTAATTCGAAATATAAACTAAAAAAATTAACTTTCAAAATTGTTAAGATAAATTCTTAACTTTGGCTGATAGAAATTATTAAAATTGAAATTCAAATTAATATATATAATAAACTTTAAAAAGCTGAACAATTTGATGATTCGTTTATTTTGTTAATCCTGCTTATATATTTTGAATTAAAAAATCCATTATACATTTTTCAAAGTATACTTATATTATAAAAATGGAATGAAATTGTGTTTTTTTAAATTATTTTTCTTGCATTGCATTTTTTAGATAAAGTTTTTATATATACTTATTTTATAATTTAATTACGTTTTGTGTTTTGGTAAAGGGAATTAAAAATTCACGGCTGAATGACTCTTCAATTTATTTTCTTGGATTTGTCTTGTATATTAAATAAAATCATACAAAAACATGATCTTATAAAATATCAGTAATTTTCGTTATTGACTATAGAGTTCGAAATTTATCAGAGCTCTCTTGAGAAAGTATGGTTTTCTTTTAGAAACATGAAGAATTGCCTTGATGATCTAATTCTAATGTACCTACTCAATTTTTAAATACAATAAAAAAACAGACAGAATATAGATATATAAAATATAAATATTTTCGATGTTTTACGCCAAAAAAATGGCAAGGGGTTAAACTAGAAAAAAGTTTGCAATAAATTTTCACAATCACAAAGGATGCTTTGATATCTTTTCTCATATTAACTTATAATCCTATAATATAACTAAACAAATTATATTTAATTGTTTACTACCATGTATGTTTGTACTCCTTAATTTTTTTTTAATTATAAATAAAATTTTCGGGTTTATTTTTTTATATATTACAATTTTTTTTTTGTAGTGTATTAATGCATCTTATATACCTGGTTCTGTACACTGGTTAAGTGGGCTTTTTGTATGGTTAAATATTGTACAATTGTTATTAATATTATAACAAGGAAAGATTAAGGGTCACATATGGTGTTTAATTTTTTATATTCTTTTATATATTACATTATGGTATACAAGGAATATAATTTCGAAAAAAAATTATAATTAAGTTGCATATTATATGCACGAAATAAATATTTACCATGCATATTATGAGAGGTATAAGAACGTACCTATATGTACATAAATAAATGGAAAATTACAATTTTATATAAAAAACACACATGAGTATTAACGAAATTTTCAAATTTAGATCGAAAAATTCTTTTTTTTTATAATTAAGCAATTACAAATTTTACGTTTCTAAAATTTGTATGAACAAATGCGGATATTATATATATAGCATCTGTTTCTTTCAGTGTATAAGTATATAAATAATGTTTTTTGGTTTTTCTTAGAAGTTCCCTCACTGGGTAAGGTCTATACACTTATAAGATCCTTTAAAATTATATTCGTTTCTTTCTAATGCACATTAAAGAAATTCTATAATAATAATGCATAACTGACAGGTGGTCAGTAAAAATTATAACATAATTTTACTTGTATTAACCAAAATACTTAAATATAATTTTCTACAGTTTTATATTTCTCTGCATTGCAGCTTTATTCTAGTTTTTTTTTTTCATTTAACTCATAAAAAATGTGCCAATATTATATTTCCTTATAAGTAAGTAATTTTAATTTTGTAATATTGTAATTTGATATCCTTCGGAATATATATTTACATTTATATGCTTTTTTATTGGAAATTTTTTAGTTCAATAAACCAATAAATATCCTTTAATAAATTTAGTTTATACACAGATTAAATTAAATTATTAAAATTATACAATATTTTAATTAAAATTAATATAACAAAATTTGTATTACAGGTACACAACGAAAACAAAGCTGCCTTAAATGTAGAAACATCATAATTAGATTTAAATTATAAGATTTATATAGAAAAAGAAAGAAAGAAACATTCCATTAATATCAACGGAAAAAAATCAAATTTACAAAAACACAAAATAAAAATGACAAAAGATTATTTAGATGAAAATATTAATAAAGATAAAAGGATGAATAATAATAAGAATGTTATACAATCTAATAATTCATCTTGTAATCGTGGTATAATTAATAATCCTATAAAAAGTACAATACATCAAGATTCAAATCATTCTTCAGTTATAAATTCATCAACAAATATCCGATTGGCTCCATGTTGTCAATTAACAGCTAAAAAAACTATGGCTGCATATAAAAAATCATCAAAATTTGATTCAAATTTAGGACCATCACCATTTCGTAAATTACTGCCTATTGCCGTTGGTATTCTATCTTTTGCAACTGTTCTCAGTATTCTCATTATTTATAGGGACACAACAGGTAAATTTAAAATATATATACATATATATAAATTATATATATATTCTAAACTAAATCAAGAATAAAGAATATTCTTTTTTCGTGTTTGTTGCTAATGAATATTAAATTTTTCCCACCTGGTGCCAATGCAAATATGTATATAGAAACACGACTGCAGTAAAAAAAATGTTTTTTTTTTGCAGCCAACACATTTACTGGGCCATATGACTCATTATTGTTAAATGATCTGAGGTTAATGAAGAATTTTTTTTTATATGAATTTAGATTTGCTTGATGAAAGGTGACAATTTGTCACGTTTTTACCATGTGTAACCTAAATATTGGAAATATTTTATGACACATCATGGCAATTTCTTATTATATTTCAGGATTAACAATAGGAATTTCTATAAATAAAATTCCTCGTGTTTCATTGAAAATTTTAGCTCCAAAATAAACAATTTCGAATTAGTAAATCACACATTTTCTTTCATCAATACTTATATATTTTATAATTGGAAATATTATTTTATTAAATTTCTCTTAATTAATATTTTGTACACTTTGAAATTAATTTTAAAAGAAATGAATCATACAATTTTTTTTTATAAATTAAGGAAATGATATTTTTATTAGCCGTGCAATTGAATAAAATTATTGATTATATAATTTTAAAATGTTTTATTTCTAAATAAATCGCTTTAGTCAAATATAAATATAAAATGTTCTATTTAGTATACATTAACTAAATAAATTATTTATTAAGAAGGAAAAAAATTCCATTAAATATTTAATTCTCCGCTTATTGGTTCTTTTGTTGGCGGATGTGATTCATTTCAATTTTTCTTTTTGTTTTTATAAACCCGCATAAATTCGTCGTTTACCAACATTTTTTTTAGCAAATAACAAAACAATGAAACTTGAAAGAAAATGAAATGAAAGAAAAATGTTGTCTTTGTTCTCTTCTTATAATTTTATGTTATATTAAGTGGATTGCTTGATCAATATATCAAAAACATTATTATGTTTTTACAAAAAAATAGAGAATAGTCGTAATATGTAATATAAATTTATTCCATGTGCTTGAAATTTTCATTATTTATTTTAATATTTATATATATATATATTAATTTCCAGAAATACGACATCAACAATTTCGTTTAAATATGTCACGTGATTATGAATTATTTGGTGTAACACAAGATGATCCAACATTAATAGCATTTTTACGTGAAATTCATATGAAAAAATATCCAATGAATTTTTTAAAGAATGCACCAATTGAACATTTAAATTTTACCCAACGTCATGAATTAACACCTGAAATGGCAAATTTTATAGCTGATTTATTGGGTAATAAAATGAATGGTAATTTTATACAATCAATGACTGGTGTAACAAGATCATATTTAACTGGTCCATGGTTAGCTGAAACATTACATTGGAGTGGTGTTATTATTGAACCAGAACCACGACGTTATTTTACATTACGAAAACAAAATGTTCATAGGCCAAAAATTCAAGTTATACATGCATGTGTATCACCGAATCAACATCCAAAAGAGGTAAAAAAAACTAATAAAAATAAAAAAAAAGCATGCAATTATATTTTTAGATTAATTAATTAAATAAAAATTATTAATTATATTTAGGTTACTATTCATAATGAGGAAGATTCTGAAGTAAGAATAAATAGTTTAATTGATGAAGAAACATCTTGGTTCAATTCACGTGTTAAATGTTTTCCACTTTATACATTAATGTTAGCAGTTAATTGTGTTAAATATGATTTACTTAGTTTGGGAGTACAAGGGCAAGAATTAGAAGTAAAAAACATTTCTTTATATCTTTTTAATTTACATGATAAATTTATAATTATTAATAAATTTTTCAGATTCTTGAAACACTTCCATTTGATCAAGTTGATATTGAAATTATAACAATACATTTGCCTAATCATTTAGATACAATTGAAATTATACAATCTGATTCAATACCAGTTCGTCGTAAAAATATTACTGATTATATTCAAAGCATTACAAAGTTCCTAATGGGAAAATCCTATAAATTTCAACGTAAAATTGAAAATAATTATATATATCAAAAAACTCAATCAAATAAAATTAGAAGAAAACAACAATCGTATAAAAATTTAGATTTAAATATAACACAATTTTCTATTGTATAGAAAAAAAATTATTAATAATAATAAGTATAAGTATTTTAAATATATATCCAAATTAGATTGAAAAATATTAATTATATAATATATTTTTCTAGATTAACATTTATATATTTTTTTTCTCGTTTCTTTACTAAATTTTCATTTTTGCTGGAAAAATTATTAAAATGTATGAAAGTGAAAATAATATTATCATGTAAAAGTTAATTGTTTAGTAATCGAAAAAAAAAATGTTTTATATTAAAAATAACTATAAAAT